>OZ004600.1:24606532-25806532 GCA_963924605.1 Malthinus seriepunctatus | reverse complement strand
GTAATATTTTTATACTTCAAAGATATTAAAAAACTTATATAAAGAACTTCGTGTTTAGGCTTTGGAGAAAAATTTGCAAAAAGTTAAATTTAAAAAAAAATCCCTATACAATAAGTTTTTCAGACGGAAAAGAATTCGTTATTTAAAATAAGAAAAAAAAAGCAATTTTCTTTACTTAGTTACTACTTTTGAAGAAAAGTTTGATTTCATTTGAAACTATAATAGGTATAAGTGTTGAGAATAAATCGTACTATTTTACATAACTGTAATAAAACCAAGACGTTATTAGTGAAATATTGATTTTAAACTACTTAATGCGTTGGTAGTACTCTCCAAAATATTAGTTAAATCACGTTCAATTAATTAGTTGAATTTTCACCTTCATTTATATTTTATTCAAAAATTAATTAAATAATTAAAAAAGAACAAACTTTCTAAAAATTTATGAAAACTCAATTTGCCTAATTTTTTTAATTTCATCAAAAATATATATTTTTAAATTGCAAAAGGGGAACATCCAAAAGCAATAGACCAGACGCCTACTTAGATCGAATTAGAAGTCTTTTTAAATTAAATTTTACTCCCATTAATATTTAGTAAACAATTATTATTAACCGTTACTTAATATAATTAAAACTTTAAAAGTTTGTTTTAAATTTTTTTGGTAAATTAGAACAATAATTTTGTAGTTAACCTAGTAAAAATTAATTACTTACTGATTTATAAATCGAAGCTTAAAAGAAAATGTCAACAAATGGTTTTAAAATATGGCACATGTTTCGTGTGTTCAGCGTATTTAAAGAGCGCCACGACGCTTATCTCACCACGATTACTCGGGTACTAGTGGGTAGCCTGGGAGGACGGCGCCTCGACAGACGCCTGGACCGGGCGCATCGATCGCAATTTTACTCTTTTGACAAAAACGAATTCGTTTATTGAATATTTTTAATAATTTTTTTTAAATTATAAAAGATAAAAGGTTATAATTTTCGCATCTTAACCTTATTTATCTTTTTTCAAAAGAAAATTGCTTGAAAAATGAAAAAGTTCACAATACGTTTAAAAATCCTTCTATAGTCACGTTATATTTGGGAATAAACAAGTTCAAAATATTGACATAGCAATTTTTTCCTTATCCCACAACGCAAGAATCAACTTAAACATTAATCTTCAAAGTTTTGAGTGCAAACTAAAGGTATATAAATCTATCATAAGTAACTTAAAGGTGAAGGGATTTCTATTACAAACAAAGTTTGCTTGAACACCCCGAATAACATGTCGTCTTAACTTGTCGTCCTTTTAACTTTTTGTCCGAGGATTGTTATAGGAGGATAATTAAAATCTCTCCAGTTTCTCTGTGGTTTTAGTTAATTAATTCTGTCTAACAATACTTAAAAGAAAAGCTTATGTCATAATTCTTTAAACTTTAGTTTGCTTTTATAGTTAAAATATTACTCGAGTTGGGCTACCCCACTTAATTTTTAATGCATAATGCAAACACATTTAAACTCTGTTACAACAAATGCTTTATACCATGATATTAGCATAGGTGGGTAAAACTTGGTTGATAAATTCCAAAAGTAAATTTTAGTTTCAATAAAATTTTGTAACTTTAAATTAAAAGTATTTATTGGCTAAAATATTCTAAAGACTCGTCCACATCTAAATACGTTGGGTTGTAAAAAGAATTTGTTAAAATAAGCGTACAAACAAGTCAATAACGTATACTGTTTGAAAAACAGACACCATGGGAAATTATACGTATAATATAAAATACAAACACTGACAACCAAACAAAAATACGAATAAACAAAGAACAGAAAGCATACACATACGTTAGTCATTCTATCGTACAATACTTCTGCTTAATTAAATACTATTCGGCATAAATAATTATAAAAAACTTAAGAAGTATACTATAGCCAAAATAACTTCATCCAAATATTAAATATTTAGACGGAGACATAAGAATAAGAGCCTCTCAAGAAAAAGGTCATATATTCAACAAGACCCAGTGGTGATATCTACCAAGTGTTTTCGGTGTTTAAGGTTGAATTCTACATTACACTCTTATCCCCAAGATTAATTTTAACGTCAGTATAAAGATGTTTTAACAATAGGGTGAACCGGTTTATACTGAGACAAAAATTAAATCCTGAAGATAATGTATGTAATGTAGAATTCCACCTAAGTGGCACATACGCAGACTAAAAGAACAAACAGCGATATATTTGTTAATTAAGGTTGTCAGAGGTCACAGTAACGATTATAACGCGCATCGATTTCCTGACAATGAAAAAGTAGGTACTACAAAACCTAAACCGCACAATTAGTAAGTAAATCAAAACAGATTTAACTTGACGAGCGATGGGAATGCGCAGATACCTAAATTGGAATTTATCCCTACTAACGCAGTAGTAAACGTATTTAAATTATTAAAGGGGCGTAGCCAAATCTGCGTCAACCGTTCGTCAAGTTAAATCTGTTTTGCTTTATCTATGGTTATGATTAGATATTTTGAGGTATCCCCCCGAGTTTTATTGTTATTAAAGTTAAACAAATAGGATAATGGGCAAAAAATTTAGCACATTGGAAAGAATAATAGAAATCTCAAAACTATTTTTTGTATCAACTACTGTTGTAGTTATTAGTCGCGTGTGTTATTGCTGTCCTTACTCAACTCGGGAAGCGAACCCACAACCTTTCGATTACGAGTCTACTGACAACCGCAAAATTATTCTAAACACACGTTTATCGAAGTTCTATTGTTCCATTTAGTGCAAATTAACTGCAATTTAAATAAAAATGTATTGATATGGTTTAGAAATAGAGAATTCTAAACCTAAATTTAAATATCTATCTTACAAAAAATGGGGCCTTATTGGACTTCAATAGTCCTGCGCCCCGAAAATTCTAGATTTTGGACACGTTATAGGATAAAGTAATGAGTCCCTAAAAGCAAGGGCTCCAGACTTTTTACATAGGATTTTCACAGATTTGAAAATAAATAAAGTATAAAGAGAGTAGTTTAACATTAATTTAAAGAAAATACCTACGACAAAAAAAATTAAAATTCAATTAATTAAAATTAAAATTCTTATTCGTTATAGCCACTTCTACTTATATTTTGAGTCGCTGAATTACGTGTTGCAGTTTACCTCCTAGGAAGTAAAAATAAATTCTAACCCTAAATATTAACAACAAATTGTAACGTAAAATGATATTTCTAAGCATTTGTAATGTAAAAAGGTAATGTTTTTATAAATTTTCTGTTATAATTTATTCGTTGCGTTTAATAATTAGCTTCTTTTTACAAGTTAAAGTTAATTTTTTTAAATAATTGACAATTGAACTACACATAATTTTCAAGAGATGGCGACACTTGAAAAATTTTTATTTTTGGTTTTTCTAAGTTTTACGTTTGAAGAAAAAATTAAATGTTTAATACGGAGTAAAAATACTTTTTTTGGCTAGTCAGTTGAAGTTGAAGAAACGAAGTTGAGTCTGACAACTACTGACTACTAAAAGAAGTGACATTTTTACTCCTAATCAAACAATATACTTAATATTTTTTTTTAATTTAAATTCTCCTATCAGTTGAATGATTTTCATTAATTTTTTTATATTTGGATGGTTTTTTTACAGTTGTACAAAAAATATTGTTTGTATAACGAGCGCGAAGTGTTTTTAGTGCGCTCGAAAGACTTTTTTCATTCGAAAAAACCATTTTTAGTTATTTTAGCTATTTTATGAGCCCCCCCCCCTACAGTAAAAGTTGAGAAGTCATGTTTCTAAAAGATATTCAGATCCAACAGCCTTACGCTCGGTTATGTAAAGGCGAATTATATTTTAATCCAAGAATTAGAATTAGAACTTTAATGTCCAAGTTTGAAGTTTGAAAAAGAATAATAAAATTTGAGTTTGAGTTCTTTTTGTATTGAATTGTGAATACAATTTGCCAAACTTTGATATTTTTATTTATTTATTTCTTAATATATTGTGTGACGTTGCCATATCTAAGGATTATAAAACTAATTCTCAGATTAAAATATAATTTGCCTTAATGCAAATTATATCAGTTATATCAGACATCGGTTGCAAGAAGCTGCTTTCGCAGCAAAAGCAGCGTGATATCACCCTAACGTACATACACGATGTCCAGAAAACCAGTCACAGACTAGGTACTGCAAAACAAATTTATACTGGCGTGCGGTAGAGATAAGTTCGAGCAGATTTTGCCACGCCTCTTTAATAATTTAAATACGTTTACTACTGTGCTGATGAAATGAAATACCCAAGGAAATACCAATTTATTGATCTGCACGTCCCCACCGCTCACCAGCATAAATCTGTCTTGCAGTACTACAGTGAATAATAGTAATAATTTTCTACTAGAAAACGAGTTGTAATGTAATGGAAAAGTATAGAAATGTAGCGAACGAATTAATAATTGTGTTTAGAGGATGCATAATTATTATATAGATACCGATTACTACCCCATAAAGGGTAGTTTTAGTGAAGCGAAAATTAACAGCATACCAATGAACATCCGTATAACAATTATTTTACTTATTGTATGTTTTTCTCAAACACACTTTTAAAAATGCGAATGTGAGTATTTGAATGCTCATCTTATAAGTCATAACTTTGTATCAACATACAAATAAGATTTTTTAAATCAAAAGTTAGTATGCTACGTGAACTTTTTACTATTGTTACTACCCACTATTTCGGATTCTAGAAGCTTCAACTTCGAATAAAACATTATTTGTTAAGGTTTATCAGAACTGTCTTCAATATCAGCACACAGCCAAATTACTAAATTACAAAAATTCTTTAGTTTGTTATGAAATATGGAAGCAATCAAGAAATTAAGTCCTAAACTACCTAAAAATAGTCTTCTATTAAACTGTTAAAAAACTATTCTAAAATTTCATCATTCCTAAATATAATACAAAATCAAAATTATCATGTAATGAAAATGAAGCAGTAAGTGCTTACAACCTTTCCCATGGTTAGTTTTCCCAACACTGCACTGCTTTAATAAATATCCACTGACTGTTTACACAGATCGCAAATCTAATTCTACCATCAACATCTAACTTACGATAAGTTTAATAAGATTAGGTTCAGTACTTAAGAGTCATAGATACTAGTATTACACGAGAGAATAATTTTTTTGCGAATAAACAGTGAAAATAAAATTCTTAAACTATGTAAGAAGTGAAATTTTCAATTTTCAGACAACCTCTAAATTTGAATATAAACAAAAACCGATTTTATAAATTTAGTAAAATGGAATTACCTTGAATCTCTTTTTCTTCCACATTTTCTATTGCTCACGTTTTTCTAGTGGTTTATAGTCTCTTCTCAACTGAACCAAAACAAAATTTTAAAATGTTCGCGTGGTTTGTTAATGCACATTTTCACTACAACAAATTCACTTTTGCATTCAAAGTCCGTTCAATTTTACACGTTTAGAACTCAATTGCAATAAAAATTGTCTGTGGCAACCGAGGTGGAAACCAATTGCATAAGCTTGGAAGGGATGAGAGAATCTGAAACAAAAGATAAGTTATATTATCGATTCCATGACAGAAGAGATTATATTCAAATACTGTAATTTTATTTCAAATTTAACTGTGTTACCAGTAGCGTAACTAAGAGTTTGGGGCCCTTCCCGCAAAATCCAAATTGGGGGCCCCTACTCATCTTCGTTAATAATCATTTTACTTTGCCACAAATCGATTTTATAACGAATTTTTATACTAAACGATGTTTTGGGGGCCCTTTCTATCCTGGAACCCTCCAGCACCACGGGACCGTTATTTACGCTACTGTGTGTTACAGAAGTGGAAAAAATTCTCTTTCAATATCGATTGACACCATAATATTATCAGCCCCGTACGCAACAAAAGCATTAGAAAACGTGTTCTGGTTCAGGTTCTGTAATTCTGTTTTCACTTTGAGCTAGTCTCTGTCCAGTGACCACATGCAGCTAAATTTGAAAATACGGTTTACAGTGGTGATTTCTGGGAGATAATGTAACTTACTTAGAAAAATTACCACTCACATTGCCTTTGAACGTACTTTTTCTGCTGACTGCGGCTAAATAGGCGGGGTTTAGTTAATCCCAGCCCACTACAAACGTTCAGGCCTCCACTACTGCAAGCTTATGCATTAAAAAAATGTACAAGAAAGCCAAAACTGTCACTTTGCCTCCATACGAAGAAGCTTTTACTACGACAGGCTTGTGCAAGCGAAACTTTAAGGGCCGCCTGAACGATCTACAGACGAAGGCTCAGTTTGCACAGGCCTGTCTTATTAAAAACCTGAGCGTTTCTAGCGGGCGTAGCTGCACGGATAAGTCAGAGCTGCCACCTTGCTTCCACACGTGCTGACTGTTACTAAGACTCGTAAATTCAATATAGGTTTGAACTCAAGTTTAGCGTTAAGCTGAGCTTTACTACAATTTGGTGCATTTCTATTGATTAAAATCCAGTTTAAAGTTACACTTAAATTTAAACCTCTATTGAAATACACGCACACACAGGCTAGCCTTCCGGATTGGTCTGTGCAGGCTCAGGCACCTAAATCCGAGAGCGCCAGGGTGGGCCTAGTCCCACCTAAAATTTTGCTGGCCCACCTTTATGCCCACTTTGATAAAATGACAATAATAAGCGAAAATTGAGATATTTACAAAATCTGAATTCCACACAAAATATTTCATCTTTAAAAAGTTTTATGGGATACATATTATATACTTATTTGGCCCACCCATAAAAATTTGTGCCCATTAAGTGCCCACCTGATTTTAGGAAGCTAGTTACGTGCCTGTGCAGGCGGCCTGCACAGGTCAAACCGAAGCGTCTGGACAGCGTTAAGACCGCCTGCACAGGCCAAACCGGAAGGCAATGCCTGTGTGTGTAGCGCATCCATAAGGCATCAGTTTTGGCCTGAACAGGATCTGAACGATCTACTGGCACTGGGTCCTTTAAGTACTGAAAGAACCTTGTATCATAAAAAAACAGTTTAAACTCCAATTTTTGTTAAAAATTTTGTTTAATGATGCACAAAATACAGGGTGATTCAAAAATAGCGTATAAGCTCTTCAGTACGTTGTAGAGGACGGTTATTTGAACTATAGAAAAATCATAAAAAAATTCTAGCTGCTATATTTTTGTAGTTATCAACGAAGAAGTAAATTGTAGATTTGGCAACAAGGGTGCAACTATGTATATAAGTGGCTTATATAAGTTGCCACATATTGTTTTCAAACAACTTGGTATAAAAATATCGATTTTCAAAAGCTAATATTTCAGGATGATGAGGTATAATGAGAATTTGTTTTATTACACAGTATGAAAAAATACTTAAATTATTATAAGAAATGATAAAAACTTTCAAAAATTGGATGAATTCGGAGTTGAGTTCTCAACTTTACTTCTTCATTTCTCAGCAAATTAGCCCCTACGATTGTTTTTACTATTTTTCCCATACTTCAATTATTATTCCCTACAACGTACTGAAGAGCTTATGCGCCATTTTTGAATCACCCTGTATACCAGACGAGTTTGCTACATCCAACAAAAGTAAAATTTTTTTATAATTGTGTTTGATATGTACGAGATAGCTACATGATATCTTTACTTCAGTGTGGATTGTAATTTTTGTTCTGCCCTTTATTCTACAGAAAATGTTGCATGTTAAAAAATTATTACTGCATCTAGTTGTAATAACTTTTTATGCATCTGCAAACGATCTTCTATTTTCAAAGGTAAATAAATATCGATGTTTACATCAACATCTATACACAATATTTAAAAAAAATCTGTTTAGTTTCATCAAACTGATTACAAAATTAAAAATTATCGAATGGAACGAAAAAGCTATACCTAATAAAAATTTAGTTAATTATGTACAACGTTGTTACATATAAATACAACAGGACGGTTGCTGCAATTAACATAACTTTTAATTTTAAAATTGATCTTGGAAAAAATATCGAGGTGAGTTTTTCTTTGAAACATTTTCAATTTACAAAAATTTATAGTGCTTTTAAAAAAATTGATTACAACATAACATGAAGGTCGTGTCCAATTTTTAGACTGTATTACAAGCATACAAATTTGCAAGTAATGAATATCGTATATCTCCTATTCGTTTTCAATTTAATTTTTGGAAGGGTACTACATCAAATATTGCTGGATTATCTTCAATAATTGTGGAAACATGCATGGTCGTATATGTTATTAAAAAGGTACAGATGTACATTAGGTATGAGGTCTTTAATTTAAAAAAAATGTTTTGTTTAAGGAAAAAACTTATCACGTGTGTAATTTTGTTCCTGATGAAACTCATTTGCCTCCATTAATACCAACTGGTCAATATATGGCTGAATTAACTATGGTGTATAACAATCAAGAATTGGTTGTCCTAGATACCTATGCTGAAGTATATCATCCTTAATAGGATGGTTAATGTAACAAAGAATTAAATGTAAATTTATGAAATATAGGTACAGGTTGTTTATAATAAAAGAGAAAGGGGCAACTTCAAATATCCTGCTCAAATTTTCTCTTATGACAAGGTAAGGATCCACCACGAGTTAGAAATCTCGTGAGAGTCGTGAGATTTCAATCTCAACTTATGAGATAGTTATATCATAAAATCTTTCCACAACAAATAATGGAGTCCTATTAAACTGAAAACGGCATAAACTGCGAAGTACCCAACCCACGCCTTGAATGATTTTGATGAAATTCTTTTTATTGAGTTCTCAATACCCCAAAGATCAACGTTTATACTGTAAAAAGTGTACATTTGCCTCATCATTTTTTTAAACCACTTCTTGTAAATTCAATTTTCAAAATCTTATAAATATTACCTGAAAAAGAAGTTTTAGTTTCGTTTAGTTTAGTAGAAGTTTCTTTTATAAGTTGTGGTACAAATGCGCTTACACTTCTGATAGTAACTAAACAACAAGTTTACGGAAAAAAAATTTCAAAAAGGCATGATGAAATTCTTATTAACATTTGAAGCACTTCTATGCATCTCATAAACTTCAAATTTGGCACCACCGTATATCATGCCCCCCTCGTGTCCTCCAGATTTATAAAAAAGTTGTCAAGTCCTGAAAACCTCCCGGAGGACAAATTTAAGGGGATAGGGGACAACATCTCCGTTTTTTAAGAGGAAATCAGACCGGTCGCGATCTAGAGATTTTTAGAGTGTGTTGTACAATGACACCAAATTTCAAGTTCTTAGGATGCTTAAAAGTGCCTGCGACTCAAAGTAACATCATCTTAAATCTTAAGGAATTAGCTGAAAAATTGTGAAGAACCCACGCCTTGCTTGAATTTTAATGAAATCTTCCTTATTGAGTTCTAAATACCCTAAAGATCAAAGTTCATACTGTAAAAAAATGCGCATTTGTCTCATCATCTTTTTAACCAATTCTTTTGATTTTGTTACTTTCAGACACAAGCACTTTTAAACATCCTAAGAACTTGAAATTTGGTGTCATTGTACATTACACTCTAAGGATCTCTAATAAAGTCCGAATTCCTCTAAAAAGTACAGGCACGTCCTCCCTCCCCCCTCAATTGGTCCCTAGATGGTTTTCAGGACTTGAAGACTTTTTTTTATAAATCTTAGGACATGATTGATATACACTGGGGCCAAATTTGAAGATTTTTAGATGCCTAGAAGTGCTTCATTAGCTATTGATACGTAAATGTACTTTCATCAAGCCTTTTCGACATTTTTTTTTCGTAAGCTTGTTGTTTAGTTATTAATTATTAAAACGTGATTTGCACACAAAATTATGAAAGAAAGATTCTTATTCAGCTAATTTTTAAGATTTTGAAAATTGAATTCACAAGAAGGGGTTAAAAAATGATGAGGCAAATGCACACTTTTACAGTATAAACTTTGATCTTTAGAGCATTGAGAACTCAATTAAAAAACTTTCATCAAAATTCGTTCAAAACGTGGGTTCTTCGCAGTAAAATTCTCGTTCACTCCGCTGTTAATTAATTATTGATTTCAAAAGTGTAAGCATTTGCACCCAAAATTATGAAAGAAAGATTCTTTTTCAGCTATAATATTTAAGATTTTGAAAATTGAATTTACAAGAACTGGTTTAAAAAAATGATGAATCAAATGCACACTTTTTTACAGTATAAACTTTGATCTTTAGAGTATTGAGAACTCGATAAAAAAATTTCATCAAAATTCATTCAGAGCGTGAGTACTTCGCAGTAAAACTCTTGTTCACTCCACTAAAAGTAAATCATTGAGATTTTGGTAGCTATCTATAATCGTTTTGTTTTCCTTTGCCGATATGTGACCACCTTATAACCTTTTGTATAAAGGGATCCCCGTTGCAACATTCCAAATAAGTAATGTTAGGAGTTAGGACTACCAGTTAAATGATTATCTCTCTATTTTAATTACCTGACCTAATATGTCCAACACCAACAGATACGTTTCAAACTATGCGTAGGTAGGTCATAATGAACCCCTAAACATTTATTCAAATTCTTTGGTTCTTTCACAGCTGCAGCTAATGATGAGACTAAGACTAATGGACCGTCCACACACACAGGCTTGACTTCCAATACAGGCCGCCCACACACGAGAAGCCACAGCCTGTGAACACCGTTTAGACGGCCTGCACAAACCAAACCGGAGCGTTCAGGTGGTCTGTGCCGCCTGCACAGGCAAATCGGGAGGAAAGCTTGTGTGTGTTGAAGGGATTTAGGCTACGTTTATGTTGGAACTGCGATAAGTGCTAAGAGCAACGTTTAGAGAGAAGAAACAGATAAAATAAAGGCATTGTTTTATTTCTAATCGTCGCTCTTAGCGCTTATCGTGGCTTCAATATAACTACCCCACTGCATCGAACACTTTCTTGCGGTAGTAAAAAAACAAACCTTGTTTGACTTTATTTTACTCGTGGCTTGTGCCTTTGTAAGCAAAGGGCACAGAAAAACAATACAAAAAAGATTCCTCATGTATATGAGGCCACAGGCAGGCAAACCGGAAGGCAAGCCTGTGTGTGTAGATGAGCATTTAGGGAACCTCTGTCTTATTTATTTATTATTATTTGTTTACTGTAGGTAAAAGGTTTTTTTAAATAACATTCTTATGACGTTTTGGCGTTACAAGAACCATTTTTCCAACTATTTTCAATGTTGTAGATAAGGTGAAGTATATAAGTTTGAAAATGGCTGGAAAAAGGGCCGAAATATCACAAGAATGTTATTTAAAAGAAAATCATGACAAAAAGTTCTAAATAAAATACTTTATCCACGACCGGCTAATAATAGGTTCATTACTCTATGATTTTTGACCAGTAATGTGTGTCATTACTCACTAGTTGCAAATCATTGAATAATATACATATTACTCAATGACTATTACATTACTCAATGGTTTACCGGGCGACACAGGGGATTGGAAAACTTTTATAGCTCTGTTATTTGTCAACGTATCACAATGAAATTTGCTGTGAGTTATAGTCATATAAATTTCAATTTGTTTAACTACTTTTGAAAATTCTTCCACTTCCGATTTTGCCGGAAATGAGGTAAACTTTCGATTTTTAAATGCAACACCATATATATTTTTACATTTTTGAATTCTACATTAAATTTTGAATACTTTCTATAAAAAATTCATTTTTTAAAATAAATAAAAAAAAAATTTTTTTTAAATACTCGCGTATTCAATGTATATTTGGTTTATAATATTTGCAGTCGTGGATAAAGTATAGTATCCTACTCGCGGGTAATGCTCATTACTCACTCTAATGATTACGACACTCGCCATACGGCTCGTGTCGCAAATTCATTCTTGTGAGTAATGAGCTTCATTACCCGCTCGTTGGATAATATACTATTCCTCTCAATGTTACCTTTTCTTTTTCATCGATAAAAGGTTTCTAATTAACCAAAAAACCAACTATGAAAACTATTTGATTAATGGTAATCAATGGTTGTACAAAACGCATACGTAATTCAATTATTGAACTAAATTGTACCAAATATTAATTAAATATCGAGGGGTCAACCACTGATCTGAATTTGTACAATGACTGCAGAAACTGCCGTTGACTGCAGTGACTGCACTTGACTGCAGTTGACTGCAGCTGACTGCACTTGACTGCAGATGACTGCACTTGACTGCAGCTGACTACACTTGACTGCAGCTGACTGCACTTGACTGCACTTGACTGCAGCTGACTGCAGCTGACTGCACTTGACTACAGTCGACTGCAGATGACTACACTTGACTGCAGATGACTGCACTTGACTGCAGATGACTGCACTTGACTGCAGCTGACTGCAGTTGACTGCACTTGACTGCAGATGACTGCATTTGACTCAAATTGACTGCAGATAATTTATTGATGTTTTTAACCCCCTGAGCCCAAAATTGTAAAAAAGAGTGATAAAAAATAAGTGGGTTATTTTGGGCGCGTTTTTAAAAGTGATAAAAAATAAGTGGGTTATTTTGGGCGCGTTTTTGAAAGTTTAGGTCAAAGTTGTTTTACTTGGCTAAAAAATAATACATCTGAGTCCCAATTGAAAAAATAAATTTCAAATATTACATAGAAAATGGCGGCCAACAGAACAATAATTGTCCGATTTTGTGGTTTTCCCTGAAACGCTGAAACTTGACCGGTAATTATTATTACGAAATTACGATTTTACGAAAATCCTTTCTGTCTGTGTATGTGTGGATGTAATCCGTCACAAAATCTCTGAAACGGCTGAACCGATTGACTTGAAATTTCGCATAGGATTTTTCTCTATCAGAGAACAACGGAAACGCTTCCGGTTAGACCGGAAATTCCAAAAATATCAAAAATTGTTAAGGACGTCCTGTGAATTTTAAAATATTTTGAAAGCTCGTACAATAGTTGTTAAACGATACCGAACGCTTCATTATTTGACTTCCGGTTTAACCGGAAATGGAAACAACTTTCTTAATTTAAATGGGACACCCTGTATATTTTTCTATTTAGTAAAAATCTAGTAATCTAGAAATCTAGTAAAATTAGCTATCTGATAATATCTAAAATTTGATACTTTACTTCGGATTTAACCAGAAATAGGAATACACACGACAAAGTTCTGGTATGGCCACATAAGAGTTTTTTCTTAATTATTGGTGTAAATGACTTTTGATAAGTACGTAATTAGCAAATATATACAAAATTTTAGTTATTTCTTCCTATTATTTTCATACACACCATCGCTGTTAACTTTTTGCAAAAAAAGCTGTTATTTTTATAATCGAGAACAAATAAAACTTTTTTTTGCATTTCTCGACTTTTTTAATTCCCCTGGTTCCAAAAAATGCAAAAAATTTCGATTATACCTTTTTCCAAGAAAAAGTTGTTAAAATGGAGAAAATTTTTATTTTTATTTTATCTCTGGAGGTTTTGGGTCCCACGTTCGATTCCAAAAATCGAAAGAAACAATTTAGTGAGAGCCGTGTCTTTCTGTCTGTCTTTTACAGTTGTGGGGCACAAACTACTGAACTGATTTTGATAAGATTTGATTTTAGCCACTTTAAAGTTATATAATCGGCAAATTAAGCTTTTATAAGAAATCTATACAGGATGTCCAAAAATAAGGTTGTTATTTTGTGCGCATATTTGCAAATTTGAGCCAAATATATTTTTACTTGGCTATAAGATATTACATCTGAGCCCCAAAGCTTAGTTTCCAGATGAAATAATTTTAAAGTGCCTAAAATCAGATTTCATCAAAACCGGTTCAGTAGTTTTTGTTTCGAGTTTCGGACATACATACAGTTGTTCCAACGGATCATTGCCGGTGAAAAACTCGGCTATACGCAAAAACACGCAATCTGATACGTCTAGCAACTATCTTTGTTGGCTCTGCGTAATATGACGCTAAATTGTAACGACGTATGTCGGCTTATCGTTACATACAGCGGCAAAGATTCCCTGGAACAACTATACAGGGTGGTTGGTTTTTTACTGTCCAGCTAATATCTGCTGAAACATTAAAGATAGAAAAAAAGGTTAAATTAGAAACTTTTCAAACAACATCTCATCTACAAAACAGCGCAAACAATTTTTGTCATATGGCCTACTTGTTTTCCGGAAAAATATAGAACTTTGGTTTTTTAAATAGAACACCCTGTATACTTTTACACAATCGTGTTCTAAATCAATTTCTCTTTACAACGGTATATCGCAAGTACTATTTTGTTTTCTAATTATGCTCAATATTTAAAAAAATTACAGGATGAGTGTTGCAGAAAAAATAATCAAAGAGAGCCAAAAAATGTTGAATTCCATGGTACCATGGTGGACAATCTGAACAATCATTACCTATAAAATAATATATTACGTGTTAAAGTTTGTTCCGAAATTTCTTAGTTTGTTAATAATAAGTAAATAAATTAATGTTAATCAAGAGTCACTACAACCCTCATATTGTTCCTTTTTTTGATATATTGGGCATAATTATTAGAAAGCAAAATGGTACGTGTGATACATCGTTGTAAAGAGAAATTGATTTAGAATACGATTCTGTAAAAATATATAGTGTTCTAAAAACCAAACCTACATATTTTTCCGGAAAACAAGTAGGCTATGGAAAAAAATTGTTTGCGCTATTTTGTAGATGAGGTGTTGTTTGAAAAGTTTCTAATTTAACTTTTATTTGTATCTTCAGTGTGTCAACAGATATTAGCTGGACAGTAAAAAACCAACCACCCTGTAGACATTTTGATTCAAAAAATCGAAAATTTTTTTTTTGCTTTTGGTAATCAAAAACTGTCTCAAAACGTCGAGAAATGCAATAAAAAAATTGTTAATATTATTTTTTTTCTCGCTTATAACAACTTTTCCTGGATTGGAAAAAGTTAAAATACAAAATTACAAGATTTGACGGGCAGGAAAAAGTTCTCGTTGTTTCTTTAAATGGTATCATATCGAAACAACTCTACCTCAGATAGAGTATTTTTTTTCGAATACAACGCTACCAATAACTTCATACTTACTTCAATTAATTACAGTAAACCCTCCTATAACACGGCATCCTTATAGTGCGGTTTCCATATAACGCGGTGAGTGTTTGACGACGTTCCCTCCTATTACGAGCAAGGTCTCCATATAACGCGGTTTTGTAATTCATTTTACGTTTTTGTGTTTAAATGCGTTCAAAAGTTTGACAATTTTTTAAAAACTTTTTATGCAGATTATGAAAAAAAGTAAAAATATATTTGGCCCAAATTTAATTTATTTTTGGACACCCTGTTAGGTTTCTTATAAAAGCTTTAGTTTGCCGATGAAATAATTTTAAAGTGGCTAAATTCAAATTTCATAATTAATATCGGTTCAGTAGTTTTTGCTCTAGGGGGAGGGAGGACATCCATGCAGACATTTTGGTTCAAAGAAATCGAACAATAACTTTATCTTGGAAAAAGTTAAAAATGGACCTAATCGCCTAATCGCGGATCTATGCGAAATTTAATACACTAGTAATAATTATTGAATTGTTTTCATTACTAATTTTACACTTCACATCAACGTTGAAAGGTCTAGTTTAAAAAATATGCATGGTAGAAATTAACATGGTTTCCTGATAGCGCGGTACGAATTCATGTGATTTGTATTTAATTGTGGGTTTCTTATAACCCGGTTTCCGTATTACGCGGTACCAATTAACCGCGTTATAGGCAGGCACGTAACTACAGGGGGTCCTAGGGTGGCCTGGCCACCCCAAAAATCATACTTGCCACCCCACTGGCCACCCCACTAGAAAACAACAATAATTATTTTAATACTTGGTGGCTAAAATTTATCCTCGGATTTATCAGATTAAAAAGTAAAAGGGACATTACGAAAAATTGAGTTTTGATAAGCTGTTAAGTTAACAAATACCGCCGTGAAATATAATATAAAAGAAATATAATATCTCGGCTATTCTAAATCGCAAGTAATAAGCTAACTTAATGTTATGAGAACTTTCGTGGAACTGTTTAATTATTTCAATTTCCGGAGTATGAATTTATTTTTTGTCATTCATAAATGTGTTAGATTTTCAGTTTAGTCCTTAAAAAGCTTTTCGGGACATCGCAGCTCGTGTTCGAATTTTAAAATCGCGTTTCAAGTTATTAGTTTGTGTTACGTGATATTTATTGTGCTTATTTTTTATGTTACCCAAATAATTGTTAACTTATACCGAGTGCCCACGATCGAAGCGGAACATAGCTAAGTAAGTAACACACCTTACATTAGCAGTTTGTTGCTCACAGTGACATAAATAGAGGGCCCGCATTGCGGGAGGGCCCCAGGGTAGAAAGGGCCCCCGAAACATCGCTTAGTATGAAATTTCTTTATAAAATCGATTTGTGGTTAAATAAAATGAAAATTCACGGGAATGGGTACGGGTAGGGGCTCCACTCTGGATTTTGCGGGAGGGCCTATAAACTCTTAGTTACGCCACTGGTTGTTCACCAGCTTCAGCTACAAGAACGTAATAATAATCTATTGAATATCTGTTTCTATTAAAACAATTATTTGAATTTGACATATCATGGCTGTTCATAGTTTTTCAAATTATGAAAATATTTAAATTGCTTCTTCAATGTTAAAAAAGTCATTAACTAAGAAGTATTTGGTATCAATAGACTGAGAAAATAAATCTCTTTCAATAGATATCATTACCGTTCTTGTAGATGAACCTAGTGAGCAGCAAGCGGCGAATGTAATTCCCTGTGTTATTTGGCTATGTTCCGCTTTGATCGCGCTTCTATGACACTCGATACGATGTTAAAATCTTCTGATATAAGTACATTTTTTGTGGTCCCCCCAATTTTTGGCGAGGCCTCCCGGTTGCCACCCCTAAAAAAATTATCTAGTTACGTGCCTGGTTATAGGAGGGTTGACTGTATTTCTTTTAATAATGCAAATCTGCAAATCTTTTTACTATTTCATAAATAAACACGAGTACAAATTAAGAACGTCATTTAGTAGGCATATGCTATGGCAGTCGCATGCCATTGCCTAGATAGACAACAGCTAATTTTGCATTCTCAATTTTTCAAAAACCAAAATTTAAAATGGAAACTGCAGTCATAGGCAGTCAACTGCAGTCAGTGTACAAATTCAGAGCAGTAATTTATATACAAATAACCCCTCGGTTATTTGTATTAATTGCCACCTACCTTATTTCTCTACAAAAATCATTCAAAATTTCTCATACCCGAGACTTTAACGACAACTATTTGATAAATAAATCAGATTTTCATTTTAACTTTTGGTTTTTGAAAAATTGACAACGCAAAATTACCAAGTGTTGTCCATCTGAGCAATAAGTGCGACTGCGAAAGTATATGCCTACTAAACCACGCTCTTAATATAATTGCAACGCTTCAACTGAATTAAAATGCCGAGCGCTTTGTAACTGACGACAGCCAATCAGTATGCTCCCATAAAGTATGTCTAATTCGAGGTCTAATAGATGGTCTAATAGATAATATATCTCGAATCCAGGCGATGCCGATGGCTAGTGCATCGTTGTTACCGCACGGTAATTTGGCTTCGTTCACCCGACATTAGCGCTTCGCTTACCTTATACGCTTTCATGAAGACAGCAATAAAGATAAAAACCGCTTACTTTGCTGGCCTAGCGCTAGGTGCGCCAGTATAAGAAACCTGGTGAGAGTGGTAAAAAAACTACTTATATTGCCGACGTACTGCCCAAATTTTCTCTAAACTCCCCAAATTTGCCAAGACTGCCCAAATTGTGTCGAAACTGCCAAAATTTTGCCGATACTGCCGATGACTGCACTTGACTGCAGCTGAACACACTTGACTGCAGTTGACTGCAGCTGACTACACTTGACTGCAGTTGACTGCAGATGACTGTACTTGACTGCAGTTGACTGCACTTGACTGCAGATGACTGTACTTGACTGCAGATGACTGCACTTGACTGCAGATGACTGCACTTGACTGCAGATGACTGCAATTGACTGCAGAACTTTTGTACAGTGACTGCAGAGAGTGGATGACCCCTCGTTAAATATAAATAAATTGAAAAATTAATAAGCATACCTTGTTAAAAATTAATTTTCTTCCCTTCTACTTGTCCCTTTAGCACTTTGCACCTTGCACTAGCTACATTTTGTTCAACTAATTTTAAAACAAAGCACGTATTGTGTATGTAAGCATGGCCAACTTTAGTAACAATTTTTATTTATTTCAAAAGTCAACAAAAATATTTACGACGCAAACATTTTGTGCGCTCGCTCATCCGCAGTCAATAAATTTTCTAGTCCCTTATTATTTGATGTAAATTTTTACTAATGCGAACGACGCTTAATAAGATAAAGCCAGGTTGGCTGGAAGTATTATCAGGTTTTTAGATAGCAGTAGGTATATTTTTTATCGGCACATTTGCAAATTTTAAAATATGTAATTATGGCGCATTTTTAAAAACATTTGGTATCTACAGTAAAAAATTTACGAAAATTTTATCAAAAAGCATTTTAGAAGCACTTAAAATTAACACAAACTTTAATGAGATTGTTCAAACGAGTTAAATCATAAAAAGCTCAAAATTTTTTAATCGCACAAAATGTTATAAAATAAATGCTAATTTGTTTTTAATTTAATTTAGTTATTGAGAATGTGTACATTTTAGCCACTTAATAATAATTTTAATTGCACTTACGACTTACCAAATATAATTTCAATTTACAAATTTTCATTTTTCCTTCTAATAAAATTGAAGCGTCGCGTCAATTTTTGGAACTTTTGAACGAGCAACTATTTTGGATTGCAGAGCTCTACTTATGGTACGTTGTATACTCGTTAGGTGGTGTAAGAGTCAAACTCAGAAGTTGAAGTTTCTGAGAAGTTTATGTACTGAATGATCGTGTCGAAAATATACACAGCACACCAAAGACCATTTTTATATTATTTTTTTTTAATTTACAACGTTCGAGTCTGTTTTTTTTGTGTTTTAAATTTAAAGTAAGTAAGTATTGCTCTTTTATTTTTTTTGAAATCATAACGATTTGTACGGTGCAAGGCTATAAACTCCTTTTATTCAAAAAAGATAACTACGTATATTTGTTGGGTGTAAATTGGATTTTGTAGTTGTACTAAACAGTCGTGAACTGAACAGTTGACAGTTTGTATAAAAATTAATTATTCAAGTTTTGCTGCATACATTCGATTAGGTATTTTATGTGCCAGTTGAAGGGCAGTCATTTTTTTTAACCAATGTGTGATCAAGATAATTCGGGTAGGTATTACTAATTTTTCCAAACGTTAATTGTTGTGGTCAACATCTGCACCCATTCTTGGTCTTTTAGTTTCTACTTCAGCATCAGGGACGTATTTAGATTAATATGAACTAAACAGACATTTTCTAATGCTTTGTTCATGATAAATATTTGTGAAGGATAAAGAATATTTTGGTTAACATTTATTTTTAGCACGTCATGTAAAATGATCCAGGGTTTCTTTATAAATTTTGGTTGCAACCACAAAAGTGCATTGAATATGTAATAATAATCTTATTGATTCTTAAATTGTCCAAAAATTTCTTTGTTTGCTTTAAAATCTTGTTAGTCACTATGCCACTATAATGATCTAGTATCATTTAACTGATTATAAACAAGTAATTTTTATGTAACCTTCATTCTCAAATTGTCATGTTCTTATGTAAATCAATAATCTATTTATTTCTAGTTCACCGTCACATAACCAAAGCAAACTGAAGATAAAAGGGAATGAGTGTCACTGGTAAGGTGGTGTGCTGTGAACGCATCGTCTATGGCAGATCCAGCTAACACACCCGCTGCTAACAGCACAAGCTCTCACAAGCGTGCGTTGCCTGTGCAGCCACGTACAGAAACAAAACGTCTTCGTACTTCTTTACAAGAACCTCCGACTACTATAAGTCATTCGTCTAGTAAATCGAAAAAGGTAAAATTAGACGATAATGGTTAAAATAAGTTCGTGTATTATTAAATTAGAATGTTCGATAGATTAAACATCATACAATTATTACTTAGTATTGTGCAATCAAACAAGGAGTCATGGTGCAAGCACATGTTAGTTACAAAAGGCATCTTCTTTATTAACTAGTACATATTAAGAATCTATATTAATTCATTATCTTAAAGACAATAATATTTGAAAATCAGTACTAGTAGTTATGTAGATTAGGTTCGATGTAACACAACTAAGGTTATGGTACTTGTACAAAAATGAGACTTTAATTTTAGGTAAAGTAACGTGTAAAGTCTTCGTGTTCTTCATTACTGTTATTTTTATCTTTTGACTATGGAGTGCACAATAGATTACAATGATTATCCACATTATTGTAGTGCTTTTTGAAATCATCAATTAATTATTAGTTGACATAGTATAGAATGTTACATTAATAAACATTGAGCAACTCATACTCAACTAATGTAGTTATTTAGTTAAGATAGCGAGATTTAGCAAAACGTGGGTCAGTTTTGCTTAAAATCTCATGAACAAACCTTTAGTTCTATTGCTTTGATAACATTTTATCAATGCGATATGATTTTAAAGAAACCAGGTCATACACAGAGTATTTGAAATTAATTTGGCTCAAACAGTTGCTTCTATCAAAGAAAATATACTAACTCAAATCAATAATAATAGTTTATTAGGTGATGCATGTCAAAGTCATTCTTGCATCAAACGTTTGGTTTAAAAATATGTAACCTTTGTAACTTTTAATTAAATTTGTCTCGTTCATTCTTAAATCACTCTTTGAATTGTTTGTTGCTTGCCTGCAAACTACTTCGGCAACTATGGCAGGTTAAAGCAAACTCAGAGTCAAAGAAATTTAAGCTTCGGTGTTTTAAGCTCAGAATTGCAAAAATGTACTTTATTAAAAGCTCGATAAAAACAAAACTCGTTCCTAAATTGTTTTTGAGCTTTACATTGCAATGATGGTCGATTTGGAATTTCAATTCAATTCAGTTTATTAAGAAATGGCATTTTTACTGTTTTAAAAGCCAAAAAGGGTAAAATATACCGGTGCAAAAATTTATGAACGTCTAGATTCTTCTAAACTATTTCATATTGCTTTTGGAACATTTTAATTCCTTTGACACTAAGTGTGTTTTAATATCTTTTAAGTTTAGAATTTTTGGAAGAAATCTTGAGCCCATAATTAGTTTTTTCTTTGGGACAATGTTTAGTCTTTTTCTTAGAAAAACATTGAAGTTAATTGTAAATCAACTGCTTCTAATTTATGTTTAATGATTAGACGTGGTAAGTAGGGGAAGGCGGGGCTCATTCGAACATGGGACACTTTCGGACAGTTCAAATTCGCTACCTTTAAAAGGGATTGAAGTACTCAAATTACGCAAGAATGTTGTAAACAAGGTCATTAGCCTACACTACAGATAGTATCCCATGCTTTTATGTTCAATTGTTTTCTTATGATAGGAAAAGCATTGTTTTGGTGGTACCTAGTGAGGTTTTTCATTCTACATTCATAAGCACGTACAGTCGTACATCCCTTATTATTAACTTTTATATTATTTCATAAACATTACCTTAGAACTACATTATTTAGAAGTAATTTGACAAAGAAACTTTTTTTAAAGCAAATAAAAAATTTAAGCTATCCGTTTTAACTTCTTCCGTTTTATCTAATGAATAAAACAAACAAACAATCCAATCCAAGAAAAAATTATAATCGAGAAAAAAAAATAATAAAATTTTTTTTTGCATTTCTCGACGTTTTGAGTCCCCCTGATTCCAAAAATGCAAAAAAAAAACTCGATTTTTTTAAACTGAAATGTCCGTCTATATGCCCCCCCCCCCCCCCGAACAAAAACTACTGAAGCGAATTTAATGAAATTTTATTTTAGCTACTTTAAAATTATTTCCAATTATTTGCAAATTTCAAATTTTTTTATTCAAAATGACGGCCAATAGAAGGATTCTCCCATTTGGTGGTTTTTCCCTTATAACTTGGCCGGTAATTATATTTATAAAAATTTCAAAGCGGCATAGTGTAGCCAAAATATAGGGCTTTCGTCCTAATAAAATCGATTTTCAAAATTGCCTATCTTTAAGGGGCAAAAGTAGGTCAAAATTTTGAAATGGATTTTCCCAAAATTTCCTCTGCCATATTTTTTCTTTTTTGGATATGTTACAGACAACGTAATTCTCTATCGAAACATGAAATTTTATAAAAAATCTCTCGAGCCGTTTTGGAATAATGATTTTTTGAATGTCAAAACTTCAAAAATCTCTAATTTCTTTTGTAATAGAAATGAAATCTTGAAAATGAATATATGTATCAATCCCATGAATATCTATTAGTTGACACTATTTTCGGCTAACAAAACGTTTCCGGTTAAACCGGAAATTACAAAAATATCAAAACTTTTAGGAACGGTGTATATTTTTAAATATTTTGAAAGCTCGTAAAATGAGCTATTATGGTCCATTTAAATTGAAGCGAACGAACGAACAAACAAACGAATTCATTATCATTAATAATTAATTCGTTTGTTTGTTCATTCGTTCGCTTCAATTTAAACGTACCATTACACGATATCAAACATTTTGACAAGTTGTTTTGACTTCCGGTTTAACCGGAAATGAGATCAAATTTCTTAATTTAAATGGAACACCCTGTGTATTTTTCAATATTCATTCCATTATTTTAAAAATTCCAAGATTTGACGGACGGAAAAAGTTCCTCGTATGGCCACATCCGTTGTTTTTAAGTAAAATATTACACTGCAGGGTACATTCTACGGGGTATTTTCTTCTAAAAAGAGGAAATACTGCAGTTAAAGAAACTTGACGAATTCGGTCTTACATAAAATTTAATGTTGATTTGATTATGGTAGCTATAAGGTTTTGTAATTATTAATTTCGTTAGTTTGTATTTCTTTGTCAAACAGTTTTGTATTTTAGTTGTGTAGGGTCTGTTTAACATTCCTGTTACAGTTGGAGTTTCTAGAATAACAGTTTAGTACATTCTTCTCATTTGAAATTCATTTAGTCCGAATGTGCCCCACCAGTGTCCAAAAGTGCCCCACTAGTGAGGAAGTTTCGAACAAATTTAATTTTTTGAAAATATTAAAAATCTAAAAATTAATAGATATTAAGAAAAGATTTTTAAACACAATAAACTACATGTATGTATGCTTCTATATAACCAAGTGCCGTTCCTTAAATGTTATATTTGGTATGCTAAATCGCCATTTGACGAAAAGCGTCCGAATGAGCCCCGCTCTCCCCTACTTCATTTCATAGCGTCTATTACAAATGATATTCATATTAAATACTTCTAGGAAATTAATTTGTATTTTATATTGATTTAATTGTTATGATAGTCTTTCTACTAAATTATAAGTTCTTACAAATAGGTTGATATGTTTCTCAAGTTCCAAATACGTAATTTAAGACAATGTGCATACTATGGTGTATATTTTAAATCGGCACATAAGCCACATTAAAAGAAGTTCCTACTATAGTAATTGTAAGCACGCCACTGATTGCATGTCACCTTTCATCAAGTTCCTTTGGACTCGATACACATTTTATTTTATTAATTACAGTGAAAACACTAGGTACTAGTGTTACGTTCATGTTAGCAAGAGGTGTGTACTAAAATAATTATTGTTTAAATAGATTAGTTTAATATTCCAAAATCAGTATTTTATTGAAAGCATAGGAATAAAGTTCATCTTTTACTGTAATTGTTTCTCATTACTAAAAATTTTATTTGAGCATTTGTACGTAAGGATAACTAAGTCGATTATAAAAATGTAACGGTTAAATTTTATTTATAACATAGCTTTTAGTGTATGGCTTTTGCTTTTGTTCATGCTACAAGTGACCAGTTGAGCAAATACTTTCTCAATGAATAAAATTATTAGTAACATTGATATCATAGTTTACGAAAGGTATTGAATTTTAATAATCAGTTAATTACTAATAAATTAACTATTAAAACAATTTGCAAATCAACAAATGAGTAATTAAATTGCTATGAAACATTTACTTGTAAAATAAAATAACAATTTCTTTTCTTATTGTTTAGGGCAAGTCGTCAAATAAATTTGAGGCTACCAACAGTCGATCCAGTTTAGATTCGGCAAGTGGTCCTAGTACATCGACGACGTCACTCGACAACTCGACGTCTACAGAAAGAAAAAATAGTTTAATACCAATTTTAAAATCGCGTAGAACGTCTAAATCGCATTTAAAACACGCTTTAGACTCGGATTCTGAAGTACAAAGTGTATCTGCTAAGAGGAAAAAATACTCTCACTCTTTAAATTTATCTTCTAACCCCGTGGACAATACTAGATTTAAGAATACAACAAAAAAAATTGATTTATGTACTAATAGTTCAACTAGTGACATACACACTAAAAGTAGTAGCAGTGGTAAATCTAGCACCAAGTCACATTCTAAACATTTGAATTCTGAAACAACACACACTTCAAGACCTAGCACTAGTACTAAAAGTAAAACGGGAAATAATATTAAACAAAAAGGTTCAACTAAGCACTACAAACACAATATTGAAAAACGTAAAAATCATTCGTTATCTTCCGTTCTACAAGCATCCGATTCTGGTAGTTCAGGTCAACTTTTTAATAGCACTTCAACTATTGAGCATCCCGAACCAAGTACTTCTAATCTTAACGTCACATATCCACCAACATCCCACAAGTATTTGCTTCGTAGTCAAGGCAAAAAGGCTTTAGATCAAAGCACACCCCTACAGTTAATCAAAAAGGCTACAGAAAAACGGAGAAGTCGTGTTTTCAGAGAGCTGGGGGCTAGCAGTAGTCAACAAACAACGCGGGAGGAGAACGAGTCATCTCGGCTCACCCGCACTGGAGCTGTGTTAAGGCGCAGTACGAGAAATAAAGGTACAATATAATTCTATTTAAATAACCGACATTAAATTTTCATATTACTTCAAAGAATTTAATTCGATACTTTTATAAACAAGAAAAGTTATGTAATGTTAAATAAACGTTGCAATTTATAAGCTGTGAGTAATATGAAATTCCTTTTGTTTTTAAATCATATCATCAGACTTGAAATAATTGTTTTAGTAATTTTATCGTTGGGTTTATTTTGCTTTGTTTGTTAATGTTTGTATTTTTATTTAGGGCACAGCTCAACAACGGGTTCCTGTGCGAGCTCAAGTGGTGCCAGTGGCAGCGGCAATAGCTCGAGACGAGCAGCCCGCCAACACAAGGTGGGGGCCGCAGCCCCTGCACCACCAGCTACAGCTACTTCAAATTCCACAAGTGCTATGGCATCAGACCAATCAGATATGCCTAACAATGTTGCAGGTAATATTTTATAATAAATAGTTATTTGTTTTATAAGGAGGGAAAGTTGGGTTTTGTGTGACAAGACTGTGTTTGGCTGATAAGCGAGCGAGTCCGGCAATACAGGCGAGTCTCACAAAACTACTTTCACTCTGTATAAAAGAATTTATTTCTTCCTCAAACGCAAAGTGTAAAACTGAAAATTTTTATTTTTTGAAAGAGCGCCATCTCTTGTCAATTACTTGTAGCTCAATTGTCAAATATTTTAAACTTTCTCCAATCCAAGAAAAAGTTGTTATAATCGAGAGAAAAAAATAATAATAATAAAAAAAATTTTTTGCATTTCTCGACGTTTTGATTCCAAAAATGAAAAAAAAATTCGATTTTTTTAACCAAAATGTCAGGATGTATGTATTATATGTACCACGGTAATAAATATAAAAGGTACGCTGACGGACGTTCTAAGTTGAAGCAAAACTGGAACCTTTTCATGACTGATTCTCTGTCATACAAAGTAATTCACAAGTGGCCTCAGTTTGCTACGAGTGGTAAGATAGCCCGTTGGCATACCTGCTATATTTATTACCGTGGTATGTACAGTCTCGTGCATATCTTTTCGCCACCCCGGCAATACGTTATAACAATTTGTCGGTTCAACCATCAATAACACCCCCCCTACTTAAACTGAGGGGTAACTTTATTTTGCCAACAAGTATTTAATCAACAAACTGTGTTGGTATTATGATGCTTGCACCCACAAATCGTGCAAACGTATTGCCGGGGTGGCCAAAAGCTATGAACGAGACTGTACCTACCCTGGAGCAAAAACTACTTAATCGATTTTGATGAAATTTGATTTTAGCCACTTTAAAATTATTTCATCGGCAAACTAAGCTTTAATAAGAAATCTATACAGGGTGTAAAAATTAATTTTTACTTGGCTGTAAGATAGTACACGTGAGCTCTAACTGAAAAAAAAATTTCAAAATTTTTTTATTCAAAATGACGGCCAATAGAACGTTTGTCCCATTTTGTGGTTTTTCCCTTATAACTCGACGGGTAATTACTATTATAAAAATTTCAAAATGGCATTGTACAGCCAAATTATAGGGCTTTCGTTTCGTCCTAAGCAAGTCGATTTTTAAAATTGTTTTAAAATTGCCTACCTTTAAGGGGCTAAAGTAGGTCAAAAATTTTGAAATAGATTTTCTCAAAATTTCCTCTGTCATATTTTTCCTTTTTCGAATATGTTGCAGACAACGTAATTCTCTATCGAAATATAAATTTTTATTAAAATTGTTGGAGCCGTTTTGGAGTAATCATTTTTTGAATGTCAAAACTTCAAAAATCTCTAATTTCTTTTGTAATAAAAATGAAAACTTGAAAATGGATATATTTATCAATCTCATGAATATCTATTAGTTGACACTATTTTCAACTATTTTCGTTCAACCGGAAATTATAAAAATATCAAAATTTTTAGGAACACCTTGTATATTTTAAAATATTTTGAAAGCTCGTAAAATTAGCTATTACACGATACCAAACACTTTATATTTCGATTTCCGGTTTAACCGGAAATGGCATAAAATTTCGTAATTTAAATAGAACACCCTGTATATTTTTCAATATTTTGAAAACTCGGAAAATTAGCTTTCTGCACATATAAAGTAATGTATATTTTGAACTTCAATTTATGCCAAATTAAAAAAAATGTAATTAGTATTTCAGACAGTTTATGTCTAAAAATTATTACACGCAGAAGTTCTAGGTTCGATCCTGGACGAAAGCAATTTTATAAAAAGAAATTTTTTTGAACTTTTTTTTATATCATGTAATTTATATTAACATAAAACTAAATTTAAAAATAAAACCAACGGATGTGGCCATATAAGGAACTGTTTTCATTCCCAACTTCTATACCCAAACGTTTCTTTAGTGCGCTTTTTACAGTTTTTTTTAATGTATTTTATTTATAAGATATTAAATGAAATTTTAATTAAAAAAATTTAAAGATTTGACGGACGGAAAAAGTTCCTCGTATGGCCACATTCCTTGTTTCTTAGCTTGATTATAAAATAAATACTCCTATAGTAGGCTGCTGATGATAGTTCATGTAAACAAAAATTTGTATATGGCAATGTCATTTTTTAAAATCAATTTAAAAAATTTTATGCAATGTCATAGACAATTCTAATATTTCACACAAAAACTATAATAAACTATAGTATTACAGTAAAATTAATTTTTATCATAAAAATGGACGTGATGTTAGATCCAGATATAATGAACATGTATATTGAAATAAATAAAATGTTTTCTTCGTTAACTGAATCATCTACAGGTAATTCAAAGTTCGACACGTTAATTTAATTTTTCTTTAAAAAATAAAACAGCATCAATCAAATCACATGTGAACAAAATTTTGAGTGTTAATGTAAATGTTAAAAAATATATTAATTTTAGCTTCCGAAGAACTAGGCACACCGCAAGAAGGAGCACAAGTGTTACCACCTACAACAGGCGGGCCTTCTGCACCAGGTATAGATTCCGAAAGTGACGATAGTGAAGTTGGTCGTTTACAAGCACTTCTTGAAGCTAGGGGATTACCACCCCATCTCTTTGGAGCTCTTGGACCACGCATGCAACACCTTTTACATCGCAGCATGGGATCTAATAGCTGTAAGGAGAATTGAACTAAAATGTTAGGCCATGTATTTACAAATTAATTTTTTATAGCTGTCACTAAAGCCCAGCAATTATTACCTGGCTTACAAGCCACAGGTGATGAAGGACAACAGTTACAAGCCGTTATTGAGATGTGTCAGTTATTAGTAATGGGAAATGAAGACACTCTTACAGGCTTCCCTATAAAGCAAGTCGTACCAGCTTTAATAAACCTACTTCAAGTGGAACATAATTTTGATATTGTACGTAATTGTTTTTATATTTTAATTTTATATGTAATTTGGTTGTTTTAGATGAATCACGCATGTCGTGCCCTAACTTATATGATGGAAGCTTTACCTCGTTCTTCAGCAGTTGTAGTAGACGCAGTTCCCGTGTTTTTAGAAAAGTTGCAAATAATCCAATGCATGGATGTTGCAGAACAGTCTCTCACTGCTCTTGATATGCTATCACGTCGACATTCCAAAGCTATATTACAAGCTGTAAGTAAATACAACTTCAAAAGATCATAATGTTAAGTTTTATACTATAAAATTAGTATTAATCCTAATATTATTTACAGAAAGGAGTACAAGCTTGTTTAATGTTTTTGGATTTCTTTTCAATTAACGCCCAACGCAATGCACTATCAATCACCGCAAATTGTTGTTTAAATTTAACGTCTGAAGAATTTCAGTTTGTATCAGAATCTCTTCCTTTGCTTGCTAGTCGTTTAACTCAACAGGATAAGAAGAGTGTCGAGTCTGTATGTTCGGCTTTCTTTAGACTTGTTGAAAGCTTCCAATCAGAACCGTCTCGTTTACAAGAAATTGCCGGAACAAATTTATTAACAAACTTGCAACAACTCTTGGTAGTTACACCTCCCGTGATTAGTACTTCAACTTTCATTTCTGCATTGCGCATGTTGTCGATTATGTGTGGTAGCTGTCCTGATCTAGCTTTCACTTTGTTGAGACAAAATATTGCTGAAACTTTGTTGTACTTGTTAACCGGGTCGGTTGAGGCTAACCAAGATGAGGTTGAATTGGTTTCAAGGTATATTTTTAAAATATTTTTATAATCATATTTATAACTAAAAACTTTTTAGGCAACCACAGGAATTATATGAAATTACATCTCTGATTGGAGAATTAATGCCACGTTTACCTGTTGATGGAATTTTTGCAGTCGATGCGCTGTTAGAACGTCCAACAACTGTCGCTAAAGAA
Source organism: Malthinus seriepunctatus (assembly GCA_963924605.1). NCBI lineage: Eukaryota > Metazoa > Arthropoda > Insecta > Coleoptera > Cantharidae > Malthinus > Malthinus seriepunctatus. The sequence goes on along the minus strand of OZ004600.1, from coordinate 25,777,271 downwards.
CAGCCAACATGGCAGTGGCGTGATGATCGTGGAACTTGGCATCCTTACAGCATTACAGACAGTCGTATAATAGAAACTGCTCATGTTAGTGGGGATGATGAAGTCAGTCTTAATACATTAGGTCGAACTTATACTATTGATTTTCATTCGATGCAACAAATTAACGAAGATACTGGTACATCCAGACCAGTTCAACGTCGTTATCCACCAAATAATGTACCAGGGAGTACTGATTCGGGTCAAGGAGGAAATCTAATGATTACAAATGGAGATGCACGTGTTGCTTCATTGCAAGAAGAGCATGGATTAGCAGCATCTTTTATAAGATCGCTATTTTCAGTTTTATATGAAGTATACTCATCTAGTGCAGGACCTTCAGTGAGGTGCAAGTGTCTTAAAGCTCTGTTACGTATGGTTTATTATGCTACTCCGGAATTATTAAAGGAAGTTCTAAAAAATCAATTGGTTAGCAGTCACATAGCCGGTATGATGGGCTCAACTGATTTAAGAATTGTAGTTGGAGCATTGCAGATGGCTGAAATTCTTATGAACAAATTACCTGAAGAATTTGGTGTTCACTTTCGTAGAGAAGGCGTTATGTATCAAATTCGAATATTAACAAATCCTGAAGTAATATTTTCCCAATAGTATGTTGCTTTATATAATACTTATTTTATTACAGATACCAGTTGGTGTTAGTCCTCCAAAATCAGGCAACTCAAGTGCAATTTCTATTGCTTCAATGACCTTAAGCGATTCTCAGCCTGGTACATCTCAATCATCTTCTGTTGATAATGCTTCTACAGCTAATGGCAATGCTACCATTACTCCGGCTGGAACTCCAGCCACCCCAGGAGTCGTTTACACCTCAACGCCTGAAAACTCACGTGTTCGTTCACCTAGTCCTTCTCATGCTCGTCTCAGTGATGTTTTAAGGAGAAAACGTGCTGCTAAACGCTCAAGTGGTAACAGTCGTTCTAAGTCGAAGCATGAAGATATGCCCATTTCGCCTTCACTCATGCAAGATTTATTTACAAAAGCTGCTTCATTGGGCAACTCAACTCCAGGGTAAGTTGACAACAATTGCTTTATAGTTTCAAGTACACTGCAAGCGAGACTGAGGTATTTTTCTGTTTTCTAGTAATTCATCACGGTCTCGTTATTCTGGATCTAGTTCTAAAGCAGGTAGCTTTTTATCGAGTTTGAATCCTGTTCGGTGGGGTAGAAGTATGAACTCTTCTTCACATGATCGTAGTTTTTCTAAGGATCCTTTGAGTGGTTGTCTTGGGAAATCTACATCAAATTCCAATTTAACAGCTGGTAATAGAGAAAAAACAAGAACTTGGGTACGCGAACAGGTAATGAAAACATTTTAACCCTAACGTTTGTAAAGTTTTAAATACGATTTTAAAATGTAGGCTACCAAATTCATAGAAACGTATTCAGGAAATGAAGTTTCTGGACCATCCCATCCTGCACTTAACGTATTATCTCGTTTAACAATATCCATACAAAAGCTTGTTACTGTAGAACATGGAAAAGCCTTAGAAGAATTACGTGAAATTTTAATGGAATCTGATATTTCTCCATTTGAAGTTAACCATTCTGGCCTTATAAAAGCATTATTAAATTATTTAGCGGAACAAGATGGTGTGATTGAGCGTGATCAACGAATTCGAACATTTTTAAATGTTTTTGCTGCCTTACCTATAGAGAAAAATGCTGCTGAAATTGGTGAATTAAATTCAGCTTGGATGGGAGCTCTTGTTTCTAAACTTAGTGGTTGTGTTTCTCAATTAGAACAATTTCCCGTTAAAGTTCATGATTTGCCTGCTAGCTCAGGGGCAAGTCGCGGTGGTACTAGTGCCCTTAAATTTTTTAATACACATCAACTAAAAGTAATGCGAAGGTTTGTAAGTTGTGTATTCCTTGTTAACTCTTGGTGTTTTAGTGTAATTTACAACGTCATCCCGATTGTACTAATTTAAAACAATGGAAAGGTGGCACTGTTAAAATTGATCCTCTTGCATTAGTTCAAGCGATAGAACGATATTTAGTTGTAAGAGGGTATGGTAGAATAAGAGATAAAGATACTGCTGATAGTGATGAACCAGATTCAGATGATGATATTGATGATACGTTAGCTGCAGTTGTGATTACTCAATCAGGATCTAAACACAGACTCCAGTTTTTTATTGGAAATCATGCACTACCGTACAACATGACTGTTTATCAAGCAATTAGACAGTACAGTAATAATGGTAATGATCAAAGTGAAACAGATACCGATAACGAAACGCCATTAGGTAAACTAATTTTTTAATAATAAGTTAATAGTTTATAAACTTAATATTGTAGGTAATGCTGGAATTTGGGTTCAAACCCACACTATTCATTATAAACCAATTCGAGAAGAACCGGCTGTTACAAATAAGACTACCACAAACACCAGCTCAAGTCATTCAAGCAGAAAGGGTAAAGGTGCCAGTGGCAAGAGTGTATCACGTCGTAAAGGAGATGATTTATGGAATGGTAAGTAAATGCTCTTGGCTTCCTCCTAGTTTCAAGTGCCAGTAACATTTAAAAACATTTAAAAAATTAACTTTTTTACAGAAGGTGCGACTCCACTATTACAATCTCCAATTTCGCCATTTTTAAAGACAAAGTTACCAGACACAGTTGATATCCAAGATGCTTCATTAGAAGTATTATGTTTATTACGAATTTTAAATGCCTTAAATTTATATTGGAACTACCTTTATCCCTTCCTTGAATATAAACCGATACTTCCTCTATCCGACTTTTTAAATAGTAAAATTGCCGCTAAAGCATGTCGACAATTACAAGATCCATTAGTCATTATGACAGGAAACTTACCAAGTTGGTTACAACAAGTTGCTTCTGTGTGTCCTTTCTTATTTCCATTCGAAACTCGTCAGCTTCTGTTTTATGTAACATCTTTCGATCGAGATCGAGCATTACAACGTCTCTTAGATATGTCACCTGAACTTACTTCAGCTGATTCTCAAGAACGTGTTACACCAAGATTGGATAGAAGAAAAAGAACAATATCTCGTGACGATATATTAAAGCAAGCTGAACAAGTTATTCAGGATCTTGCAAATTCTAAAGCATTGCTAGAAGTTCAATATGAAGATGAAGTAGGAACCGGTTTAGGACCTACTTTGGAGTTTTACGCATTGGTTTCTAAAGAATTACAACGTTCTGATTTAGAACTCTGGCATGCACCAGATTCTACAGATAAAGAATATGTGTATCAAAGTACAGGTCTATTCCCTGCTCCTTTAGGACGTGGAGCTAAAGTAGGACAAATTAGTAAAATGAAAAATAAGTTTAGGTTCCTCGGAAAATTTATGGCTAAAGCTGTAATGGATTCTAGAATGGTAAGATTGTAAAACTTAATTTTAAAAATAACTAACAAATTTTTTTTTCTCTAGCTGGATCTACCATTTTCTTTAACATTTTATCGCTGGCTTTTGGGACAAGAGCAGTGTCTGACACTTGCAGATTTAGTTAATATTGCACCTGAAGTACATAAAAATTTAAGAAAAATGCAAGAACTAGTGCGACAACGTGACGCTATAAATGAAAGTTCAAATTTATCAATAGAAGATAAAAATGAAAAAGTTCGTATTATAGGTGTGACCCAATGTTTTGTTTTTAACCATGATTTTTGTAGATTGAAAAATTGGATTTTGACGGCTGCTCTATTGAAGATCTCACTATAGACTTTTTATTACCTGGATACAATATAGAATTATTAAAAAATGGAAAAACTACACACTTAACAATCCAAAACATTCATCAGTACACAAATTTAGTTACTCATTGGTTTTTGGTGGAAGGAGTTAACAGACAAATGGAAGCTTTGAGAGAGGGTTTTGAAAGTGTCTTCCCAATTCAAAATCTGAGGATGTTCCATCCAGAAGAATTGGAAGCTATATTTTGTGGTAATCCTAGAGATACTATTACAGGTTGGGATGTTAAAACGTTGTTGGAATGTTGCAAACCTGATCACGGTTATACCGCCGATTCAAAAGCTATTAAATATTTGTTTGAAGTACTTAGTTCCTACAATCGAGACGAACAACGTTTATTTATCCAATTTTTGACCGGTACTCCGAGGTTACCTGTAGGAGGTAATGTATTGTACTTTTTTCTAGTTTAATTAAAATTTATTTTATTTTATGTACCTAGGTTTTAAAGCACTGTCACCTCCACTTACTGTAGTACGTACAACATTAGAAGCAAATCAAAATGCTGACGACTTTTTACCTTCTGTGATGACATGCGTCAACTACCTCAAATTACCCGACTATTCTAGTATCGAAGTTTTGCGTGAAAAGTTACACATAGCTGCATCAGAAGGCCAGCATTCCTTCCATCTCTCATAAAAAGACTATAGTGTTAACTGTTTTCTTGAAAAACTGATAATAAAAATTAGTGTATTTTCGAATGATGGTGAAATCATCAAAACCTTAAAAAGTGCTGTAGTGGTTGTATTTGCAATCAATTATTTACTCTTTTTTAATAAGATGTTGGTTAGCCCCTATTATGTTATTATTTTTATTTGTTTATTTAAAACATACAGGTGTCATAAAAGAATACAATTTTGTTTGCTTTACAAGCTCTTGCAGCTGAATTTATATCGATGTATTTTTAAACAAGATTGCATTTTAAATGATCTTGTTCGAGTTAAGTTTTTTTAAATCGATTTTGTATAAATTGTGGCCCAATTTTAAATGAGACGCCTGTATAATTTTGGTGTTTCCGTAAGTGCATATTGTTTGAAGGGGTCACGACTGAGTTGTGCAATGGACACAGTGCGAGTGATTATGCAACGAACTGTGAGCACGACATTGTGCGAATTTTGCCAAATGTATAGTTTATTTCTTTATAGCTGCAAACAATCAGATTTGAAAGTTAATATATGCAGCCCATAATAACTTAAGTGTAACTTTTATTCTGTATTGTTTAAATAAAATTTGTATATCTAAATAATTGTTTTTGAGTTCAAAAAATGGAAGTTTTGTACGAGTAACATTTATTTATACAAATTTTTAAAGCAACACAATATATTATCTAAACATACATCTAATAAGTGAGTTTCATTTAATAAATACATATTACAACAATTGTTAAAATATATTTAGAGTACCAAAGACAACCAAGCAACTACTAAAATAGTTCCACCAATTGGAGCCAATCTCGCTAACTTGTCTTCACCAGTAAATGCATGATAATAACATGCTCCTGAGAATAAAGTAGTTCCCGTAATAAGCAACGATCCACTCTAAAATTAGATTCTTTTAAGATTTATTTTAAAACGCCGCCACAATCATACCAATTTAGGATACCTTGCCAACGGTACTGCAAATAGAGCCAAAGTGTGAAAAAAATGAAATTTATTTGCGGTTTCAGCTACAGACTTCAATTCTTTGACTCTATCTTTAGGATATGCTTTATGCGCCCCATAAGCTCCTAAGACAACTGCAGAAGCACCACACAAGCCAGCAAGTCGTACAAATGGACCAGTTTGAATAGATAATTGCCATAACGGAACTTCTTCTCGAATTATAGTAATTGGAGCTGACGTTATACTAGTAGGTGAATTACTTAGAAAAGGCTAAAAATATTTTATCATTACCCTTAACATTCTTCAACAATAATGTTAAATCACTTGCTTTTAACAAAGTTTTACTGATTGGATTGTTGAAACAAACATAGTTGAATACATCTGTCACACTCATAATTGTTGGAATGTTTAAATTCTTTTACAGCTTAATTACCATAGATAAACTTCAAACGATTTATTATTGGTTAAAGTTAACTTAAAATGAATCTTGTTATTTCTTCCACAAAAGTCGTTCACCGCTATCATCGATCTTTAAACTCATCCACTACAAGCGTGCCAACCCCACCAACTACATATCACAACAAAGTCACCAAATTAAAAACATTAAACTTCAAAAATATGTATTTACATTAGAATTGTTACAGATTTATTAATAAGGCTTATATCTACGCTGATCATAATTTGAACGATATCTATCACCGTTATTGTCGTATCTTTGCTCACGATAGTTATCACAACGATCTCTTTCTCTATCACGATGACCTGAACGATAATGATTACGGCCACCTGAGCGATCACGACTTCCAAATTGTTTTGGTCTACCATACCAAGGATGCACTATTGGGGGTGGTGGAATTTCGGCATCATATATTTTTTTATATTCTAAATCGGTGTCGGTGTACCTCTCAGCAAATTCTTCTAAACATTCGTCTAAGAATTTCTCTTGTTCGTTTGTTAATATCTGGGTGGTCATTTCGTATAAGTAGGCAAGGCTTTTTTAACACTTTTTTAGTTTTTATACTTATTAATTATTTGTCTACACAAAAGTCTACTATTCGGTAATATTTTGACAGCTTTGAAGAGAAGAGAGAGAAAAATATATAGAACAAAAAGCAACAGTTGAAGAGTGTACAGTCAGCCTCACAATTATTGGCCAGCAACAAATAACAACAGGGTGGTTATTAGCAAAACAACGACAAAATGGCAGAAGAGGAAGTTGTTGATTTACTGCTTGTTGGCAAAATAAAGTTACCCTTCAATTTAAGTAGGGGGTGTTATGATGGTTGCATCCACAATTCGTGCTTGAATGGAGAATTAGACTGTATCTGAATTTTTAACTTTTGATAATGCCAATGTACCTATAGAACAAATAAAATCGATCAATTCTGTTTCTTTCATTTTTCTATAACTCGTAAATTAAGCCCAAAATTAATTTTTTTTACTACTAGTCTTAAAATGCTATCATTATTGACTCCTTTTTAAACAGAGAAATTAAATTTCTCAACCTAGGTAAATAATAAAATATTATAATAATCAAAACTGTTTTTGAGGTAAATAATAAAATATTATTTACCTAGGTAAAAAATGAAAACTGTTTTTATGATTTTTTTTAACGACATGTTTATGAAAATTGATATTACTAGTAGTAAAAAAAAAACTATATAAACTACGGTTGAGATTACTATTATAACCCTCGCGCAGTGTATATCCTTCGGCGCTTTGCGCCTCAGGATATAATACTTGCGCTAGGGCTATAATAGTAAACTTCTCAACCTAAGTATATAATCTATTATTTTAAAGTGCTTTAACCGAAAAACCGTTTTTATTTATGTTGCAACAGCGCCCTACAAAGCGAGTGAGATATAATACAGTCGAAAGTAGTTAAAAAGAGATAGACAATGCGGTTGTTTTTTCAAAAATGTGGTTAAAAGTGATGTGTAAAATCGAATTTTATTATATTTTTTATTCAAGTTGTCAGAAAACTGACGGAAGTATTACATAGGTTATGATTTTTCTGACAGTTTTTTGAAAAAATTCTGTTTTCCACTGGTTTTTCGAATTTCATTATAAAAATTCATGTAAAACCGTATTTTTTATTAAAGCTGTCAGAAAAATCGTAACCTATGTGACTTCAGTCAGTTTTCTGACAACTTGAATAAAAAATATAATAAAATTCGATGTTACACATCACTTTTAACTACATTTTTGAAAAAAACAACCGCATTGTCTATCTCTTTTTAACTACTTTCGACCGTATTATATCTCACTCGCTCGCTTTGTAGGCGCCGTTGCAACATGAATAAAAACGACCTTTTTCGGTTAAAGCACTTTTAAAAATTAATTTTGGGCTTATTATTGAAGATCGAGAGAAATTAAAATAGCCAAAATTATTCTTTTTAGCTCTATTTTCATAAAAAAATTTAAAAAAATAGTCTAATTCTCCATTATAGCAGGGTGGCCAATAATTGTGAGGCTGACTGTATGGTGTATAGTGGGGCAGTGGGGCATTATTTATCTCTCTCTACGGTTTATGATATGATTGTTGTACATAACCTCAAAAATTATTTACTGTTTTAATAATTTAAACTTTAAAATTCTAAATATTTATAAAAATGCAAAATAATGCGTGTATACTTTGTAAAAAATTTATTGAAACCACGCAATACAACATTGATAAAAATTACACCAAGTATTCTAATTTATTACTACGAGGAGTATTAGAAGATGCTTTGAAAACAAAGATTATTATAAAATCTGATTTACTGATGTGCACAAGTTGTTTTGAATTATTAAATGAATTGGATTTAGCAGAAATTAATTGTAAAGCGATAAGAAGAAAAATTTTAAATTGCTTCAAATGTGTCGAACAGAGTATAAGCAGGTCAGTGCATGTTCGAACAGATATATTCGTAGACACAGCCTGTGTTGATAATAATCTAGATAATGTAAATATTGAAAAACATAAAATAGAACTGTCATTTAATATTGATGAAAAGATTGAAAGCGTAGATGTAAACAACGAGATGAAAAATGAACTCGAAGAACCATCGTCTATAAAATGCGAAATAAATGAAACGATGAAAATTGAGTCTTCTGAAAACAATACAAAAAACTTAAATATGCCAAAACATTCGAGAAAGAGAAATAGAGGTAATTCAAATGATACGAAGCTTTTTAAATGTACCGAATGTCCAAAGACTTGGAAAACTTTCAGTAAGCTTAAGAATCACATTTTATCTCACAGTAGTGAACGCCCTTTTATTTGTGAAGTATGTGGACAAGCTTATAAACACAAAACTGCCTTAGATGTGCATATTGGCATGCATAATGGTGTAAATCCTTTCGTATGTATGTATTGTAATAAGTCGTTTACTCAAAAGGGAGCTTTACAACGTCATTTACCAATTCATACAGGTATGTTTGGTTTTATCTTCGTGTACTGCATTTTTTTTAACTCATAAATTTTTGTTTAGGAGAGACACCTTATCAATGTGACTTGTGTGGCAAGCGTTTTGTACATCACACCTCTTTCAGTATTCATCAACTATCACATTCAGGTCAAAAACATTATAAATGTTCTTTATGTGGTTTAGCATTATTTTCTGGCTCACATTTAAAAAGACACATGCGAGTTCATACAGGTGAAAGGAAATTTGCTTGCTCTGTATGCGGAAGAAGATTTGCAGAACGTTATAATTTAGTTGCGCATGAAAAGCTACACATCCATCCAGATTCAGCTATCAGCTCTTAAAATATTTAATGCTTCTTGCAAAAATATCTTAAATTGCATGATCATTTACAGCTCATAATCAAATTAGTGAAGCAGACGTTTTAAAAACAATGAAAAAATTTCAATTGTGTCTTATTAATTAATTAATTTATTTTAAAAAAGTTTAGACTAATAAAATTCAACATGGTAATTAAAAATACTTTATGTCTTTCCTTCCATAAATAGTAGGTATAAACGTGGCTTGTTAATTCTAATAAGGCTCATGTTTACAATTCATTATTTAATAAACTTTTTAATTCAGTTTCTTCAAACCTAAACAGTTGCCATTTTTCAATTTCACTAGCATTCATAGCTCCTAGTTTATTATAAAATTTAACTGCTGGATTTGTAGTTAAAACATGAAAATCTAGTCGTTTACCAGTATCATAAGCAACTTGAGCTGTTGCTAAAAGTAATTTTTTGCCTACACCGCATTGTCGATATTTTTCTTCAACATATAAATCTTCTAAAAATATTGATTTGCCTACCCAAGTAGAGTAACAATTAAAATAAAGAGCGTAGCCTATTATAAGATTATTTTCTAATGCTGCTACAAAGCATCCAAAACAAGGTGGAATAGTTTCAAAACCATCTTTTATTAATGTTTCAGGATTAATTTTTACTTGATCTTCCATGTCTTCATATCTGGCAAGATCCTAGAAAAATGTATAAATTTTACTGATATTTTGATGTCAATTACTTACTTTAATTAGCTGACATATTTGTAACATATCTTCACGTTTTGCCTCCCTCACAATTATTTTTTCAGACACCGTACTTGTCATGTTTTCTGTAAATGAAGTGTGGAGTATAGAAAACGAAAATATTTAAATTAAATACAATTGTTACAAATTTATTGGATAATAATTCCAGTACAAATGTATTAAGTTCAAAGGTCTTTATTTGATTGAACTCAATCTTTTAAGTGTTGATGTAGTTGCAAGATTAGATAAATCATTTTTGACTACATAAAAAAAGCTGAAAATTTTTATTTTACTCGTAAGTTTGATCACGTTATAAAATACCAACTATCAGATTGAAAAGTTCGTAGGAAAATTATTCAAAAAATCAGATTTTTATAGTAATATGGTGCACTCTTTAAAACACTTCGTTCTCTATCTTATTTAAGTCGGCCTAATTAAATTATAATCTGGACCTATAGTCCAGTGCAGTTGTTGTTGAGATAGGCCTATCTCAACAACGTATGTTAATCTATCAGAAAGAATTTAGTTTTTATTAACTGTAAGAATGTACTTCCAGTAATGTATACCTAATGTGTTTATTAGTTTGAATATTACTTTTCTCCAAATATGAGGAAAACATTCGTTACTAAAAAATCTCTTTTCTTAAAGTAAATGGAAAATGATTCTGTTCTGAGGCTTGTTTTCGCTAAATTGGAGGTTGGTGTAGCTAGGCAGTTCATAGATTGAACTTACGGAGTTCCAAAAATATAGCTTGCTAAAGTGGAGGTGTCGTTCTTAATTTTAATAATATCTCAGACTGGTGCCCCTGCCCTGCCTTCGTTTCATAATTGGCTCACATACAGAGTTGGGCAGTATCAATGATACATGTATCTTTGATACTTTTGTATCTTGTATCTATAATAATCGAGGTGAAAGTATCATCTATCTTGTAGTACTTATCAAAGATACTGAATTTGAATTATCATGTATCTTGTATCAAAGATACATTTTATAAGTATCTTACCCAACTCTGCTCACATAGTGATTGCTATGAGTCGTTAGTTATTTGAACCTTTCTTGGATTTAACCCTCCGGCTTTTGCAGCTAATTTTGCAGACATTAGGCATTTTCTTTAAGAACTCTGAACTCACTTGTCCGTCACCGTGCTGTCGCTGGGCCTTCAGTGTCAGGGACACGTGACCGAGTCGTGCAAATACATATCGTCGCCGACGATATTTTGTCTAAAAATCCCTGACGCTCCGAACGTGAAAGACGAAATTTTAATTGAATTGGTACGTAGACACAGATTATTCATTCTATAGATAACAACTATGTAATTTATATAATATTTAAGTAAGATTGAAAAGTAACATGTAGTGAAAATGATGCCACTAAAATGCGAATGCTACTAAAACACTGATGCAAAATTCCCTGATATGTGTGAACAGTAGACCCTGATATCACGGTCCCGGCCCGGACACGTCCCGGCCACGGCCCGGTCACGTCCCGGTGATGTATGAATCGACCTTAACTCAGGGCGCTTCAAGAAAACTGATAGAGAGGAAAAAGGTAAGAAAGATTACAGTATTCGAGTAGCCACTTGGATATTCTTTCATTATTATAAAAAGATGGACAAAAAAATTGGCTACTATCTGCAATGGGTTTGATAGCATGACACGATGAGGGATCAACCACTGTTCTGAATTTGTACACTGACTGCAGTTGACTGCCTATGACTGCATATGCTATGGCTACCATTAACTGCAGATGACTACCGTTGACAGCTCAATTTTTGTACATTGACTGCAGAGTGGATAACCCGTTCTATGGATAACCCCTCAGCATGACAGCTGGGCTGAAGTTAACTGAAGTCCGGATGTGCCCCGCGTCCGAAACTGCCCCAGTCTCCCCTACTTTTTACGTAAAAAGTAAGATTTTACTTTGTAACACTTCTGAGCCCTAACGCCTGATGATGATATCGCCAACCGGATTTTCTTGTTCAGTAAGGCACTCAAATAGTTTATCCCCATCAAGAGATGAGCCCGAATACTATCAGCTCGATTTTTCTGTTATGGACCCATGCCATAGTCTATTATTCAGCTGGCAATTAAGCGTCTACTAAGTACATTGATGTTGGCCCGTTGACCAATGACAATAAAGTCTTCAGTCATTGGTTAACCGACAGTTCCGAGCAACTAGTGCAAGTCAAACGAACAGAGCTAGTATCAGTAGTTAACTACTGAACTGCTTTCCTAGGGTAGTTTTGGAGAAAACTATCTCCTTCATCTTCAAAAGCTAGAGAGGACATGAAGCAGCTTAAGTTCAACGTTTCACATCAAGCGCTACCCTTCTCTGTAACGATCCAAATAGTTTTAACAAAATTTTCTTTGAACATTTTAATTTCAAGTGTTTTCTAGGAAGGTTTGGATGACCTCCTGCAGCTTTTAGTACTAGCAGGTATTTGAATTATAAATAAATTGAGTCTGAAGTGGAAAAGATCAATGGTGTGGTGTGATAATATAGATAATTTGCCAATATGATAGGTGGACATCAACATCAGATGGACCGGGATGAAATATGTGGAAATAGTATCAAGTTATGTATTTGAAAAACGTGAGAAAAATAAGCAGAAGACGTAATCCGTTATGTGCTATTGAGTTTCTATAAAAAACAGGAAGCTAATTAATCTTGAGAATAGTAGGTAGGTAGGTGGTAGCAAAGATAATACAATAATTCTATGATCCTTGGTGGTCGGTAGCTACATTCAATGATCCCAATTTGAAACCATACAAGCAATTTGAAAGACTTTGCAAGTTGTAATCCTTATCAGGTGAGTTATTAATAAATAATCAAGCAATGAAGCTTTAAGATCAAAACCTTAGCACACAGTTCATAGATGCTCTTCTGCATATCTGCAGATACTAGTTCTGCAAAGTGTAACAGCAAAGCAATAAGGGCAAAAGTTTTGCTAATGTGCTTATAGTATTTATACAGCTTTTTAGTAGGTTATCCCTTCAATGAGCATCAGTAATGTTTTGTGTTACTACAGATGGTTAACAATTTTATTCACCTGTGAGCTATGCCAATAGTTTCTGTGTTCAAATAAATTCAAAGTTAATTACCTAAATCGAAATTACTTGCGATTTGTTTATAAATCTATTCATTAAGTATTAGGTATGTGATATTATGATACGTACTTCTAATTGTACCTACAAGGCCTGAGTACAAAATCAAACTATTAAAATATTCCACTACAGTTTGGATACTCCCAAAGTCAAAAGTTCACTACATGAAAAAATATACAATATTCTAAATAGTCAAAGGTCGTTATATGCGATATCTAATTGTCTACAATTGATTTAACAGTGCTAAAGAAATAATATTTACATTTCTAATTAAATTTATCGTGAAGGTTATGTGCTGAAATTCTACGCGCAGAAGCTTTGTTCTATTTTTACGAATTTCATTATACAATTTTTAGCATTAGATAATTTGACGATGGCGACTTTATTGCGGAGTTTTGCTGCAGCAGAAACCTTGGCATTAAAGCACGGTACTAAGGTAAATTTCCTTATATTTAAAATCATACATAACAAACCACCACTAATTACTGTGTAGTTTTCATTTGACCCTCACTATCTTCATGTGATTATGCATTTCTGAATCAATCAAATTAGGGAGTTGATCAAAAACACCTTGCTAATACTCCAATGTTATGTAAGGTCATGCTCATAATAATTGTTTTAGATATTGGGCTCAGTATCGAACAACCGATGGCAGGCACAAACCCAACAGTCTCGGAATTTAAATGTACACGAACACATAAGTTATTCGTTACTCAAAGAAGCAGGTATAAACGTTCCTAATTTTGGTGTAGCAAAGACAAAAGAAGATGCTCATAAAATAGCCAAAGGCTTAAATACCAAAGACATGGTTTTAAAAGCACAAGTTTTAGCCGGTGGAAGAGGTAAAGGCTCCTTTAAAAATGGCTTAAAAAGTGGTGTGCGTATGGTGTACTCGTAAGTTACTTTCAACTGTTTAATTTACTTTAGTTACATTGAAAATTTTAGTCCAGAAGAAGCTGAAAAAGACGTCGGTCAAATGTTAGGAGAATTTCTGGTTACCAAACAAACGGGTGAAAAGGGACGTATTTGTAATGCAGTAATGGTAACAGAAAGGAAATTTCCTAGAAAAGAGTATTATTTTGCTGTTATGATGGAACGATCATTTAACGTAAGTTTCCAAAGAGTTTAAACATAATACTTATTTTAAAGGCGTGGCTTTTTAGGGACCTGTTGTTATCGCATCATCGCAAGGTGGTGTTAATATTGAAGAAGTAGCTGCTGAAAATCCTGACGCTATACTTTATGAACCTGTTGATATAGTAAGTGGTCTTAGTAAAGAACAAGCTTTACAAATTGCCACTAAAGTTGGTTTGGGATCACAAAAAGAAAAAACTGCACAGATGTTATTAAATATGTATAAACTTTTTATTGAAAAAGATGCATCACTTATCGAAATCAATCCTTACGCAGAAGATGCCGGTGAAATCTGTAAGTAAATTTTTAACTTAATTACACAGAATTTTAATTGGCTTTTCGTAGATTTTGCTTTGGATGCTAAAATGCGATTCGACGACAATGCGGCATTTCGACAAAAAGAATTATTTGCTCTAAGAGATTACACTCAAGAAGATGAGAAAGAAGTAGCTGCTTCCAAGTTTGATCTTAATTACATTGCATTGGATGGAAGTATAGGCTGTATGGTAAACGGTGCCGGTTTAGCTATGGCTACTATGGATATTATTTCACTTCATGGTGGTTCTCCGGCTAACTTTTTGGATGTCGGTGGTGGTGCTACAGCACAAGCTGTTAAAGAAGCTTTTAAAATTATTACAGCCGACCCTAAAGTTCACGCTATTTTAGTGAATATTTTTGGTGGTATAATGAGGTGCGATGTTATAGCTGAAGGTATTATAGCGGCGACAAAAGAATTAAGCATTAAAGTACCCATTATTTGCCGTTTACAAGGTACTAATGTTGATGATGCCAAAGTATTAATTGCTCATTCGGGTATGAAAATTTTACCAGTTGATAACTTGGATGAAGCTGCACGTTTAGCAGTGAAACTCTCCAACATTATGACTTTGGCACGTTCTGCTAAACTCGACGTCAATTTTGAAATGCCATTGTAACTTTAAACGTGTAATAGAGAATGTTTTGTTAAATTATTACAAAAATACTAAATATAGGCTAAATGTTATTTATATTTTTGTTTGCTTGAGCATTAAATGTCCAGTGACAAACTCTGTAAATATAAATTTTTGCACATTACACTTTTATAAACAATCAAGTTATGTTTGCTCTTGTTGATCAGCTTTTGTAAATCCAAACTGTTTTTAAATTTGAACATATCAATTGATTTGAAATTAAATCCTGTATAATTGCTTTGGTATGTGTATTACGATAAAAACTAAGACCGTCAACATTTACAACTGAGTGCTTTTTAGACGTTTTATTTAATGCAAAGCGCAACCAATAAATAGGATTTAAAATTTTTGAATGTAAGAAATATGTGGGTAATAATTAGTTAAGTTTTTCTGGTAAAATATAAAGAATTTCAGCTTTTCAAGTTTTTTTATTTAAAAATTTTTGAATACATAAATGCCCGGACCTAAAAAATTCGATCAATAATTGTTTATAATGCTCTAAATGTTTAAAAATTTGACTTGCCAAAATTACATTGTCATAACCAGACTTGTACTCTGCTTATCTTTACACTTCCGAACTTTATAAAATTCTAGGAACTTTGATGTGTATTAATAATGTTATATAAAATATATTAATTAAAGTTACACAAATGTTTTCTTACGACATGCTAATTCACTTACTAGTAATTGGCACCTTACACCAATGAAAATATTACTTTTTATCAAGAATTTGTTATATTCGAGCAGTGTTTCAAATAATTTTAATGAAACGACATACTTTGGAAAAAAAAACATAATTTTCTTAAAATAACAAACTGCTGATAGCTTAAAGTTTACATAACTCGATGCTTCTACACTATAAACTGTATAATAATACAAATAAAAATTCAACTCAATAATAAAAAGTGCTAATACAAAATAGGAATAAAATATCCCGACATAAAATTCCTAATAACTTAAAAGCAAAGGCCTCATATACAAACTCATTAAATAATTAAGAATAAACTACAATTTACTACAAAATAAGCGCAGTTAATGTTAACTAGTATTAAACTGAAAAAGATCCAAAGACTGCAAATCTAAATTTAAACTGTTATTTGGTAATTCTAAAACAGATTCGGTCAAATTTTTAAATCTTTCATTAACAAACTGATCAACATTCATAACTTCATCAGAACTTGCACTATTATCTAATAAATTTGGTCCACTGTCGACATTATTTAACATCAAATCGTCGACTGAAGTGCGTAAATTTGGCAATGAGTTTAGAAGTAAATTATCTGAAAGCAGTTCGTTTGGTAATGAAAGATCATTATTTATATTTGATTTTGCCTCATTTTTAACACTAAAATTATTTAGAATATGATCTGTTTGAAGATTACCACCAAATTCTTTATCAGTTATAGACGCACAATTTATAAATTCGTTAGGATGTAAATCGAAATTATTCTGTTGAAAACTTAAATTTGAAGACAAAGAGCTTGGTTTCAGGACGTGGTTGCTCAAAATATTAATTACCTTTCCATTTAATTTTGGATTTGCATCTTCTTTCACACCACTATCAACATTAGCGACGTAGTTAGGCAATGCATCATTTTTGTCTTCACTAGTAAATACATTCATGCTAAATAAATTATTTTCACAAGCTTTATCTTCATTCTTAAGATGACTAGATTCATCCACATTTTTATTATTTTTATTCTTTAAATGTGCCTTAGAAGTATCTTTAAATAATTCGCTTTCATTTAAATAGTAATGACCCGTACTTATTCCTAAAATATTACTCAAATAATCGTCAACAAAATACACCTTTTCATGCATAGATGAAGGAGATTGAAACAAGGTTTTAGCTAAATTTCGTAAATTTTTTAAAATTGTAGTCAACTCTTCAAAAAATCTAGTTGCCTTTTTACCAATAGGATTTTCCTTGCATATATTAATTAAATAATTCCAACCATCATCATATCGCATTTGATATCTATCTGGAAGAGGGCCATGATCTGGAAATTCTTCTAAGTGTTTCATAATTTTCCTTCTACCAAGGTAAGCTTTATTACATTTACGACAACGAACTTGTGAACCAATTGATCGTTTATGTCGGACACTTGCTACTTCACCGGTATTTCCAGGAGATTTCGATCCTCGATTTGTTTTTAAAGGTTCAAAGTCAACAATTTTTATCTCAGGTTCTAAATGGTCTAGTTCTGAGGTTTCAATTTTTTTAAAATCCTATAAATTAAAAGTTACATTTAGTTTTAAAAACTTACATTAGTACCTTTTTTATGTGTTGGGGAGGTCTCGTTATACGTCCAGATCTGGTTCTTACACTTTTAAGAAGTTTTGCTTCTTTTGGTACTTCAACTTCTTCATTTTTTTCTTCAAGTAACCGTTTCTTAGGACGTCCTCTTTTACTAGCTTTTGTATTAGAAGACTACAACAGTAGAATTTAGTAGATTGTAGGCAAAATTATACAACTTACTTTCAAATCTAG
Organism: Malthinus seriepunctatus; assembly: GCA_963924605.1. Lineage (NCBI taxonomy): Eukaryota > Metazoa > Arthropoda > Insecta > Coleoptera > Cantharidae > Malthinus > Malthinus seriepunctatus. The sequence goes on along the minus strand of OZ004600.1, from coordinate 25,759,742 downwards.
TTCTTCTGGATAAACAACCTGATAAATAATATTTGAAGGCTCATTACCACCACTATTAATTTTCACATTTTCATTTGTTGGAATAGTTTCAAACTGTAGTGCTTGAGCAATTTGTTGTAAATGATCTTGACTTAAATTTTGCGTAGAATGAATACATGCTCCATCTCTTATTATTTCTATTGGATTTTCACATGAGCCAAGAGGTTGAATTTGAGTTGTTTCAGTAAGTACATTGTTAGTGACTCGTTTATTGCTAATTTTAGAACTATCAGTACTGTATACTAAAGTAGGTAAATTTAATTCTTCGCCTACGTGTACTAGCTGCGTTGGTCCACTCGTCTATAAAAAATACGTATATAATTAAAAAGCACACAATATAGTAAGCCCTTTATCCGAAACTTATCAATAATTAGAGCTATTATTAAACATTACCTGTTGGACATTAATATAGTAAATTACTTTATTTTGATTAAGTGCTGGAAGATTGTCTGCATAATTTGTAATATTGCCAGGATAAACTTGAATATTCATTATGTTGAATTATCAAAATTAATGAGTACCTAAAAACACGATTTATAATTATGATTATCCCTAACGAAAACTATTACTGATTTTTGAGGTTAAGTTGTTTACGAAAGAACTGTCAATGTCATTTTTAGAGATGGTACGAAATGAGCGAACCTGTTATTTTGGAACAGATACGTGGTTACTGTTCCGAGGAGCAACTACAACGGGATTTTAAATATAACATCAGGTCTTGTAACAACTCATATTATTTTATGTCTTAAACAAAGACAACCTCTCTCTCTAACATTTCCATATTTTTTAGCACCGGAACTGACCGGAACGTATAGGAATCGGAACAGGTATTTGGAACAGGAACAGGTATTGCATCGAACTCGGAACAGGTGGGAACTGTTCCGCAAAAATTCCACTTCGTACCATCTCTAGTCATTTTAGAAGGTAATCTACAGGGTGTGCTGTAATTTCTTCAACTTCTACCTAAAATCTGATAATTCAGTTTTGTGTAACTTTGAAGAGTAATTATTTGTTGCAAATCTACATATTTAGATGAAAGAAAACGCTAATTTAATAATTTATCAGTTTATGACCTAGTAGTTTAATCGCAAATCGCATACGACGCACTGTGTATGTGTATTTGTTTTGCCGGCTGCCGGTGTCGCCAAGTGTCAAATTGTGTACGTAGACAAGCGTTGTGATTTTAAATGCATAAATTAAAAGAATATTGGAAATCAGAAAGTTCCTTTTAATTAAGCAAGGAACTATTGTGTTTTTAATATAAAACGATAACAATAAACTCTCCCAGTACTTCTATGTGATGCTAATTGTTTAAAATAACCTCAATTTCGTAGTACTAGTTGTAGTCTTAGGAAGTGTAAGTATGCTCATAATAGAATAAATAGATATTTTTAAACGTTATATTGTGTTTTTTAGTTTAAAAATGTTTGGTATAAGCAAAAAGCCGCAAACTCCTGCAAATTCTGATAAGCAAGAAACGCTCCTAACTTTGTCAATTCTAACCCTTGCAGCAATTTTGTGTAAGTGCAGTTTATTTTTCTTATCATATCTATTATTTACAAACATATTTTTAGCATTTGCCACTAGATTATTTTCCGTTTTGCGTTTTGAAAGCGTAATTCATGAATTTGATCCTTATTTTAACTATCGCACAACTAAATATTTAGCAGAGCAAGGTTTCTACTCGTTTCATAATTGGTTTGACGATAGAGCATGGTATCCATTAGGAAGAATTATTGGAGGTTAGTATTTGGACCAATAATGTTGATTTATTTCAAAAAATAACGTTTTAGGTACAATTTATCCCGGATTAATGGTAACATCTGCTGCAATATACCACTTCTGTTGGTTGTTAAATATTTCAATCGATATACGTAATGTTTGCGTTTTTCTTGCACCCTTGTTTTCATCTTTAACTACTATTGTAACATATTTGTTAACTAAAGAACTTAGAAATTCAGGAGCTGGACTTGTAGCTGCTTATATGGTGGCAATTGTGCCTGGTTATATAAGTAGATCAGTTGCTGGAAGCTATGATAATGAGGGAATTGCTATATTTTGTATGCTTTTAACATATTACATGTGGATTAAGGCAGTTAAAACTGGCACAATATTTTGGAGTACTTTAGCTGCATTAGCTTATTTTTATATGGTTTGTAACTTGTTTAAAATATTTGAAGTTCCAAGCTGAATATTGTTTTTTTTAGGTTTCATCTTGGGGTGGATACGTATTTTTGATAAATTTAATTCCTTTACACGTTTTAACTCTAATGATAACAGGACGTTTTTCACACCGTATTTATGTTGCTTATAGTACCCTTTACTGTGTAGGTACAATCCTATCTATGCAAATATCATTTGTCGGTTTTCAACCTGTACAAAGTTCTGAACACATGCTGGTAAGTTTTTAAATAAAACGAAGTTTTATGTAATTAATGAAATCATTTTTAGGCATTAGGTGTCTTTGGACTATGCCAAATTCTAGCTTTAGTGGATTATTTACGTAGTAAATTGACTCAAAAGGAGTTTGAGCAACTATTTACTGCTCTCGCATATACTTTTGGAATTGCTCTGGCCTTGTTTGTTGGAATATTAACATTTTCGGGTAAAATTTCACCATGGACTGGAAGATTTTATTCACTATTGGATCCTTCATATGCTAAAAATCATATTCCTATTATTGCCAGTGTTTCTGAACATCAACCTACATCATGGAGCTCGTTTTATTTTGACTTGCAAATTTTGGTCTTTTTGTTTCCTGCAGGATTGTACTTTTGTTTTTCACAACTAACAGATGCCAATATTTTTCTTATTTTGTATGGTGTAACCAGCATTTATTTTGCCGTAAGTTGATTAAATCATTTTAATATATTTTTAGAAAACTTAACTCTTTGAAAACTTCATACAAAAACTTTTTAATTATAAAATGAACTTAAAGAAGCTTTAAATGAAGGGCTTCTTTGTTTTTATTATATTGAATTTGTAAATTACTTTATAATATTTAAGCTTGTTGACTTATTTAATATCCTATTTTATTTATAGGGTGTGATGGTTCGTTTGATGTTAGTATTAGCACCAGTAATGTGTATTTTGGGTGGAATAGCAGTTTCTCATCTTTTAACCAAGTTTATGAAAACTGTAGAAAATAAACCAGTCGAACACAAAAGAAACAGAAAATTAGAATCAAATTTAATATTCAGTAATGAAATATCAGCTGGTTTTGTTGGTGTTATTTGCTTATTATTAGGATCTTACACTTTCCATTGCACATGGGTAACCTCTGAAGCATACAGTTCACCTAGCATTGTATTAAGTGCACGTTCACACGATGGAGGTAGAATTATATTTGACGATTTTCGAGAAGCATACAATTGGTTGAAAATGAACACTCCTGAAGATGCTCGCGTTATGTCGTGGTGGGATTATGGTTATCAAATAACTGCAATGGCAAACAGAACTATTTTAGTCGATAACAATACTTGGAATAATACTCACATAAGTAGAGTAGGTCAAGCAATGGCTAGTTCCGAGGAGAAAGCTTATGAAATTATGAAAGAACTGGATGTTAATTATGTTTTGGTTATATTTGGAGGGTTGACTGGTTATTCTTCTGATGATATAAATAAATTCCTGTGGATGGTTCGAATTGGAGGCAGTACTGATCGTGGCGCTCATATTAAAGAATGGGATTATTATTCACCAACTGGTGAATTTAGGGTTGATAAAGAAGGATCGCCCACTTTATTGAATTGTCTTATGTATAAAATGTGTTACTATCGTTTTGGACAAGTCTACACCGAAGGTAATTATTCTAATTTTGTTTGAAAACTTGCATAATATTATTTTTTTAGGTGGAAAACCACCAGGATACGATCGTGTTCGAAGTGCAGAAATTGGAAATAAAGATTTTGAGTTGGATGTTTTAGAAGAGGCCTATACAACCGAGCATTGGTTAGTTCGTATCTATAAAGTTAAAGATATGCCTAATCGAGGTGTTTAATTTTTATACGCACCACCACATTCAGTTAAAACGTAATTCTGAGTATTGTTTGTATTAAGTATGTAATTAATTTAGAAATCTTTTAATTGTTACCTACTATTGTTTTAAATACTGATCATTTTGTCCAACAACTATAATAGTAATAAGAGCAGTTGTGATTTTGATCATTTTTAATAAATTTTATAAGTATAAACCATCTTTTCGTTAACGTTCATTTCCTTTTTGCGAAATTTAAAGTTGATGATGTAGTGTTAACCAGGCGTCGATTGCTTTATGGGCCAGTACGGTTCTGCGTGCTAGCTTTCGTCGTCTTCATGCGCCAATCCATTTTCATTGGTGTGATGTTTGTCAAGGAGGTTGCAGGTTATGAGTGACGTTTTCTGTAAGCGGCATGTGTGTTAAAATTAAAAATCAAATAGCATATAAATTCAGTTTATGAAGTGCCAAACATAACAAGTACTTAAATAGTGAATTATTTTAAGTTTGTCCTTAGAATATTTTCTTTAAGTTCGGATTTATTTAAATTGTAAGGTAAGTGATTTAATTTTCAATTTACCTACGTTTGTTTATAAATCAAAAAATTTCAAAAATTTAAGTTTTCTTTGTATTTTTACAAAATTAAAAAAAAATGCCATATTTATAAATTTATAACTTAATTTATTATGAATAAAAAAATTAATTATTTAAGTAACTCTTTGTTAAAACAAATCATAAGATTTTAATTAATTTTGTATGATTTCTCTATATTTTAATTTGAAGAGGTGAAGTTCATATTATGTAACAATTTAACAGTTGAATTATTAGAATTAATTTGCATATAATTATTAATTATATTCGAGTGAAAAACGTAAATTAAAATTTAAAAAAATGTCGAGCGTACCCAAGTAACATTTTAAGTTTTATGATTATCTTCAAGGTAGCTATAAAACTATTATTTTTAGGCTTTCTTAAAACTGTTTTGCCTCCGCAACCTCCTACAAACCATCATAAAACATCCTTAAGCACAAAGTGGAGAATCCTATCAAGGTTCTGAAGTCCAAATTTAAAAACCACTATAAAACCTATAAGCTTATGAGGGTTCTGTAGTCAGTATTTTAAAACTACGATAAAACTAACTAGTTCTGAGATAAATTAGTCTTATAGTACCCTTTAAGTCAACTATAAAACTTTATGAAAACCTATCATAAAACTATTGTAAGAGTTGAAAGTTTGATAGTAAGACACATTGGCCTTAAAGTTATATACAAAATACCTAATAGTTTTATCAGAGTTTAAATAGTGGATCGTGGAAGTCTATTTGGTTTTTATGTTAGTTTGTAACTGCATAAAAGTATCTTAAGTTTTGTCTCTTAATATTTCGGTGGTAGACATTCTTATTTTTGCCATTCTCGATGTGTTATACTATTTATCGTGTTTAATATTATCTGACTGAAACGGTTAATCTGTAACTAAAAAACTGAAACGCATCAAAGTTTTCTGATGAAATGTTATAAAATAGATAGAAAAAAATGAAGGGCCATCAGTAATATTCTATTAAATTTAGTATTTTGTAAAAATTTTTTAATAAAAAAATTCAAAATAATCAATTTTATTATAAAAACCATTTTGCTAATTAAATATTTGCAAGAAAATAACCTGGACTCTTTTCTTGTACCATTTTACAAACAAATACGATAAAAATATGAGTTCGTATTTTGATAACTAAATTATATTCCTATCTTTAACATGGCTGACGATATTTCCAGTGGCGTAGCGAGAAATCGCTAGTTAAAAACGCATATTGTTTGGGAATGAAGATAAATTTTCTTTTCATATCATTATCACAACACAGCCTGTTTTACTACTAATTTAAGATTAAGTTCTTGATAAATATCTAACTTTGGTAGAGGACTTACTATTTTTTGTAAGGGTTTTTAAAACGCAACTAGGAAATTACAATACTTTAAAGTTGTAATTTTTGGTACCATCGTCATAAATCAGATGGACCCAACTCAAGTTATAAGTGTAAACAAACTGTTATTTTTTTTAACACAGTTCTAAAAAAAATTTGTTTCATTACAAAGTGTTTATTGGGCCTAAGGAGGCTGGGAAAGGGCTAAAAAAGGGGTAGACGACGGGGTTATAAAAATTTAACATTTTCTTAGTTTAGTATGTATGTATGTCAATGATACAATTTTTAAGATCTGGAACAAATTGTCCGTTTTTAAAAACTCTAACAATAGTAACTTACACTTTTAGGTATACACATAACAGTAAAATTATTGCACCAACCTACATTAAACAAAAAAACTCCTCAGAACCCTTTTTTTACCCAGTTAAGCTTGTAGTATGAAAGTTAAGAATTTAAACTAAATGTCGAACAAATTTTGATGGCTATAAAGAGTAAAGTAACAAGTAATAAATAGCAATAAACAATAGTCTAAGAAACGACGGAAAAAATGACCATTGAGAATCGCTAAAAACTGTCTAAAGATCAAATTTAATTCGTTTTAAATAAGGCTAGTTAATAAAAATCTGAAGTTTCCAGCCCGTAGTTCCATGAATTAAAATTGAAAATTGCGAATAACGTTGAAAAGTAGCAGTTTTGTTCAAAATTAGTGCTAAATCAACGTTATTCGCAATTTTAATTGAAGGTTTAGATTTAAATTTAATTTTTTAAATTCTATAACTAATTTTAAAATTCAACTTCAGAAAAATGATTGAAAAGAATTTTTAAAATATTTTTTCCGTACTCCATTAATAATTCCCTTCTCGAGAGGAATGTCCCCTTTTGAATCACTCTGTATAACTACACATCACTTATTGCAGTTTTTACCTACTTAGTACATGACAAAAATTTATCGGAAAAAAGACTAAGTACTGTTTTCTGGCCAATTATTTCTTCATAAGAAAAGCAAGATAACAAATATAGGTATAGTATTAACTCTGTATTAAATCGAACATCTGGTCACTACGCCACTGACTATTCTTTCTCCATCTTTTTGATAAAAGCTGGGTGATATTCTTTTAAATCTATTAGGCAGCAAATCATAATATAGTTCCGGCAGGTTAAAGTCAATTATGACTCATCGCTCTAAAGTGTAAGCATCAATCTGTTGTAAACGTATGTCCGCTCTTAATACACAATTTCAGAAACGTCAAAATTAATTAAGTTAATTCATTGTTTGTCCGTGGTGGCGACACAGTATGTTGCGATGTACATTTTAAGCGGGAATTTTAAATTAAATAAAGTTGTACATCCAGTTTACTTTATTTTAAGTTTTTCTCTCCGTCCTAAATTATGGAATACATTCCAGGAAACGCTTTAAACGAAGAATGAAAAGCAATCGAAGTGTAATAACCTAATAACAGATTTCCGATCGATTTATCTATTGACAGAAAGTTTAATAGTCAAGATTTTTTGAAAATGTCTGATTCTGACGCACACGGTGGAATGTAAACCTGCGTTTTAGGACGTTGGGTCGCTCGATGATTAATGATCTAGTATAAATGCTATTTTGCTTATAGACTTACTCAAGGGCGGCAAAACAGTGAGAAGCAGAGGCACTGGGTTTTGGAACCCAAGAAACCCACATCTTGTCACTGTTAAAACCGACGATAAAAACATCACACGATTAGCAAATCAACAAATTCAACAATTTTAGAAAAAATAATTACTCAGTCGATGCTCACATAGGTACACAACTTCATGAGTTTATTATAACATTTTACAGCCCAGTTATCAACTCCTTGATTCGTTAAATTGTGTTAAGTGCAGAGGAATCCAAAGATCTTCTCAGAAGCGCATTGATTAATTTAAATCAATATTTTTGTTACACGGAATTTTTGTATAAAATAGTAAAAAGTGCAACCGAAAATTTTACTTCTGAGAGAAAGCTAGGTAATTTTGAAGAAAACCATCGTCAATAATTTATTGTGTGGCTGTCCATTTCATTCAAAGAAACTTTCCATGTACAATATCGTACCACTTCATTACGTTAAAAATTTTGTGATAAAGAAAAAACTAATTTTTATAAAACTAATTTAAATTTAACTGACATAACATAACCTCAAAACATCCAGCTGACATCTAATAAAATTCTGAAATGCTCGACATACGTTTTTATCTATCATATAGTTTATACAGCAGACGTATGTTTTTATGTACGTCTTTTTTTATTACAATATTAGACAAAGAAAAAATATTTTATACCGACATTTCTTATTACATACTGCGATGCGTCATAATTGACTTAATCCTGGCCGGACTATACAATAAAACTAATACTACTGCTGCGTGAGTAAATTAAGTAAACATTAAAACTCGTTGGATTTAAAGCTGATATAATAAACACCTTCTTAAAACTATTTAACATTGCATAAGAATATTTGGTCTTGAACAGGGCAATTTAGACTTTACGAGAACCTTGAGGCTTTAAAAAGCAAAAGTGCATTTTAAAACCAAATGGTTTTATGATCTACCCTTGACGCATGATTTTTTTTTTTGAAACTGTGAACACTTATATAACCCTTCAAATTTCAAAATTTTAGTTTAATGTTGTTATTACCTTATTACTATCAACAAGCAACGTTTTAGTTTTGTGAGTGATTTTGAGTTTAATATGTTTTTTAAAATAGTACAAACCATTGAAAATGGGCAAGTTTGTCTTTGCATTGTTTCTAGCGGTTGGGAAGACAATGGCAATAGCAATACGGTTTTATGAAAGACTTATTAAGAACACATTAATTTATAAGTGACTTATTTTTATCTTGTTAAAAGTAATCTTAAAACCTTAGATGATATAAGTTTTATGAAATACTTGTGCCAGAGCAAATAGTATAAATACATCTAAAGAAAAGAAAGACTACTTGAAGGACGCTTTAAAACTGGTCAGGAAAGTCATCATAAAACTCTTTACACTTTGTTAAACCATAACAAAACCATATTGCATGTTAAGGGTATTCTAAGATCAATTAGCCTTATAAAGGTTTTACTGCTACCTAATAATAAAGTACTATTGAGAGCAAATGTACTTAAATGCCTGTAGGTTTTATAAACTACCCTTGAAGGAGTTCATAAAACCTGTTCATAAAACTATTTTGCCTTAAGTACTATTTGCATTTATGAAAACAACCTTAAAACTATTTTAATTTTTTAAGTTACGATAAAACTTCTATAAAACTTAGAAAAGCAATTTGGCTTTTAAAATGTTACTTGGGTAATAATTAAACTGAGATTCCTCGTAACAATTAAACTAACGGTGATAAATGATCAAAGTAGGTTTTGGAACTTGGAAGACAAAGGTCAGGGTCGTATTCAAATTTTGTTTTCATAGAGGGTGAAGAACAATATTTATTTATGTAATTGAACTAGCCTATAGGTAGAGAATATATTTGCATATTGATTTATTGAATAATTTTAGAACTGCATTTACTCAAAATTTTAATTTAGAGAAATTTTATTGAGTCATTGATTGAGTATCTACGTCAATTGTTTTTCCAATACTATCCCACCCAACAGAAACAAGACGGGGTAATATTTTTGATGTCATTGATTGATTCAGCAGCTTCCACCAAGTAACTTGTTTTTATCAATTACCATTTACTAGACACTCAATATTTTATTTTTCTACGACATAAATTTCAATTAAATATAGCAATCATCGAACAACCTCTTTATCAGAAGATTAGTATTGTTCCTAAACAATTGATAACTTTTGGTTGACATCTGGAAGATACATTGATCCCATTAAATATTAGTTGAAAACTTCTTGATAAGTAAATGGATTATATTCTTATTATTACTTCGTAGTTCGTATACCGCACGTTTCAAAACTTCAGAAATGCCATCTTGTATTAGGATTGGAGGTAAACCACAGTTCACGTGCACTTAGGCTAATTAGTCCTTAATCCGGCCCAATATGATTATCTCTTTATAGGAACACCTCCCGTTTCTTTAGTGCTGAATTTATCCCCATTGCAGTGACATAGCACATCTTTTGCAGGTGGGTCTGGTGATCTTAGAAACGCTCCTTCTGTATTGTTCAGTGATAGTGCCAGCCATGGCACCTAGGCTCTCTCACGAGACAATCGTAGATAATGTGGTACGTTTTAAGCTATTTTGGCAGCTGGTGCAGTTAGCCCAGCAGTTTTTGCGAGCTGCTAGTCCTATAGTATTTCTCAGTAAAGTATGAAGAGGGCAGATCGAAAGAGTTCGAATGGATTCTTGTATTCCTTAAAATTTTATTTCGTTAGTGTTTGTGGGAGCCATTTTAAAGTATTATATGGAAGAACTGGAGAAATATCATATTTAATTCCGTTTAGTTCCAAAGACCTTGACGAGGACCTTTATGAGAAACTCTGTCTAAAATTATTCTTGATTTTTTTCGCAATTACTCGTACTTATGTAAAACAAAACAAATTCTACTGAATTGGTCAAGGATAAATAGAAGGACTCGAAGAAAATTACTTAATATTTACGCATATTTATCATTCACGCAATTCGCACGCACTATCCAAAAATTAATGACGACACTGAACATACACATGTCGGATTATTTTCAAAGACATTTTTAACAACTAAGTATTTAAATAATAGGTTAACATAATTTTAACCTCGATTTTGTCGATTTAACTGGTTTCGAAATAAATTGTAGGTAATTGTGATTAAATATTTCTCTCAGTCTTATCCCATCTTAGTCCACCCACTTGGAAGATGTATTTGTTTCTTAAATAATAGGGCAATTCTCACCTTCTCTGCTTTGTTTTATTGTTCCTTACATTATTGTTTTAAGTATCTATTTACTCAGGTTTTGATTATTTTAGTCTATTCTAAAATAATATGTACGGAAGGGTCTTCCCTCGGGTCTTTTTGGAGTAGGTAACTAAGTTTTTCTATTAGATATTATTTTTTTAATAATCCCAGTGGTTGTAAATTCAAAGGCATTACACTTTATACTTAATTAAATCGCAATTAAAAGGATGTTTTGATTCAAATAAACTATTTTTTATAAACAGGTTCTTTCAGAATTGTTAGGAAATCTCTTAGGATGAAATTCGTCACCTCATTTTGGGTCAAAGAAAATTAAACATTAAAGCACACTTTTCAAAATATCTTCCTCGATTTTTATCTTTGAGACGAAGTAAAATGCCAAAAAAAGTTAGAGGACCCATGAGGTGGCATCATATGAGAACGCTGGGCGTTAATGAGCTAAGATATTTTCCTAATATTCTGAAAAACTCTATCTGAAGTATTATTAAGAAGTATTAAAAAGCAGAAAACTTAATTTTAAGTCAGTGCAAGTCAGGCCAGCAGTGGCGTAGCTAAGAGTTTGGGGGCCATCTTGCAAAATCCAGAGTGGGGCCCCTACCCATTCCCGTTAATTAACACCCGGTTTCATAATCAAATTAAAGGCTCCTTTAAATTTAAAGAGCCATTTAAATATAGAAATCGGTTTCATAATATGTTTTTGTATTCACTTTAGCTTAAAGGCTCCTTTAAGTTTTTTAAAGTGCCAAAAATGGTCTTTTTATTTTACTACAATTCGATTTTATAACGCAGTTTCATAATAAACGATGTTTCTGCAGCCCTCGCGGAATGCGTGCCCTTTATTTACGCCACTGCATGCCAGTGTAGGGTCATAGGTACAGTCAGCCTTAAAATTCATGGCCACCCTGGTTATACGTTTAGCACGAATTGTGGATGCAGCCATCATAACACCTCCTACTTAAATTGAGGGGTAACTTTATTTTGCCAACAAGTAGTAAATCAACAACCTCCCCTTCTGCCCTTGCCGTTGTTAGTTAGTAGAGTTCATACAGGTACGAAAGATGCCAGCTGTCAAAATTGACAGATACGAATTTCAACAATTCCGGCGCATACAGCTCATTTTACAATCAAATTAACCAGTGGCAGCCTTCGTGTTTTGTAGTCGAATTAGTTCTTTAGTTTTAAAACTCGTTCATACGCCACTGACAGATATTACAGAGCCGGAACTGCGGAGATGACGTCACGAGGTGTACTCTTTCGTACCTGTATGAACTCTAAGTTGGTTAGGTTGGTTAGTAAGTTGGTTGGTTGGTTAGTTGTTTGGTGGCTGACTGTACTTATCTAATTTTACACAGTGGGTGATAGTACAAGGTGTTTTATTTAACAATGGATAGCTGGATACTGGAAATATCCATACTGGATACTGGAAACGGTTTTGGGGTCAAGTAATTAAGTGAACTACGAACTTTAATTTTTAATTAATCTGTGGAGTCTGTAGCGTATTTTTTGCTATAATTATTGAAAATCTTACTATCATCCGGAGTTATCACTTACCCACTTATAATGATAATTTTATGTAAATAATTTATGAACTACAGAAATTAAATTTCGACGTCACCACATAATAAATAACAAAAAATTAATCTCAATGGACGATTAAAATGTCGTTAAACATTATTGAAAAGTTAAGAACCACACTACCACACTTACAATTTTGAAAAACATATCTTCAAATCTTTAAAATTTTAATAATAACACTCTTTTGGTAGAAAACGTTCATTATTCAAATTGAAAATTAGCATCTTACCGTCATAATTATAACGCAAATCTTGAAATAATGAGGATCATATAGGTATAGAGAGCGGAATTAATGCGCTAATTTTTTAAAAAATACATACGCCCAAGTTTTCCAAAATTCTACTACTACCTACTAGTATTATTATTATTAATAACTGTGAACGAGGCTTGGAAGAGGTACGATACATGTAGATAATAGATTATGTAGATGCCTCTTGCCCCTCACCTTGCCCTTGCCTCAGATTTTACTCATCTAGTAATTTATGAAAGTTGGTTTCAATTACGACCATCTGTCGATGTTAATCACATAAAATTAAAATACTACATAATATTTAATTAAAGTTTGAAGTTGTTGCCCAATATTTATGAAGTTCAATCTTTGCGAGCATCGTTGATAGCTTTTCTGGCAAATGTTCATTTATGCAAAATATTCAAAAGCATGCAAAATTTTGTTAAACATTGCTCGTAATCTATGTGAAAAGGTGTGATTCCGCTTTAAACAAAGTTTGATCGCTCTCCTATGAAAACTATCATATAAATATGCAAAGTGCATAAATTCCGCTCTCTAATCCTAACAAAGGGTAACCCAAAATTATTTAATTTAGTTACCTGAATATAAAAGCTGTTTCTTCTAAGATTGTTTTAAATTGTTGAAATTCTTCTAGTCTGACTAAGAATTTGATTGATTTCTTTAACCTGTAGTAGGTATATCTGTCGAGGGGTGTGCTCTCGGTATAGTCCTGAACTTTTATAAAGAATAGGGCGGAGCCATTGCGCTATAAGGAAAATGTGTCTGGTAACATCTGGTCGTATCAGTTTTAGCGATACAGAGAGAAAGAGCACTCGCTCCCTCCATCTGTACTACGTAAGATATTGGCTACGCCCTATTCTTTACGAAACTTCAGAACCATATCTATGATATAATGTTCATTTTGTTACTCAGTATTATAGTAATTTATTTTACCTACATCATACTCTATGTATTTTGTGTTATTAATGGAAACAATATTCACTTTTTTAGAAACTCTAATTTTTCCACTTGTGTAATAGTATATCCCCAGTTTTGGGAAAAGAGCACTATACTAGGGTGTTTTTTGGAAGACGAGGCGTCAGCTGAGTTCTATAAACCAAAGAGTTTTAAATAGAGCACTATACAAGGTGGTCGTTGAAAAAGTAGTTCTTTTCCACTCTATGTGGCAATAAATGTCTTAACTGAACACAAGTGATAAAAGTAGGACAAACGGCCTAGCTTACCAGCCAAGGTCTAGCTTAAGAGCCAATTAAAATACTATTTACTAAATTTACTTAATTATACAAAAACTGAGATATTTCAAATTGAAATTTCATGTTCGAGTGTAGGAGATTTAAATAAATAACGAGATATACTTCTGTTGCCAATGTTTTATTATTAGTCTATCTTGGCATTATATTGATTACATTTGAAACCATTTTTTATGTAAAACATTGTATGTATTGTACTAAATACTGTTATCTAATTAATTAAATTGCATACTCGTTAGGTGATTAATAAAATTAAATTGCATTCGAATCCTCATTACCTTGATCAAAGTTTATTCGAGTAATCCTTATAGAACAATTTAACGTCTATCTAGCTATTAAATAGGTAAATAAATTAGAATAAATGTAAATCCATTATTAGGGTAGTTAATGAAGGTTTCCAAGTTTTATATTTTAATAAAATGTATTGTGTAAGTACATAAAGGGTTTGTAATTTATTTTAAATTACATACTTACTTTAAGTTATTAGATACAACAGTCAGTCAGGATAATATTTCTAGGAAAAACTATTTTTATAAACACAGGTACGTAATTACTTTGGAAAAAAATTTCATTGTTGCTGTTGAATGTTGAAATATCCTTGGATGTTATTTATTTGATGGTTGTGAACTGAATTTACATTGAACTATGTATGTATATTTAATTTAATGTTAAGGTTAATAGTTGCTATATTGCAATAGTTAAAATAATGGAATTTTTGTACATACCATATACCATCATGGCCATATCGTAACAGGTACTTCTTTTTATTCCATATCTGATAGGACAAATTTTGAAACAATAACTTGAATAATTATAAAATAAGAATATTTCAGCTCAAAGGTGCTAATTTAAGAATTTAGAAGTTCAAGTTTGATAATTTAAAATTTCCTGGCTTGTTGAAGTAGAAGTATACACTATACAAATGTGTTCAAGTTCACGTTCATGATAATCATTTATTATTTTAATTTTCAAACAGCCAAAAAATTCTAGCAGAACCATACGCCTGCCAACGTAAGCTGTTATTCAGTCTGAATTAACGAAACTGAATTACATTATTTAAAAGAAAATATATACTAAAGAGGTACTGATTTAAGGGAAAAATTATGAAGAACAACCTATTACCCAGAGACGGCGCTAGTATGCATGGCGCCCCTCTGCAAAAGCAAAAACGACACCCCTTTTCCCATTAAAACTAAAATTACAGCGCGTGAGCCGACTAAAGTGAGACGAGGGGGGGGGCTCGTAGGGGACGACTAATGGGATTTAAAATTTTCAAAAACGACTGTATAGGAATAGAGAATTGAAAAATCTATCAAATGAGGTAAAATATGACTCCCTTTTTAATTTCAGAGTGTGAGTTTCGAACTAATTTCGTTAGAAAGTTATAAAATGGGGGAGTTGTTGAGGAGTTATAAACGGGACATGGCTGTAACAGCACAATGTAAAAAGTTTTCATACTTTCTTAGAATTTAATTTTAGCTAGGCGGTACTTAGGCATATGGGCTAAATTCATTCTTTTATAAACCGCACACCAATTTAAACTTGACATTTTAGAATCGTCCAAAATTTTTTTACAGTCTATATTCATAAAGTTACTTGACCCGTATTACAGGATTTTGCTGAAAAAAATTTATTTTCGACAATATTAACAGTTGAATTTTCGATAATTTGCTGGATTTTCTGCAAGTGAGCAAGTCACCCAGCGCTCGAAAATATTTAATAACTTCCGATTTAATAGAGACCCCACTTTTTTGTAAAATGAGTTTTATAGATAAGAGAATAAGGAATTTTTTTAAGCAAAATCCTGAAATACGGGTTAATTAAATTTGTTTGAAAGATGCAGAAAAGAATTTTTCGTCGCATTTGAAGAAGTCAAATTTTTTTTCCTGAAATCCGTGCGGTTTGTAAAAGAATGACTCATATTTCGATATACAATTGCCTATCATTGAAAAGCAGCTTATTTATTAGCGAGCACGGCAGTCACAGGGACATCTACACTGTAAAGACGTTTAAATTTTTTTTGTTTTCGTACGCTTCGTTCGTTATTGAAGAATTATCTACTAAAGCGGAGCTTTCCGCGTTAATCAGTCATCAAAAGGTTCAAGTTTTGCTTCAACTTAGAACGTCCGTCGCATACCTGAATATTTATTACCATGCTTTAAATAAAACAATTTGAAAACGTTGGTAGCTGTAGAATCTCGAAATGTGGGCGATCATTAGATAGGGTCCACTAAGCTTGTATGTGCTATTATGATGAAGGTAATATAGCCAGAGGTACTGTAATTCAAACCGTCTATTATTATCACAGGTTATGCATGCATCATACACATACTCGACTTCAACAACCTAGTGCACTCTGCGCCGTGAGATTAAAAAAATGACGAAAGTCGCCAAGTTGATATAGCGGATCTGAGATTCGAACTCGAAAGCGTCAATTCCGTAGTCCAGTGCCTTATCACTTCACCGCGGAATTTGGTATTTTTTATTTTAAAATAAAAAAACAACTTTGAAAACAGCCGACCTTTTGCATTACATTAATTTCGATTACTTTTTCTTTTCATACTTATTTGCTTTTTGGTCAATTTGAGTTAGAAGAAGTACCTACCCTACCTAATATTGGTTGTGGTTTATAATTGAATTAATATTATTTTGTATTAATATTAATATCATTCATTATATTTATGTAAATAGTTGTTTGTTGCATATGTTTATAATCATTAAATTAAATACATTACTTTTATCTTCTTCTCTGTAATTGGTATTTTGTCTTTTGGGGGCAGAATAATATAAAAAAGTAAATAAAATTAAAATTTTTATTTTGATAAGCTCAATCGTTCCACAATCAAAGGTATGCATAAATATTGTTAATATTTTAATATTTTTAATATTTCAATAATCTCAAAACTGAAATGTTTAAAATTCGTTGAAATTTTGCAATCATCTTACTTATCACTTAAAGAATTACGTAATTTTGTCTTAGCAACAATTAAAAAAAACACTGCGTATACTCTGTTAACGGATGTTTGGAATGCCAATAGGCTGGAACAATCTGACAGTTTTGGTTGTGCAATTCTGTCTTCGGAAGAGTCATGATTTACGTCAGACATTTTACCAAATATATCTGACAACATTAAGTGTCAATGCACTGCTTGGACATTACCTTAATTAAATGTAATTACCGGCATAATATCAAAAGTTGGCTATGTGACAACTGGAATTCAAAACAATTGTGAAAAGAGTGTAATGCGTGTTTGCGTGCATCAATTAATTGTTTCTATATCAACACAAATAAGATCGAAGATCGAAATACTACAAGTAGTACAGAAACTCTTCCTTAAAATTGAAATAATAAATAGTATAGTATACGTATTTCACTAAAACATTTAATCTCCTTTTGTAATGTTTTAAAATTTGCTAATTAAATTAATTATTACATATCTAGTAATGGCTGAATGGTAGTAATACATTTTTATCAAATTTTTTAATAGAATGTAAAAGTAGTATGGGATTGATTATTGTGGTTCATTAAAAACGATAATTATTGATAGTTTGAACTCATATCACTTTGTATTCAGTTAATCGACAGTGTTATCTTATAATAATTTCTATATTTTTTAAATGATTTTATTTTTACTGTAAAGAACTTGAAAGCTCTTGCGGTATTGACAATTTCTGTTCTCAATATTGCAGATATCAAATCTTCTTCTAGTTGGTTGCTCGAAAACCACTTGACGTAGAAAAATTTTTAACAAATTTATTATCTAGTAAAAAAATAAATAAAAATACACAAACGATTGAACACACGTAATTTATTTATTGATTTTTAATTTATTGCTTATTTGTGTGGTTGTAAATATAAATACCTTCTCATGATTTGTCTTTGTACTATTTTATGTTCATGTGTTTACTAATTGTGTTACTTAACATTGTACCTACATGTTATTGTTACAAAAGGTTTATTCAGACCATTATTGTTTAGTAGCTTAACTAATAAGGTAAATTACAATTAATTTTCTTGTACTAATTTTTTTTCTGCTTTGCTTAATTAATTTTATGTTCGGTACTACTTCTTTAAAACAAATGTTTGAAATTGCTTTAAATTTTCAAACTTCCAGTTTATGATGTGCCTTCATGTACGTATGTACGTAGATACTCTGAGATTGATTTTTGGGACGTACGATATTTCTGCTTATACATTGCTATACGTGGGCGCTCTGTAATGTGAACATCCATTAATGTGAACAGTTAATTTTTTTTAAATAAATAGCAAATTTTGCTATTACTGTAATTATTTTATATGCAAATACAATATGGATCTCAGATTAAGATCGTAGCGTCCGCATCATAAAACCATCATAAAGCAGCTACGATTTGGTAGCTGCTCCACAACTGTTACGTCCGGGGAATGCACCCATTGACACAGCTGATCCCTGATTAATATTTTATCAATGTTTTGGCTTTTAAACACACTCAAAAGTACGGTAGATCATGTTGACATGATATTATTTTAACTAAAATTTTTGGGCTTATTTGAAGAAAATTTCAACAGCTTAGTAATCAAATTTGGTGGTTAATTATTTTACTTTTAGTATCTAAATTTTCATTTATATTTACTCTGGCCTTGAGCTACATAAGTAATGCCAGGAAATCAATGTTGCAATTATAAATATCTTACGAATTTATTGCAAGTACTGTATGTGACTTTTCAGCAGTACACTTCTCACTTTTAATTGTATTTTACTGAAATAATAATCGTTTTAGTATTAATTTAGTCTAATCAATATTCACAATAATTAGTATATAGTAGACATGAGCTTTATAAAACCAATTACTTATTATAATTCCAAATATTGAGTAATATTTCATGTCCATTATTTATTATTAAAACGAAAGCGTGCTGAATATTTTAACGAAAGCTTTTAGTGTTCCTACAGCAACCTTTAACTTTTATTTAAGTGAAAGTTGATTGTAAAGAAACTTTTATACCTGATATAAATTTCTTTTTATATAAAATTACCTGAAAATATTAAAAAATAAATAATTTATGTACTAACGATGTCTAAACTTCCAAAATCTGCTACCCATGGTATACCTATGGTAAATATGCTTAAGTATGATATTTTGCATTTTCTCTGTTGGACTGTCAGAAAATCTTTATAATGATGTTGAAAATATGAGATGTTTCAGAATATTCATTGCTTATGGCGAGAAACATCATATTCAATCATATAAAAAGCTCTGTATTACTGTGTTTATGAACGGAATGAGCAATTGTAACTTAGGATTTAAAATTTTTCATGCTCACTTGTGGACACTGGACAGTAGTCTTGACAAAATCGATAAGAATATTTGAATATTATCCGAGGCATTTCTATCTCGTAATTCGAGAATCTGCAACTAGCGCTAATAAGAAGTTGTATACTCGAGAGCTTGATTACTTCAACGGAAAACTATGTTTTTTTCATTACTTAGTTTTAATATTAAAAAATTAAAAAACTTATTGTCACCAAAGTTTTACTTCTATTTTTTTAATGTTTTACTTCTATTTTTTTCTAAGTACTCAAAGGAAGATATCCATTTCTAAATTAAGCATTTTCTTTTGAATTTTAACGTTCGTTTTATATTGTTTTTGACCATCCTTTATTCTAAATATTCTATTTATGTCATGTCATTATACAGCGGTTTCAATGTTACATTTCTATGTTTGTAATGGACAAATTATGTATGATAATTAAAACCGCACTATTTGATAAATCGCTCAGAAATAAATTAAATAAGCATGTAATCAAATTAGGAATTTCGTAGCTTAGCGCGCTCTTTTGCTTGTGTTCATGTGGTTTATTTTATTTCTGTGAAGTGTGTTGGTATTTATCATAGAACATAAAGATCCGGAAGGAGGGTTAGCAACCGTTGCATGTAAGAGAAAATGCGACCGAAATAACATTTTAGAAAACCATGGATGACTCATTCATTCCGTCGAGTTTACATTATCATTGGCTGTCATGATCTTTCCTTATAAGTGGCAGTATAAGCAACCATTTCTATTCTATTGGAGAAATTGATATATTTACACGTCCATTGCGATCCGTATTATTAGCTAAATGGCTCTTTCCTGGTAGAGTAGGAGGTATTTCTTTATTCAATGGTATTTATAAAGCCTATGGTTTTGGAGTAGAGCTGGACAAAGTATTGATACCTTGGGCAGGATCGAATAACGATACTTTAATTCAAAGGTTTTAAGGTACATAATCAGTGGTGTGTTGTAACTTCGAGGTTATTTCTAGCAAATAACCACTAACGTTATTTTGTCGAAATAACGATAGAAAAATAACCACCGAAATAACCTGTTTACCTGATTTTGGTGTGTTGTATCTGACTATTGTTATACGTTGGGTTAACTTTTTATGTTAAAAAGGGAAGAAAATCTGAGTTGAACATTGTCGAAAGAGGGAGACGTAAGTATACTCAAATTTACATGCAATAATAAGAGAGAGAAATGAAACGTTTTAGCTCAACTGTACTACTACAGTTACGAGTTTACCAACACGCCCACCGCTCACGCGGGAGAATTTTGAAATTTTAAACCGAGAAGCAAGACACCCTTGCTTACTCTTGTATTTAATTTTTTTTTATAATTTTAAATAAATAATTTACGTAGGTAATTGCGTATTTTTTATATGGGACTTTTATTATTATAAATATGATCAAGTATTGTGTTTTTCGAAAATAGCTTTTGACTTCAATCTGCATAAAATAGAACCAAAGAGGCACCAAAATATCAGATGCGAGAAAATAGTCAAAGTAGTTTTTAACAAAAATATTTTTATTATCCAAAATTAGACTTGAAAAACAAAACGAGAACTCATGTTTATCTCGTTGGATCTCTAGAATTTATATGAAAAGAAAAGAACTCCTTGAGAACTATAGTGAAAATTTACAA
The DNA here is from genome assembly GCA_963924605.1 of Malthinus seriepunctatus. Taxonomy (NCBI): domain Eukaryota; kingdom Metazoa; phylum Arthropoda; class Insecta; order Coleoptera; family Cantharidae; genus Malthinus; species Malthinus seriepunctatus. The sequence continues at coordinate 25,738,937 of OZ004600.1, read as the reverse complement.
AAAAATGAAAATGTTAATATTTTTTTCTTAAATTTTGTACCTAGTATCTCGAGGAGAATAGAAACAATTTTTCCTTATGATGTTTTTCTAGATTTTGAAAAATAAAGGCATTTTTGGGTATTTTACTACAGGCAACATCTATAGGTAAAATACGTGCAATTACCGACGTCAATTATTTATTTAAACTTATTAAAAAAAATTATATAATTACTCTCGTATTTCTCCTATATAATTCAATAAGAACAGCAAAATTATCAAAAAAAAACCTTTTTAACACACAAAAACTTCAACAATTATCTCACGTTAAAGAATAACGGCAGGGTGGGAGCTGCGGTTATTTCTAGCTGGTTATCTTTACTTTTAACAACACCAAATGTCAAATATAAAGTGAGAAAATTTTAAGTTGAACAGGTAGAAAGTTACAACACCCCAATTTGCCGAAAAATAAAGATAACGTTAGAAACTGGTTTAACGCTCTTGTTATAAAATAACCACTTGCTTACAACACACCCCTGATTAAAAGCATCGACAAATTGATGTATCGAAAGTATCGATGTATCGAGGTATCGAAAGCAAAACGTCAATAAAAATATAGGTATGGAAGTACCTGCATACTGAAAATTAACCAAGTATCTCAATAAACACACAACTAAAAATTCTGAAATTTGGCGTTTATATTGAGCGAATTCGCTTCCCGGGAGAAATTCTCTATTTCGTAAACGTTTAAAATTAGACAGAAATAGAGAACTGTTCTCTGCTCTGAACGTATCCATATACACCAAGTATATCAGTTTCTTATGAAAGCTTCAAGACTTTTTGATTGACTCATTGATACTTTCCATATCTCAGTACATTCGATACATCGATACTGCTCCACTGCTCGGATATCGATACTTGATACGTGATTTATGGTAATGCTGCCTTAGTTTGGAGAGCGAGAGATATGCAAAAATAGCGTGACAGAGTTACAAGTCGTGCTTCAGTTCTATGCTCAAGATTAAAACGACAGTGCATGGACGCAACTTTAAAAAATCTGCAATATCTTTTCTTCTTTTTGCTATACAAATAAGTTTATGTGGAGTTCACAACAGAAAAATCGAGGTGAAAGTATTCGAATTTAGGTCTTGGGGGTAAGCTATTTGACCCTAACAAGAAAATCCGGTTGTCGAAATCAAGCACTGGCTTTATGGCCCAGGAGTAAGAGAAGGAAAAATGGAAAACATATCACAGTATTCGGGAAGCCTTTCAAATAGCTTATCCCCACGAGATCAATTCGAATATTATCACTATGTCACCGATAGTCAACTAGTTGTTAAAGTGTCCAAATTCCATGATCATCATTTGCTAGGCTAATATTATTTTCCATACTATGACATATTATATAAAATAAAACTTATGTAGTGTGACGGACATGCCTAGTTGGGTCCCTTCCACGTTCCACCAATCCACCTGATATAATTAGGGCAAAAAAGGCAGGTGTCAGAGTTAATTCAGTGTTATCATGCAATACTTACAGCCTAGCCTACTTTTAAAGGGGTAGTAATAATAATTTATATAAAACTAAATATTAATCGGCCAGAGATCAGCATTCCTTTATGATTCTGCTATGGGACAGAATTTTCTATAAGCTAGGTACTGAGCTATTGTGCACCCTGTATCACATTCTCAGTTGCTCATTGCTCCTTTCAAGTAAAATCTGATAGGGAATTTGTGTCTTGCGTCAGTATCTTATCCATCTTATCACAAACAAATACATCTATCAATATCAATCTATCTCAATAACAAAAATGTTAGGCTATCATGGTGTTTACGTGCAAATGGTTTTTATTTTCCATATCTAAACGTTCTAATTGAGAAACATGGATACTTCTTATCTCAGAACAATTATTCAATTACAATTTGCTATATTATTAAGTATAGTTGTGAATCATTAATTATTTTAACAATTGTTTTTTCAAGGCATATTTCATCTTAAAGCAATTGTTGCCGAATTTATGTAACTCTCGTTTAAACTTTATTATAATAATTGTTAGTTAGTTAACAAAGGCACGCTTAGTAATTATGTTGATTAAACAATTTAATATTGAAACTTATTGTTTATTGTAAATGTTTACATTTAATTTATTTATGAAACCGTTCATAGAATTATGTACGAATATAATTGTGTTATTGATTAGACAAACACTATATTCATGTTTAGAAGTAATTTCATTAATAATATATTATAGAATGTTATATAATTTGGATTTATTTGAGAAATTAATTTTTTATGTTTCCATTTTATTATTTATTTAGATAAAAAAATTATTAATAAAGTACATAGTTATTCGAGCTATACTGTATGCTACTGCTTTTAGAATGTATGTAGAACACGGCCTTTTTTTGTTGAATTTGTTATCTTAAATTGTTTGTAAATATTTTATTAAACTAATTATTGTATTTGGTGTAGTAATAGCTGTGTTAGTGCCTCTTAATGTTTTGAAGAAAAATTGGGTATTAGCTATTTTCTAGTTCGACATCCTAATGAATTATTTGTGTATTAGTTTGGTTATAAACATTGGAATACTATAAATATAAAGAAATGCTTAAGAGTATGAGAGATGCATTTAATAGATACAGTTAATGAGATACAAATCATAAGAGCCTATTGGTGGCAAAGTATAACCTATTTGGGGTGTTAGTTTTCTTCTCCTGGGCTCTCTGTTAGTCTCTAGCTTTTTAAAATAACTCGTAAGGTTCATGTTTTGAGATTTTCAGAAAATCCATAGACATTATTTCAAGTAAGTTAGAAATTTTCTCTACTTTTTATAGAAAAATCCTCGTCGCCTCTCATAGACTTGACGAATCTTATTTTTAATCGCGTGACCATAACTACTCTCGCCATCTCTTGAGTTCATATTTTGGCTGTCAACATAAATATCACGAGTGTTAGGGCCGTTTTAGATGGACTAAATATCATACTAACTGTTAGTAACTGAATCAACTCGAGGAGCAAAAGCAAGGGAATCTAAGCTTTAACGTCGTGCGTAGAAGTTTTGACGCACGAAGCTTAGATTCCCGTGCTTTTGCTCCTTGAGTTGATTCAGTTACTAACAGTACGATACTTATGTTGGGTTTCTCTAAAGATAGTTATGTATACTGACGAATAGATATCTATTCCCTAAGTGTTCAACAACCGGTTTCAAACAATGAAAATAGTTAAGTTGTGGAATGGTATATGGATTCATAACTTTAGAGAAACTCGACATTAGTCCATGTCAAATAGCCCTTAGGGACGCCTTGTAGACTATCATTTGCTAATGTGTTTTAGTCGTTGATTATAGTTTAAGTAAATCAGTAGGTACATGATTTTATATGATAACAGCTCCCCACAGCCTTCTCGAACTCACTTTTAATCCTTGCTAATTGAGTTATAATTGGTATTGCACAAGTGGCCACTTACATCAAAGTACACTTAAATTTTTGAAATTCATCAGGTTATTGATTTTAGATTGTAGATAAAAGTTTTTCATGATTAAATTAAGTTTTAATTTAATTAATTTTCTTTTGCAGAAAACTGTGATGCTTTTCATTAGTAATGGATACTACTCATAATCGTAAAAAGAATCCCAACCCTAGAGAAACTGCAAATCCTTTGTCAGTTGCAACATTATGGTAAGTTTTTGCATAATTCGCATTTTATTTTAAGAAAGTACTAATAGATTTTTTTATATGCCATGAAAACCAAAATATATTTTTCTTTTCCTTTGGAAGCTTCAGTATCATTTCTAAGCTTCTTTTATGTCCAAAGGATTTAGATCAAGCTTAAGGGATCAAAAGTTTATTGAGCTATTTGTTTCAACAAACCGAGTTAGATTTTAAAAAATAAAATAAAAATCTTATAATTGCATTTAGAAACAAAGACATTAATTCCATGGTAGATATACTGTGAAACTTGAATTTCGCGGACAAGTGTTTATAATTAAAAGGTTTTTATCGTTTATTGCTTTTCTATATTTGTAAACTGGTGTATTTTGTTCAATTAATTATACAAAAACCTTGTTTATATTGTTGATAACTATGAAGTATGTAATTATTGTTATTTTAAGCGTCCTAAGTGATAAATAAATTATTTTTAAATTCGTTAATTTATAAGTTACACTGACATCTTGAGAATATTTTTCAGTAGGTTATAAGTGTCCCCGAATTCCGAATTACACTTACAATATTCAGTGGAAATTTTCAAAAATGGAAGAGACTCAGAGTTAGTTAAATTACCAATACGTTTCACATTTTCATGTTCTTTAAGGGCGTGGAAGGAGATTCTGGACAGCTCGTGTCATTTCTGAAAAATTCCTTGTAGAGCATTTTCTTTCATCTTTGTCAATTCTTAAGCGACTGTCCAGAAGTCCACAGTAAACATTTAGGAGATGTAGAAAGATATATCAAGTACATCAAGATCTATTCATTAAATGTTAGAAAAATTTTCTACGTCTCTTTTTCAGAGGCTTTGAGACACCTTAATGTTTAATTTTTGGAGTTTCTGAAAAATGAAAAATGGTATTGAATTTTTTAGATTTTTAAATGAGCGATTTTACCCTGATTTATAATTTCATAATTATTCATAACACATTTTTTTAAGTGGTACTAACATTGGGATCTCGGAAACCGTAATAGTTACGAGGCTGGTTAAATTAGCAAAAAGTTGCATATTTTGATGATCTTTAAGAATCCGTTTAGAAAATTTCAAAATTCAAAATGGTTTCCGAGATAATGCAGAAAAACAAAAAATTGGGAATTTCGTTTTTCTACTGTAGTTTCAAAATGGCGTACTTTAGAAACAAAATTTTAAGAAATTGTTTTAGGAGATCAAAAAAGCTCTCAAACGATACCAAACTCGACTTTCTATCACATCGACGCGAAGCGTCGCGACGTTCAACTTTTCATTTTCTTATGGGGGACATATTATTTTTTTTGCAGATAATACTCGGTAGGCTTATCTAAATTCGGATATCAAAGGACAGCTTCCTATCTTGAACTTTTCTTAATTTTCACAACTTTTCAGGTTATGTTATGTTATGTTAATGTTAATATTTTTACGATAAAAAATAACGACTAAAACTTAGTTTTGAAATTTTTAGAAATAGTTATTTGTTTTATAAGGAGACAAAGTGACGTTTTGTGTGACAAGACTGTGTTTGGCTGAAGAGCGAGCGTAGCGAGCGAGTCATGCAATACAGGCGAGTCACACAAAACTACTTTGACTCCGTATAAAACATTAAATTTTTTCTGCAAACGTAAAGCGTAAAACTGAAAATTTTGATTTTTGAAAGAGCACCATCTCTTGTCAATTACTTGTAGTTCAATTGTCAAATATTTTTTAAAATTAACTTAAATTTGTAAAAAAAGCTAATTATTAAAAGCAACGAACTAATTATAAAGGAAAATTTAAAAAACATTAAATTGTTTACATTACAAATGCTTAAAAAACATTTTTTACGTTAAAAATAAAAATAATGTGCGGTTAAGATTTTACTTTTCCCTCCTAGACAGACAAAAATTACTTTTCTGACAATTTTTCCTGCCTCGGCGGGAAAGTTAAACTTCACCGTTACCTATTGAGTGACACAAAGGCGACTTTTTCTGACGTTTGAAGAAAAAGTAATTTATTCAAGAAATAAAATTTCATTACTAAGATTTAATAAATAAATAATAATTTGATTTATTTTTATTTCCAGCTCAAATTACTTTTCTAAAAATTTAAAAACTAAGTTTTATTCGTTATTTTTTATCGTAAAAAATAACGTAAATATTATAATAAAGTAAAATATTAACATAACGTAACATAACATAACCTGAAAAGTTGTGAAAATTAAGAAAAGTTCAAAATAGAAAGTTTTCGTTTGGTATCCGAATTTAGATAAGCCTACTGAGTAATATTTGCAAAAAAAATCATGTCCCCCATAAGAAAATGAAAAGTTGAACGTCGAGACGCCTAGCGTCGATGTGATAAAAAGACGAGTTTGGTATCGTTTGATAGATTTTTCGATCTCCTAAAAAATTTTACCAAGAATTTTGTTCTAAAGTACGCCATTTTGAAACTACAGTAGAAAAACGAAATTGCCAATTTTTTGTTTTTCTGCATTATCTCGGAAACCATTTTGAATTTTGAAATTTTCTAAACGGATTCTTAAAGATCATCAAAATATGCAACTTTTTGCTAATTTAACCAGTCTCGTAACTATTACGGTTTCCGAGATCCCAATGTTAGTACCACTTAAAAAAATCACCCTGTAGATACAGTCAGGAACTGAAAATTAGAAGAAGCACCTACTATTGGATTACAGTGTTATACGGTGGAAAAAAATAGTTTTTTTCTAAAATGGCAGTTAACTTTTTTTAATTAAGCACTTTCATTTTTAATAATCTTAGCACATTCTGTTATATCTTGCCGCTTCATGGTTCATGATTATTAAGATATAACATCTGTTTTATCAGTTTTATCAGCAAAATCCAATATGACGTCCATAAAAGAACGAAGGTGACATTTCTATAGCATCAGAAATAAAGAAAGCATTGGATTTTGCTAAATAACATTTTTAGTTTCTTTTGCAAATTATTTCCGAAAGAGCAACCGACTAACAGAATAACTCATTCATAATTATTAATAAATAATATTATTAAACTGATAATAATTTAAATTTTAAAGTAAAATAGTAGATTTTTAGTCCTCAATATGTCTAATCTAAACAATGTATTCCAATCTGTTACACGCACAGTTTCATATTCAGCTGTACATACAATCATACATTTTGCTTGTCATTGTTTGGTTAAGATATCAAAAGAAAATTTCAATGTTTTAACAACAAAGGATGCTAACTAAATCAAAGGATGCCGTTCAAATTTTGCATGATCAAAGTAACCTGGACTGGGCTTGCTTTAGGTTATAATATTTAAAAATTTTACGAACAGTTGGTGGAATAATTGAATTGCAACAAAATGTCTGCACTGTGTACTTACATGCACTTTGTACTGTTGGGAAGTGGAAATATTTTAAGTAAATAAACTCATTTCCCGTTAGTGATAACTTGATAAGTTAGTGTAAGTCATCATCACGTTTAGAGATATCAAAAGTACGCTTTGTTGGAAACTTGCGTAGGGCATTGGGGTAATTCATCTATATACTTCCTCAGGATCGGAGTAAGCGATTTCTACATGGGTATAGGATATGAATAGTTGATCTAATGATGGTTGCTTACTATGTTTTCATTGCAGATTAACGTTGTCGAACAATAGAAAATCCTAAATTCATCTAATAACCCAAAAAAAGATGCATTTTCTTCTTACTTTTTTAAGTAAGAAGGTTTTAAGTTTTTCTTGCTTTATGTATACACACATCTGAACTCAAATATAGCATTTAAAGAAGAAGAAGTTTCGAAATCATAAATTTATTAAAGATGTAAATTTACAAGTTTGTAAGTTATGCAAGATGTAAGTTTACATTTACTAAACTATGATTTCGAAACTTCTTCTTACAATGCCATATTCGAGTTCGATCTAGATGTCCTCTCTTATACACGTGTAAAGGCCATCGCTTACTTGGCGAGCCGAAGCGCGGTTTTTAAGTTTTTGAATTTTCCCAGCTCTTCGCTTCCCTCAAGTGCAACTATAAATTGCTCTCCGCCGCGCTTCAAGTGAAGCGACGGCCTTAATACTCACACGAAGCACAAACGACCTAATCTTTAGGGCTATTTGACATGGACTAAGTATCGTACTAACTGTTAGTAACTGAATCAACTCATGGAGCAAAAGCACGGGAATCTAAGCTTTAACGTCGTCCACGGTCGTGCGTCAAAATTTCTACTGACTACGTTAAATCTTAGATTCCCTTGCTTTTGCTCCTCGAGTAGATTCAGTTACTAACAGTTAGTACGATACTTAGTCCATCTAAAACGGCTCTTAGAGATCTGACTAGTGGCTACTATCTACTGGGGTGGTTTTTTTTGTACAGTATGGCTGGGTTTTATCACATCTAAGTCATCTGCTAAGCAACGCTTGACCAATAGTTGACTAGCAGTTGACTAAAGGTGATAAAACCCGGCCTTAGTATCTTTCTGCCAACTACTGATCTACTATAATTAGGGTTCCGATAAGGACATTAAGTATTGAACTTTGTAACTTCTTCCAGGGATCTTTGCTTATCTGCGTATCCCGTCATGACCAATATAATTTATTGCTCATGTTTTAATATTAGTCAAATGAAAAACTAGCATGAAAATGATTTTTTTCCAAAGTAAGTTATTCATTGAAAAAAAACAATTCCAGCGTTAGGTACTAAGAAACAGTTAAACCAAATAACCGAAGAAGCGGTTATAAGATGAAAACGCTTTTTAGGAGATTCAAAAAAATCACCAAGTTACTTTTCTAAAGCAAGAGATAACGAGACGCACTTACTCTAAAAAGAAAAGTTAATAATAATTTTAATTGCATTGAACGTTGACCTTAAATAAACAATAAAATAATTTAAATTTTCCATTTTCTCAAATGTCTTTTTATAGAATTCCCGCCGTTAGTGCACCTTTGCAATCAAAAACAAAAATGCTCCTTCAGAAAACATAAAAAAATGTCATTTTTAACAGATTCTTTGGAATCTTATCTACATCATATGAAATAATCAAAATCAATTGATCCGTAGATTAGTTTTCTTATAAGATAGCACGTGTTCAATAATTATGAAGTGCTTCATGCGATATTCAAAAATTGCGCTTGGGAGTTTAGGACTCTCCAAGACTTAAAATTATATACTTTGTGAGTCATTTGTACCCCCCCCCCCTCCGTTTTATTTGTGACTGACTTATTTTAAAAGATTTTTCAGATTTTGGTTATTATGTACTAATATTAGATTTAATTTATATTTAGTGTATTTTTAATTTTCAAGTCTCTGTAAAGTAGGCAACCAATCAGACTTCAAAGTTTATAGACAAGGCTCAAACTCGAAATTAGTTAATGCAAGCGGCATTTCATGTAACATCTTGGTATGGTATAATAACCAACGTTTTCCCAGTATTTTTAACGTTTTTATGAAAAAAGAAATTACTCTTTTGCTGTTAAAACACTCTGATACTTTTAAATACTTACGAAAAAGTCTTGTTATAAGCGACATCAAAGTTTTAATTAAAGTTTTCAAATTAATTAAAAAAATTTTTCCTTTTTATCACACAATAAATTTTAGTGATATTTATTCCTAAAGAAAAGAAAATTAAAAACATTGTTAAAGGAAACTTTTTAATTGAAACAACAAAATTTACAAGTTTTCAACGTTTTAATTACGAAAAGTTGACCTGATTAAAAGCAATTGAAAGTTACACTTGACGAGAAAATTTATTTTCCCATTTGATAAACGAAAACATTTGTTTTACAAGAACACCCCAAAGAGCAAAATTAAGTTAAATGTGTTCGTGAGAACAAATCGATTACAGATAAATTTGATTAAGATAATTGGTAATTTTTTCCTTTATCTATTTTTAATACTGATACATGAAGTAGGATGTAGGTGGTGAAATAAGTAATTATGTTTACTATGCTCATCTGTAGCCTTATTAGCTGTTGAACGTGAACAAATAGATTAAATTTTCAATTAGAGAATGATCAGAAATGTAGAAATATCGGAAGGTTATAAATAAACAAACCTTCCAATATTTACAGAACATTTAAAAATAATGTTAAACTGAGGGTATTTTTACACCATTTAACCGCAACGACTGCTTGCTTTAGTAAAGATCAAATCTGTGTCGATCGAAGGGGAGAGCTCACAAAGTTTCACTTTAAGCACAAATTGGGAACCCAAAAGTATTTTATTAACCATCAAACTGAAAAGTCTTCAACACGATTTACAGTTGAAAACTTTTGCTTATTCAACACTTGATAATTGTCAATAAAGTAATAAATTGCCCTATGGGCAACAAAAAAAGGCTTTTCTTTGTGGGAAAATTATTATTAAATTTTCTTAACCACTAGATTTTACAAAATGCATTTTTAATTATTTTAGTTACACTTTACCCACATTTTTCCAAGGATACAAAAAGGATTTGGAAGTATCGGACCTTTACGAAACGTTCAGCGAACATAAATCTGCTAAATTAGGAGATAAAATCGAAAAAGCATGGAAAGCGGAAGAAGCAAGGGCTAAGCGAAATAGCCGACAACCATCGTTAAGAAGAGTATTAGTTAAAATATTTGGATTAGAATTTTTAATTTATGGAATCGTTCTTGCAGTTTCAGAAATATGCATAAGGTAAAACAAATTCAATAGCTACATTTTCAAAAAATTGTTAACTTTTCTTACGATAAAAAATTTAGTATTTTAATTAAATTAGTTAAAAGTTAAATACTTAACAGATTTTTAACCAGTTTGGAATCTTAGATTGTTTCAACCCATATTTTTGGGAAAGTTGGTTCAGTATTTTTCTCCGTCGAAAAATTCCACTCCGGATTTCGATCAAACGCCGTACGTCGAAGATGGACGTCTCTTAAACCTCACAAGCTTAGAAGGAAATGGATCCAAGTAAATAAATGTTGAAATGTTCCTGTGTGGCAATTTTCCTCTTCTATTTCTGTTGCTTTATTTTCTTTACTTTTCTTTTTGTGTTTTTTTTTATAGGTGTTGGTTTTTCCGTTCTATTACACTTGGCTTGCTTTGCTTTAGCTTCAAAAGTGTGGAATTAAAGTAAAAAGTAAATTTCACACTTTTGATCATTTCCAATATTTTCTTTATACTAACAATAGTTTTATTTTTTTGTTGATAGAATAACACAACCTATAGCGTTAGGACGATTGATAACATACTACATGCCTAGCGATGAGATAGTTGTATCGAAAGAAGAAGCTTATTGGTACGCGGCTGGAGTTGTCGCTTGTTCCTTAGTTAACGTCTTTGTTACCCATCCGTATATGATGGGAGTTCTACACGTAGGGATGAAAATTAGAGTAGCTTGTTGTTCTCTTATATATCGAAAAGCTCTTAAATTAAGCAAGTCCGCCTTAGGATACACCACTGCCGGACAAATAGTCAATTTACTTTCAAACGATGTTAACCGATTTGATGTGGCTGTAATTTTTACTCATCAACTATGGGTGGGACCACTCGAAACTATCCTGATTACTTACTTTATGTATTTGGAAGTTGGAGTTTCTGCTATAATTGGTGTTATATTTTTACTAATGTTTATACCTTTACAATGTAAGTATAAGTATACAGTGTAGTGACCATGGCTTTTGGTCATATGAATTTATCATGTAAAATCATACTTTCTTAATTTCTTTCCTCCGTAATTATCTTAGAGGAAAGAGTTTCTAATGAAAGTTGTAGGACATGAAATTCTCTATCTATATCAAAAACGAAAGTTAATTGTGCGTGCTTTGGAACGGCTGAAATTAGAAATGAAAACGTTGAAAATTATCCCCAAATAGCGAAAGCCATGGGTTTTGATAAACAATTTCAAATGTTTTGTTAGTTCCTGGACAGTTTTTATTTGTTAGTGTCAACCATTTAATAAATAGCCGTAACTCTACCAGGAAAGAGCCATATTTAGCTAAGGATCGCAATGGACGTATAAATATAGCGATTTCCGGCCAATTTCCTCAATAGAAATGGTTGCTTATACTCCCACTTATAAGGAAAGATCATGACGGCCAATGATAATGTAAACTCGACCGAAGGAATGAGTCATCCATGGTTTTCTAAAATGTCGTTTCCTCTTATAGGCAACGATCGCTTACCCTTCTTCCGGATCTTTATGTTCTAAGATTCATAAAATTTATTGAAAGAAAACCTCATGGCTATACCTATTTTGAGGTATTTTTCGACATTTTCGGTACCTACTATTCACAATTTTACTACCAACCTTTTTTTTAAGACTTCTAGGCTTCATTCTGAAAGCCAAAAAAAATTAGGAATGGACGAGCTTGAGTAACTATGATTTTACATCCAAATCTCCACAACCAAGAGCCGTAGTCATCTTTGCCCCTGTGTAATTAGAAAAATTTTTCAACATCCTTATTTTTAGTCTTCCTCGGAAAGAAAGTGGCAGGTTTTCGTCTTAAAACAGCGCTTCGGACCGACGAAAGAGTCCGTTTAATGAATGAAATCATATCTGGAATTCAAGTTATTAAAATGTACACTTGGGAAAGACCTTTCGCAAAACTCGTTTCTTTAGCTAGGAGATATGAAATAAGAACAATTAGAGCAACTTCGTACATTAGAGGAATTGTCAGTTCGTTTATAATGTTTACAACGCGCATCTCCTTATTCGTAACAATTTTGTCTTACGTTTTATTTGGAAATGCCATCGATGCTAGACAAGTTTTCGTTTTAACTGCATTCTATAACATTTTAAGACAATCCATGACTGTATTCTTTCCTCAAGGTATAGCACAAATTGCTGAAGCTAATGTTTCGATTAAAAGATTAAATAAATTTTTAACATACGACGAAACTAATTTGGTTCAAAAAGTCAAAACTGAATACATGAATGGTAAAAGTGTAAATAATCACACTGAAGATAAGTTCGAGTTATCTGTTTCACATACGCACGATAATGAGTATGCAGTAACGATAGAAAATGGAACGGCCAAATGGTCAGAGTCATCAACAGATAACACTCTTCACAATTTAAATTTAAAAATTCGTCACGGAAGTTTGGTGGCTATAATTGGAACTGTCGGTAGTGGAAAGACCAGTTTGTTTCATGCAATTTTACAAGAGTTACCTTTAATTACCGGTACTTTAAATGTAGACGGTCAAATTAGTTATTCTTCTCAAGAACCGTGGTTATTTCCTGGATCAGTTCGCCAAAATATTTTATTTGGACACACTTTGGATAAAATGCATTATAAAAATGTTGTCAAAAAATGTGCTCTAGAACGCGATTTTACCCTTTTACCATACGGAGACAAAACTATTGTTGGGGAAAGAGGGGTGTCGTTAAGTGGTGGACAAAGAGCTAGAATTAATTTAGCAAGGGCAGTTTATAAGAAAGCAGACGTTTATTTACTAGATGATCCTCTTTCTGCAGTCGATACGCACGTTGGTAAACAATTATTTGAAGGTTGCATCAAGAATTATTTAAGAGACAAAACGGTTATTTTAATAACCCATCAATTGCAATACCTTAAAGACGTCGATCAAATTATTTTGTTGGAAGATGGTGTTATAACAGCTACTGGTAGTTTTACCGAGTTACAAGAGTCTGGTCTTGATTTTGCTAAGTTGCTTAGAGATGAAGTGGAACAAGATGATCCAAACGATCCCAACAAGTTAGCTAGACAACTTTCTCTTCAAAGAAAATCATCTATATGTAGCGTAACTTCTTTAGATGATAAAACAGTCGAAGTGCCTGAAGAAGTGGAAGAGACAAAAAGTAGTGGTTCTATTTCTGGTTATGTTTATAAAGGTTATTTAAAAGCTGGTGCTAGTTGGAGTATCATTAATGGAGTTTTTCTATTATTTGTTTTGGCGCAGTTAGCAGCTAGTGCTGGAGATTACTACGTCACTTATTGGTGAGTTTGCTTGGAATCAAACTATTCTTATACTTTTAAGAACGTTTTAATTTTTAGGGTCAATTTAGAACAAAAACAAGATGAAGACAAAAATTTATTGGAGAATAATTCGACGTATGTAATTGATACAGAACATCCAAAAAATAATACGTACGTTGATGTTTCTAATTTTTGGGAATTTTCAAGAGAAACTTCCATTTATATTTATTCTGCAATAACTGTTGCTACAATCGTCGTAACGCTGTTTAGATCGTTCGCATTTTTCACTGTTTGTATGAGAGCTTCTGTGAATCTTCACGATAAAATGTTTGAGAGCATAACACACGCGACGATGAGATTTTTCAATACTAATACATCGGGTAGAATTTTAAATCGTTTTTCTAAAGACATGGGAGCCGTTGATGAATTGTTACCGGCAGCTATGATTGATTGTTTACAAATAGGATTAGCTCTAATCGGTATAATTATAGTCGTTGGTATTGTAAACCCATGGTTGATGGTTCCTACTGTTCTCATTGGAGTAATATTTTATTTCTTGCGTATATTTTATTTAACTACAAGTCGAAGTATTAAAAGATTAGAAGGCGTTAGTAAGTTTTAATTTATTTTGATTATTTATTGTTTTAATTTTATTTTACTTAAAGCGAGGAGTCCTGTGTTTGCATACTTAAATTCGTCAATTCAAGGATTAACAACTATAAGAGCTTTTGGTGCAGAATCTATACTCGAAAAGGAATTTGATAATCACCAAGATTTACATAGTTCCGCTTGGTTTTTGTTTATAGCCACATCAAGAGCTTTTGGATTTTGGCTAGATTTAGTGTGTATTATTTACATTGCAATTGTAACACTAAGTTTCCTTGTTCTTGGAGATGGTAAGTGCTTTTAAGAAGACAGTTTCTAACGAATGGGCGGGAAAGTTGATAGTTAGGCAGTCCGCTCGTAACCGTTAGCGACTTCATTATCCGGTTGATATCACAACATAAATTCCTGATAGGGTAAGGTTCAAAGAAGGCAATGACATATTTATATATAGGAAATAAGAGCCTAATTAGTGAGAAAAGTCCAATTGAACTTGGTGTATTTTAAAAAAACGAAGGATATTGTTTTTACCTAACATCCTGTTTTTTTTAATTACACCAAGATCAATTGAATTTTTCTAACAAATTAGGCTCTTATTTACTATATCGTGCGTTTCCAAAAAAGGGCCCCAGCTTATAGGTGGTTTATTTGTAACTTTAGACAAATAAAACTTGATATAAAATTAAATGCGACGATATTTTCTACAATTTTAACGAAATAAAAGTTAATATTTTCTGAACACGTAAGGCTAATGACGTCTTCGCTATTTTTTTTAAATTGCACCATATACATGTTTCAGTGTCATATAATAGACACTTTTTTTCTCTTTTCAATAAGGTAAAGCACCCATAGGGTTAAATAAGAAACTTTTAAAGAAAAATTGAAAAAACGAAATCTAAATTATTTTTCATCAAGCAAGCACATTGTTCAAAAAAATAAATGATTTTCAATTGCATAGCTAACTGTGCAAGCTTCTTCACTCAAATCTAATGTTTTATTGCGCCACGGCCGCTGGATTGGCTACGATAAGCTTGTTACGAATAAATTAAGAAACGAAATTTGTGGGTGCAATTTTAAAAAAATAGCGAAGACGTCATCAGCCTTACGTGTTTGGAAAATATTAACTTTTTTTCGTTAAAATTGTAGACAATATCGTCGCATTTAATTTCATATAAGGTTTTATTTGTCTAAAGTTACAAATAAACCCCTTATAAGCTGGGATCCTTTTTTAGAAACGCACGGTATACAAATATGTCATTGCCAGTGGCGTTACTAAGAGTTTAAGGACCCTCCCGTAAAAGCCCGAGTGGGGCCCCTACCCATTTCTGTTAAATTCGATTTTATAACGAAATTTCATACTAAACGATGTTTCTGGGGCCTTTTCTATCCTGGGCCCCTCCCGAGGGCCCTTTATTTACGCCACTGAATTTATGGTTCATTTGTGACTATTTCTAAAACTTTTACAACCGACCGACTTTTAGTTGCTTATTGTTGAAACATTTGTGTAACTTTACAAGGGTAGAAAAGTATTTACCTATTTCTTTATTAAATTCTCAAATAAGCTAGCCTTACCACAGCTTCTAGAAGCTAGTTTCTTTTTGTAAGCCAATAGAAATCTTCTAAGCGTCAGACGCTAAAACATGGATCAAGTTTATATTGGTTTAAAAAAAGAAGCTGGATTTTAGAAGTTGTGATGAAACGCTAGCTTTATGGTACAAACTACAGAATTTTTTGGGGACCCATTTTATGCGGGGGCCCTCCCGCAACGCGGGCTCTGCGGGCCTATTATTTACGCTACTGGTCATTGCCTTCTTTGAACCTTACCCTATCATGAATTATGACTATATTAGTGATATCAACCGGATATTAAAATCGCTAACGGTTACGAGCGGAATGTCTAAATATCAACTTTCCCGCCCCTTCGTTAGAAACTGATCTCTTAATGTACATCCACACTTAACTTAAATATTATTTTTTTAGAAAAATACGGTGGAAATGTCGGTTTAGCAATCACCCAATCGATTGGTTTAACTGGAATGTTTCAGTGGGGAATGAGGCAATCGACTGAATTAGAAAATCAAATGACATCTGTGGAACGTATTTTGGAATACAGCACCGTCGACCACGAACCAGCACTTGAAAGTGCCCCCGATAAAAAACCACCAAAAACGTGGCCTAGTCAAGGACAAGTAAAATTTGTCAATTTGTTCCTTAAATATTTTCCCAACGAACCGCCAGTTTTAAAAAATTTAAATTTTGTTATACAACCATTGGAAAAAGTTGGGATTGTTGGACGCACAGGTGCTGGCAAATCTTCCCTCATTGCTGCCTTGTTTAGATTAACAGAAATAGATGGTTCGATAATAATTGACCACGTTGATACTAAAAGACTAGGGTTACACGATTTACGTTCAAAAATATCCATCATTCCTCAAGAACCTGTTTTATTTTCTGGTACTATGAGGAAAAATTTAGATCCGTTTGACGAATACAGCGATGAAGTTTTATGGAAGGCGCTTGAAGAAGTAGAGTTAAAAGAAGCTGTTAGTGATTTAGTGTCGGGATTAAATTCAAAAATGTCGGAAGGAGGTTCAAATTTCAGTGTCGGTCAGCGTCAATTGGTTTGTTTGGCAAGAGCTATTATTCGTAATAATAAAGTACTTGTTTTGGACGAAGCCACAGCTAACGTTGATCCACAAACAGACGCTCTTATTCAACATACTATAAGAAAGAAGTTTGCAAATTGTACTGTACTTACCATAGCTCATAGATTACACACTGTAATGGATTCTGATAAAGTTTTGGTTATGGATGCTGGTACAATGGTCGAATTTGACCATCCTCATATGTTGTTGCAAAATAAAAGTGGATATCTTCATGGTATGGTTCAACAAACTGGTAAAGCTATGGCTGAAGTTCTTTCCAGAGTAGCTGAAAGTGTAAGCATTTTAAAATGATAAGTTGTGGCGTTATGAACTAATAAATGATTTTTGTTTTAGAGCTATAAAAAGATACATAATACGCTGGAGGATTAAGGTAGTAAGATCTCGTTAGATTTATGTTACAATTTACTTAAGAAAAAACAAAAGTCTTTAATTTGTAAATAGGAATAAATTGATGTTTTCAATGTGATTCACAACTAGCCTTATTTGTACAATAATATTGTAAAGAAATTAATCCAAAATTTATTGGATTTACTAAATGTAAGAATATTTGTGGTTGTTTTTTGGAAACCCACGTTGTGCTGAGTTAAGAAACGTTATGCCGAATCAGTTAATTGATATCTGTAGAATATTTATTTTTATGTAAATAAATTGTAGACATTGTAGTGAAACTTGAAAAGCACTATTTATGACAATATTATGAAGAGTGTATATTTTTAATTATGAATTTATTGTAAATTTGATAAATTGTTCAATCAAATCAATTAATAGAAAAATATTGACCGAATTACTTATGTACAATTATTCAACATGTTTAAAATGTTTGGAAAAAAAATGTCTTTTCGGTGCTTTAACTGAATTTTTCATTAGATATGTAGTCGTATAAATAATTTATTTTCTGATCCTTACAAATAAAAAGTTAAATCAATTAGGTACTGATAGGAAGGGATTTAAAATGTTGGTAACATTTGATGGAAATTCCTTAAAAGATTTTACTGCCGTAATTAAATTTTGTTTTTGTATAAAAAGGAGAAAAGTAATTTTACTTAGACCCTGAAATCTTTTAATTGGTCCAATTGTTAAGTGCCTATTCAAATTTATTTAGACTTATTTTATATTTTTTGAATAAACTCACTTAAATTTGTAACATTATGGATTATACATTCCTTAAAAGAAGTACTTATTTGTTTTTTGTTGTAACTATTTTAATAAAGTGTTTTAATTGAGTTTATGTTTGTTATTTAATTAATTAGTTTTGTCGGTAAAGCCTTTAATTACAAGACTGATTGACGACAATTTTCAGATCTTAAAAAGCTTGGTATTGTTAAGGTTATTAAAAGTATAATTTCCTTATCAAAACAATAAAGTCTTTCAAAAACATCATAGCGCTGTGTCCACTTGTTCCAGCTTTAGTATACGTGTGCTTAGTCTGTGGTATTACCGTATTACTAAAGCTACAGTTAATTATAAATTAAAGAATATTCCTAGTTTAACTTTCACTCGCTTATTTGAAATCGCAATTCATAGATTGAATTCACTTGCTTTGACTTAAAAAAAATCATTAACAACGATCCAGTAGAAGCAGCTATAATTACCGGTTTAAAAAGCCTTCGTTTTTTAAATATGTAGATTTTTTATTTTATATATTTTAGCAGTATTTAGGCTTTAAAAATTGTAGAGTTTTAATTAATTGGATTTTTTTTTAATAAGATGTCACTACATGTACTGTTTTACATTTAACTTTTAAATATTTATTAATAATATTTTATTGTTAAAATAAAAGGTATCATTTTTTTCTATTTAGTGATTATAAAAATGTACAATATTCTTTTGTTTTCTAATTGTTTTGGTCTTAGAATAATCAACCCTATCGGAAAGTCTTGTGTTGACACAACAGATTTTTTTTGGTAATATTTAATTGTTAGAATAGTAGATGTCACTACATGTACTGTTTTTGTATTTTTGTGATTTAAATTTTAAAAATATTATTGAGTGTTCACCCCGTCGAAACTCGATGAAGTATTTGAAGATATGAATGCGTTAGAAAGAGAATTTTTCAAAAATTATTATAAAATTATAATGCACCTATATCGATGATTGTTTGTAGTGAAATGTAATGCACGATATAGACGTGTCATCAGTCATTTAACGTGATCAAGCTACATTGAAGTGGAGAGCTAGTAATAACTGGCAATTTATTATTTAAAAAAAGAGTAATTAATAATTTTGAAGAAAAATGAATTAGTCCTGACATATCTGTAGGTCGAGAACTTCGATTTAAAAATAATCGTTAAGATCGGTCCGGTGGAAGCTTCTATAATTACCGGTAAATAACCGCCTTCGTGTTTTAGATATACAGATGATAACAACCGCCTCCCACCATAACAATATTAAATTACATTATTCTAAAATAGCTATAGATGGCTCTTATATTCACTTATTTTAATTATACATGCTATACTTATAGCGCAGGGAAATTAATATAGAAATCGTCAGTAACTCGGACAAATTTACATGAGGCAGTTATCAGTGGGAATGTGTTCCCTATACCCATATGTATAACATACTAAAAGTCCCCTATCATAGGGGTGTCGGAACACCCCCAAATTTGGCTGTCATTTTTAAATTTTAACATTTTAATTTTTTTCTGGCTTACGGTTACGTTGACGAAATTTTTGAAAGACATGTAATTTATGCAGAATTAAAATGCGAACAAAATGATGTATTTAAATGTTTAAATAGTTAAAGTGGTGGCAAAGAAGCATTACTTTTGATGATTTTGGGAAGAGTTAAATAACAGCAATTTTTTTTTCTTACTTGGTCGAAAACATCACTGTGCGTGTGCAGATGAAATATTACATCCCAATTTTTACCGGAAGGCACTTTTGCTTCGACTTTAGTGTAAAATTTTGAGTTTTTATCATCTACGTTCACTAATGTCTGAATATTTTTGCTTCTGTTGGTCGGATCAGGGGGAAAAACAACTCATTATGTTTGTACAGAATTTCTCTTTAAAAATGGCTAGGTTAAACAAGATATAAACCCAAAGAAATGTATGAAAATGTGTGAAATGTATGTAAGAAAATTATGAAAATTGTCAATAAGTTGAACCACCTTCGGACAAATTTACATAAGGCAGTTATCAGTGGGAATGTGTTCCTTATACGCATATGTATAACATACTAAAAGTCCTCTACCATAGGGGTGCCGGAACCCCCCCAAATTTGGCCGACATATCTAAATTATTACACTTTAATTTTTTTCTCTTTAACGGTTAGGTTTACAAAATTATTGAATCATCAAAATTTTATGTAAAATTAAATACAAACAAGGATGCATGTAAAAATGTTTAAATAGTGAACATAGTTGCAAAAAAAGCATAATTTGTCATGATTTTGAGAAGAGTTCGACAACAACAATTTTATTTTCTTAATAGGTCGAAAATATCGCGGTGCGTGTGTGGATAAAATATCTCAATCTAAGTTTGACCAGAAGGCACCTTTTCTTTGTCTTTAGTGTAAAATTTTGAGTTTTCAATTATCGGTTCACTAAAAAGTGTCTTTCGGTGAATATTGGGTTGGGATATTTTATCCACATACGCACAGGAATCGGTTTTCGACCGATTAAAAAAAAAATGGTTGTTACTAAACTCTTCCCAAAATAAATTAAAACTATGCTTCTTTGCTACCTATTTTACTGATTAAACATTTAAATACACCATTTTGTACGTATTTAAATTCTGCATAAATAAACTCTCTTGCAAAAATTTCGTAAGCCTAACCATTTAGTAAAAAACATTAAAATGGGAAAATTTTAAAAGTGACAGCCAAATTTGGGGGTGTTCCGGCACCCCTATGATAGGTGACTTTTAGTATGTTATACATATGGGTAAAAGGATCACATTCCCACTGATAACTGCCTCATGTAAATTTGTCCTAAGGTGGTTCAACTTATTGACAATTTTCATAATTTTCTTACATACATTTCACACATTTTCATACATTTCCTTGGCCTTATTTCTTGTTTAACCTAGCCATTTTTAAAGAGAAATTCAGTACAAACAGAATGAGTTGTTTTTCCCCCTGGTCCGACCAACAGAAGCAAAGTTATTCACACAATAGTGAACGTAGAAGATAAAAACTCAAAATTTTACACTAAAGTCGAAGAAAAAGTGCCTTCCGATCAAAATTGGGATGAAATAATTCATCTGCACACGCACAGTGATGTTTTCGACCAAGTAAGAAAAAAAACTTGCTGTTATTTAACTCTTCCCAAAATCATTAAAAGTAATGCTTCTTTGCCACCACTTTAACTATTTAAACATTTAAATACATCATTTTGTTTGCATTTTAATTCTGCATAAATTACATGTCTTTCAAAAATTTCGTCAACGTAACCGTAAGCCAGAAAAAAATTAAAATGTTAAAATTTAAAAATGACAGCCAAATTTGGGGGTGTTCCGGCACCCCTATGATAGGGGACTTTTAGTATGTTATACATATGGGTATAGGGAACACATTCCCACTGATAACTGCCTCATGTAAATTTGTCCGAGTAAAAAACGTAACTTCCCCGAGCTATTATACATATACTTATTTTTATTCACATGCATAGTAGAACCTAAAAGTATAAGTTACAATATCTTGAATGTCACAGTGCTATTTGAAATCCCAATCTCTCGTTTTTTTCAGCATATTCAATATGTCTCGTGACAACCTACGCATAGCTCACGCTCTCATTGAATACTGTACATTAAATAAACATCGAAATATAATGGATTTTGCTGATAGATTGTCAGCAACAACGTCTAGGACTGTCCGTGACAGTCAGTGTGTGACAGTCCTAGACTCAGAGGTTGTAGTGAAGCAGACAAAACAATGAAGCGCGTACTTAATCACTGCTATGCGTCAACGCTAGTTCGAGAATCCGTGTTAGGGAAATACTGACCTAAAATGGCTAGTATCAGCGACACTTCATCCTTCCTTCATACAATCCTAGACGCAGAGGAAGCAATGAAGCAGACGAAACAATTAAGTATGTAGTGTAAGTTGGTCACATGAGTCAACGCTAATTCGAGAATTCGTCTTAGGGAAATACTGACCTAATATGGCTAGTATCATCGACACTTCATCCATCCTTCATCCAGTCTTAGACGCAGAGGAAGCAATGAAGCAGACGAAACAATGAAGCGTGTGCTTGGTCACTGCTATGCGTCAACGCTAGTTCGAGAACCAGTGTTAGGGAAATACTGACCTAACATGACTAGTATCAGCGACACTTCATCATTCCTTCATCTAGTCCTAGACGCAGAAGAAGCAATGAAGCAGACCAAACGATGAAGCGTGTACTTAGTCACATGCGTCAACGCTAGTTCGAGAATCCGTTCTAGAGAAATACTGCCCTAACATGGCTAGTATCAGCGACACTTCAACCTTCCTTCATCCAGTCCTAGACGCACAGGAAGCAATGAAGCAGACGAAACAATGAAGCGTGTGCTGGGTCACATGCGTCAACGCTAATTCGAGAAACCGTGTTAGGGAAATACTGACCTAACATGGCTAGTATCAGCGACACTTCATCATTCCTTCATCTAGTCCTAGACGCAGAAGAAGCAATGAAGCAGACGAAACAATGAAGCGTGTGCTGGGTCACATGCGTCAACGCTAATTCGAGAAACCGTGTTAGGGAAATACTGACCTAACATGGCTAGTATCAGCGACACTTCATCATTCCTTCATCTAGTCCTAGACGCAGAAGAAGCAATGAAGCAGACGAAACAATGAAGCGTGTGCTGGGTCACATGCGTCAACGCTAATTCGAGAAACCGTGTTAGGGAAATACTGACCTAACATGGCTAGTATCAGCGACACTTCATCATTCCTTCATCTAGTCCTAGACGTAGAAGAAGCAATGAAGCAGACGAAACAATGAAGCGTGTACTTAGTCACATGCGTCAACGCTAGTTCGAGAATCCGTTCTAGAGAAATACTGCCCTAACATGGCTAGTATCAGCGACACTTCAACCTTCCTTCATCCAGTCCTAGACGCACAGGAAGCAATGAAGCAGACGAAACAATGAAGCGTGTGCTGGGTCACATGCGTCAACGCTAGTTCGAGAATCCGTTCTAGAGAAATACTGCCCTAACATGGCTAGTATCAGCGACACTTCAACCTTCCTTCATCCAGTCCTAGACGCACAGGAAGCAATGAAGCAGACGAAACAATGAAGCGTGTGCTGGGTCACATGCGTCAACGCTAATTCGAGAAACCGTGTTAGGGAAATACTGACCTAACATGGCTAGTATCAGCGACACTTCATCATTCCTTCATCTAGTCCTAGACGCAGAAGAAGCAATGAAGCAGACGAAACAATGAAGCGTGTGCTGGGTCACATGCGTCAACGCTAATTCGAGAAACCGTGTTAGGGAAATACTGACCTAACATGGCTAGTATCAGCGACACTTCATCATTCCTTCATCTAGTCCTAGACGCAGAAGAAGCAATGAAGCAGACGAAACAATGAAGCGTGTGCTGGGTCACATGCGTCAACGCTAATTCGAGAAACCGTGTTAGGGAAATACTGACCTAACATGGCTAGTATCAGCGACACTTCATCATTCCTTCATCTAGTCCTAGACGTAGAAGAAGCAATGAAGCAGACGAAACAATGAAGCGTGTACTTAGTCACATGCGTCAACGCTAGTTCGAGAATCCGTTCTAGAGAAATACTGCCCTAACATGGCTAGTATCAGCGACACTTCAACCTTCCTTCATCCAGTCCTAGACGCAGAGGTTGCAGTGAAGCAGACGAAACATTAAAGCGTGTACTTGGTCGTTGCTATGCGTCAGCGCTAGTTCGAGAATACGTGATAGGGAAATACAGACCTAACTTGGCTAGTATCAGCGACACTTCTTCCTTCCTTCATCCAGTCCTAGACGCAGAGAAGCAAGGAAGCAATGAAGCAGACGAAACAATGAAGCGTGTACTTGGTCACTGCTGTGGGTCAACGCTAGTTCGAGAATCCGAGTTAGGGAAAACATGGCTAGTATCAGCAACACTTCATCCAGTTCTAGACGTAGAGGAAGCAATGAAGCAGACGAAACAATGAAACTTGGTTACTGCATTGAGTCCATGCTAATTCGAGAATCCGTGTTGCTAGTATCAGCGACACTTCATGCTTTAGTACTCTTGAGTTCATCAAGATTTGAATGGAATTTAAGAACCGAAACGACGAAAGAAGTTGCTAAAAAGAGACAGCACAATACGATTGACTCAATCCAATCCAATGGTAATTTAGATTCCTATATTAAAGTCCGTTTTCTATTTTTCATTTCTTTCTGTTAGTACTGGTTCTTGCTGTGAAATGATCAAATCGATATTCTTCAACTTGATCTCCAATGAAATAAGAGTGTATAATAGAAAATCTTCAGCGTCAGCAATAAAAGCTCCTGTCTATGTTATAGAGCCCAACATGGCGATGTGAAATTGTTTGGGCTTGGGGCTATATCTCATTCAAGACCCCCCCCCCCTTAATCTATCTATGGCCAACACGATACAATAAAAATATGGTTAGACAATTTAATAAAAAATGAGATACAGTGCAGTATGAATATGAATTTATATCTTGTACAAGATAGGAAGCATCATACAGAATGTTTATCACACTGCATAATGAATTATGTACCTAAATTAGATTTTTCCTACGTCAGCATCTTCTGATAATAATTTCCCAGAATAGTTTGTAATTATTGATTGTGTTTTCCAACTCTAATAATTTATGTTTAAAAATGAAAAGTTTCGGAAAATCGCAACCTTTTAAAATGTCACAGAAGTTAGCAGCTACGATAATAATTCATGTGCGTTATTATTTAAATTAATTATTGTGTGGCCAAGTCAGGCACGTAACTAGATAATTTTTTTAGGGGTGGCAACCGGGAGGCCTCTTCAAAAACTGGGGGGGCCACAAAAATGTACTTATATCAGAAGATTTTAACATCGTATCGAGTGTCAAAGAAGCGCGGTTTAACCTTAAGGTCATAAATATTGTAAGTGACAACAAACCGTGCCGTGCATATGAGAGGCTATAACAGGAAAAGTCCATATTAATAATTAAAAAAGGCTAATAAATTTTGATGCAAGGATGCAATCTAAGAAAAGAGATCGTAAACATCGTAGTGACTTACCAATAATTATTAATTGTAGTATTCTCAGATTCTTGTTTTTGTTTCTTGGGAATATTACACGGGGTGGTATCCAAATTTAAGCAACAATCTTTTTGAATTTTTAAATTTTATAAGTATACAGGGTGTCTGTAAAAACACCTTACAACGCTTTAGGGTGAACTTATAGGATAATATTAGACCGATATAACCCAATTTACCTATATGCAAAAGTGCACCATTACCAAGTTCCGGCTCTTCAAAGTTGGCGTTTTAAAAACGTATTTTCTTTATATCGGAAGAACCGTTTCGGATAAAAGTTCTAATTATGGACAACTTTTTTCACTTATAGGAAGCTATAATTCTACAAAGTTTAGAGGAAAAAGATACACGGGAAATAGACCAATCACTGAATCGTTAATACTAACAGTTAAATATCTTTTTAATTTGTTAATGAATTGTAAAATTGACTACACAAGATGAAACGAAATTTAAAAATTAGTAATTTTTGCCTCTTGAGATTTTATCGTGAGGCTTTTGGTTTTCTAGATAATAGGAAAAATGTTTCTAATAAAAGCTATTGAATGCAATAAAATTCAACACATTTTCTAATTTGCTTTTATTTTATGGCGACTAGATAATTTGTTGATTTTTATTGCAATTAATAGCTTTTATTAGAAACATTTTTCCTATTATCTAGAAAACCAAAAGCCTTACGATAAAATCTCAAGAGGCAAAAGTTACTAATTTTTAAATTTCGTTGCATCTCGTGCAGTCAATTTTACAATTCATTGACTGATTCAAAAGATATTCAACTGTTAGTGTTAACGATTTAGTGATTGGTCTATTTCCGGTGTGTCTTTTTCCATTAAACTTTGTAGAATTATAGCTTTCCATAAGTGAAAAACATAGTTCATAATTTGAACTCCTATGCAAAACAGTTCTTCCGCTATAAAAAAAATACGTTTTTAAAACGCCAACTTTGAAGAGCCGTAACTTGGTAATGGTGCACTTTTGCATATAGGTAAATTGGGTTATATCGGTCTAATATTATCCTATAAGTTCACCCTAAAGCGTTGTAAGGTGTTTTTACAGACACCCTGTATATCGGGTGCCCACGATCAAAGCGGAACATAGCCAAATAACACAGGGAATTACATTTGCCGCTTGCTGCTCACTAGGTTCATCTACAAGAACGGTAAGATTTATTTTCTTAGTCTGTTGATACCAAATACTTCTTAGTTAATGATTTTTTTAACATTGAAGAAGCAATTTAAATATTTTCATAATTTGAAAAACTATGAACAGCCATAATATGTCAAATTCAAATAATTGTTTTAATAGAAACAGATATTCAATAGATTACTATTACGTTCTTGTAGCTGAAGCTGGTGAGCAGCCAGTGGCGTAACTAAGAGTTTCTCCCGCGAAAATTTAACGAAATAACGAAATTTCATACTAAGCGATGTTTCGGAGGCCCTTTCTATCCTGGGGCCCTCTCGCAATGCGGGCCCTCTATTTATGCCACTGTGTGCAAAAAACTGCTAATGTAATGTGTGTTATTTAGCTATGTTCCGTTTCGATCGTGGGCACTCGGTATAAGTTAACAATTATTTGGGTAACAAAAAATAAGCACAATAAATACCACGTAACACAAACTAATAACTTGAAACGCGATTTTAAAATTCGAAAACGAGCTGCGATGTGCCGAAAAGCTTTTTCAGGACTAAACTGAAAATCTAACACATTTATGAATGACAAAAACTAAATTCATACTTAGCTCAATGGCGGAAATTGAAATAATTAAACAGTTCCACGAAAGTTCTCATAAAATTAAGTTAGCTTGCGATTTAGAATAGCCGAGATATTATATTTCTTTTATATTATATTTCACGGCGGTATTTGTTAACTTAAATGTAGATAAATTATCTTAAATGATATTTTACAATACGCATTATATTCTTATCAAAACTCAATTTTTTGTAATGTCCCTTTTACTTTTTAATCTGATAAATCCGAGGATAAATTTTAGCCACCAAGTATTAAAATAATTATTGTTGTTTTCTAGTGGGGTGGCCAGTGGGGTGGCAAGTATGATTTTCGGGGTGGCCAGGCCACCCTAGGACCCCCTGTAGTTACGTGCCTGGGCCAAGTTAAATGCAATGTACAAAACGGTACCTAATCAGTTAATTCTCTTGTCGTCATGCCATTGCCATTGTGAGATTTGAGACCAAAATTTGCATTGTGGTTTCGTAAAATAGGCATCAGCATTTATTAAATAAAAAATATTATTGTTTAATAAATTCAAGGTAATAAAATTGTTTTCTTATTGGAACTGCATTTATCGTAAATTTGTGATACGTTCTTGAATAGACTACAACATTTATAGAATATTAATCAGTTGTTGATGTTGCTCTTAGCAGTTCAGTGTTTCCAAATTTTGTGGTCTTGTTTCAACTCAAATTTAAACTTCAAAAAGGCATCTAAACATTTTACGTACTCATAGTAGTCAAAAGGTGAGTTGATACATTTATTGCTTATTTTGAAACAATTTTCCAAAATAATTTGGGTACCGAAACGAGTAAAATTATAGGTTTTGATCCTTTATTAGATATAAAACACCTATTGTTTAAACATTTTAAATGGAAAGTTAACGTTATATTATTTGAACCTGCGATAACCTTTCCTTTTACAATTTATTATAACTTGACAACAGTTCTTAAATTTATAATTTTTTTCTAATCTAAATCACTTAATTATTGTCGTTAACTTCTTTTTCTCGACAAGCTTATCCCTTCATCTTATATTTCTAATTTTAGGAAGTTATCAAGATTTTCTTAATTTGGCATGAAGATGTAATGCATCAAATGCATCATATTGATTCATACTTTGTCTTGAAATACTCATTTTGATTTTTAATGTCAATTATATTGATATTAGACTAGGCGCAAAAGTTAAAGTATTTTATGCAAGCGGCATTTCATATAACATTTTGGTAACCGATGTTTTCCTAGTATTTCAACCCTGCTGAATACGAAAATTGCGGTTATCAAAGCGAAATCTTAACCGGAAGCGTGATATTCAAGATGACACCCAAGATGTCAGCTTTGTTATTTTTGATGGAATCATTATGGACAATTAAGACAAATATTTTTATTGGTTCGGATAGATAATTTTATACTCTACAATTTTTATTAGAGGTATAACTATCTTCAGATCACTCCTTAAGGAGCTAGAGTCGATAAAAGCACCAGTGTTGTATAAACCGTCTTAATACATAAAGCAGTATATGGAAGCATCTTGGTGAGTTCAGCGAGGTAGCTTTCCCAGTATCCAGCTAGGATGTATCTGTTAAAACATGATCAGAGCAAATCAAGTCCATAAAAGTCGATCATAAAGAGGATATTGCGTCTTCTGTTTTGACAACATACGGTGCTTCTCCCGACTCTCTAGACCCTTAAAGAGTGATTTTATTGTAATTTTTTGTAGACCATAAAATTATCTATCCGAGCTAACAAAAATATTTGTCTTAATTGCCATAATAATTAATCCATCAAAATAAATAAAAAGAGCAAACATGTATATTAGGACGATTTTTACGCACACGATGTCTTTAGCTGGCTTTCGCTCCTTAATAAGCAATCTTACGGTACTTTTACATTTAATAATAATTGTAGAGAACCTTGTATATCTAATTCAATCAAAACAGTTGTCCAAGTTTCAATAATAATTCTTCCATCCAAATAAATCTTAATTAATAAAGCAGACAACCTAGTCGCCATCTTGAATATCGCGCTTCCGGTTTAAATTTCACTGTGGGTAACTGCAATTTTTGGATTCAGGGGGGTTGAAATATTGGGAAAACATCGGTTACCAAAATGTTATATGAAATTCCTCTAGCATTTCGATACTGGGATTTTGTTCTAATTTTACGGTGCTTCTTCCGACTGTAGCTCCTTAAGGAGTGATCTGAAGATAGTTATACCTCTAATAAAAATTGTAGAGTATAAAATTATCTATCCGAACCAATAAAAATATTTGTCTTAATTGTCCATAATGATTCCATCAAAAATAACAAAGCTGACATCTTGGGTGTCATCTTGAATATAACGCTTCCGGTTAAGATTTCGCTTTGATAACCGCAATTTTCGTATTCAGCAGGGTTGAAATACTGGGAAAACATCGGTTACCAAAATGTTATATGAAATGCCGCTTGTATGGTTAAGGATACGTTTTTTCCGATAACAGTCCTAGTAGTCCGGTGCACTACTGAAATTTTACATAGGCACGTGGGACAAATTAGTATAAAGCTGAAACCTTTGATATTGTATTGTACTTATAGCCCTTATTATAGTACTAAAAGTCCCCACCCTTCCGAGGGCTGGAACACCCCCAAAATTGCGTTTGAATCTCAAAAATTACACTTTTTATCATATTTTTGCAATTATCTCGAAAAGAAGGTAGTAAGCGAAAAATTATAAAGAGTCAAAAATTGAAGAGGATAAAATTATACGGCAAAAATCTCATTTGCAATTTTTCAAAATATTTAATAGTTTTTGAGAAAAATGTTATTGAAAGTTAACCTATTTTGCGCGTATTACAGTACTCATGGGTTGCGCGATCAAAGTGATGCTGAGCGCCCTATTTTACATTATTGAAAATTTCTCATTATCTATCAGATTTAGAAAAAAACAAAAAATATGTAGTTGAAGAGGACATCTTCAGCTTTAAATTACATGCAAAATATTTTGATTTTAAGTAATTTATCATGGAGAAAAAAAATAATGAATGTAAAATAACCTAATTTTTTTCGAGTTTTATTTTGACAAAAAATTGGACTTTGAACTTCATAATTTAAAAAAAAAAATTTTCTTAGATATTTTTCTATCTTTAAAGGACTCTCAAATAATAAAGAAGAGATCTAAGGCCATAAATTTTAGTTTGTAGAAAGCCTATAGTATACGTTTTAAGAAGCCATCTTAAAAATTTACATTATTTAACGTTTTCATCAAAAAATTTTCAACAATATGAAGAAAGATCGAAATACGTAGTTTTTTTCCGAAATTGGTCATTACTCGCTTAATTTTTGAGAATTCAAACTTTTTCTTAAACGAAAATAAAGGTAATACTCTAAAGGTTTTATATCTGCTAATCGCATCTTGATAGGAATTATACTTTAGAAACGACAGCAGTTTGTACGATGAAGAAAATGAGCAAAAAAATTGTAGTTCACTGCAGTTATGAAATTTTACATATGGTGAAACTGGAACAAAATTATCTAACTCTAAAATTTTTGCTATTGTTTAGTACTTATAGTCCTTATTATGATACTAAAATTCCCCACCCTTCCGATGGGGGAAACCCCCCAAAATTGCACTTTCACTCATATTTATGAAATTATCGGGAAAACTAGGAAAATAATAAAGAGATAAAAATTTAGGCTTTCTACAAACTAAAATTTATGGCCTTAGATCTCTTCTTTATTATTTGAGAGTCCTTTAAAGATAGAAAAATATCTAAGAAAATTTTTTTTTAAAAATTATGAAGTTCAAAGTCCAATTTTTTGTCAAAATAAAACTCGAAAAAAATTTTGCTCTTAGGACATTAAAGTATACATCATGAAGATAGTAATCCTACATGGATTTTATATTTCCTCAATTACTTTAGGAGATTTTTAAATTTTAAGAAAAATTAGGTTATTTTACATTCATTATTTTTTTTCTCCATGATAAATTACTTAAAATCAAAATATTTTGCATGTAATTTAAAGCTGAAGATGTCCTCTTCAACTACATATTTTTTGTTTTTTTCTAAATCTGATAGATAATGAGAAATTTTCAATAATGTAAAATAGGGCGCTCAGCATCACTTTGATCGCGCAACCCGTGAGTACTGTAATACGCGCAAAATAGGTTAACTTTCAATAACATTTTTCTCAAAAACTATTAAATATTTTGAAAAATTGCAAATGAGATTTTTGCCGTATAATTTTATCCTCTTCAATTTTTGACTCTTTATAATTTTTCGCTTACTACCTTGTTTTCGAGATAATTGCAAAAATATGATAAAAAGTGTAATTTTTGAGATTCAAACGCAATTTTGGGGGTGTTCCAGCCCTCGGAAGGGTGGGGACTTTTAGTACTATAATAAGGGCTATAAGTACAATACAATATCAAAGGTTTCAGCTTTATACTAATTTGTCCCACGGCTAATGCTAAATGCACTGTAGTATAGTCTATATGGGCGGAGACTAATATAATTATAAATTTTTTTGTCTTTAATTGAGATTAGTTACAATTACACTAATGAAGGCAGTTTACAATAAATTACTATTTTTATAATAAAATGATCATGTACTCAAAGAATTATGATTAGTTTGCTTAGAGCCATTAAATTATTTTGTGTTGTGAGCAATTTTAAATATTTCGAGTGATTAAATCCAGTGATTAATTAAATACAGCAGGGCTTTGGTAAGATGCTAAGTTTTGTAAAAACTATATTTGTGAGAACTCAAAATTAGGGTCTAGGTCTAATTATGCTAGAAATCTATTTTAACCATAATAATTGATTTAGGTATTATTTATAGTCTTGTAAAAAAGACAAACACTACTTGATCATCTAATCCAAATTCTGAAAAATGTAAAATGCAATTATGAAATTTTTATGTTTTCCATCGGTTTAATTTTAGAAATCCAAGGGTTTCCCCTTGGATTTCTTTCTTTCTGGAACGAAAGATGGAAATCTTTCGTTTTCAGTCCTCACTTATCTTTAATTTATTATTTTTATATTAATAATGTGGACGTTCAGTTCAGAACAGAACTATTTCTGAATTTTTAGTCGTCATCAGCAAAGTATTCAAGTTTTGAAGTTTATAGATTTTTATTCTATTGCTATTATCATGGTTTACTTCATTTCGATTTCATTTAAAAGATTATTTTGTTAATGAATTTTTTCTAAAGTAGTAGCGATATATGGGGTCGGGGAGCCAAAGTGTCTCTAGAATTAAAGTTTTAAAAAAACTAAATTTTATTTTTTGTAAGCGATATTTGATTGAAAAATCTAAGAATTACATCGTCGTGTTCTATAGTAACTGCTATTTCTTGTTGACTTGCAATTATATTCAAATTTTTGAAATACTGACTATAAATATTTTTTGCGAATTTTGAACTTATAAAAAGATTTCTCTCAGAGTGTTTTAGTAAGTATATAAGTATGAGGTAAAATTGAAAACCGAATTTTGAATCTAACGATTATTTATAAATATTTTTTTAAATATTTAAACTTTAAACATCTCCTCAAGTTCTTTAATTACTAAATTTCCAGAAATTCTCAAATCTTGTAAATATTTAGGTGCTAAACCTTTGAGATTTTTTTCTAGAACTTTCATCTCAAGATCCAAAATTATTACAAACTTTTTAAGCATTTTTCTTATATTTATACGAGAGCGGTTCTATTAGTCAGTGAAAAACGTAAGAGTGGACGCTGATATTACCAATGCGATATTATTTTTAACATCTGCTACCCTCAAAATGTCTACAATCTCTACACATGAAATTTCATTCCAAGCACCTTTGGTTTTTTATTGTTAAAAAATGAAAAAGTGAATTTCCAGTCTCGATTAAACCCGAACTTTTGAGAGGAAAGCCAATTCCTGAAACAAATAAATTAGGTACTAAATTTCTTTTTGTTGTAGTCCTACAGACACAAATAGTGCTAAAAGTTCAGATCGCCAAAAGGAGGCGAGAACTGAAGAAATAATAAAAAAAACAACATCGTGTTGTTGTTGAATGATCGTCGATTTTAAGAAATTTCTAACATGGTAAATATCTTAATTATTCGTTAACAAAACATCTTATATAATCATTTGGGTCTTGAGAAGCTATCTGACAGATGCATCCACACGGAGTCATGTGACCATTTTCAGCATTATGTAGACCTGTTTAAACAAACGTAATCTGAATGGATTTTTGCGTCGTTTCGTAACTTTTGATGAAACATGAATTCGTTATTACACACTAGAAACAAAATCCGGTTGCAACAGTGGGCAGAACCTGATAGAAGTTCTCCATAGACTGTAAAAATGATTTCATCAGCTGATAAGGTTATGTACACTTTTTCTGGGATACGCATGATATAAGGCATTGGCTATTTAGAAAAAGGTAAAAAAATAACCCAGAATATTATTCGTCACTACTGAACCGTTTTAACGAATAAATTAAGGAAAAAACTGCTCACAATTCTCTAGCTCACAGATCTGGAATTCCAACAGCTAAATTTGACGAATTACGGTGAGAATTGCTTTCACACCCATGTGGTTTCTTCTGCCATTTTCGTGTTTTAAAACTTGAAACAATGGCTTGCTGCAAGAAGATTAACACCAAATTCCGAAGTCAACAGACCCAAAAAAACGCATATTTTGAAGAACCCGACAAATCTTGTTATTCCAGAGGTATTAAAAACTGAAATATCCTTAGGATAAATGTCTCCAGCTGAAAAAAGACTATTGTGGAAAGTAAATCGATTTTTTGCCAAAAAGGTAATTCCTTGTTTCGGTTTCCTCTTGCACTAACTTATTGAACCGTTCTCCTATTGCGTAATTGTTCCATAGTAATACTTTGTTACTTATTCATACATAATTTGCTTATATTTATCATCGCAACCTAAAAGGCGCCATCGTCAGCGAGCACATCAGTCATTCTTGCAACTATTTTAATCGGTTCACCTTGAACTCTACATTGATACAGATTCCATAAGAAATTTGCTTCCGCTAGAACAAAATCAAAATAAGTTCATTTGTAATAATTTATTTGAGTTTATTGCACCTTTGAATATTTACAAAGCGACTTTTTACGATACGATTAATTTTATCGGTCCTTACGAAACTGTTTTTGATATAGCGCGTTTCGCAATTGTTCCCACGATCTAACACGACACAAGAAACAATAATTTTGGGTGAAGATTAGGCAACTTTTTTGTCACATTTAACACCAACAGATTATAAGCCGCCTCATTTAATAGTTCAGAACATAAAAACTTTGATTTGCTCTCCTGTATAATTTACGAAATGTCGCTTAGGGTGGCATTTTTTCAGTTAAAATTAAAAATAAAAGGTGTGCAAACACATTTTTATTCCATACGTTGTTGAAAAGCAGTGGCTATATTGCCAAAATTGCCAAAACCACCAGTATCTAAGTTCAACCTTTGCCTTTAACGTATTTTTTTATTTTTGTCAAAAAAGCAACTCACTGGTTATAATGATCGCAGGGAATAAAGAAAGTAAAAAAGTACAATTGAGAATGTGTTCTCTGTTGGTTTCTCATCAATAAGTTGCTAAATGCATCGCATGATGGAGTAAATTCAAAATCATTTCGTCTTTCAACCATCGATATCGAAAATAAAAAATCGGGCTCTCGATTACCTGACTACTTTTCTTCTAATGCCGCAATCATATGCTTAGTCTGTGATTGTACTTTATTTCACCTATCACTGGTTTTAGAAAATTTTCAACGACTATCCTGAAATAGTTGATAGTTGGCCTTATCAGTGGCATCACCAGCATTTTCTATGGTGATTTAGCCCGCCTTGTACCTTAACCCATGATAATCTTTTCTGTTGTTTTCCCTAAATATCTTTTCAGGAAACTTAACTGCTGGGAAACCGGAAAATGTCCGTTGAGTCGGCCTGGCCTGTCTTTGACCTATTTGAATAAACTAACCAACGGACTAGAGCGTAGAGCTAGAAAGTCAGAGCTACTGAAAATACTATAATTATACAAAACTTACCAATTAAATGTAGGAAAAGTTTTGTTAAAAACTATTCGTTATTTTATAATTAGAAATACATAGTAGAGCAGAGTAGCCCTACTAATCATAGTTATGGAATAATCAAGCAGTGAACTATTACAATTATTATGATAAGAACACCAATTTAAAACGTTTTAAATGAAAAAAACCTTTTACGCTTAACGTTAGTATTTTGCCTTGTGATGATTGACCTAATTAATCAAGATATAAAATTAATTTTACAGCAAAGGAAAATTTTATTACCAAAGATGTTTATAAATCAATTTGAAGAACTTGTGATTTTGTTTATAAAATTTACATATTAATAACAATAATTATTAGTTGATAACGTTACGTTTATTTTTATTTTAGATAATAAGTGTTACTGACATGATCAATTATGGACGCTACTAGTCGTAAGAATAAACCAAAGAATCCCAGAGAAAATGCAAGTTGTTTTTCTATAGCTACATTGTTGTAAGTTGTAAATGATATTTTTAATTAATTAATTAAAGTGCAACAATAATACCAACACATACATATTTCATCAAGGGTCATTATATGATCCTTGGTAAGACAATTTACACTCTTGTCAATAGGTGATTGCGAAATGGATTTAAATCTACATTTTTCATTTAACAGCCATGTTACGACTGATGGACAGAAGTTTTTCTGGGTGTTTTCAGATTCATTGGTATTTATATGGGCCCGTCCACACATACAGGCTTGCCTTCAGGTGCAATCAGGAGCGTGTGGACACCGTGTAGGCCGCTTGCACAGGCAAACCGTAAGGCAAGCCTGTGTGTGTGGACGGGCCTTTAGACTTTTCAATAGCCTACAACAATCAAAATTCTTAAAATTGCCATAATTTTCCCAATTTGATGTTTTAATGGTCAAATACCAAAATTCTCTGATTCAATCAATAAAATTTAAATTATCAGACTTAAAACGTAACCAAAATACTTCTCACAGCTTGTTATGAATGTTTCTATAATCTAGTTTTCAACTGTTTAATTCTTTCAGCTATGCCATACCCACATTTATCACAGGATATAAGAAAAAAGATTTAGAAGTAACCGATCTTTACGAAACGTGGAGTGATCACAAATCAAACCACTTAGGAAATAAAGCTGAAAGGGCATGGATATCAGAACAAGAACAAGCCAAAAAGAGTAAAAGAAAACCATCGTTAAGAAGAGTTTTACTACGAATATTTGGTTGGGAATTAATAAAATATGGGCTGGTTTTAGGATTTTCTGAAATATGCATAAGGTAGGTTTTTATCCAATTTTACCAAACTCACAAATTCCCATATATTGCAAAAATTTCAAACAAGTGTACTTTTGAAGTACTTTGGTAAGGGTACCCTAGCCCCGCGTTTGAAATTAGATTACAATTTTAGCCCAAGTTGGATTACAATAATGTTGCTTGGATGATCATATCACCCACCAAATACAGTGAATTTTAGGTATTGATGATTCACAAAGGCCGTCTCATAAAGCGCCTCAAATTGTCCAACAAATGATAATTGTAAGTGCTCGAGTTACGTAGTCGCGTTATTAGATTGTTCCTTAGTAGAAATTGCATTAATTTGATATTGTGCAAGCTTTTAATTTACGTAGTAGATAAGAAATGCATGTTTTTGTGCGTTCACTCTTAGATTGAACGTCATATAATAAAGTACGTGTTTTTAATAAAAAAGTTTTTGTTCGTTTTTAAAAACATTTTAATTTCATCGAAATCTAAAATTGGCGCAGTCGGTAGGATTGCCAAACATTTCCGTAATCAAAAATCCAACTGAATATTGGCGGTGATTCGGGCGTGTTTCGTGTTAACGATTTGTTGGTGATCGAACAGACGAACGAGAACTGGAAGTTATAACTTGTCAAATCTATCGAGTCGGGATCAAGGAGAGCGAGCATCTTGAAGTAAGTGCCAAATTTCCTTTTTTCACCTTTTCCAAGCCCTCTGATTAAGAGCTTTACGAAAAGATAGGTAGGAATTTTCTAAACCTCTGTATAAGATTTAGAAAATTATAATAATTAAGAATTAAACTTGAAATTAACAATTGAATTAAATTTTTAAAATAAAAAATAATAAGAATTAATAATAATTTATGAGTGAACTAGATACTATACTAGAAAGATTAATAAACCTCTCAGTTGACGATAACTCAGATAACAATTCTGAAAACTCTACAGTGAGCTTAGAGATAAATAATAGCAAAAATATGGCAGTAGCAAATCAAAATCAGGTCAATTGGCACCTGTTTAAATCCAAATTGGATAACGTTAAATCTTACGACGGTGACAGTAACACTTTGAATAAATTTATAGGCCGTTGTGAAAATTTAATAAGTACGTATGCACCTTATAATGATGCAGTGTTGAACAAACACATTTTAGATTGTATCCAAGAAAAGTTAATAGGTAGAGCTGAACTTATGGTAGGCAATCGAACAGAACTTAACGATTGGGAAAGCTTAAAAACCGCGTTAATACAATGCTTTTCAGATCGTCGCGATTTAGATTGTTTAGTACAGGAATTAACCAGAACTAGACCATTTAAAAATGAACATTTAATAGATTTTGGTGGTAGGCTTCAATTAATAAGAAGTAATGTATGCCAAAGAGTTAGTAACGACCCTAATTTAGATAGAAATACAAAATTGTGTCAGATCAGTCATTATGACAAAACCGCCCTTAATACGTTTATAGCGGGTTGCTCAGGCGTGCTCAAGAATAACATGCACCTCAAACGTCCCGAAACGTTAGAAGATGCCATGTCTTATGTGGTAGAATACGAAAATTTTGAGAGACTATATGGTAATAACCTAGCACCTAAACCAAATTTTAACCCTAATTTCCAAACGTCATCATCTCAATTTCATCAACAAAATTCTCAAAAATTTAATCGTCCCCAAAACTTTCAACCTAATTTTCAGACAAACTATTCTTCATTCCAAAAACCAAATTTTAATTCACAATTTCATGCAGAACCTGTCTGGCAAAGCCGACCGGTACCGATTCAAACTCAACCTCAACAAAAAACCAATTATCCAACTAATCGACAAGTATTTGGACCCCCACGTAACGTATTCAAACCGAATCAAATCACGGAAAATCAATTACCTAAACCAGAACCCATGTCAACAACATCTAGAAATCCATCGGTTCAAAGACCAAATTTCCAAAGACCGTTTGCATCAAATCAAACTGGACCAAATTTCCAAAGACCTTTTACACAAAATCATGGATCTAATAATTTCCAAAGGTCATTTGCTCCAAGTCAAAATCGACCAAATTTCCAAAGACATTACTCACAAAACTACGACGCAGAAGAATTATATTTCAAAGAAACCGAAGAAGAACCCGATCAATACGACCATTCTGATTACAACCCAGAATTTTATGCAATGGATGAAAACCCACATCAATTTCAAAATTTAGACCAGGACTTTAATCAAGAATTAGAAACCGAAAACGTTCAGGTAATGATCCCACGAAACCAAATTGTAACTGAAGTAAACACCTTCTCAGATAACACATTACCATATTTAGAAATCGAAAACCCAAAATTAAAATTGCTTATAGATACTGGCAGTTTGCGATCAATAATTAAACCCTCAATAGTGGAACAATATTACCCAGATTTAATTTATAACTCTAAAACCGTTCTCAAAAATAGCTTTGGTAAAAAGAACATTAAGTATCAAGCATTGATACCAGCATTTAATGAATTCTTTAGCAATCATCAAATTAACTTTATTCTTTTCGATTTTCACGAGTTTTTTGATGGAATAATAGGTTTAGCAGATTTAATCAAAATGAAATTCAATATTGATCTTACAAATAGAAAATTAATAAATGATCAAGTAGAAATTCCGATCAAGTATCGCCAAAATAATAACAGAGACATTTACTTTGACGGTAACGCTTTAGAAACACTTTCGACAGACATAAATTTAGACGACATAGACGAAATAATCCAGCGAGAATTAAAAGAATTATATCAAACACCCGATTTGATCAAATTACCTTTAAACGAAGTACCAAAACCAAATAAAGTAAACATTGTTTCGGATATTCAAATTAAACCTCCAAATCAAGTACGAAATGACCCAATAATGATAAATAATTCTAACTCAGAAACGGTACACACCTCTGTAGAAAATCCAATTCTTCTTATTCCAATATCTGATAGACCGTTAAATCAATTTAAACACCAAATAACAATCACCTGTGGAGAAATGGACACTACACAAGTTAGACGAGAAAAGATCTTCGAAAATGTGCGTTATTATGTAACTTTTCCAAATTATAATTTAGAAATATCAATTGCCGAATTTGTTAAAGATTATTTGCACCCTAAACAGCATTTCGCTCTATATTTCAAAAATCCTTCACTGTCACAAATATTTGCGACAACAGTTCAAAATTATTTCAAGTACAAATCTCTTAAACTTACACAATGTACGAAATTTCTTACCGATGTAGAAACGCTAGAAGATCAACAACAAAAACTAGAATATTATCATAAGTACAAATCAGGACATCGAGGTATAAATCAAGTCAAAATGGCATTAGGTACAAAATATTATTGGCCTAAAATGTCAGAGGACGTAGAGAAGTATATAAATAATTGCGAAATTTGTTTGAAAAACAAATATGATCGAAACCCACCAGTTATAAAGTTTAACCTCACACCAACAGCATCAAAACCATTTGAACATATTCACGTTGACGTATTCAAAATCTCAAACGAATCTTATTTGACAATAATAGACAGTTTTTCACGTTATGGACAAGCTTACCCTTTAATGTCAATAACCGGAACATCCGTAGTTGACAATTTACTCAACTTTGTTGGACACCACGGATTACCCCAAAAGATAACATCCGATCGTGGAACAGAGTTTAAAAATTACGATTTAGAAAACTTTTGTAAATTACACCGAATAGAGTTGCACTTTACTACGGCAAAGAACAGCAATTCGAATTCACCTGTCGAACGCTTTCATTCAAGTTTGATAGAACATTTTAGATGTTTAAGGGAAGAAAATAAAGATTTCACCCCTAATCAATTGATAAAACACGCAATCCTAAGCTATAACAATTCAATACATAGCGTAACAAAGTTTACCCCCTTCGAAATTATCAAAGGTCATATTAATAACCCAGATCCTTTCGACCTTAATGATAATCTTTTGATTTCAAATTACGTTCAAAATCACAAAGAAGTTTGTCAAAAATTATATTCAAAAATTAAAGAAAAGAACCAAGAAACTAAAGAAAATATAATAGACAAACGAAATGAAAATAGATCAGATCCCCAAAATTATTCAGACCAAACCCACGTGTATATCAAAACCAAACATAGAGACAAAAAACTACCCAAATTCAAGAAAACCGAATTAATTGAGGAAACAGATATAAAATTAAAAACTAAATCCGGAACTTACCACAAGAGTAATTCCAGAAAACCTAAACCTAATATCTTGTTTCAGGTACCCATTCAAAATGAAGATAACAATTCTTCTTCACCTGATGTTATGGCTAGCACAAGTGCTATGTAACGACGACATCAAATTAACAAACATCGATAATTTGATACTTCCCATGCAATTAGGGAACGCTAAAATTATTTACACTAAACATACATTTATTCATTATATAGATTTAGAAAATATTATTAACCATATTAGTAGATTAGAATCAAATTATAATCAAGTTAAAAGTAGTATAAATAGAGTAGAAGCAACAAACCCCATTTCTTACCACGGTTTAGCGCAAAGTATGCTTTTAAGAACAGAGTATTTAATTCAGACAACCCAAAATAAACTTCAAAATATTTCCCCTCTTCTAAATTCTAATAAACGTTCAAAAAGAGGACTAATTAACGGAATAGGAAAATTAAATAAGTGGTTATTCGGAAATTTAGATTCGGACGACGAAAACAGATATAACCATGCCATCTTAAATTTAGAACAAACCCAAAAAGACTTAAAACACGAAGTTAATTTACAAATTTCACTATCAAAAAGGCTAATCGATCACTATAGTAAAACAATAATGGCTTTAGGTAAAAATCAGGAAAAACTTGAAAATGATTTAGAAAAGACCAAATCTTTTATGAACTCAACCATCTCAGATATCTCCGGCTATATAAGCTTCCAAGGGTTAATGTCACAAATCAATTTAGATTGCCAAAACGCGATCACGTTTATTGACAATATTGAGAATGCTATTATTTTCTCAAAACTCAATGCTTTACACCATTCAATAATATCAAATTCAGAATTACAAGAAATGTTAAAATATTTAGAAAAAATCTATGATAAAAATAATATTCCAAATTTTGATAACACCTTAACTTATTATCAATTCTTAGGTACTCAAGTTACTTTTTCAAAAAATAAATTAATTTTTGCAATTCATGTACCTATTTTAAATACTAAAGTTCTTAACTTTTACCATTTATATCCTGTTATCCAAAACAACCGAATATTTACCCCCAAATACCAATATTTGGCACAAGCTGAAACAGATAGCCAATTCGAACGAGAGGAATGCCCGATATTAGAAGGATTGTATTATTGTTTACAAAATTTTATTCCAAAAGATAACTGCACGATCCAAATCCTAAAAGGTCAAACACCAAAAAATTGCCATACTTTCGAAATCAATTTTAAACAATCGATAATCGAACAAGTCAGCCAAGATAGCCTACTGTTGATACCGGTCGGAAACAAAAGAATATTTTCAAAATGTAACACGGACCAGTACATCGACACCGATCATCCAGTTTTAGTGAAAATTCCAAAATCATGCGAAATTACAATCGATGACGAGAAATTTTCTAACGATATTCAAATTCAACATGGAAAGCCACTCATTCTACCAAAACTAAACATGGAAAATTTAACAATTCAAAAATTTTACAAAACTCCAAATTTTACTAAATTGAACTTTGAAGAGCTATTTAGACTCCATGAAATCACGGAGCAATTAAAGCCAATCGAAGCTCCAAACACGAAAACGAATTTTTGGAAACTTTTTGGGCAAATCTTTATGGGCATATTCATCATAGTCGCGATCATCTTACTTATTTCAAAATTAAGGAAATGCAAGAATTTTCCGTACTTAAAAAAAGAAAAAGTCGTGAAAAAAGAAGAACCAAATGGACCAGGGTCTTCGAAAAATACTCCCGTAGTTTTCTTAACCTAAAGAAGGGAGGAGTTACGTAGTCGCGTTATTAGATTGTTCCTTAGTAGAAATTGCATTAATTTGATATTGTGCAAGCTTTTAATTTACGTAGTAGATAAGAAATGCATGTTTTTGTGCGTTCACTCTTAGATTGAACGTCATATAATAAAGTACGTGTTTTTAATAAAAAAGTTT
Organism: Malthinus seriepunctatus; assembly: GCA_963924605.1. NCBI lineage: Eukaryota > Metazoa > Arthropoda > Insecta > Coleoptera > Cantharidae > Malthinus > Malthinus seriepunctatus. The sequence goes on along the minus strand of OZ004600.1, from coordinate 25,696,814 downwards.
TTGTTCGTTTTTAAAAACATTTTAATTTCATCGAAATCTAAAATTCTCGTGATGTTTATTAATTATTCACTTCCTATTATACACACACACAGGCATATATTATTTAAGTTTGTTTACATTATGTAAACGTACAAGGTACAAATTTTCAGTTAAAATATTCCTTAATCAGAAGTTTCTTCTGATGACAAATTTAATGTAAACATTCCAAAACAAAAGGAATTATTTGAGGAATGTTTGAGGTAAAATGTGACAGTTTAAACATTTTTTGATTTAATATACAGGATGTTTTCTGGGGAAACCAACTTTTTGATTATTAAAGTTTTTCAGTATTTCAGAATGAATACAAAATACGTGTGGACTTTTTTTGTTCAGAATCATACCCTAGTATAAGTTTATAGGTTTCATCAGGGAACATCCTGTATAATAATAGAGATATCAAAACTCATTACAGCAATCATTACAATACTTCTATAATTGACATCATTTTGCTATAAGGGGTTTTAAGATTAATTTGTGGTTAAATGAGAGTGGAAGAGCTTGGGCATATTCAAGAGCAGGCTATTTTAGAAACCCTATCTTCTAGTTCGCTTTTAGGCCACCATAGTCTTGAAAACGAATCTCTAGTTCGTACTGCCTGCTCTTCCATATGTTCAAGCTCTTAGATCAGGTTTTATACCTACCGTCTTATATTGGTGTCTCGTGTGTAAACTCTATACCTATTCATTAATGACATTAAAATTGGAAAAGGTTGCAAATCAATCGTGCCGTGGTATTAAATGGATAAGACTAGAGAAACCTTATCTTCCGAACGATGCTAGACAGATAGAAAAAATCTGATTTGCTCAAGCGTAGTTTAACAATTTTTTTACCTTTCTCGATATCTAGAAGCTTTTATAGCTCTTTACAAGCTTCTTTTAGGGAAAACGACGTAATAGTTATTTTAAACTTCGTAGGCACTAAAATTAATTCAATAAACTAATAAAATGATTTGTTTTTTAGAGCAACTCAACCTTTGGCCGTTGGAGTTTTGGTAGCATATTTTGCTCCAAACCAAACAACTATAAGTCGTCAAGATGCTTACATGTATGCAGCAATGATTGTTGGTTGTTCACTTTTAAAAGTGTTTTTCACACATCCACAAATGATGGGCGTGTTACATATAGGAATGAAAATGAGAATTGCCTGTTGTTCCTTAATATATCGAAAAGCGCTTAGGCTAAGCCAGGCATCGTTGAGACAAACAACTGCTGGGCAAATAGTAAATTTGCTTTCCAACGACGTAAGTCGTTTCGATATAACAGCAATGTACATACATCAATTATGGATTGCTCCTTTGGAAACTATTTTTGTTAGTTATTTTATGTATCAAGAAATTGGTATATCTGCTATGGCAGGGGTTGCTTTTCTATTATTTTTAATGCCCCTTCAATGTAAGTATTATCCAAAGAGTTTTTTTGAAAGTTTAATAATTGGTTTTAGTTGGTTTGGGCAAAAAAGCCGCAGTTTTACGTTTAAGAACAGCTCTGAGAACAGACGAACGAATTCGTTTAATGAGCGAAATAGTTACAGGAATACAAGTAATTAAAATGTACACTTGGGAAAAACCATTTGCTCAATTAGTAGCATTTACAAGAAGGTAATTTTCCCAACTCCGAAAAAAATAATTTACATCTAACACTTCTTCTTATAGGTACGAAATCGATACCATAAGAGTAATATCTTACATAAGAGGAATTCTGGCATCTTTCATCATGTTTTCAACTCGCATTGCATTATTTCTCAGCATTTTAACTTATGTACTATTAGGAAATATCGTTGTAGCTAAAAAAGTGTTTGTAGTAACAGCTTTTTATAACATTTTAAGACAAACGATGGGAGTATATTTTCCTTTGGGAATCTCTCAAGTAGCCGAACTGAACGTATCGGTTAAAAGATTGAACAAATTTTTGCTATTTGATGAAATCGAACCCACATTTAAATACAACAAATCTGAACTTAGTACAAAAACGTCTTTCAATGGACTCGATAAGCCTATCCAAGAGCCTAAAAGTAGTAATAATGAAGAGTTTGTGGTTTCGATACGTAAAGGTGTCGCTAAGTGGTCCGAAACTTCTACGGATGATACTTTTACAAATTTAAATTTACGTGTCAAGCCTGGTAGTCTCGTTGCTGTAATTGGACCTGTTGGTGGTGGTAAATCTAGTTTACTCCATATTATATTAAAAGAGTTGCCTTTAATTAAAGGCACTTTGTGTGTAAATGGAGAAGTCAGTTACGCGTCACAAGAACCGTGGCTATTCCCAAGTACTGTAAGACAAAACATCCTATTCGGACAAGATTTAGACAAGATGAGATATAGAAATGTCATTAGAAAATGTGCTTTAACGCGCGATTTTTCAATGTTGCCTTATGCAGATAAAACTATTGTTGGGGATAGAGGTGTACAGCTAAGTGGTGGGCAAAGAGCCAGAATTAATTTAGCCAGAGCTGTTTACAAAAAAGCAGATATTTATTTACTAGATGATCCACTTTCAGCAGTCGACACTCATGTTGGAAAGCAACTTTTCGAACAATGCATACAAGGCTATCTAAGAGATAAAACCGTTATTTTAATAACTCATCAATTGCAATACTTGAGAGATGTCGATCATATAATAATTATTGAAGATGGTTTAATAAAAGCTGAAGGGACGTTTACAGAACTTCAAGATTCAGGTTTGGATTTTGCAAAATTATTGGATAGAGAAGTTCAAAATGAAAATGAAGAGGAAGAGTTGAATTTGTTAGCTAAAGAATTATCTCTGCATAGGAAAACGTCCGTTTCGAGCGTAAATAGTTTGACCGAAAGTATCGAAGCTCCATTAGAAGTTGCCGAAACGAAAGGAAGTGGTTCCATGTCTGGTTATGTTTACAAATCGTATTTTGGGGCAGGTGGAAATAGGTGCGCCATTTTTATGGTTTTTGCCTTATTTGTTTTAGCACAAATTGCTGCAAGCGCAGGAGATTACTTTATTACTTTTTGGTAAGTTTTTTCAATCCCTCAGAATCAAAATAACGTTTTAATTTTTTAAGGGTGAACTTGGAACAAAATAGAAGCGAAGTAAGGAATTTTACTAAAATATTAGAAAATTACAAGCAAAATAATGAAAATAATGTGATGTTTACTGATCCATTTACAAACAATACTGAGAACCTTCACGAGTTACCTCCTCATTACATAAGCAGTTTATTTACTGGTGATTTTTGGAACTTTTCAACCCAAACTTCTATTTACATATACACGGTGATTACTATTATAACAGTTGTAGTTGCTTTAGTACGCTCTTTTGCATTTTTCACTGTATGTATGAGAGCATCTGTAAGACTACACGATAGAATGTTTGAAAGTATTTCACATGCTACGATGAGATTTTTTAACACAAACACGTCTGGACGGATTTTAAATCGTTTTTCTAAAGACATGGGCGCTATAGACGAACTTTTACCACAAGCTATGATCGAGTGTTTCCAAATTGGATTAACTGTAATTGGAAGCTTTCTCGTTGTTGCTACAGTTAACTATTGGTTGTTAATTCCAACAATGATTATTGTTGTGATATTTTATAAGCTTCGTGTATTTTATTTGGGCACAAGTCAAAGCGTTAAACGTTTGGAAGGAGTTAGTAAGTAATGTTTCTTTGAATTTGGAGTTTTTACAAAAAAATACTGATTTATTTTTTAGCTCGCAGCATGGTATTTGCTTGTTTGAACTCTTCAATTAAAGGCTTGAGCACTATTAGAGCTTTTGGTACTGAAGCAATATTGGAGCAAGAATTTGATAATCATCAAGATTTACACAGTTCGACATGGTTTATTTTTCTCGCTTTATCTAAAGCGTTTGCACTATGGCTAGACTTAATTTGTTGCATTTACATTGGAATAGTCACTTTCAGTTTCTTAGTAGGTGGTGGAGGTACGTACACAATTTGTTTTATTTAGCAGAAAGTTAATGACAAAGACCCTTGGTGGGTCAATGGGTCATGGAAGTCAATTGATTTTTTGACTTATTGGTTCTGTAACATAATGTGTTAATTTAATAATATTTTATCCAATTTTTTTAGTACAACTTGGTGGAAGCGTCGGTTTAGCAATCACACAATCTCTCGGATTAACCGGTTCGTTTCAGTGGGGAATGAGACAATCTGCAGAGATGGAAAATCAAATGACTGCGGTAGAACGAGTATTGGAATACACCAAAGTTGAACACGAACCCCCACTCGAAAGTAGTCCAGAAATGAAACCACCAAAAAATTGGCCTTCCGAAGGAGCCATTCAATTTGTCAACTTATTCTTGAGATATTTTCCTCACGAACCTCCAGTTTTGAAGAACTTAAACATTGAAATTAAACCATTGGAGAAAGTTGGCATTGTTGGACGAACGGGTGCTGGAAAAACGTCTTTAGTGGCTGCCTTGTTTCGTTTAACTGAAATAGAAGGTGCCGTTATAATCGATGGTATTACAACAAAATATTTAGGTTTACACGATTTACGATCAAAAATATCAATTATACCTCAAGAACCTGTACTATTTTCTGGTGCCATGAGAAAGAATTTAGATCCATTTGACGAATACGACGATGAAGCTTTGTGGCAAGCTCTCGAAGAAGTTGAATTAAAAGATGAAATTAATAACATGTGTTTTGGTAACTTTTGAACATTTCTCTCCACTTTTTGTACTAATTAACTAATTTTAAGGTTTAAATTCGAATATATCTGAAGGTGGATCTAATTTTAGCGTCGGTCAACGTCAATTGGTATGTTTGGCTAGGGCGATTTTACGTAAAAATAAAATACTTGTACTGGATGAAGCTACAGCAAATGTAGATCCTAAAACAGACGAATTAATTCAACAAACGATAAGGAAGAAATTCAACAACTGCACTGTCCTTACAATAGCGCATAGATTGAACACTGTTATGGACTCTGATAAAGTATTAGTTATGGATGCTGGTACAATGGTCGAATTTGATCATCCACACATTTTGTTACGTAACAAAGATGGCGTATTTTATAATATGGTCCAACAAACAGGATCTGCGATGGCTGAAGTTTTGTCTACAATATCTGAAAGAGTAAGCAACTATTAATTTTCCGAATTATCTAGTGTAAGTATTTTATTTTAGACTTACAAGGGCATTGATGAAACTAACGATTTGATTTCTTTATCTGAAATTGGTTAAATAAGTTCTTAGTAAATGTTGCAATTTTTTTTAGTGAGAGGAAGTGTAGGTATTATTTAGATTTAAAAATGTTATACTTTGTTATTTAACTCAAATTCATCGCAAATAAATAAATTTTATTATCTTTTTTAAACATTATACATATATAAATGTAATAAATAAGTGTCGTTTACTTCTTTCCGCTAGTATTTCTATCAGATCAGTACCTACGTTTCCTTCTGCTCATGCAAATTTCGTTTTTTAATAAATAAGTGAGATAGAGAAATGTAATTTTAAGTTTTTTTTTTTTTTTTTTTTTTTTATTAACATCCCCGAGAATTTACAATCTGTATATAATATAAACAATAAGTAAATTTTATGTGTACAGAAACAAGATTATGTAGGTAAAATTCCACTGAATTGTACCTTTAACTATTAAACCTAAATTAAAATGGAAACTTAGATTTGTTCAGGATTGGGATTTTATTTTGGTTCACTAGTTATTATTAGGTCCGTTGTTGTTTTTCGCTTTAGTCTACGTTTAATGTTTGAATGACTTATCAGTTTCCTTGTTAATTTGTTTGGATGAACACTAATCCTTTTAGAATTTTAAGTTCATTGCAAGAAACTGTATTCAACTCAACAGGTAATGTTTATTGACCTTATTTATTAACGTTGTAAAGAGTTTGTTAGAGTCATTTTTACTTACTTCTCTAGTCATCTCCAGTGTTATTTTGCTACTACAACACGTCCCAGAAATATTACATACTTTTTTTAACTAGGACTTTTTAAACACAAAAATTACTCATAGATCGCATCTTGGAGCCAGAACCTAACAGATGTACTGTAGGGTGCATGCCTACGCAGATAGCTTCCTAATGTAGTACAGGTATTTCACTTCAGGCAGAAGCTTCTTCATTAACCTGGGTTAAAATGCTGCTAAACTATACTAATCTTGTAACGGAGAGAGCAGATTATATACGAGTTATCTTGTTTCCTGTAGGGAACAAAATATTTAGATACTCTTTACTCTGGTTAAATACAGAGGGCACAGTAAAATATTAAAAGTGAGAAAACAATGGGAATTGTTATCTGTAAATATCATATTCAGATAGATTTCAGTTTTAGTTTTTAGATATAGCAGTAACTGAGGCAGCTTTTTAATTTTTATAAAATCTATTTTTAAAATTTATTTAAAGCCACCAAAAGTTTTAAAGACCCGTAGGTAGCAATTAGTAAAAATGTTATTCTTGTTTTTCGGCTTATTTTGGCGAGAGGAACCACCTCTTAAATTTTATCGTCATATTTGCAGATAATATAGCACTGCGATTGCAATTTTGTTAATGATAAATACCTACTACCTAGTCCTATTTTAATAAATTACATTAGGTACGTTTTTTGTCTTGAAAGAAGAAAGGTTGCATATTGCATGTAGTGTCTATGTATTGTTGAGTAGAGGAAAGTCGCCTAATATGGGGTGGTTTTTTTGTAACGCCGGAAAAAAATACTCGCCGTTACTATAAATAATTGCTATTTTGCCAAATCATAGAGTGACATATCTAATTGTTCATTAGAAGTACTAGGATAATAAATTACTAACCAAATAGGGTTGTCTTTTTTTTTTAAATATGCTGTAACATTCAGAACCCCATTATTAGGCAACATGCTTGCATAATACGGGGTACCCTAGTGTTCTAACATGGGGTATTTTAAAATTGTACAGTGACAATTATTTGTAAAACTTTAATTAAAAGAAATATGGCATACATAATATTACCCAAAAAATAAATAAATAAAAACTAAAAACTGCAACAAAAATAGCACATATATTAATTGTGGTTTATCTTTCTCTGCGCATTCGATGTGGGCCCATCTGCTGCAGGATTGGTATCAAACCTGAACCCATTCTTCTCCTGTTTAGCCAAGATTGAATCGGGTTCCATAAAGTATGCATTTTTCTTCTGCATCGTCAACCTTGCAGGAATGGGTATCCCATATTAGGCGGCACAAAGTACCCCATATTAGGCAAATAAGAACTCCGTACAAAAAAATAATTTTTTATTGTTCAAGTAATATTTGTTCAGAAATAAAAATAAATAATATCTTTTACGTTTTGGAAATGCACTTTGAATGCAGCACCCGTAAAAGTTTGCAAATTATATATTTATTTTAAGTTCGAACTCTCGGTGGTTTACTGTTTAGATCTGCTGAAAGAACCACGGGGGCTTCTCCATACAGCAATAAAGTGTTTAAACGCTAATTAGTATATGTCGGTGCATTATTTACCTGGAAAACTTGGTACCCCATATTAGGCACTATCGTCATATTGACTTTCCTTTATAGTTATGAATTTACCGAAAAATTATAAGTACAAGGAAGCGAGTGAAAAAGTATTCCACCTGCAGCTAAAAAGTCAGAAAGAGGTTGAGTACTTAATTCCAAAAGTGGAATTATCATCAAAAATAATATTTTGTCAAGTTTAGTTCAGTGGATCTTAGTATTGCATTTCCCTCACTGCCACGTGCATAATGAATATAAATTTAAATTTAAAATTTCATATATTTTTGTAGGAGTTGTATAGCCAATTTAACAACTTTAGTTTATCTGAAAACCATAACAATCTATTTCCAAAAATGAATTTGTTACTTATTTTATTACTTCTTTATAAGAAGATAGTGGCATTAACATGTATTGACGTTTCGCTTATTTTTAAGCTTCTTCAGATTACATTTCAAAAATTTTAGAGAAATTTAAATTGTTAATTCCTCTTTAAATTTTTATTGCAAACTTATTTATAAGCAGATAACCAACAAAACCTTAAATTAAACTTAAAATATTTGATGATAATAATATTTAAAACATTAATCATTTGTAACGATGCAAAATTCTATCCGGATGCTGGACCCAAATACTGGTACAGTATTACAGCATCCTGGAAATTTTGTATCGTTTGAATAACCAGCTACTTGTAATTTTTTTTAAATTCTTTTTGCTAGCGCCGCCCCTGAGATCGAAATAGAGATAAATTTAAATCCCCGTATTCAGGTCTTCAAGCACTTTCATTTGAGTCTAATCTCATCTAGATTTGACCAGAATTACGTATTTTTAATGTTCCTTATTTTGTTATCACCTTTATCAACGATAATCACTGATTTCCCTGCTTATCGACAACCAGAGGAGCTACAGCGTCCGTATAATTTTTAGTTTAACTCTTAAATCATTTTTAACCCTAGAAAAATTATTTCATCCTTATCACTCAAGTATTTCTTAATTTCTTTATCAATAGTTTTTAATTATAGGATTGAAAAGTTTTAAATTCATTTAGAACCACAAGAAGTAGTAAAATCTGTTATTTGAGCTGATTAGTGTTTTTTCTTTTTACCTTTGTGATTCATTGATCATCTCTAAGTATTCTAAAGCCCTTAATTAATTTTTATTAATTACTTTAAGGTTGAAATTTAAATTTAAATTTACAAATTTTATATCGTTAGTGCGATTCAATTGAACTAAGTTTTACCATCGCTCGCCCTTTAAGTAAAAAGTTATTAACTTAATTAGTAAAATTTATAACGTACTAAGTGATAATTTTCCTCGAGTATAATTCAAGTTACAGCGTTCCTGTTGGTTGTCGAGTAGATCCGAGTTGGTCGTCGGCTCTACAATATAAACCCCTTCTCCGTTTTGATAACAGATTCCTCGCTTCACCTTCGAGGTGAACGGGCGCGCTCCGTTATTTCACTTTCAATTTTAGTTTACTTGCGTTATTAATTAATTAAATTAATTTTAATTAATTTGTTTCCGTGTTGCCTTCAGTAAGCCCGTGATTTTCCCTCGTACACTAGGACTCAGTGGTATCTCCCTTCATAGAGAAGTCTCGGGATCTGGTGTACGAAACCCTCTTCGTTTCCGGGACTCTCTTTCTCAACAGAGAAGGGTCTCGAGGTCTGGATGACGACTACCCCTTAGTTTCCGGGACTCAGTGGTCTTTCTCGCAAGAGAAGGGTCTCGAGGTCTGGAAAGCTACCTACCCTCTCACTTTCCGGGACTGTGTGGTCTTTCTCGTAAGAGAAGGGTCTCGAGGTCTGGTGAGCGACTTCCCTGCATCCACCGGGACTCTGTGGTCTTTCTCGTGAGAGAAGGGTTTCGAGGTCTGGTGAACGACTTCCCTGCGTCCATCGGGACTCTGTGGTCTCGCTCGTCAGAGTGGGGTCTCGAGGTCTGGTGAACGACTTCCTTGCATCCACCGGGACTCTGTGGTCTATCTCGTAAGAGAGGGGCCTCGAGGTCTGGTGGAAATCTAGTGGCCGAGTCATATCCGTATTTAAAATACTTAAAATACTTTAAAATACTTGAGTAAAAATACTTTTTTAGGCTAGTCAGTAGGGCTTGTCAGACGAAACGAAACAATTTATTTAAATAATATACATTATTTATTACTGACTAGCCTAAAAAAAGTAACATTTTTACTCCTAATAAAACAATCTACTATTCTAAGTCCTATCTCTCAATCATCTACTTACAATAAACTTCCAAAGTTTTCACTTTATTTCAATTTTTATCACCGATAACCAAATATTTACTTTTCACTACTTTTAACTATTTTTCTTGATTTGGCGATCTTTGGCACAGTTTGAACAATTTTTGCTTTTTTAACGTATTCACTGATTTTTTCTTCACCCGTTAGTAACTATTATATATTTTGTTTATGATTCCTGGTGCTCACTTTATTTGAACTTGTCAAGAGCAAATAATAACCACAGCACACGGACATTGACATCAGTTTTTTTGTCTTGACAAAATTTTAGTTTTTATCTTGACACCCACGGCAAAGATCCGCTGAAACAACTGTAGGTATATGAATCAGGCTTAAATCTGCTTACATGAGGTGAGAAGGAGCCATGACAATTTTAATACCAAGACCAGAAACTTCCGCTACTACATTTTTATAAACTAAAAGAATATGAAGAGCCAAATTTATGAAAGAAGCAGAAAAAAGTATTCACACGTGTAATAGCTACGATTAGAACTAATTTGTTTGTTACTAACAATTTATAGGAAATAAACTTCCTGTTGAAAGTTGCTTAATAATCTTATATTATTTAATATACAATGAAAAATTGTGACGTTGTATTATTTATTACTACGGTAATAGATAGCAAAGGTATGCCGACGGGCTATATTACCACTCGTAGCCAACTGAGGCTACTTGTCAACGGGTTTATAAAACAGAGAAAGCACGTTAAGGGATATTGGTGCGCCAATATAAGACATAGGAAGCACATTAAGAGATATTATTCGCGCTAATTCAATGTGTTTAATTAGTCATCAAAATTATTAATAATGATTTATAGTTAGCCGGGGTAACCTACGTAATAATAATGCTCTTAATATGCTTTCTCTTTCGCTGCTAGTGTTTAAGTTTTGCTTCAACTTAGAACGTCCGTTGGCATACCTTCTATATCTATTACCGTGTTTGTTACATTATCAGAATAATAAAAAATATAAGTAATTTTAGATTTAGAGCTGCTTGGAGTTTTAGGTGAGCGTACGCTAAGCAACGACTCAGGAGTTGCCTAAATTGTCGATTTGTATAAAACGAACTCAAAATCTGTAGCATATATTTATGCTGTAGTTGAACTCTCATACAAATTCTTTCGTCTTCCACAATAGAAACCATAGAAAAATAATTTTAATTAACCTATTTTTATACTTTTAGTGCGTTTTTTTAGGAATCTCAATCATGGATTATAATTCTGAAAGAAAGAAAAACCCAAACCCAATAGAAAATGCAAATTTTCTTTCTATTATCACAATGTTGTAAGTATTTTCAATTAAGTAAATTATTAAGTTTCCTAAATTATTTTCAGTTATGCTTTACCCACATTTCGAAAAGGATACAAAAACGATCTTGAAATAAGTGATCTTTATAATACCTTAGAAGAGCACAAATCTGATAGGTTAGGCAACGAAATAGAATTGGCGTGGGAAAAAGAATTAATACTAGCAAGAAAAGCTAAAAGAAAACCGCATTTAAGGAGAGTATTTTTTCGAACTTACGGTTGTGAAATCTTTAAATATGGATTATTAGTTGCGTTCTCCGAACTAGTCATTAAGTAAGTTACTTATTATAGTTTTTCTAATAATAAACGTTTTTTATGGCTTTAGTGGTGATTAACTGTAATATCAACACAAGAAGGGTTTACGATCTTCAAAGGACGAAACACCTTATACCTGCTATTTTAAAACTTCCCTAGAGTTGTTAAAACTTCCCTAGGGTTGTTAAAACTTCCCTAGGATTGTTTTAAGAAACATTTGTCTACGACAGTACTACCTGTTAATCACTTTCTTGTCGTTTCTTATTTGAAAATAGGGGCTATTCTTAAAATACTTAAACAGTCATAAAAACCGTTTATTTATTGAAAAACTATACTTACATTTTACCTGTTAGCCTGTTTTCTTAATGAGTGTATGTTTGCTAAAACCCCTACCTGTCTTCTAAATGGTCTACGTATGTACCTATCTACTTAAATGCCTTCCTACCCATAGTCAAGTATTGGTGTTTGTCTGTCTGTCTGTGTATATGTACGCTTGTCATTCTATGCTCTAATTAATATGTAAACATATTTTTTCTACTCTCATATGTGAAAGTAAGCATTTTATCATTACTTACTCCATACGAAAATAGCGTTTTTTCTCTAGAGACGAAAATGAATATTACAAGCGGATGTTGATAGATGGCGTAAAATGACAGAAGTTAGACAGCTTGAGGTTTGCGATTTTGGTTAATTAATTGTTTTAATTGATAAATTTACAAAATGGCACTTACAACTTAATACATATTTTTTCTATTTCGGTACGTTAAGAAACCTATAAGCACACTGTTTTGACGTCATAATAGTACGCTTATAGAGTCTATAACAGCACAGTTTCTAGGGAATTTTTTTCAATGTGCAGCACTGCATGTTGACAGAGGAATTATATTTCACAGTTATAAAATTAATTTCATTGGTCAGATTAGACTAACTTTCAAACACGAACGTCAAACGTCAGAATAAGTACTGCCAACATAAATTAATTTGCGCATCAAAAACCTAAAAAATTTATTTTGACGTAATTTTAATACCTGAATTTTTAGGAAATGCCGAAATAGAAAAAATAGTATAGATAACACGTTTCATAAGGCTTGTTAACGTACTCGTCCTTTAGAAAATTCGCCGCAAGCGGCTCTTTTTCTAAACTTGGACTCGTATACGTTAACAAGATGCCTTATGAAACTAGTGCTCTAATATACTATTATAATTTAAATTTAAAGAAATTACAATTTTATTTGAAATTTAAAAACACTGCTGTCGCTTTGGCGGCATCTAGCGACTTTTCAAAATACTTCTATCGAAATGTCAATTAAAATTTTAGTAAAAAGAATAATATTAAGGTGTACTAATTATCGTCGTAGAAAAAATAATTTTTTTTGTTCGAAAGTTTATTTCACGAGCCGCTCATGAATTAAATTCTATCTCACGAAAGAAACTAATGTTTCATCTCATGTTGTAAAAAATATTATTATCTGCTACCGTCCAATAATACATTCATTACTATATTATTTTTGACCAGTATTTTGTGTCATTACTCATATATACATTATTATTATCAAAACATTGACTAATGTTTTAATGTAGGTATTTATATTATTAAATGATTAATATATTACTCAATGATTTACTGGGCGACACAGAGAATTGAAACACTTTGATAGCTCCGTTATATGTCAACATATAAAAATGAAATTTGCTGCGGTTTACAGTCAAATAGTCATATAAATCGCAATTTGTTTAACTGCTTTTGAAAATTCTTCTAATCCGATTTCGCCGAAAATAAAGTAAACTTTTGATTTTTAAATAGAACCCTATGTATAAATGTATATATTTTTCAATCCATATATTTAAAACGCGAATCCTTTTCTTAATTACTATTAAGATTATAATTATTTTGAATAGATAAAAAAATTTATTTTTAAAACAAATAAAAATTTCTTTTTCAAAAAATACCCGCGTATTCAATGTAAATTTAGTTTATAATATTTAGGGTCGTGCATAAAGTATAGTATTCTACTCGCAGGTAATGCTCATTAACCGCTAGTTCGGTAATATACTATTACTCGATACACACTAAACAATATTTCCGGGTCTTTTTATATTCGGGGGCTCGCCCGCAACGAAGCTTTGCAGATCTATTGCTTAGTATAGAATATTCGGAATTATAGTAAAGTAATAAAAGTTCGACTCTTTGGCTTTAATTGTAACCCTCACAATGGGTCTGTAACAAATAACTCTAAAGCTTGATATTTTTCCCTTAAATTTGTTTAACGGTATCTTTAAAATACCGTTCTAGGCAAGTATAAAAACGACCAAATTGGCAAAGACAACCCTTAGTCAGTCTTTTACAAAATCGTGCAAAAGAACAAGGAGTTATTACCTGAAGAAAGAGTCATTGAAAGACAATTACAAAAATATTTTTGAAAACATGAAAATAAGAAGTTAAGTGCTAAGTGATTGTGTTTATTAGAAATTCCGGTTTAGGACCATTGTTAAATAGCACGTGCTTTTAGTATTTTAAAAATACTTATGTTAAACAAATTTAAGAGAAAAATGTCAAGCTTTTGTGTTAAATTACAGACCCATTGTGAGGGTTACAATTAAAGCCAAAGAGTCAAACTTTTATTACTTTACTATAATTCTGAACATTCTGTACACTGTGCCTCTCCACTTCTTTTTATCTGCTACTTTCCTGTTCCAGCCTGTGGTCTCTTCCATAATATCCAAAATAATAGTAGGTATAGCTGTTTTGTATATTGTAGTTTTAAACTTTTTGAATTGTTCTTTAAAGGAGACAATTGAATGACTAAAACCAATTATTTTGCAGAATATTCCAGTCATTGACTTTAGGACAATTACTAATATATTATAGACCGAATCAAGTAGAAGTTTCTGAAGAACAAGCTTACCTTTATAGTTCTATTATAGTGCTGTGTTCGTTAGGCAATCTATTCATTGTAAATAAATATACCAGAGGCTTAATCGACTTAGGTATGAAAGTAAGAGTTGCGTTTTGCTCATTGATTTATAGAAAAGCGCTTAAACTCAACAAATCAACTTTGGCCTACACAACAATAGGTCAAATGGTAAATTTGCTTTCAAACGACGTAAATCGCTTTGATACCGTTAATCTATTTGGTATATATATTTTAATCAGTCCATTTCAAACACTCCTTATAACGTATTTGATGTACCAATCAGTAGGAATAGCTGCAATTATAGGAATTTGTTCACTTATAATATTCGTGCCTTTACAAAGTAAGTCACAACTATTAACAATTCGCGTGTATTAATTTTCCCTTTTAGTGTTTCTCGGTAAAAAATTAGCTACGTTTCGTTCAAGAACTGCAATTAGAACAGATGAAAGGATTCGACTCATGAACGAGATAGTAACTGGGATACAAGTAATTAAAATGTACACTTGGGAAAAACCTTTTGCAAAATTGGTTGCTTTTACCCGAAGGTACCATTGCTTCCTTTTTCTAATTAGTAATTCAAAATAATTAATTTTAGATTCGAAATTAACTCAATTAAAAAGTCATCGTACGCTCTAGGTGTTATTTCATCTCTCAATATGTTCATGACTCGCCTTTCGTTATACGTGACAGTTTTAGCGTACGCTTTATTAACTAATAGAGTTGTGGCAAGTACAGCATTCGAGTTGACAGCATTTTACAACATTCTTCGACAATCTATTACAATATTTTTTGCTCAAGGTCTTGGACGTATTGCCGAAGCTACCGTATCCTTAAACAGACTAACTGAATTTATGTTGTTTGAAGAAAGTACAAGCAATCAGAATGCAAGTCATCCAAAAATAATAATTAATGGTAATGGTGATATTAAAAAGATTTTGAGTTACGATGACGAATTAGCAGTTAACCTCAAACATGCAACGGTTAAATGGTCTGAAAATTCGAAAGAAAATACTTTAGTTGATATAAATTTGCAAGTTAGGTTTGGAAATTTAATAAGTGTTGTAGGACCTGTTGGGAGTGGAAAAAGTAGCTTGTTGTACACTATTTTAAAAGAGTTGCCTTTAACTAAAGGAACGTTGCTTGTTAACGGTACAATAAGTTATGCATCGCAAGAGCCATGGATTTTTCCCGGTACAGTGCGTCAAAATATTTTATTTGGACTACCATTTAATAAGTTTCGTTACCGAAACGTAATCAAAAAGTGTGCTTTAGTGAGAGACTTTAGTCTTTTTCCGGGTGGTGACAAAACAATTGTTGGTGAACGAGGAATAACTATAAGTGGTGGACAAAAAGCGCGTATAAATTTAGCACGAGCTGTTTATCGAGATGCCGATTTATATTTACTAGACGATCCACTTTCGGCAGTTGATACGCGCGTTGGTAAACAACTTTTTGACGAGTGCATTTGCGGTTTATTAAAAGGAAAGACTGTGATTTTAATTACACACCAATTGCAATATTTGAAAAATATTGAAAGAATAATTATTTTGCAAAATGGATTGATTAAAGCTGAAGGTAATTTGGAAGAACTCAAAAAATCTGGGTTGGATTTTGCTCAACTGCTTAAAAGTGAAAATAAGGAAAATATTGATGCTGATATTGATGAGTTTATGTATAAACAATTACTTAGTTGTGGAAGAGACTCACTAGCTAGTACACTATCTACGGATGGAGGAAGTTTGGAACTTGTTGTAGAAGAAAGCGAGCACAGAAGCAAAGGATCGATGACTGGTGCTATTTATAAATCATATTTTACAGCTGGTTCCCATGTTTTTGTAGTTATTACAGTTTTTATGCTGTTTATTATTGCCCAAATAGCTGCAAGTGGAGCAGATTATTTTCTTTCTCACTGGTACGTATTTACTTCACCATCAACAATCTCTCCATTAATACAGATCGTAGCTTACTTAGCATTTATTTTAAAGGGTTAATTACGACCAAGCCCTTTACGAACAATTCAAAGGAAATGTTTCAGAAGATACTTCAATAAAAGAAAAGAACTTCAAGGACTTGTTTCACATATCCATAAATAGTTCGATCAAAACTTACTCCATCATTATTTTTATTACAATTTGTGTTTCTCTAATTCGTTCGTTTGCGTACTATGCTATGTGTATGAGGTCATCGATAAAATTACACGACAAGATGTTTGGAAGTGTTATAAGAGCAACAACGCAATTCTTTAATGTAAATCAATCTGGAAGAATTTTAAATCGTTTTTCTAAAGATATGGGTGCAATTGATGAATTGTTGCCATTAACTATGATGGATTTTTTACAAGTTGCCTTTACATTTCTTGGTATAATAGTTGTTATTGCAATTGCTAATCCGTGGTTATTAATACCAACTTTAGTTGTTGCTATCTGTTTTTACTTTGTAAGAAAAGGCTATTTACTTACAAGTAAAAGTGTCAAGCGTTTGGAAGGCATTAGTAAGTGGTTAATTTTAAATTTAAAAATCTCTATGATCAATATTTCAGCACGAAGTCCAGTTTTTGCTTATTTATCTTCTTCGATTCAAGGATTAACCACTATACGAGCTTTTGGTGTTCAAACTATTTTGAAAAAAGAATTCGATGGTCATCAAGATCTCCACAGTTCGGCTTGGTTTTTATATTTAGTTACAACAAGAGCTTTAGGTTTTTCTTTAGACCTTTTATGTATTGCTTACCTTGCAATCGTTACTTTCATTTTTCTCTTGATAGGAACTGGTACGTATAAATAACTTCAAATCCCAATGTTAAAAGCATGGCTTTAGATAGGTATCCTGGAAATGTTGGGCTTGCAGTATCACAAGCAGTTGGCTTAACTGGAATGTTACCATGGGGCATAAAACAATCAACAGAAACAGAAAATCAAATGACATCTGTAGAAAGAGCGTTAGAATATACAAGAATTGATAGCGAAAGTTCACTAGAAAGTTCTCCAGAAAAACAACCACCGCGATCGTGGCCCGAGAAAGGAAAAGTACAATTCAAAAACGTTTATTTACGATATTTTCGCGATAATCCTCCAGTTTTGAAAAATTTAAATTTTACAATTCAATCGAATGAAAAAGTTGGTATTGTTGGACGTACAGGAGCTGGAAAATCTTCATTAATAGCGGCTTTATTTCGTCTCGTTGAAACCGACGGTTCGATTATAATTGACGACATTCCTATTAAACAGCTGGGTTTACACGATTTGAGATCAAAAATTTCAATTATACCGCAAGAACCAGTTCTATTTAGTGGAACGTTGAGGCGTAATTTAGATCCGTTTGACGAATATACTGATGAAATATTATGGAATGCCCTCGAAGAAGTGGAATTGAAAAGAGTTGTAAGCGACTTATGCAAAGGTAAATTTCTAATCATTTTATGCTTTAATTTAATTATGTTTAATGTTTTTAGGTTTAAGTTCTCTTGTGTCTGAAGGCGGTTCAAATTTTAGTGTTGGACAACGTCAGTTGGTTTGTTTAGCTCGCGCTTTAGTACGAAAAAATAAAATTCTAATGTTAGACGAAGCTACTGCCAACGTTGATCCACAAACTGACGCTCTTATTCAAATGACAATAAGAAAAAAGTTCGTAAATTGCACTGTACTTACAATTGCACATAGGTTGCATACGGTTATGGATTCGGATAAAGTTTTAGTTATTGACGGTGGAAATTTATTGGAGTTTGACCATCCGTATGTTTTGTTACAAAAATCTAATGGTTATTTTTATGGTATGGTGCAACAAACAGGCGAAACAATGGCCAAAACGCTTACAAATATATCGCACCAGGTTTGTAGAAAAAATTAAGGTTTTGATTGTGTGGAAAATTGAATTGTTTGTTACAGAGTTACTACCTATCGCACCCAGTAGAAGATCTTATAAAGCTATAACCTATAACTTATAAAGTGCAATAAAATTATACTTCTCAAGCGAAAAAGCTCTTTTTCTATAATATTTTTTATGTTCTACAAGAACCATATCACTTTAAAGAAATGGTAAAGAAATACTAAGTTCATCTACATTGTTATTCCTTCACTAATCACTAGTGTTGTGGAAAAGGCGTAATCGTCAACTTAGTACTAGTCATAAAATAACTAAGGGGGTATTCAAGCAGAAAAGTTCAGCCATACAGAAACCAATGGTACGGTTCGCGCTGGTCTTTTAAGCATTTTCTTATAGAACTTTGACTAATTTTGACCCATTTCGTGATTATTATGAGTCCGAAACTTATGAAAAGAATAGGGCGGAGCCAAAATCTTGCGTAGTACAAATGGAGAGAGCGAGTGCTCTCTCTCTCTATATATATACAGGGTGTATCCGAAGTAGGTGGACAAACTTCAAGGAGACGTTCCTTACCTAAAATGAAGGTACCCGTATTTTTTTGTTTTGGTCAATTCCAATTTTTGACCGGTGTGGGAGCCCCTAACAGAGGGCCCCCTAAAACACTATTTTGTTAACATTTTAGAAATCCCTTAACCGATTTTAATAAAATTTGGTATAAAAACTAACAAAGTGAATTAACATAAGTACCATATCCTACTTTTGTTAAAATCGCTAGAGGGCGCTAGTTACGTACAACTGTTCTTGGTTTTTCTGTAATAACTTTTTTGGCGGAAACATTTTTTAATATTTTTATTTCATAATTAAATGTAAAATTTCATTATCTAAAAAAAGTGTGTGTGTATCTTTTTCCTAAGATACACAGTTTTTGAGAAAAAGACGAAAAATACCGACCGAATGCGAGAATTTTGAACTATTTTCTCAATCAAAAGATAGTCGGAAAGTTGATTTTTCATTTTTAAAGCTTGTATTTATAATTCCTCTAATTTTAGTGCAATTTTACTTTAGAAATTGTAACACAATCTTTAAAAATGAAAAAATCAGCTTTCCGACATCTTTTGATTGAGAAAATAGTTCAAAATTTATGCATTCGGCCTGTATTTTTCGTCTTTTTCTTTCTAATTGTGTATCTTACGAAAAAGATCAAAAATACTTTTTTTTAGATAATGAAATTGTACATTTAATTATGCAATAAAAAAATTGAAAAATATTTTGACCAAAAAAGTTATTGCAGAAAAACCAAGATCAATTGACCGTAACTAGCGCCCTCTAGCGACTTTTATAAAAGTCGGATATGGTACTTATGTTAATTCACTTTGTTAGTTCCCATACCAAATTTTATTAAAATCGGTTTTGGGGTTTCTAAACTGTTAACAAAATAGTGTTTTAGGGGGGCCGCGGTTAGGGGCTCCTACACCGGTCAAAAATTGGAATTGACCAAAACAAAAAAATACGGGTACCTTCATTTTAGGTAAGGAACGTCTCCTTGAAGTTTGTCCACCTACTTTGGATACACCCTGTATATCTCTAAAATTGATGTTACTAGACATATATTTTAGTTATAGTGCATTGGGCGCCAATGCACGGGGGCGGCGCGCCCCATTCTTTTCAAAGTTCCGGACTTGACACCCGCCCATTTAATACTGAGGTTAGGTACTTTTTTTTTTAGTTGTCACTTTAAATCAGCTGAGCTGTAGCCACGAAAGCCCATGTCTGATTGCTACAAGAGTGTGTTGAGCTTGAACCGTTTGTCTACGACAATTCTAAACGCTTAAACCTTATTCTTACGTTAACAACCAGCATGAATGACCCCTAACTTTTTTATGTAAACATTTTCACGATGGCGTGGTGCCTGGATTTGCCAGATTTCAGAATTCCAAAGACACCTACATGTTAATATCAAAATAACAATTGGGTAAAATCTATTTGTTAGGCTACAATTTCGAGTACGTGCACTCGGGCTTTTTTCAGCTCAACTGCATTCGTGCAAATTTCCAAAAATTATCGATAATTTTCAATGCACTTATTATATTACTACTGACAATTATGTTACTGATAGTGCCTTTATTTATACGGTAATTAGTTTTATCAAATTTCCTGTTCATTATTACACAACCGGTGTAAAAGCGCATTGGCTCCGTGTAGGGCGTGTCGGTGCGGTCCTAATCGAAAACGCTATTAGATAATTTTTTATTTTATAAATCCAGTTCTATATGATGATATATGATGATGTATGTAAAGTAGGTTTTGAAATAAATATATCCACTTTAATATCATTTTTATGTAATTTAAATGAGTACCTTGGCCACCAAGGTGGATAAAACCGGGTATTTTCGCATGGTAAGAATAAAGTTCAAATGAAATGAGACTTTACAATAAAAAAATTACTATAAGCATAAGCAATCAAAATTTCTGTAGTCTCTCAACTTTTCAAGTAGTCGTGAAAACATTTCCTATCAAAGTAGGAAATGTACCCGGTTTTACCCAACTCTCCCCTACGTAACCCTATTTAATGTAATAGAGCGAAATTTTCTGAATAATAGTGTAAAGTTGATTTTTGATAAAATAAAATATACCGGGCGTCCACTTTCAAAGCCTAACATAGCCGAATTAACTAACCACTAAAAAACGCTTATTACTTATTAGTTTTTTTAATTATGTAAAAGCATCTTAAATATTTCCAAATTTGAAAAATACGAACAGCTATTTCTCAAATTTATGCATGTTTCTACAACTTTTAGTATATATAATCCATTCACTCTTTATTTGCGCTATGGTTGGCCATGAACTTTTATTTTTTGGTTTGCCAAAATAAAAAGTCCTTATTAAGTTGACTGACAGCTCTTGACAATACCAAAAAAATGACAGACAACTGACAGACCAACTATTAACACAATTGAATAAAAGCCACTACTCTACAATACATAACCTAACCGACTTTTTTCAAATTTATACCGGGTGGAATCTGTCACCCTAACATGGCCAACCATAGCGCAAATAAAGAGTGAATAGATAATATTTTGCAAATATTTTGGTGTAAAACATAAATAAAAATAAACTTTTTTAAATTGAAAGTTCAAATTTTTGATTTTATTTCCTTTTCTGAAAAAAATTTCGAATAAAATTCTCGCAAAAAAACGTTTGAAAAAGAATTTGAAAAAAAATTCAAAAAAAAATATAAGTACATAAGCAATATAAGCTAAATAGCTGAATATTTATGAAAAAGTAAAGCATATTTGAAAAGAAATCTGGTGAGGAGCAATTAGCAAACTGCAATTAAGTGATTTCCAATGGTATTTTCTCGGGTATTTTCAATATTTCAGTAAATGTTCTGCTTTGAAACTTATGGCACCCGGTATTTTTCAAAAGTCCGAAATCAAACTGATGAATGATAGTGATGACTGATGACCAACGTTCTTTTGATTTAAAAATTAAAAATAGTAAAAACTCTTATCTCTTGAAGTTAAAACCATTATTGGAAACAAACGATCCATTAATCGTAATTTGAAGCTCATTAATATTACAATAATTTTAATTAGAGCCGTCACTACTAATTATAGCTCAGAAAAACCTCCCATTTATAGGCTTAATCCACTTTTTACCCTTTTATTGTGCAATTTTGTGTCAAATTTATATCATATCGTTTAGTTATTTTTTATTAATTGGTATTAATTTTAAATAAATTTGTTCTTCAAGTGAAATCGGAACGCAATGATCGTGTGTTGTCATTAATGATTTCTTGTTTAATTTTCTGATACCCATTATTTGTATATGAATTATCTAGTATCGGACATAAATTTTATAATCTATATTTATATTCGTACAAAGTCTTTAGATGAGTGTATTATAAAATATTTATATTAGTTCCCATGTTTGAGAATTTGTAAAATTAACTTCGATAGGAAATAATCAAAATGGATCACTCTGCCGAACGTAAGAAAAATCCAAATCCTGTTTTAAAAGCGAATATCTTATCAGTCGCTACATTATAGTAAGTAATTTAAATGTAAATGTTGATAATAATAATTATAAATATTTTTACAGTTACATAATACCTACCTTCATCAAAGGATATAGGAAAGGAATAGATATGAATGATCTTTACGATACTTTACCTGAACACCAATCAAATTTCCTAGGTAATAAAATAGAGAGAGGGTGGGAAAGGGAGCTGATTCTTGCTTCAAAATATGGAAGAGAGGCCTCTCTTCAAAGAGTATTATTTCGATTATATGGTGCAAAAGTAATTTTATGTTATGGTTTGATTATTGCATTTTCTGAAATTGGAATCAAGTAATTTAAATTATTTTAAACTTTTCTTAAAATAAGCGTTTTCTTTGTAGGGTAGTACAAGCGTTAGCATTAGGACAGTTGATAGGATATTACATACCTAATCAACACACAATTAGCAAAGAAGAATCTTACCTGTACAGTTTTTTTGTTGTATTTTGTTCTTTAGCGAACGTATTTATTAACAACATATGCAATAAGGGCTTATACGACTTGGGTATGATGATGAAAATTGGCTGTTGTTCGTTACTGTACAGAAAAGCTCTCAAACTTAACAAGTCTACTTTGGGACAAACAACAGTTGGCCAAATGGTTAATTTGCTCTCAAATGATGTGAATAGGTTCGATTTCGTTGCTCTATTTGGAAATTATGTTTGGATATGTCCGGTACAGACAGTAATTATTACTTACTTGATGTACCTTCAAGTTGGAATATCTGCCATTATTGGAGTGGCTTTACTGATAATATTTGTTCCTGTGCAGTGTAAGTAGTACAACAAGTTTCTCAACTATTATACATAGTGATATAGTTCAACCGCAGCTTTAATAAGTTGACGTGTTGACTTCTCAGCGGGTCATCAGCTTTATGTCAATACACACAATCACCCCATCGTAAATCATATGCCGGCATGCTGTAGCTGTGACCATTATATATAAATTTACCCTTTCAGTTGCCGAAGCAGGTAGCTCGACAGAAATACAAATTTTTAAAAATAATTTTTGGGAATAACGAGAATACAAAAATGTATCCAAAGTTAAAGTTGACTACAATTAATTTACAATTTCTAGAAATTTCTATTAAGTCTTCTTCATAAATTCTTAATTCTTCTAATTATATTTTAATATTTAATAATTAGTAAGTAGTTATAAAATATAGACGTACCTTAATGTAACAGGTTAAATTTTAGTAGTTAATTAAATTATTAAAAGTTTCATAACTAATTCTATCTATATAAATTTCATTTCAAATACTTACATAAATTTAATATAAAGAATAATGAGTATTTCTGTCGAGCTACCTGCTTCGACAACTACCTAAAAGGGTAAATTTATATGCAATGGTCACAGCTACAGCATGCCGGCATATGATTTACGATGGGGTGATTGTGTGTATTGACATAAAGCTGATGGCCCGCTAAGAAGTTAACACGTCAACTTATTAAAACTGCGGTTGAACTATACCAAGGTAATTCGGTAGCTGAGGCAGGCGCGTACTGGTAAGAAACGCTGAGCCCTACAGCGTCCCGGGTAGATTGCGTAGATCAGGTTGTGTAGATCAGGTAGATAGATCATACCTTAAAAACTGTCCTCAGAAAAGTCGGAATGTCGCCAGAAACTTCCGGAGGTGTATTCCCTTACATTCGACCTCTCTGATTAATTCACGTGAATTAATGAGACACCCGAGAAACTTTAAATTTGGTATAAGAGTAGATACCTACAAAAGTCTAAATTTCCTGAAAAGCTCCCGGGAGTCTATATCTCCCTATCTACTCTGTCTCTCAGGGAACAGTAACAGTCCTTGACCAATCAGAATGTATTAATAACTTGACGTTTAGTAAAGACAAATCGAAATAAATGCCGAAATTAGTTAATCGAGAGCTTTATAGTAAATATTTCTAAATCACTCTTTTTAGTTTATTTAGGAAGAAAATTGGCATTATACAGACAAGAAACAGCAGTTCGAACTGACGAAAGAATAAGATTGATGAATGAAATCATAACTGGAATCGAAGTGATAAAAATGTACACTTGGGAAAAACCGTTTGCAACTTTAGTTGCTTGGTCAAGAAGGTGCCTAATCAACTTTTTAAAATTATCAAAATTACCTTCTTTTTAATTTTAGATTTGAAATTAACTCGATTAGAAAGACATCGTACGTAATGGGAATACTTTCATCGTGCAGCATGTTCATGACTCGTCTTTCGCTATACGCTTCCGTTTTAGCTTACGCCATTATGGCTAATACAGTAAGCGCAAAAGAAGTGTTCGTTTTAACTGCATTTTATAACGTTTTGAGACAATCCATAACAATATTTTTTGCTTACGGAATTGGACGAGTAGCCGAAGCTAATATTTCGCTCAGAAGGTTAACTCAATTCATGTTACTGGAAGAAAATCCTACAGCTGCACTAACTTACGAACCGTTAATAATAACTCCTGAAACTAAATTGAAAAAACCATTGGAAGATGAGACAGCTTTGGTTCTTAAAAACGTATTTGTTAGATGGGCAAGATCTAAGGACGACACGTTATCAAATATAAATTTGAAAATTGCTCATGGTGATTTGGTCGGTGTTGTAGGACCTGTAGGAAGTGGAAAGAGTAGTTTGTTGTATACGATACTTAAAGAGCTACCTTTAATTAGCGGAAGCTTGCAAATAAATGGCAAAATAAGTTACGCTTCCCAAGAAGCGTGGATTTTTCCCGGTACTGTTCGGCAAAATATTTTATTCGGTCTCCCACTGAATCAGTTTCGTTACAAAAATGTAATTCAAAAATGTGCTTTAAGACGGGATTTATCGCTATTACCCAATAGTGATAAAACTATAGTTGGAGAGAGGGGAATTACTTTAAGTGGAGGACAAAGAGCACGTATTAATTTAGCTAGAGCAATTTATAGAGAAGCTGATATTTACTTACTAGACGATCCACTTTCTGCAGTCGATACAAAAGTAGGCAAACAACTTTTTGAAGACTGCATTTGCAATTATTTAAAAAACAAAACAGTTATTTTAATCACCCATCAATTGCAATATTTGAATAATATAGATAATATTATAATTATGCAAGATGGTGTAATTAAAGCTGAAGGTAATTTAGCTAAACTACAAAAATCGGGGTTGGATTTTGCCAAGTTGCTCAAAGATACGGATAAGGAAAAACTTAATGATGATGAGGAGCACTTAAATAGACTACTTGCTCAACATAGGAAGTCTTTAGGAAGCACATCTATCGACGGGTCTAGCATTGAAACATTAGAAGAAAATGAAGAAGAATTAAGCACCAGTTATCTATCTTTTTCTCTTTACAAAACTTATTTTACTACAGGTTCTCATATTTTCATAGTTAGCCTAGTTATGTTGCTTTTTACAATTTCACAAGTTACAGCGAGTGCTTCAGATTATTTTCTTTCGTACTGGTAAGTATTAATTCTAATCTCAGACCAATAATCAAGATGGACACCGTACGCATATGAATAGTGTGGTACAAAACCGTCGCCAAAATACACAAGTGAGGGGCAGAGAGTAAAAGATGTAACCTCACTTTTAACCTCACACATCAACCTATGGAAGATATTTCTTCCTCTTTTTATCTAATCTCTTACATACACAACACTGGAGCATTTTTTTATAAAATATATTTTAATATGCCTTCTAGAAATCTTTTGGAAATCTTCTAATCTTTGCTTGGAAATATCATACATATACAAAACATAATAAACAAAAACATACATTATGAACGCGAAATATCCGATTTTTGGAACGAGTTGTAATAGTACGAACGTGATAGTTCGTATTACTTCGTATCAAAGCTGATCTTAACAAAGTTTACAATAACAAGAGTGTTGGGGACAAATATAAATGTAAATAACGATGTCCATCTAGTTTATTGGTCTGAGATTTTTAATCCATTTATTGTAGCACTATTATAATGTATCCACTTTTAGGGTTAATACCAATCAAGAAATATTTGATGCGACTCACGCACAAAATTCCTCATTTATGACTCATTTGGATGTTATAAAAGCGACAAAAAAAGAAAGCATTTATGAAATATTGTTTAATATGTCCTTACACAAAGCAGTTATAATTTACACAGCTTTAATTGCTACGACCATAGTGGCATCGCTACTTCGATCTTTTGCATATTACGCCGCTTGTATGAGATCATCGATAAATCTCCACGATAACATGTTTGAAAGGGTAACTCGTGCCACAATGAAATTTTTCACTATAAATCCTTCTGGAAGAATTTTAAATCGTTTTTCAAAAGACATGGGATCTATAGACGAGCTGTTACCGTTCAACATGATGGATTTTCTTCAAATTAGTCTTACTCTTGTTGGTGTTGTTGTCATTATTGGTATTGTTAATGCTTGGTTAATTATTCCAACTGTTGTATTTTGTGGCTCTTTATATTTGCTTAGAAAAGTTTATTTGTTCACCAGTAGAAGCGTAAAAAGAATGGAAGGAGTTAGTAAGTTTGAGGATTATTTGAATGTTTAGCAATTAAATTTTTAATTTTAGCTCGAAGTCCCGTTTTTGCATATTTGTCATCTTCAATTCAAGGTTTAAGTACAATAAGAGCATTTAATGCACAACCTATTTTGGAAGCAGAATTTGATAACCATCAAGACCTACACACTTCAGCTTGGTTTTTATATTTGCTCACATCAAGAGCGTTAAGTTTGTACTTAGACATAACAAGCGTTGCTTATGTAGCAGTTGTTACTTTAAGTTTCATTTTTTTCACCAATGGTAAATTAAACAATTAATTAAAACATTATTATAAACTGTAATTTTAGAAAAGTTTGGAGGCAACGTCGGTCTTGCTATCACACAAGCAGTCGGTTTAACTGGCATGTTACAGTGGGGAATAAAACAATCCACCGAAATGGAAAACCAAATGACGTCTGTTGAACGAGTTTTAGAATATTCAGAAATCGAAAAAGAAAGCTCTTTAGAGAGCTTACCAGAAAACAAGCCTCCTAAATCGTGGCCAAATCGAGGCAAAATTAAGTTTGTCGACGTGTATCTCACTTATTTTCCATCAGATCCACCGGTTTTAAAAAATTTAAATTTCAACATCCAACCTTTAGCTAAAATTGGAATTGTTGGACGAACAGGTGCCGGAAAGTCTTCTTTAATTGCAGCTCTATTCCGTCTTGTCGAAATTGAAGGGTCAATTGTTATTGATGGAATTGATATTAAAGCGTTGGGTTTACACGATTTACGTTCAAAAATATCTATTATTCCACAAGAACCGGTGTTATTTTCAGGAAGCTTGAGGAGAAATTTGGATCCTTTCGATGAATATTCAGACGATGTACTTTGGAACGCTTTAGAAGAAGTTGAATTAAAAGACGAAGTTATTGAATTAACTTCAGGTATATACACATCGAAATAGTGTTGGTTTTTAAATTTAAATTTCAAATTTTAAGGGTTAAGTTCGATGGTATCGGAAGGTGGTTCAAATTTTAGTGTTGGGCAACGCCAATTAATATGTTTAGCTCGTGCGTTAATTCGAAATAATAAAATTTTAATATTAGATGAAGCAACAGCAAATGTTGATCCACAAACTGATGCTTTAATTCAGAAAACGATAAGAAAAAAGTTTGATAATTGTACAGTTTTGACTATTGCTCACCGATTACACACTGTAATGGATTCTAATAAAGTGTTGGTTATGGACGGTGGACGGATGCTCGAGTTTGACCATCCTTATCTATTATTACAAAATAAAAATGGATATCTTTATGGTATGGTCCAACAAACTGGTGAAGCGATGGCTGCAATTCTTACTAAAGTATCGCAAGAGGTGAGGAAATTCTTTCTTTCTAAATTTTATACACACTTTTGTCGTTTTTTAGAGTTATCATTCATTACATCCAGTAGAAGATTATATTAAATTATAGTTTACGGATTAATATATGGGAGGAAAAGTGTTTTTGTTATAAAACATCGACTTTTCAAACAGAATTCATTCATAAGCATGTATATATTTATTGTAATACAGTTTGAAGAAATGACTGATTCATTTATTTTGTGAAAAAAATTTAGTTATTGACGTGTGAAAAAGCCATTAAGTCCTCTAGGCCGATATTTTGACTTAAATAGTTTGCAAGGTGCTAATTAGGAATTTGTTCCATATTTTGCCATGTTCGTTATTTATTTTATCTTCCAAATTACAACCATTCCATATTATTATTCAGATTCTTCCTTCTAAGATGATTCATCTTCTTTGAAGAGAAATATTCAGCGAGACATGGCCGCTGTAAATCCGAGTCTCTGTTCCAATTATATTCTTTAGAAGAGTGAAACAAACCCATCGTCATCAGGTTTAGGTGATACCTATACTCGTAAAGAGTGTAGGAATACGGAGTTGCTGTTTTCGAAACTTCCTTCTGCACTTAAATAGTTATTTTTGTATCAAGGGCGTAAAATTATAGATTTTGGCTCGTACGTGTGAGAGATGTTTCACAAGGCGTAGCCGAGTCCAATAGATTTTCCCATAGAAAAAAAGTTAGCTAAGTAAATTGTCCACCTTGATAAGCAAATTTTGAATGTTCTCTAATCTTTTCAAAAATTTTAACAGCAAGTTGGCTATGGACTATTTTTTTTAAATTGTATATTATTATTAACACCGGTGTACCTGTACTGTAATAGTGAAGTAATAACAACTTAGCAACCTGCACCTATAGTATACAGTGAGATTTATTTAAGACTGGCCATAGGATTTTACGTGTTAATTTTTAAATGCCTTGGGATATTTTATTCTAAGCGGAATATTTAAGGAATATTTGTGCTATACAGTTGCAAGATGAGTATAAAAACAATTCTAATTTATCCTCTTGCAAGTAACCAAATAGCTGCAAAAGAATAATTTTCTAACTTCGTTAACATGTTTTTTTGGTTAGTTTTTAATTTGTAGAAGGCTAAAATTTCACTTGACGTTTGTAGTTTACATCTGTTAAACGTCAAGTAAAATTTCAGCCTTCTACAAATTAAAAAGTAACCAAAAATACAAGCTAAAGGAGTTCAAAAATTGTCTTTTTGCAGCTATTTGGTTACTTGCAGGAAAATAAATTGGAATTGTTTCGATACTCCATATCATTCTGCAACTGTATGGCACAAACAGTTTAAATATTCTGTATAGAATAAAATATCCCAAGGAATTTTAAAATTAACATGTAAAATCCTATGGCCAGTCTTAAATAAATCTCACTGTATAAGTAATTTTGGATCATAAAATCAAATCAATTTCAATAGCGCCTTTTTGATTAGTAGCCTTTGTGTGGTGAACAGGGCTGGACTAGCCCGGCGGACTACCTGGAAATTTCCAGGTGGCCCGTGATGTGACAATGAAAAAAATATATTGCAAAAATTCAGATAAATTGCAAAAATCAAAAATATAAACCTGGGCTATCAGATTTCCCAGTACTAATTTTTTTCCCAGTCCAGGCCCGGTGGTGAACAAACTGATGTTCAAATCAAAACGAGACAGGTCTGCAAATTAATTAATAGTGGAAGGTCACTGACGTTATCACGCGATTTTAATCGAGTTTACTATATCTAGCGAATTTTATCAATCGGTGTAGTAGATAAAATATAAAAAAAATCAATTAATCTAGTATCAGCAACTGTTAAGACTTTGTGAAACTAAAAATAAGAAAGCCATGGATCTAAATATAAATATAAAGAGAATGGAACACCCTAAACAAAAGGCAAATATATTATCCACATACACATTTTTGTAAGTAAATTTTGATTTATTGTTATACAAGTTGCACGAGTTTTAATTGCATATTACACAATTATTCTTTTGTACAATACCGGTTACTGATTAATAATAATTATTACATAACCTACTTTTTCTCATCTCTATACTTAGCATTGCGAACCTCGGGCGTACCTATAACGCTAACAATAAAACAAACTCGCATGGATCGCGTTATTACGGGAAAACTAAAGCGCGTACAAAAAAGTGCTTCATACAAAAATTGTCAAGAATTGTATGCTAAACATTTTGTTATAGATATAATTTGATCGTAGAATCAATATTACGCGAGTTATAGCGGAAATACTGTTGCGATGCATGAACTCTTCTTATGGATTTGCACTTTGGGGGAGGGTTAAATTTGAATTAAATTTATTAGTTTTACATGATTATACTTTACATTAGTGTACTGTACAAGCTACAATGAACGGTAGTTAAAAATAATGCACTTTTTTGACACAAATTAGCTGATAATGATCTATAGAATGGTGACTTGCGCAAAAAATACTGCATCTGTAGATACTGCTGTTTACAATCTAATCCAACTTGCAAAAATGGAAGGTATAAGGTATCTGAATTGAGTTCACAATATTGAGAAATGGGTAATATTTCCAAAAAAGCTGTTGTTTAGTTCCAATTTAATTTTCAATTCTTGACCACTGTTTCGATAAGAATGTAAAATAGTGGCCAAGTGTAGTTTTCTATTCATTCTAAGCAATTTATAAGTTTTTTGAGTGCCTAAAAGCCCTTATTGCTATAAAAAGTTATCTAATCGTTTTGATAAAACGTCACCATATTAAGTGATCGGCACTTGACCATTATTTTAGATTCTCTACAACTACAACAAACATTATAACATAAGTACGCCAAAATCACTTGAACAATAAACTTCGACCTTCATTTATGAAATATTTTTAGATATACACTACCTCAATTTCGTCGTGGATATAAAAAAGAATTAGAAGAATCGGATCTCTACGAACCACTCGATGAACACAAATCAGATAAATTGGGTACTATATTGGAAGAATCTTGGAAACTAGAAAAGGAAAATTCACTTAAGAAAAATAAGCCTCCCTCCTTACTTAAAGTCATTATTAAACTTTTTGGACCAACGTATTTATTATTTGCCCTACCACATTTATGTTACGACGTAATTGTAAAGTAAGTATTTCTATTATGTTTATCAGTGCCTACTGCAGTAGCTATTACCTCTAGGTACCTATCCTCGAGATGCAACGTTCTTCACTGTTATTTTATTAATCAACAAAGCATCATTTTAACGTGAACTGACTGTAGCTTTACTTACTATGTAGCTTTCTTTTGGTTGTTGGTTCCATTATTTGCTACCGGTGTGAAAACAGCAAAGAAAGATAGCAAAGCTTCTTAGCGAAAATACCCGAATGACCATAGGCGTTCGTTACATGCGGGTATTGCAACAAAATAAAAATTCCTTTAAAACAGACAAATGGCTTATCAAATACATTTCAAAAAATCAAAAATATTGTTTAAAAAAAACAAAAAATTTCCCAACGAAAGCAAAATAATAAAATACTCTATCAAAAAGTGATGTTATGTACGTTGATCACAATTTTAAATGCACTCTATGTTTTAAAAAAATATATAATGGCCCCGAAGGCCAAAAATTCCGTTTAGGGGGTTGTTCTCTATGGTACTAACGATCACTTAAAATAGAAATCATCCCCTCAAAAATGCTCAGGTTACTCAGGCTACCCAGCAAATAAAATAGTAGTGTTAAAATTTAATAGTAGCTAGTAGATACACTATCACCGGTTTGAGTTCCAAAGATTTCTTACAGTTGCTCAAAAATTTTTGGAATTTTTAACGTCAACGAGCTTAGATAAACTTTAGAAATTTTTAACCTTCGCATAGACACGTAATTGTTTTCTACTAGCGGGTAAGAATTACAAATGTAAAGATTTTTGAATAATTCCGCCGTTTCTATACTGATTTTGAAATGCCTTTGAGACAGTGATCAAATTTTTGAGATCTTTGGCAAAATTGTATTAATTTTGTGTTTTTTATATTATTTGTATGTTTCAAACATTTTATATAAAATAAATAGTTAACAGCTTTGTTTCTTAGCGAAAAAAATACTTTATAATTTGCAATTTGTGTTATGAAGTCAAAGTAAAGCCTTTTTGGCAAAAATACTTGTTTTACTGATTATGATTAATATAATGTACCTGACGATACAAAATATTTTTGCTAAAAAGCGTTGTTATCTTTCTTTGCTGTTTTAACATCGGTCCATTTGCTTGTGTTTTATACGTTAGAAACCCGAACTATCTAGAATTAATAAATTCTCGCTAACAAGTAATTTTTCAGAATAAGCCAAGCATTATTCTTAGCCCAGTTAGTTGATTACTACTCACTAGACGAAAATGAAATGAATTCATCGGACGCTTACTTATATGCAACAGGAATTGTCGTATGTTCATTATTAATAGTTGTATTTGCACATCCAGTTTTTTTAGGCGAATTAAATTTAGGGATGAAAATAAGAGTTGGATTGTGTTCTCTTATCTATCGAAAGACACTTCGGTTAAATACAAATTCCTATCAACAAACAGCTGCTGGACAAATCATCAATTTACTTTCGAATGACGTAAATAGATTTGATATTGTTCTACTTTACATTCACTATTTATGGATAGCTCCAATTCAAAGCGCAATAGCTTTGTATTTTATGTATCAAATGGTTGGAATATCAGCCGTTTATGGTGTCGTTACAATATTGCTCTTCATTCCCATGGAAAGTAAGTAATTTTGATCATTGACGCCGGCATGTTGAGACTGAAGCTACCGAGACCAGCAGATTTTACAGTAAAGCAAACTTCTCCCAAGAAAGATTATTAGACTCCCCAACATGCCTCTATATTTTGAATTCCTTTCTAAGTCATTTTTATACATCTTATTTCAGTGCTCCTGGCTAAAATTGGTGCTAAATTAAGATTAAAAACAGCTATCAGGACTGATAAAAGAGTCGGCTTAATGAGCGAAATAATATCAGGCATCCACGTTATTAAAATGTACACTTGGGAAAAACCTTTTGAAAAGTTTATTTTAGCAGCTCGAAAGTAATTTTCTTTTATTAATTTAATATCAAAAATAATATGACGTTTTAGGACTGAAATAAATGTAGTGAGAACTGCCTCGTACGTTAAGGGCATTTACAGTTCTTTTTTGATGTTTTCTAGTCGTACTGCAGTATTTGTTACCATTATAATTTACGTATTAATAGATAATCCTAATATTGATGCTAAACAAGCATTTTTGGTAACTGCATTATTTAACGTATTACGGCACTCAATTACAGTTTATTTACCTACTGGACTTGCTGTCATTGCTGAAACGTTAGTGTCCATTAGAAGAATAAAGGAATTTTTGATGCATAGCGAACAAAACCCTTTAATATTTGAGGAATTTGAAAATCAACTTAAAGATAATGAAAATTGTGCTATAACCATAACGAACGCTTCAGCTAAATGGACAGAGGGTTCTGAGAAGAACCTCTTTAACAATTTAAGCTTGAAATTGAAATGGAACAACTTAATAGCTGTTATTGGAAAGGTGGGAAGTGGCAAGAGTAGTTTGTTACACGTTATTTTAAAAGAGTTGCCATTACTTAAAGGAAGCCTTAATGTAAATGGTAAAGTAAGTTATTCTTCTCAAGAACCATGGTTGTTTAGTAGCGATATAAGACAGAATATTTTATTTGGCGAAGACATGGATTTGGTTCGTTACAAGGCAGTCGTCAAAAGTTGTGCTTTAGAAGATGATTTTAACAGTTTCCCCCATAGAGATAGATCGATTGTTGGAGAAAGAGGAATTTCATTAAGTGGAGGGCAGAGAGCGCGGATAAATTTAGCACGATCTGTATACAAAAAGGCCGATATTTACTTACTAGACGATCCTCTTTCTGCTGTCGACACACATGTTGGTAAACATATTTTTCAAAATTGCATCAAGCAATTCTTAAGCGCTAAAACTATAATTCTAATAACGCATCAACTCCAATACTTAAAAGAAGTTGATAAAATAATCATTCTGGAAAAAGGTACTTTGAAAGCTGAAGGAAATTATTCTGAATTAACAAACATCGGTTTGGATTTTGCGCAATTGTTAAAAAATGAAACGGAAGCAAATCAAGATGTTGAAAATAGAAAAATATCAAGGAGTGATTCCACAATTTCAGGAGGTGACAGTATTGAAAATAAAGGTCCTCAAAAAGTTGAAGAAGTTAAAAGTGAAGGTGCCATTTCAAGTGTTGTTTACAAAACATACATTAATGGAGCTGGAAGTTACTTCTTGATGTTTTTGGTAATACTACTTTTTATCGGAGGCCAAGTAGCAGCAAGCTTAGCTGATTATTTCGTCGCATTTTGGTAAGACCCATAAATTGAATAACTAAAAATTTATAGAATTTGTTATAGGGTTAATTTACAACAAAGTCAAACTTCATCTGCTAGTAATTGGGATATTTCAGTAGAAGCATCAGTTTACATATATTCAATTTTAACTATTGGAATGATTGTATTTAATATAACTAGAAGTATAGCATTTTTT
This sequence comes from Malthinus seriepunctatus, assembly GCA_963924605.1. NCBI lineage: Eukaryota > Metazoa > Arthropoda > Insecta > Coleoptera > Cantharidae > Malthinus > Malthinus seriepunctatus. The sequence goes on along the minus strand of OZ004600.1, from coordinate 25,662,350 downwards.
AAAATGTGCATGAACGCATCTATAGAGCTGCACAGAAAAATGTGTAACAGTATAATATTTGCCACTATGAGATTTTTTAACATCAATACTTCTGGAAGGATTTTAAACAGATTTTCTAAAGATATGGGTGTTGTTGACGAACGTTTACCATTAACCATGGCCGATACATTGCAAATTTTTCTAGGCTCATTTGCGGTAGTTGTTATTGTTGTAGTTCTTAATCCTTGGATAATAATTCCAACAGTAATTATCTGCACGTTGTTTTATTTTATAAGACAATTTTATTTGCGTACCAGTAGAGCTCTGAAGCGTTTAGAAGGCGCTAGTAAGTTATTTAAGGTATCCCACATTACAGAAGGTTGTTAACATATTTTACAGCAAGAAGTCCAGTGTTTAGTCATTTAAGTGCATCGTTAGAAGGTTTAACCACAATAAGAGCTTTTGGTGCTCAAGAAAAGCTTAAGGAAGAATTTGATAATCATCAGGATTTGCATAGTTCAACTTATTATTCGTTTATATCTTCAGCTGCTGCATTTGGTTATACTTTAGATTTAATTTGTGTTATTTATATTGCAATGATAACATATACTTTCTTAATCTTTGGAAGTGGTAAGTTAGCAATTAAGGGTTAAATTACCTTTATTATGTAAGTATTTCTAATTTAGAAACTTCTGGTGGAAATGTTGGATTAGTACTCACTCAGGCTTTGGCTCTAACTGGAATGTTTCAATTTGGAATGAAGTTAACGACAGAGCTTGATAATCAAATGACATCTGTGGAACGTGTGGTAGATTACATAACAACCATTAAATCCGAACCACCTTTAAACAGTTCTTTATACAATAAGCCAAACGAAACCCGGCCAGAAAACGGTGGAATTAAGTTTGTTAATCTATTTTTAAAATATTCACCTGATGATCCTCCAGTATTAAAAAACTTAAATTTTACAATAAATGCTTTGGAAAAAATTGGAATTGTTGGTAGAACAGGTGCAGGAAAAAGTTCTTTGATTTCAGCTTTGTTTCGTTTTTTTGAAATCGATGGTAAAATTATAATAGATAACGTTGATGTTGGAGTAATTGGATTACACGATCTGAGGTCCAAAATATCTATAATACCACAAGAGCCAATTTTGTTCTCTGGTTCACTGAGAAAAAATTTAGATCCGTTTGAGCAATATAAAGATGACGTACTATGGAACGCACTCGAAGAAGTCGAATTAAAGGAGACCGTCTCCCAAAAGGCAGGAGGTTTGTCTTATTTATTTTTTTAATCGTTCTTAACACAATTTTTCTGTCTTGAATGTTTTTAAAATTGACTTTTAAGTTACTTCAAGTACTAGACTACATTCGAGTTGTTTTAGGACTCAATTTAAAGATGTCTGAAGGAGGCAAAAGCTTTAGTTTAGGTCAACGACAGTTGGTGTGCTTAGCTCGTGCTATCCTACAAAATAACAAAATATTAATAATGGACGAAGCAACTGCTAATGTGGATCTTCAAACAGATGCTTTGATACAGAGTACAATAAGAAAGAAGTTTGCTAATTGTACAGTCCTTACAATAGCTCACAGATTAAATACTGTCATTGATTCTGATAAAATATTGGTAATGAATACTGGAAATATGGTAGAATTTAATCATCCTCATATTTTATTACAAAATCATGATGGTTATTTTTATAAAATGGTACAAAAGACTGGACACACAATGTCAAATATTCTTATCAAAGCAGCTGAAGATGTAAGAAATTTTATTTATTTCAGTAAACTATTATTATTTATCATTTTTTTACAGAGCTTTTTTGACAATTTTGACCAAATTGTAAAAATGGAGTAAAACATCATCCATACAGTTTTTGGAAGAGTAGGTAGTTCTTTTTAAATTATTTCTGACTGATACAAATAAACTATATATTTTGGATTAAATATTTATTTGCTGCTAATTTTTTTGGTTGGTTTCATAAAGGTGGTAGAGGAGAAGCAGAAAGTGAGATAGGGTGAGAGTAGATGAATTTCACTAGTGAGTAGGGGTAAGGAAGTCGGGACAAAGTGGACCCTAGAGGTAAATTGGAGTTTTCAAATATTTTTTTAATTGGGGGTGCTATGAGAAGAAAGACTTAAGATTGGGATTTATTAGAAAATAAATTCACTTTTTCGATAGAAAGTGATAAAAAATGCTACCATGACAACAAAAATAAATTGTTTAAATTTAATCTAAAAAGTGAACGGTATCTAAGTTCAACCTTTACCTTTAACATATTTTATAAATTTTTGCATAGAGCCCCTAATTTTAAAGATCTTGCAGAATAAAAATGTGTCTGACCCTAATTTATTTCTAATGGCATAAAAGCGCCCTTAATCCAATTCATTATGAATTATTGTTAAAGTTAAATGAATAAATGATTAAGCATTAATCCTTAACACGTTCCTGGATATATAAAATATAACGTCATCCCGGAACTGAACACCCTGCAGAAATATAATAAACCACAAAGAAAGTCGTAGGACAAAACTAAACGCTAAGCAACTACTTTTATGAATCGCCTAAATATCTTGCTCGCAGTTGGTTTATTAATAGATCAACAATTTTAGGCAACTCCTAAGTCGTTGCTTAGCGTTAGTGCAAACGGCCATTGCTTTTTTAGTTATTAAGGGCTTCAGAATAAATCGTAGATGATATGCGATGAAAAATAAATATCCAAAATCATTCTAAGATAATAATTATTTTAGAAGAAATTGGTGTCACTAAACTTTTTCAATTTACCTTCTTCACAAAGAAAATCAAAAATTGGATAAATAGTTAGCAAGGAGAAAATTTTAAATAAATTACATCATATAACGAACAAAAGAGGGAGCTACAAGTACTAAAATTTATAAAAATAGACCTGTTTGACCTATTTTTGATAAAAATTAACAATGAATTTTAATACGTTAAAGACTGCTTTGTCGTCATCATGCGCAGACAGTCAGAAATAAATTAAAAGATGTCGCCACATATTCCAGTTTTGAATTTAATTGCAATAAAGATTGAAAACTTCGAATACGATACCCAATTAATAGTGTAGCCAACGAACCAAAATTTATCCCGATTTTCGGACATTTTTGTAAGAGCAATTTTTTTTTAATCGGTCGAAACCATTCTTGTAAGTTTGTGTATAAAATGTCTCAACCCAATTTTGACTGGAAGCCACTTATTCTTTGACTTTAGTGTCTCAAGTGTTTCAAGTTTCCGTTTCACTATTTTTTGAATAACTTTGCTTGTGTTGGTCGGATCGGGACCAAAAATTTTCGTTTTGTTTGTAATGAATCTCTGTTTAAAATTGCTTGGGTTAAAATAATTTATATTATTTTCCTAAACTAAAAAAAGTTAAAAACTGCCGTCATTGGTGGGTCGTAGTTTTTTATAGAGAACTTGAGTTTTAATTAGAGTTATGAGGTGCTTTCCATTTGTTGAAAAGTACAGCTCCGAACAGTTCCTACAGTACCTGGTGAATATTTTGGTGTTCCTTTTGAATTGGTACGACTAGTTATTTTCAACTGTTCCAAATTACATTCCCCTGCCCCCTATCGTACCTACCTATTTTTTGGTACGACTAGCTGTTCCAAAAGTACAGTACGGTACAGTTTAGAAAATCAAATGGAAAGCACCTCTAGTATGAAACCTTAGGAAGTTGTAGCTGATATAGGCCGAGTATTTCAATCGACCCTTAAACTTAAGTGTAACTTAAAACTGACCTTCAACCAATAGAAATACGCAAAATTGTATTAAAGCTTAGCTTAACGCCATATTTAAGTTTAAGGGTCGATTGAAATACTCGGTCATAGTAACAAATTCATATTACAAGTTTGGTCTAAAAATATTACGAACAACGACTAAAATTTGCAGTTTGGTTCAAATTTTCTTTTTCTTATTTGTTGTGAGCGATTGCTAGTATCGCAATAATTTTTTTCTTGAAATGTAGGAAATTTAAGGCTCTATCAGATGAAAACAAAAAAATCACATCTGATCATTTTTTCTTCCAATTTCTTTGAAAATAAAAAGAAAGTTTTACAACCGTTTGTCCACAAAACCAATTTTAGTGGTCCAAAATGCAAATTTTAGTCGCTCTTCTAAATATTTTTGGGCCAAACTTGCAATATGGATTTGTTACTATATCAGCTATAACTTCCTCAAGTTTCATTTCATAACATTAATTAAAACTCAAGTTCTGTATAAAAAACTACGACCCACCAATGATGGCAGTTATCAATTTTTTTTAGGTTAGAAAATTAATATAAATTATTTTAATCTAGGCAGTTTTAAAGAGAGATTCATTACCAACAAAATGAAAATTTTTTGGTCCCGATCCGACCAACATAAGCGAAGTTATTAAAAAAATAGTGAAACGGAAACTAAGAATAAGTGCCTTCCAGTCAAAATTGGCTTGAGACATTTTATACACAAACTTACAAAAATGGTTTCGACCGATTAAAAAAAAATTGCTGTTACAAAAAAGTCCGAAAATCAGGATTATATTTTTCTATTATTCCTATAAACATATTGAAGTTTGAAGTAGACGGTTATACCGGGTGTAAACTTAATAAGAGATGCTTTCCATTTGATTTTCTAAACTGTCCCGTACTGTACTTTTGGAACAGCTAGTCGTACCAAAAAATAGGTAGGTACGATAGGGGGCAGGGGAATGTAACTCGGAAGAGTTGAATATAACTAGTCGTACCAATTCAAAAAATGGAACACCAAAATATTCACCAGGTACTGTAGGAACTGTTTGGAGCTGTACTTTTCAACAAATGGAAAGCACCTAAGGATAACATCTATAACTGTATAAAATTTTAGAAGATGAGTATCGAGGACCCCCTCTAATATTTCTTTGGTCTCGTTGGGCAGAATTACTTCATATGCCAAGTAATGAAATGAAATGTTAATGAAATGTTTCATTTCATTAACCAAAAGTGTAGTGTCATTTTACGTACAGTCGTACATGAAAAAACAGATATTCGAGATATGTCGGCAAATGACGACTTTTGCTTAATTACTTAAAAATGCCGACTAAGGAAATCATGGGTGCCCCCCTTCCCGTACACACACATGTCCACACACATACCACAACCACAAAAATAATCTATTAGCAACTATCATTGTAAATAAATAATAACAAGTCCTTGTTTTTTGATCTAAGAATTTTTTATTAATTCAATGTAATAGATAAGCAGCGAGTGATATATTAAAAAGATTAGAAATAAGTGAAATTAAAAATAGCACAACTATGGATTCAAATATAACAATAAAGAGAACAGAACATCCTAAACAAAAGGCGAATATATTATCAACCTACATATTTTTGTAAGTAAATTTTAATTCACCAATTAAGAATATAATTAGATACAATACTCAACTCATTTTAATATTGGTTGATAATTCTTAATCAACGCTAAAATTTATATTATTATGTATAGCACGTGCACGACTACCGAAAAAAAAGCTAAAGAGAGAGGAAAATAAATTCTTTTCTCTTTGAAAACCATATTGAATCATGAGTGAATCAATTATTTAATTACATTAACACATTATTCAAATATTTATGAAGTCGCGAAAAAGTGATGCGGATTTTAAGTTGCTGTAATATTAGCGAGCAAACTTTTCTTTCGGCGGTCGTGCAGTATTATGCAAATTTAGATTATTAACCCACTTTTTTAGCTACTATCTCGCTTATCTAGTTTTTAATGTGTTTACCGCAAGAATTAGCTACAAGGTTCTACTCCAATTCATGTAATTTTAATATAAAATTTTCCATTACTCCTCAACATCTTAAAATAGATAAACATTTTCTTGAGTGTAAATCACTATTAAGGTGATGCCGCTAGATTATTTGTTGTTTTTGTGGCGGATTAAAATATTTAACTATTTAATAAATTTAAAAAAAGTACATTCTATAAAAAATATTTTATATCAATAGAATTTGGCACTTGATTATTATTTTAGCTTCTCTACGACTTTTATACTTAATCGACTAAATGTCATTCTTTAATATCTAACGAAGAAACGGTACCTACTTTATCCGGAAACATTTTGTTTCTCTCTACATCAAGAACTTCTTTACCATCATCAAAATTTTTTTTGATAGACAAGGCTAATCTTGGCAATTTTAAACTTTACTCTATTGTAAAATTTATCCTGAGATACCTTAATAGACTATTGGCCCATAACAGAAAAAATGGGGTGAGGGTATTCAGGCCCATCTTTTGGGAATAAACTATTTAAGTTTCGTAACACGAAAATCTGGTTGGCGTCCAAAAGCAGTGGCTTAAGGTCTCAGGATCCTTCAATGAAATTCTTAAAGAAGAAAAAAACTGAGAAATATGACAGCAATTGGGATGCAACTTTGAGATGTTATCATTCTAATGAAAAGAATCGACAAAAAAAATTGCTACTATCTACAATGTCTCTGAGAGCTTGGCAGCTGGACTGAAATTAACGTCTTAGCTACACACCCGCAAACATTAACTCATAATAATCATAAACGATATTTGAGTTGTTCACTGGCAAAAATTACTACTTTTTACATAAAAAGTAAGGTTTTCCTTCGCCATCCCTCTCAGGTGGGTTTGCCGCCCTCCTCACCAATTAGAAGTTTATTATCAACAGTCCTGAGGCCTTAAGCCACTGCTTTTGGAAGCCAGCCAGATTTTTGTTTCGCTGGCACTCAAATAGGTTATTCCCAAAAGATGGGCCTGAATACGATCACCCCGTTTTTCTGTTATGTGCCCATATAGTCTATAACCACGTCATAAAGTACTGGCAGATTTACCGTATCTACTGAAATTTTGGTCCCGATTGGAAAAACATGAACCAAATTTGACAACTCCTGATGGTACGTTATAACGGGGTTCTACTATATTTGTAAAACATAAATACTTATAACTTGTACCTACAAAACCTGAACCCAGTAACTACAAAGACGAAACCCAATTCTTGAAAACGTAGAAATTAATTCTTTTAGAAAATCACGTCATGTCCTCTAGATTTCGTGTGTATTCTTATTTAGAGAAACTGAGATCGTATGCCCAAGATAGTTAATTCCTGTGATTTCAAGGATTGGATCCCTGATTGAGACAAGGTAATTACTTTTTCTACATACCTACTACTATTGCTTCGCCCATTCGATTAAATCCAGAAAATTAATTTACAGACGTACGGACGGTATTATAGAGCTCTTGATCAAGACCTAAAATTTTATTTTTATTTTTTTAGGTATACACTACCACAATTTTGTCGTGGATATCAAAAAGATTTAGAAGAAAGTGATCTTTACGAAACGCTAGATGAACACAACTCTGATAAATTGGGTAGTAGACTGGAGGAATGCTGGAAAGTGGAAAAAGAAAATTCACATAGGAAAAATAAATCCCCGTCCTTACTTAAAGTCATTATTAAAGTTTTTGGACCAACTTATTTACTATTTATCCTACCACATTTATGTTATGATATAATTGTAAAGTAAGTAGTATGTATCTACTATTTATTTTTCTTCTATTCTCGTATTGCTTCTAATTTTCCGAAATGTTTGTTTAGTTTAAAGGCATTTAAACGCTAGAAAAAGAAAAATATTATTATTAACTTTATAAAATTAATAAATGCTTACTAACACAAAATTTTTCAGGATTAGTCAAGCATTATTCTTAGCCCAATTAGTTGATTACTACTCAATCAGTGAAAATAAAATAAGCAAATTGGAGGCTTATGTATATGGAACTGGAATTGTCGTGTGTTCATTATTAATAGTTATACTTTCACATCCAGTATATTTAGGCGAATTAAATTTAGGGATGAAAATAAGAGTTGGATTGTGTTCTCTTATCTATCGTAAGACAATTCGGTTAAATAAAAATTCCAATCAACAAACAACTGCTGGACAAATCATAAATTTGCTTTCGAATGATGTAAATAGATTTGATATAGTTTTACTTTACGTCCATTACTTATGGATAGCTCCAATTCAAAGCGCAATAGCTTTGTATTTTATGTACCAAATGGTTGGAATATCAGCAGTTTATGGTGTCGTTACAATGTTGCTCTTCATTCCTGTAGCAAGTAAGTAATATCAGAGAGATGGGACCAAGTAGTAGCAAGTAAAGCTTTCGCAAAGCACATTTTTCTAGAAAAATTCTTACACTATCCAACAAGCCGGCCTACATAATTCTTTTATAAGTAACTTGTTTTAGTGCTTTTGGCTAAAATTTGTGGTAAATTAAGATTAGAAACAGCTCCAAGAACTGATAAAAGAGTCGGCTTAATAAGCCAAATTATATCGGGAATTCAAGTTATAAAAATGTATACTTGGGAAAAACCTTTTCAAAAGTATATTACAGCAGCTCGCGAGTATTTTTCTTTTATTAATTTAATTATAATAAATTATATTATATTGTTTAAGGACTGAAATAAGTGCAGTCAAAACCGCATCGTACGTTAAGGGAGTTTACAGTTCCTTTTGGATGTTTTCGAGCCGCACCGCAGTATTTGTTACTGTTGTAAGTTACGTATTAACTGATAATCCTAACATTAATGCCAAACAAATGTTTTTTGTAATTGCATTATTTAACGTATTACGACACTCAATTACAATTTACTTACCTTTGGGACTTGCTTTGATTGCTGAAACGTTAGTGTCCATTAGAAGAATAAAGGAATTTTTGATGCATAGCGAACAAAACCCTTTTGTATTTAAAGAATTTGTAAATCAACTTAAAGATAAAGAAAATTGTGCTATAGCCATAACCAACGCTTCAGCTAAATGGACAGAGGGTCCTGAGAAGAACCTCTTTCACAATTTAAGCTTGGAATTGAAATGGAACAACTTAATAGCTGTTATTGGAACGGTGGGAAGTGGCAAGAGCAGTTTGTTGAACGTTATTTTAAAAGAATTACCACTACTTGAAGGAAGTCTAAATGTAAATGGCAAAGTAAGTTATTCTTCTCAAGAACCATGGTTGTTTAGTAGCGATGTAAGACAAAATATTTTATTTGGCGAAGACATGGATTTGGTACGTTACGAGGCAGTCGTCAAAAGTTGTGCTTTAGAAGATGATTTTAACAGTTTCCCCCATGGAGATAGATCGATTGTTGGAGAAAGAGGAATTTCATTAAGTGGAGGGCAGAGAGCGCGGATAAATTTAGCACGATCTGTATACAAAAAGGCTGATATTTACTTACTAGACGATCCTCTTTCTGCTGTCGACACACATGTTGGTAAACATATTTTTCAAAATTGCATCAAGCAATTCTTAAGCACTAAAACTATAATTTTAATAACGCATCAACTCCAATACTTAAAAGAAGTCGATAAAATAATCATTTTGGAAAAGGGTACTTTGAAAGCCGAAGGAAATTATTCTGAGCTAACAAACATCGGTTTGGATTTTGCGCAGTTGTTAAAAAATGTAACAGAAGCAAATCAAGATGTTGGAAAAAGGAAAATTTCAAGGAGTGATTCCATAATTTCAGGAGGTGATAGTATTGAAACTCAAGGTCCACAAAAAGTTGAAGAAGTTAAAAGTAAAGGTACTATTTCAAGTGTTGTTTACAAAACCTACATTAATGGATTTGGAAGTTACTTCTTTATATTTTTTGGAATTTTATTATTCATTGGAGCTCAAGTAGTTGCAAGCTTATCAGATTATTTCATTGCCTTTTGGTAAGAGTCTTAAAGTAAACTTAACTTATAATTTAATTATTATCATAGGGTTAACTCACAACAAAAGCAAACGTCATCTACTTCTAAACAAGAAATTTCTGTAAAACTCTCGGTTTACGTATATTCCACTTTAATCATCGCAATAATTATACTATGCATAAGTCGAAATGTAGCAGTTTTTAAAATGTGTATAAACGCATCTGTTGCTCTGCACAGAAAGATGTCTAATAGTATAATACATGCAACCATGAAATTTTTCAATAATAATCCATCTGGAAGAATTATAAATCGATTTTCTAAAGATATGGGCATTGTGGATGAACGACTACCAGCCACCATGCTTGAAATGTTACAGATTTTTATCAGTTCATTTGCAGTAGTTATAATCATAGTTATTTTCTACCCTTTGATAATAATTCCAACAGTTATTATCTGCACGTTGTTTTATATTATGAGACAATTTTACTTGCATACCAGTAGAGCTTTGAAGCGTCTAGAAGGCGTTAGTAAGTAATTTAAGGTATTCCATATTACAGAAGGTTGTTAACATATTTTACAGCAAGAAGTCCAGTGTTTAGTCATTTAAGTGCATCGTTAGAAGGTTTAACCACAATAAGAGCTTTTGGTACTCAAGCTAAACTTACAAAAGAATTTGATAAACATCAGGATTTGCATACTTCAGCTTATTTTTCTTTTATATCATCGGCTGCTGCTTTTGGTTATTCTCTAGATTTAATTAGTGTAATATATATTGCGTTGATAACATTCACTTTCTTAACCTTTGGAAGTGGTAAGTTAACAAACACGGGTTAAATTACATTTATAATGTATTTCTAATTAAGAAAGTTATGGTGGAAATGTTGGATTAGTACTCACTCAGGCGTTAGCTTTAACTGGACTGTTTCAATATGGAATGAAATTATCTGCAGAGTTTGAAAATCAAATGACTTCTGTTGAACGTGTAGTAGAATACACAACTTTGGTTAAACCCGAGTCACCTTTAAACAGTGCATTAGACAAGAAGCCACAAGAAACTTGGCCAGAAAAGGGAGAAATTATGTTTGTTAATTTATTTTTAAGATACTCTGAAGATGATCCTCCAGTATTAAGAAATTTAAATTTTACGATAAATACTTTGGAAAAAATTGGAATTGTTGGTAGAACAGGTGCAGGAAAAAGTTCTTTGATTTCAGCTTTGTTTCGTTTGTTTGAAATCGATGGTAAAATTATAATAGATAACGTTGATATTGGAGTAATTGGATTACACGATTTAAGATCTAAAATATCAATAATACCACAAGAGCCAATCCTGTTCTCTGGTTCACTAAGAAATAATTTAGATCCATTTAATCAATATGGAGATGATATGCTATGGAAGGCACTTGAAGAAGTCGAATTAAAGAATGCTGTCTACCAAAAAGCTGGAGGTTCGTCAGTTTAATATTTTCTTGTTATTCTTTTGTCGTTTATTTACAGTATTTTGGGGTTTCTCAGATTTATTTCAAATGGTAATTTATTTTTCTATCATTATGAATCGTTTTAGGGCTCAATTTAGAGATGTCAGAAGGAGATAAAAGTTTTAGTTTAGGCCAACGACAATTGGTATGTCTAGCTCGTGCAATTTTGCAAAATAACAAAATATTAATAATGGACGAAGCAACTGCTAATGTGGATCTCCAAACAGATGCTTTGATCCAAAGTACAATAAGAAAGAAATTTGCTAATTGTACAGTCCTTACAATAGCTCACAGATTAAATACAGTAATTGATTCTGATAAAATATTGGTAATGAATGCTGGAAATATGGTAGAATTTAATCATCCGCATATTTTACTACAAGATCATGATGGTTGTTTTTATAAAATGGTACAAAAAACCGGAAACACAATGTCTAATATCCTTATTAAAGCAGCTGAAGATGTAAGGAATTTCATTTTATTGGAATATTATTATTCTTAATAATTTCTTATAGAGTTACATCAAGAGATCAAATACGGAGTAAAATTAAACTTAGGTATTTCGTTTTATTATTCATAAAGTGTTTTAGTGCATGCATAGTAAACTTTTCCATTAGTGCAAAAAAAAATATGAAATAAAAACCATTATTCACCTTGAACCATTTTTATTTTGTTATTTGGTGTATTGTTGTTAGTTCAGATAGTTCAAATTATTACTGTAATATGAGATTGAGAAAGTATTTGAATGTTCGCATAAAAATGTGCTGTGGGGACAACTGAAACAAATCACAATGGGGACAATTGAAACATGTTATACAAGGGAAAGGTGATGTAAAAAATAAAAAGCAAGTTAGGAAAAGCCTTGTGATAGGTAGGTAAAACATCAGTCAAATAATACTAAACGTAAACATAAAACATAATCGTATGTTTCAAACTATATAGCTCTATAGCCGTCCGGGAAAGGAGTGAATTGTCAAAAATGATGTTATGATAAGTGCACTTTAAGAATACAATTATATTTGTCACAATTGTTTATCAGAGTAATGTTTGAACTATAAAATCAACTAATGTAAGTTTGTTTGAATTATCTCAGGCAGATGTTTCAACCGTCCCAGCCACGGGGACGATTGAAACATGTCGGCCACTTCGACTTATTTTAAAATATCCTTTTTATATAGCAGTACAAAATAACGAAATGATATAAATAGAAACTAGAAAGTCTAAGGTCCCTATACCGGGTGACACAGGGATTTGGAACACTCTTATAACTCCGTTATTTATCAACATATTGGAATGAAATTTGGTGTGGATTATATTCACATAAATTGCAATTGTTTTAACTACTTGTGAAAATTCTGTCACTTCCGATTACGCCGGAAATGAACTGAACTTTTGATTTTTAAATGGAACACCATACATATTTTTACTTTTTTGAAACCTAAATTAAATTTTGAATGCAGTAGCATTAAAAAATTAATTTTATAAGAAAAAAAAAATTTTTTTTTTCAAAAAATACGCAGGTTTCTAGAGTGCTGTGATGTGGTATAAAATCATTGTTGAGAGGTACTGGTGCTATGGAAATTACGTTTACACCACGAAAGTTAAAGGTTGGTGTTGTGGAGCTCTCAGAAGGTAATTAGGTCACATTTCCTTCAATAACTTCATTTTTTCAAATGGCAACATATCGGAACAATAGCACCTCAGATAAAGTATTTTTTTCTAAATACAACGATAGAGTTGTTCCGGTATGAAGCCATTTGAAAAAATGAAGTTATTGAGGAAAATGTGACTAAATTACTTTCTGAAAGCTCCACAACACCAACCTTTAACTTTCGTGGTGCACACATAATTTCAATAGTACAATTAGTTCTTACCGATGATTTTTTACCACATCACAGCACTCTAGAAAACTAATTATTTTTAGAAAAAAAAGTTTTGTTTTGCTTATAAAATTAATTTTTTTGGTGGTAGTGTATTCAAAATTTAATGTAGGTTTCAAAAAAGTAAAAATAAATATAGTGTTCCATTTACAAATCAAAAGTTCACTTCATTTCCGGCGTAATCGGAAGTAACAGAATTTTCACAAGTAGTTAAAACAATTGCAATTTATGTGAATATAATGCACACCAAATTTCAATTCAATATGTTGATAAATAACGGAGTTATAAGAGTGTTCCAAACCCCTGTGTCACCCGGTATATCACATTGAATTTTTTTAAATCACGATAGCAGCGGAAAAAAACGAAAAACAATTTTAAATGTTTCAATTGTCCCCGGTCTCCCCTAGATTGGTACATAATACCTATATTTTATTATTTCTAATTAATATAGTTTCATTATTTTAATTAATATAGTTCTATTATGTACAATTAATAGAGTCCTTGAAATTGAGTACACGGGTGCTTCATCTGTGGTAATAATAGGCGATGGCCCTAGCTTGTATAGTACTGGCCACACTACCTAGTTATTATGCTTGACTAACGTGTAGCGACTATTTTTTGGTGTATGATGTTGGCTATTCGGTTATGTCAGTGGACTAGCCCGTTTGTGTAATCGTTCTGCATGCTATCCTACCGTTCTATCGCTACCTTAGTATTATTACAAGGTTCCATTTGCATTTTTTCAAAAATTGATATTTTTACATAATAGAGTTCTAAATACCACATATTTCCATAAAAAGACCGTTTTGATAGAAAAAATTTGAAATTGTCGAAATTATTTTGCGAACAAAAGTTATAATTGCATGCTACCTAATGGGATTTTAAAAATTGCCTATATCTCCGTATGTTAAATTTGTCAAATAGAACCTTGTAACACCAAGGTAGCGTTATGTTGTATCGTTTCCTGTGCCAGATCTTTTGCATGTGTCGTTGACATTTGCTTCCATAACTATATATTTTTAGTAATTTCTGGTGTTTATTACTTGGTCTTGGAGAGCCATCAGGAAGTCTTCCGTTTCAGAGTGTACAGTATCGTCAAATGCTAGCCATTTATCCGAGGCAACGTTGTCTATGTGGTTTTGGTTTAGTTCAGTTGGATGTCTTCTATGTAGTTCCTTCTGTAGCAATTTTTGATGTTTTATGCTGTTATTTTCAATTTTTAGCGACTCCTGTGCTCTTTAGATTTAGTGGGGTGTAATTCTTGTCTGCATTGATGATAGTTTTGTGTATAGAGTCAATGATTATTATTAATATAAATAAGTATTGGGAATTTAAAAATTATTAGGTACGTATACGGATTAAGTATTGTTTCTAGGTTTATTTATAATTTTAACAGTTATTATTAAATTTTGTTTAAGGGCGCGCTGACAAACCGGCAAAAGATGGAGTTAAAATAACGTTAAAAATAAGCCTTTAGTTTGTCTTGCGGAATTTAAAAACTAAACGTTATATGAACTTAATTTTTTTGAAATTTTAATAAAGAAAGATCAATGAAGGAGATGGACACTTTTCATTGCTTTATATTATGAATAAATAGGTTAAATTAATTTTTGAAAACAAGAAACTTTCAAATTTTGAAGCAACCAATATTGATGAAATTCCGTTATCTCCTGGTGGAGATCGTTATAAGAACAATACCTAATTTTTAAGTGATTCCATCGCTAATTAAACGAAACAAGGAAGATAATACTGAATCAAAATCTGTCCTTAGCGGTCTTTTCAACCAAATCTTTCGACAATAGTTCAGGCATTGCCTTTTAGATGGCCTATTGGACTATTCTTTTGTAACAATATACTCATTACAGCATCGAAAACCGTCCAAAACGATGTTGTAATGTTCTACTTTTAAGTACTGTTTCTTGTTTTTTTTAAGTTTGAGATTGGTTGACATTGGTAATTAAAATAATTATTTTGACAGTATGTTGGCACCATCTATATTTTTTTTTCTTCAACTTAAAGTGGTAAAAATACACGCTATGGCAAAAATGTCTCCCCTCCACTTTAGCAGCGCGCCCTTAATTCGTTTGAAATCGCATATCGTCGACGTTTGTGCAAAACCTCGTATTAGACAATTTTTGACATTTTTAGATTTTTGTGTATTAAGTTGCAAAAATTCAATGCCGAACTATGTGCAAAAAAATCTATTAAATTATATAAAGGTTAAAGCCGTTATTGTATCTGTAATAAAAATCACCTGATTCAAAGAGATCACAATGTGCGCGCAAAAACACTAGTTCATTTTTTTTATCCACAAATATTATAAATTATACTTTTAGAAAATCCTTTTGTTTAAATTTTAAAAAAATGTTAAAATTCAAATAAAAAAAAAAAAATTCAAACACCAATTAAAAAGGTTTTTTATCTCTCCTGTAAAACTTGGGAAAGTGCTTATACGAGGTTTTGCACAATCACCGACGATATTAATGTAATATACAGGCTGTTTCAAATTCGAGTGTATGCATGGGGATCTCGGAAACGGTAAGAGATACGAAGGTGGTTAAATGGGGACAAAGTTGGGCGATCAGGAGCCCAATATTATGACGTTAAGTATTAAAATTTGCGCACAGATTTTTTCAAAAATGATTTCGTCAACAAATGTTTCGTCTCTGCGTAACCATCAGCAACTTCATTTTTTTAAATATGACAAAAATTTACTATTGAGATTTTTGAATAGCATTTTTAATTTTCTATTCAAAGATATATTAAATTTCAAGTCCAAAAATATGTTCATTATTTCGGTTAAAATCGCCGTAAATTATGAAGCAAAAATTAGGATTTCAGTTGGCTACTTTTCAAGTAGCGAGTTAAAAAATTATTCCCCGTTAAGGATTTGATTTGGTTTTCTAGCCTACCTATGTTATAATAATTCATTGAAATATTAAATAAGTAGAATGTCAATAGTACCAATCAACTGAAAAGTTAAAGTGTGATGTGATATATCATTGAATAGAGAATTAAAAGTGCTGTTTAAAAATATCAATAGTTAATTTTTGGTGTATTTAAAAAAATGAAGTTCATGATAGTTACAAAGAGACGAAACGTTGTATGCAAATTTTAATGATATAGAATTATTTTTCTAAGATTGCGTTTTTGACACTTACCGGAACAAACCTAAAGTTAGTTACAAATGTGAAGGGACAATGCAGTTAGGGACTATTTTAATTTGGCATCCCTGTACAGAGTTGTCACATTACAATTTAATTTGTTTGAAATTCAATTTTTTTAGCTTGATTTGTTCATATGTGGCAACTCTGCGCTGTCATAATGAGACTTCAAAAACGCAATTTAAAAAAAATAATCCTATAGCACGGGATAGAGAATAAAAACTGCTATGAAGAAGTGTTGTTTATTTTTAATTATTCCTTTGGAAAAAAAATAAAACTGAAATTTCAACATTTCAGTTTTTGTGAATATCTTCTAAAGTAATTCAAATACCTACGATTTCTTAACGTCATAATAGTAGGCTCCTGTTCGCGCAAATTTGCCCCCATTTAACCACCTTCCTATCTCTTACGGTTTCCGAGATACCCATGCATATACTCAAATTTGAAACACCCTGTATATGCATTTTTTTAGTTTTGCTTATTTTTATAAAAATTAATTTCAGTTATTAAAATTAATTTTATTTTCGCTAAAATTATAATAAATTAGTATGCAGAAAAAACTCTGCACGGTCTCTGAGACTGACGTTAGCAAGGATGGCACGTTATCACTGAAAGGTTAATGGCATCACATTTCTAGTTCTTCCTAACGATCTCCTATAGGACCTAATCTGGTCTCAATTAAGAACAGTCACTTACACAATATGAAATAAAATTTAATTAACCCTCTGTCTTTACTACTTTTTGTCTAAACAAACCCACGAAACTGCTGCTGCTGCTGTATATAAACTATTCTTATCTAATGACGAATTTTATCAACTATATTTAAGTGGATTAAAACTAGATAATAAATTTTGATTTTTTAGAAATATGTATTATTGTATAATAGTATTGTAATATTACCTTTGTGATTAGTGAAGTGTTTAATTAACCGAAATAAAATGGAGACAAGCATTAAGTCTAAAAGACCTATAAGTCCCAAACAAAATGCAAATATATTTTCTATAGCCACGTTTTTGTAAGTACTTAGTTTGAAAGTTGATGACTTTGCAAATTTTTTAAATAAAAAGTATAAGAAATTTGAAAGTCTTTGATATGATAACATGACTAAATGCTATCACTCGCCCTTTCGCAGAAAGATGAGAAATTAAATAACTATATTTTGTTGATTTTAGTTTTACATTGCGACAATTTATTCAAGGATATAAAAGAGAATTACGCGAATCAGATCTTTATGAAACTTTAGATGAACATAAATCCAATAAGTTGGGTAATAAATTGGAGACAAATTGGATTGCAGAAGAAAAGTTAGCTGCTAAGAAAAATAAAAATCCATCTTTATTCAAAGTTGTTCGTAAAACTTTTGGACTGTCCTATTTAAAATTAGGATTGTTGCATATAATGTTTGACATAATAATCAAGTAAGTGGATATTAAATAGATCGATAATTTGTTATTGATAGATAAAAGACACTTAAAAATGTTTTTAATAAAATAGATAAGTAAAGGAGGTACTTTTTATCGACCCTAAAATTGCTGTGCTTTTGCTCAACGAATTAACTTTTACTATACCAAATTCTGATCTCTGTTCAGCGAACAGATACGGCTAAGCCACTCCCTAAAAAGCGCGTGATATTCGAATATAACTTTGCTATTGGTCGATATTTGAAAATACGATTTATAGCTGTCACACAAGAATTGACATGCGTCAACCTTATTTGACAGAAATTTGTGCGGAGTGACTTAGCTGCATCTGTTCCCTAAGAATACTAAATTTTACCAAAAATCATGAATTCAGATAACTTTTTTTACAGACTAAGCCAGTCGCTATGTTTATCTCAGCTAATAGACTACTTTACACCAAATCAAACCAGAATTTCAACAACTGATGCTTATTTATATGCAACTGGAGTCGTGGGATGTTCACTAGGAGTCGTCCTCCTAAGTCACCCATGTTTTTTAGCGGAATTAAATGTAGGAATGCATATAAGAGTTTCTTTATGCTCTCTGATTTATCGGAAAGCCCTTAAACTTAACAGAAGTGCTTATCAACAAACAACTGTTGGGCAAATCGTAAATCTACTTTCCAACGATGTAAATAGATTCGATTTAGCACCCATATTTTTACATTATTTGTGGATAGGTCCTACTCAAACTGTAATTGCTTTGTATATCATGTATAGATATGTGGGCATCGCTGCAGTTTATGGTGGAATTGTAATTTCATTATTTATTCCTTTGCAAAGTAAGTTATAAAAAAAATGTGAAAGTTTTAAATTGAAGAAATGCGTTTTAGTGTTTTTGGCAAGACTTGCTGCAAAATTGAGGCTTAGAACAGCCGTAAGAACAGACGAACGTGTTCGCTTAATGAATGAAATTATATTAGGAATTCGAGTTATAAAAATGTACACTTGGGAAAAACCTTTTGAAAAATTCGTAGTTGATGCAAGAAAGTAAGTTTAAATCATTGTCTTTTCATTACTTAAAAATAAAAAAATTTCAGAACTGAAATTAGCGCTGTAAGAGCATCATCTTACGTTAGGGGCGTTTACACATCTTTTATTTTATATGCAAGTCGAACTGCTATATTTGTTACAATAATATGTTATGTTTTACCTGATAATACTTACATCACTCCTAAACAAGCATTTCTTGTAACTTCTCTTTTTAACGTCTTAAGACACTCGATGACCATACTTTTTCCACAAGGTCTTGCTATATTCGCCGAAACTATAATTTCCCTTAGAAGAATTCAAAAATATTTATCATACAGCGAACATAGAATTAATTTAAATGAAGACGCTCAAAATACTGCTACTGATAACAAAGACAGCACTGCGATAAATATTAAAAATGCATCTGCAAAATGGGCTGAAACATTAAGCGACGACATTTTTACCGATTTAAATTTACACGTTCCTCGTGGTAAATTAATAGCAGTTATTGGACCAGTTGGCAGTGGAAAAAGTAGTTTATTCAATGTGATTTTAAAAGAATTAAATTTAGTTCAAGGCGAGGTGGTTGTAAATGGAAAAATTAGTTACGCTGCTCAAGAGCCTTGGTTGTTCAGTAGCACTGTCAAACAAAATATAGTATTCGGAGAAGATTTGGATTTAAAACGATACAAATCAGTTGTCGCTTGCTGCGCTTTAAAGGACGATTTTAAACTTTTTCCTTACGGAGACAAAACTATTGTTGGCGAAAGAGGAATATCTTTAAGTGGTGGTCAAAGAGCAAGAATCAATTTAGCAAGAGCTGTTTATCAAGACGCCGATATTTATTTGCTAGATGATCCACTTTCAGCTGTCGATACTCATGTCGGTAAACATATTTTTGAAAGGTGCATTCAACGCTATTTAAGCAATAAAACGGTAGTTTTAATAACTCATCAGTTACAATACTTAAAAGAAGTTGATAAAATCGTTATTCTTGATAATGGTACTTTGAAAGCACAAGGAACTTATACAGAACTAGCTAGTGGTGGATTAGATTTTGCTCAGTTATTAAAACACGAAAACGAAGTAAATGAAGAGGAAAGTCAAACACATAAACTCTCGAGAAAAGAGTCTTCATCTTCAGTATCGTTTTCCGAATATAACGAAATGATTGAAAATGCTACGATACAGGAAGATGAAGGTCCTGCTAAAGTTGAAGAAATAAGAAGTGTAGGTAATATTTCAGGTGCTGTATACAAAGCGTACATTAATGCAGCCGGAAATTATTGCTCAATATTTTTCCTGGGTGTGCTGCTGATCGGTGGTCAGCTTGCTGCAAGCTCAACTGATTACTTTCTTTCATTCTGGTAACTATATCGAAATTATTTGAATTTAGCAGTAATTATTTTTTTCAGGGTTAATATGCAACAAAATCAAATTATTAATTCTGAGCCAAAGTCCTCAAATGAGACTTTCAATTACGAAAAACACGAATTTAGCCTTAGAAATGATGATAAATTGTATCTTTCTACAAGCACTTCGGTTTATATTTACACAGGCCTAACAGTTTCAATCCTGATCTTTGCACTTTCTCGTACGTTAATATTTTTCACAATGTGCATGAATGCTTCTATAAGATTACATAAAAAAATGTTTAACAGCATAATATTTGCAACTATGAGATTTTTCAACGTTAATACATCTGGAAGAATTTTAAATCGCTTCTCAAAAGATATGGGAGTGGTTGATGAACGTTTACCGGTTACATTAGTGGACACTTTGCAAATTTTTATTAGCGTTATAGCGATTATGATTGTTGTAGCAACTGTCAATTATTGGATCGTAATTCCTTCAATCCTTGTTTTTATAGTATTTTATTTTATTAGAAGATTTTATTTGAGAACCAGCAGAGCCATAAAGCGCTTAGAAGGAGTTTGTAAGTTAACGTAATTATTATAGAGCGATCAAAACTCCAAAAACGTGATGATAAAATCATTAAACTATAATAGATGCTCGTAACACTAAAAAATCATTATCGCATCTCGAATGAGGCTTGTCACATTCGGCCATACATCATCTATTATAGTTTATTAGCCAAACAGCATAGCTTCAAAAGGAAAACTCATCTCTTTAGCCCTTTGCACAACCTTTAGAGTTTTGATCGCTTGATTTTAAACAATGTACTAATAAGTGGAATTTTAGCTAGAAGTCCAGTTTTTGGACATTTAAGTGCGTCTTTGGAAGGCTTAACAACAATAAGAGCTTTTTGTGCGCAAGATAAGCTCCAAAGAGAATTTGATAAACATCAAGATCTGCACAGTTCTTCATGGTACTCGTTTATTTCATCATCTATAGCCTTTGGTTATTGGTTAGATGTAATTAATGTCGTCTACATTGGTCTTGTTACTTATACATTTTTGTTTCTTGAAGATCGTAAGCACTTACCTTCTTATAGTAGCTAAAACACTAAATTACTCACTTTAACTAGAATTCGATGGTGCTAATGTTGGTTTAGCTATAACGCAAGCCTTATCTCTTACTGGATTGTTTCAATATGGTATGAAACAATCAACAGAACTCGAAAATCAAATGACTTCTGTGGAGCGTGTAGTAGAATATACAACTTCGATTAAGTCTGAACCACCTTTAAACAGTTCGCCAGACAAGAAGCCCAAAGAAACTTGGCCAGAAAAAGGAGAAGTTAAATTTGTTAATTTATTTTTAAGATATTCTGAAGATGAGCCTCCAGTATTAAGAAACTTAAATTTTACGATAAATAGTTTGGAAAAAGTTGGAATTGTTGGTAGAACAGGTGCTGGAAAAAGTTCTTTGATTTCAGCATTATTTCGTTTATCCGATATCGAAGGTCAAATTATAATAGATAATGTTGATGTCGGAGAAATTGGTTTACATGATTTGAGATCAAAGATATCCATAATACCACAAGAACCAGTTTTATTTTCGGGTTCATTGAGAAAAAATTTAGACCCTTTTGATCAATACACAGATGAAGCTTTATGGAGAGCATTGGAGGAAGTTGAGTTAAAAAGTGCAGTCGATCAAAAACAAGAAGGTTTGGGTTTTAAATTTTAAAATTTTTAAATTAACATTTTACGATGTTTTTTTGGCTTTTAGGATTAAGTTTAACAATGTCAGAAGGAGGCAAAAATTTTAGTTTAGGTCAAAGACAGTTGGTGTGTTTAGCTCGTGCAATCTTACAAAATAACAAAATTTTAATAATGGACGAAGCTACTGCTAATGTGGATCTCCAAACCGATGCTTTGATACAGAATACAATAAGGAAGAAGTTTGCTAATTGTACAGTCCTTACAATAGCTCACAGGTTAAATACAGTCATTGATTCTGATAAAGTGTTAGTGATGAATGCTGGAAATATGGTCGAATTTGATCATCCTCATATTTTACTACAAGATCATAATGGGTATTTTTATAAAATGTTAGAAAATACTGGAAGAAACATGTTTAACGTTCTCGTGAAGTCAGCTGAAGAGGTAAGTGGAAGAAATTATTTTAACATTTTTATTAATCAAAGTATTTCAGAACTATATGAAGCGTCATCAGAAAGAAACGCATTGAATAGATCACTAGTAGTTGTTTACCTTTATATTATGTTTTAATTAAGAATATCATCATTTTTATTAAAAATTATTGTCTTATTATTTACTATTATTTTATAGAGAAAACTAAGAAAAACTATTAAAAATAGCTATTAAAAACATCGACAAAAAATTGATTGATTCGATCACTAATTTTTTTTTTAACTTTAACTATGTATTATTTTTTATTTCAATTGTTGTCTTATTACCACGTAGCATCAATTGCCTTTTCAAATCGTATTTTATAAGAAAAACTAATAAAACTGCAATAATTTGACATATGCAAATGATTGCTCTTTTATACAATTCACCAACATTTTCGTCCAAATAAGTACTTAAATGTATAAATATAATACCAAATAATTGTGCTACAGCTGTTAGAATTCCTCCAGAGGTACTTTCTGATGCTGGATAAGTCAATTCAACTGTCATTTCATAACTTATGCAAAAGATGGCATTTAAGAAAAATCTGAAAATAGTATAATAGATAAATAATAGAAATTAAAATGAACCAAATTTAATTTTAAAAGTTTACCCATATAACAAGGCTCCAATATAAACAATTATTAGCCCTTGTTCTACAGAGAAGAAGAAAGCCACCAATGATGCCAAACATAAGCTGTTTATTCCCAAAGTTGTCTCTCTAACAAGGTAAACAGGTTTTAAATATAATTAAAATATGTAAAAACATACTTGAATAAGCGAAACTGATCCAAGAAGACTCCACATGCTAGCAATCCAAATCCACCTACTAAATTCAAAAGGAGACCTATAATTCCAACATG
Source organism: Malthinus seriepunctatus (assembly GCA_963924605.1). Lineage (NCBI taxonomy): Eukaryota > Metazoa > Arthropoda > Insecta > Coleoptera > Cantharidae > Malthinus > Malthinus seriepunctatus. Next base: position 25,639,325 of record OZ004600.1, on the reverse strand, counting down.
AGTTGCTGCATTCTAGAAGTAGAGCATTCAAGTGACAACAAGGAGTATATTAAATAATTACCGGATAAAAATTCAAAATCATTTGATTTAAACCTGAACATGTTGAATAAAAAATTCCGATAGTTATTCCATACGAAAGCACCAACATTAGAAAGGATCTATTAGTCATTATTGATTTAAATGATTTTGTAAAATTGTTTGAATTCAGTTTGTTTATTTTAGTTTGAGTTGTCGATGGAGGACTGGCTGGTGCATTATCAAAATCTGAAAATTAAAAATAAACAAGTACTCAATTACTTTTTCCAATAGGCGAATAATAGGCGATCTCCGAAATTTTGAAAATGAAACTGTGGCAGAGATTTCAGTAAGATATAATGTATTTACAAAAGTTTAACCTTCTGAAGCAAAACAAATTTTCTAACTTTCCCTCCTTAATTTTTCCATAGATTTCCCCAAGCCTTCTCCTAACTTTTCCAATATACATCAAATTTAAAAACGTCATTATTTATCCAATAAAAAATTCTTGAGCTAGAAAATTATTTTTAAATGTGTGTGTTTCTACTAATCGCTAATTGGTACAATTGACAATCATACAATAAATTGTAGTTTTCTGTAAAACTATAAACATTAGAATATAAAGGGGCATCCACATAAAAAAAATACGTTGTGCGTTGAAATATTTACATCTTGCACCGCAATTTTGTGATGAATCCTTGTAAGTTGTATGTGAAGCCGAAGAACATGATATATGCACGCACATACAAACAAGTTCAGATCAGCACTATCATGATGAAAAGCGGCTAAAGGTCCGTCCACACACACAGGCAAAATCGGAGCGTGTGGACACTGTTAAGGCGGCCTGCACAGACCAAACCAAAGGTCTGGACAGCGTTAAGGCCCCCTGCACAGGCCAAACCGGAAGACAAGACCTGTGTGTGTGTGTGTGTGTGTGTGTGGGTGTGTGTGTGTGTGTGTGGACGGGTCTTTACAGACCAACTACTCAAAAATATTTGCCTGCGTTTGTGTTCGACGCACAGTCATTGAGTGCATTCACCGGACGTAACAGTTGTGGAGCAGCTACCAAATCGTTCGGTGACTCACCCCTGCTTTGGGAACGTGTGCGGAGAGGTCGCCATTTTATCGAGTGCATTTCATTTGCGTTATGTTGAACTATCTCGATACCTGCTCACTTATCAAAATTACCGCACAATAGAAAAGCTAGTGATGTAGCAGTTGGTATATGCTCCACAACTGTTACGTCCGGCCCTATATCTTCATCACATATTATGTAGGACACACATTCTGAATATTTATTGATCTTGGTACAACTTTAGACACAAATCTTGAATTAATAAAAATTAGTAGTTAATGCTGATTACCATTAATCATAAAACTCTAATGATTTTTACTTATATGGTCTTTATTTATTCGCTATTGATACTGCCTAATTATAGTAATTTTTTGAGAATATAAATATTCTTATACTCACAGAAGTACATTACAGGTATGATCATTGTTGTGAAGACCGCATAACTAATAGACATAAGAAATAATCCATTTCCAATAGTTGTTTGATCACCGTGACTTACAAAGAAAGGAGACAATAAAAATCCAAAAGCTGCGCCCATCTAAAAAAATTATTAACTTAAAACAGTTTTGGCTACAAATTAAAAAAGAAATATACAGAAATCGAAAATAATCCAATGCTGCATGCTAAAGAAACTTCATTTGCACCAAACCAAACAGCTGCTAGTTTTGGTGGAACTGGCAAAACAAACACTTGAAAAACAGCACAAACTCCTTGTCCTATTAATAATGCCCAATACTTGTTTCGTTCAATAGATGCTACCTTTATCCACAAACCAACACAAGTTCCAACTAAACCTAAGAGCATCGATTTTCGAAGTCCCTAAAAACGTCTATTAAATGTGGTTTCATTTTTGACTTGGTGCTAGTTACCAGTTTATCGATAATATAACAGCAGGGAAAAATAAATGGTATGTACATAAACATAAAAATCATACCAGTCCAATATACGTCTATGTAATCAACTCTATAAAATTTAACAATTATGTCAGCAATTACTGCATATTCTGTAATTTGCGCTAAGCTACCCATTGAGTATGTACAAAATATAATTAAAACCAACCATCTTTTGGAATATACTTTTATTTCTTCGTTAGTGGTAGTTTCGGGATCTTAAATTAATTATTAACGGATTTAAAAAACAATATCTATACGTGCTAGTAAATACCTGCTACTTCCATGTTATTAATGATTGTGGAAAAAGCATTTATTTCTTTCACAAAATAGGAAAAATTAAATAAACACAAAAATAAGATGAAAATGATATACTAAATGGTTTTATTACTAACAATTTGATGGCTTTGATCTTATTTTGATGTAATTAGTAAGTGTCTGTGATTGCCAATAAATCAGAATTTTATTTTTGCTTGCAGTTGTCTTTATATTATACAATAATCTCAAATAGTAACATTATTGTTATTACATCATTTTTTTCTTAAATGCTCTCATTTCTATTTAGTATAAATAGGAGTGACGTAATTTTTAGATTTCGTGTAAATTTAAAAAGCTCCAATGGCTAATATTATCTCTAGAGCTGAAAAATTAGGTAGTCAAGTATTACACCCCTATGTAGAGGAAAGTGGGTGAATATCGACTCATGTCAAATACCGACCAGTACCCTATAGATCAGCGTAAAGGTAAAAAAGAAAATAAAGCATACTAAATCTATAGTATAAGTATACATAGTGTGTCATTCCGATGTACGAAAGTTGAACTAGGCCGCGTATGACGCCAGGAGGGGTTAGCACGGACGTAATGCAGGTACGAACAAGTCGCGTTGATTGCAGCGGTGGGTACAAGTATGTGCGAGTACGATAGAAGTCGCACTCATCCCGTCGTGTTGACTCCTCCTGACGTCACTAGATATCACAAAACCTGCGAAATGGCATACTATGTTTACTTATACTACGACAACATCTTTTGAAGCGTGCCATATGCATAAGGTCTTAAGTGCCAATATGTAAATTTGTCAGGAGGTGCGAAAATATGTTTCAATTAGTATTAGGTACAAGGTATACGTTTTGATATTTTTAAAGTCAATTTTCTGATACTTGGAGCATCACCATCCTCTCAAAAGTGTATTTGCAAGTAGATGATGGCATAAAAAACCTATTTCTTGCATAAAATCATTTCTGCCAAAAGTGGCACTTAGTACCTTATGCATATTTTTCTATAAAATTTGCAAAATTACATAAAATTATAAAAATAAAGTATCCTTCTTTTAAGTTTATAAAAATAACCGTTTTATCAGAACTCGCTTTCAAAAGTTTAAGTTTTAAACATCTTTTACTCAGTTCTTAATAATCAAGTTGCCACGATCAACTAAAATGGAATAAAACAACTCAGTATTAAAAAAATTCGTTAGCATTTAAGGTCTACAGGGTGTCCCACTTAGCGTATGCTCACCATGGGGATCTCGTAAACCCTTAGAGATACGAAGTCGGTTAAATAACACCAAATGTAGTCGCTTTTATAGCCAACTCGATCCTACATTTGTTTTTTGAAAAATATTATTAGCACTCTAGATAGATGTCTAGATATTTAGAAAAACTGAAAAAGTTCTTTTTTTTAAATGCCTATAACGATAATTTCAATTTTCAAAAAAGGCATAATGTAGGCACTACTAAAACCAATAAATTTAATAAACCTAATAAAAAATAGTGTGTGCAACTCGCATTTGATGGCTATTAAGAAGTATGAGAATTACGACACGAGAATAATGACACGATCATTAAATGCTCGTTGCATAAAGTACTATTTTGTTTTAGTTACAGATGGAAGACTAGGGGGTGCATTATCAAACCCTGCAAATGGGTCATTCTTTTACAAACCGCACAACAATTTAAACTTGACATTTTATATGAAAAATAATAACAATTTAATTGTTTTTAAATAGTTTTAACATGCTCGCCGCCCAACTTGAATTAATTGGTAAAATTATCATTTTGTTCCTTATTCTCTTATCTATCAAACTCATTTTACAAAAAAGTGGAGTCTCTATTAGATCGGAAGTTATTAAATATTTTCGAGCACAACTCGAATAGTATAAATATTAACTTGAGGCGAGAAATTAAATGTCGTATTCAGCGTCGAATTCTTAAGCCGAAAATGCAATAAAGAATTTTGTCGATCGAGTTATGAATCACCCTGTATACTTATACTAATTTTTATCTTGTACTCGAACTCACTGGTACTGGTTAAAAATTTTAAAAATGCAAGCATTTTGAAATTGAAACTTGTTCGTCAAAATGGACCTTATGTCTTATGTCATTGGTGTCATTCACACTCATTGTGTGTCATTCCTTTTATAGTGTCATGTACTTTCAGATCATCATAGACTTTGCATACTTTGATGTTTGAGCATCTACTAATAGTAAGAAACCAACATAATGGGACCTCGAGTTCAATGTGCGGGCATCACTAAACTGAGGTGAGGAGCTTTTTGCCATTGCTAGAGAGGATAATATCAATAACTTTGTTTTTAATCAATAACTTCTAGTATATCCAGGGAATTTTCCCCAAGAATTCTAGACTTGCAGCTCTAGTCTGTAGCTGTACACATCTACACTAACTACTAAGGGTTGGTTTCATAATTCATAAAGCTTTCTGAGCACGTGCCGAGCACTTGCCGAACTTAAGTTCGAGATCTTGCTATCTTTCTCAAACTCGAACAATTTCGTCGCCGCTTTCGGAAATTATCGGTTGAAAACAAACGTAAAGAACGAGTAAATGCCCAAGTTTCAAAAACGTTGGCAGTTTGTTTGCTTTCAACCGATAACCGCCGAAAGCGGCGACGTAATTGTTCGAGTTTGAGAAAGCTTGCGATCTCGAACTTAAGTTCGGCAAGTGCCCAGCACGTGCTCAGCAAGCTTTATGAGACCATGAGACCAACCCTAACTAAATCATCTTTCTTTTAGTTGATTGTTTATTTCATCAAGATAAGGTAGGTATCCTAATTTTTTGTAAAAATGGAAATTCTGGTAATCGATGGTTTATAATAATAGCAGCTACGAGAGAAACCAACTTCATTGTCTTTAATTTTTTAATTTCTCTAAAATAATTTTTTTCTAATTTTTCATTTTATGAACATTTTAAATATCAATTTCTTTAATTTTAACAGCTCGTCTTTTTAAATCAAATTTTATAAAAACAATAAAAATATCTGCAAAAATTAAAATAACACACATTGTTAAATTTGCCCATAAATCGCTAACATTGTTAAATAAATAAGAATATAAATAGGTAAAAATGATTCCAAATATTTGAGCTGACGTAGTCAATATTCCTCCGATTGTACCTTCAGGTTCAGGATAAGTTATTTCTACGCCCAATTCAAACCCTACTGTTAAAATACCGTTAATAAAAAACCTAAAAAGAAAATTTTAAATTTTGTTGCAATGTCTACCTCAAACTTACCCTAAGAAAGCTCCAATGATGTAAACACCTACTAGACCTTTGTGAATCAGCAGAGTAAAAGCTACTGTTGATGCCAAGTAGAAAAAGTAGAACATGAAAGTGGTTTCCCTAGAATTTGCAAATATTTAACTAAGGCCAGCTTTAGACAAGACTAATTTTAGCACTGAATTTAGTACTAAACTAGAGACTTGTCCTATTTCTTCTACCTAACGATTTTAATGACTATCAGGCAGGTAAAAGAAAAAGGGCTTTAGTATTTATTTACATTTAGTATTTCATACTAGTATTTTAGTATTTCATACTAAATGTAGTATGAAATTCTAAGGGCTAAAATTAGTCTTGCGTACGACAGCTCTAAGACTTACTTAAACCTATGATATTTATCCAAAATGACACCACAAGATATTGATCCTAACATGCTAAAACATATCATGACCATTCCAATAATTCCGACATGTTCGTATGCACCCTAAAAGTAAATAAATAATTTATCAAAATAAAATTGCGCAGTACTTACTGGATAATATTTTAAGATAATTTGGTTTAAAAGAATGGAAATTGTGTAGAATAAACCTAAATTGACACCAAGAGCAGTAACAAGTATCATATACGATGGGTTGCTTCCAATGTTTTTCAAGGATTTAACAAAGTCGAAAGAATTTTCTTGAACTTGTAACTGTGCTATCGATGGTGGAGTTGGCGGTGCATCAGAAAAGTCTACAAAATTATTAAATTAAGAGGTTGACCACATACGTAAATTGGTATAAATATTGAGTTTTCAGAAAACTTACAAAAGTACAGTATTGGGAGCAAAATTGTTGTAAAAACTGCAAATGCAAGTGCTATTGTGTAGAGTCCAGTTTCAATTACCCCAATATCTCCTTGTTTTACAATAAGTGGCGGCAACAAAAATCCAACTACACCTCCCATCTAAAAAATGATTAAATGTCAAATTGAAGAATATAGTCAATTAATGTAATTACCTGGATAGCTAAGACTCCAATACTACATGCTGAAGAAACTTCATTTTCTCCAAACCAAACAGCTGCTAGTTTTGGTGGTACAGGTAAAGCGAAAACTTGAGATATAGCTACAACCCCTTGTCCTAAAAGTAATACCCAATATCGGCTAGGACCTACCGAAGCCACTTTTATCCATGATCCAATACAAGTACCTAACATTCCAATTAAAATAGACTTACGAAGACCCTTAAGAATTATCATTAACATTTTTTTCATCAATTATGGTAACTTACTCACTAGTTTGTCTAATAAATAATTTCCTGGAAAGCTAAAAGGAATGTAGAGTAACATATAAATCATAGAACTCCAATCTGCTGCTGTGTATGATACATTGTAATATTTAACTACGACGTCAGCTATTACTGAATATTGAATCCATTGCATCGAACTGCTGACAATATAAATAAAGAATAGGGCTAAAATAAACCATCTCTCTGGATAAACACGACAAATTGTAGGTGTTTGAATGTTTAATTCGTTTTTATTAGAAACTTGTCCTGCAATTTAATTTATTTAATAATGAAATGTCTTACACCGGTTGTGGAATGGCTTAGCTTATTAGGTGGACATAAGAATTTTTCCGATAATCATCTAAGCTAAATCTTTGAGAAAGTCAGAAATATTGGTAAATAAAGTAACAGGGACGTATAGCTAGACTTAAATTACTGGGTGCACAAAGTTTAGGTAGCTTCATTTTGGGGGAGGGTTATTAATTGAAGTGGGCAGACGGGTGGGCAGAGAGAGTCTTTAGGTGGGCATTGCCCACCTGTACCCACCTCTAGCTACGTCCCTGTAAAGTAGGTAGTAGTTAAGAATTCCACTCACCTGGTGACTTCATATTTCAAAATATAAAAAAACTTATTAGTAAAAAAGAAGCTGGATTATTACTAGGTTAAAAGAAGTCGAAAGAAAAATCAAGTTTCTAAAAATTCTAAATAGGTTGATTGTATTCATGAATTAGCGTTATCTTAAATTTACAATTAACGTTGATTGGTAATAAAAAATAGTCATCAATTAAAATGTTAATTGCAGTAATCATGTAAGATCCTAACTTAAAAATTATTTTGTGACAATACTATAATTAGACTATAATTTTTCTAGATCTCGTGTTTTAGCTAGTGATTCCAAAATTAGGTAGCTTTCCATACAATCAAAAGAAAGCCACGATCGTTTGATCGTGTGGGTTTTATTTGGTAATGGCTCACTTTTTTTTTAAATTGAAACTACAAAAAAAATTTCTTTGAAAAACTCTATTGAATTTAGAAACCTTTGCAAACCTAAAAAATTAAAACTTCTATAGCACACCTATTATTATTTAGGACCGTTGGTTATGGACCTCTGAGCTGTCAATAATAAACATATTCATTCATGTGTTATTTGTAATCACCAATCATTACTCATCTAATAAAGTTCAAAATAGTTTGAGTTGATTAATACATTGCAACTTTCAACTCTCTTTAAATTACTTCAAAGTTATCGCCATTAAAATTTTAATAAGACATTAAAATGAAATTAGAAGAATTCTTGGAAAAATTTAATCTCATTTCATAAATCGATTTACTGTTACGGATTTTTAGATAACACGGAAGGGAAACGATAAATTGAGCAAATTATATACCATGTGGTAAAGCCAATACCTTTCAGTCTTTATCCACTTGGGAATGCAGACAATCCCTCAAAACTCTAAACATTTCGAATCCTTGATGGCCTGTATCTTTGAGATTCTTTCTCTATTTTAGCACAAATGTAATTTTGTATAAGTACTTATAGTGCTAGATAAAATATATACTTTAAATCCACAAATGTAGATAGTCGTGTCAAGTCAATTATTAAATGAAGAATAGATTACATCGAGATTTTTTGGTACAGCATTATGGACAATGGTTCGTACTCGGACCCACTTCTACTACCAAGATTAGATCAAATTATAGTAAAGTACGCTATGCTATTAAAACGGCATGTGTTTCTGCATCTATCTCAATAGAAGCCGCGCTATAATTAGCTAAAGCTTATGAACCTATCTTAGAAATGAGTCACTATCTACAATTGTGGGTTTGATGTCAGATGTGGGATGACTGTAGAATTCATCAACAGTGTACAGTGGTTTGTCTATTAGAAATGTTTTAACGGCTTTTCGGAATTTTTGATATGGAGCTTCTACTTTTAAGAATGAAGGTAGATGGTTGTAAATTTTTTTTTTGCATTGTATATGATGGAATTTTTAGTTAGAGTTGAGGTAGGAATTTCTATATCTGTGTCAGAGTTTCTAGTGCTGTAATTGTGCTGAGGGCCTTTGGGGAATTCTGATATATGTTTTCGGACAATACAGACGGTTTCTAGTATAAATAAAGCTAGAAGGGTTAATATTTTCCATTCTTTAAAGTATCCCGCACAGTGATCTCTACTTTTTAGTTTAAATATATATCTAATTGCCCTCTTTTGCAGTTTAAAGATGGTTTCGAATTTTTCTAGACTACAAGAGCCCCAAAACGGTAAGGCGTATCGTACATGCGATTAAAAAGAGCAAAATAAATTCCTCTGGTAGCTGACACATCGAGGACACTAGATTCAGATCTTAAGGTAAAGCAAGCAGAGGTTAATTTTTTTGTTAATGCTTCGATGTGTTGTGTCCATTTAAGGTTGTTGGTCACAATTAATCCTAGAAACCTAGTCGATTCAGTAATTTGAATGGTATTATTGCCGAAGGTGATAGGTAGGAGATTGTATGAAAGAGCTTTTGTCATCATATCATTTATGCCATCATTTTCTACGTTAATCTGTATTAAACTCTAAAGAATAATCAAATTGTGTGCATTTTTCTAACTTCTTCGGCCGTACTAAGAAAACCAAAGTTCAAAATTTTTTTAAAAATTACAGTATTGGTAGAAACTCGGTTACATTTCGTAGAAATAAATTGAGGAAATTATATCTTTTACTTTGGGAATAAATTACAAAAATACTCTTTTTTTACCATATTCTTGACGTTATCCAAAAACCACGAAATATATTTTGATGAAAATTACATATGTTGTCTAACAGTAGATATCACATAACATATATTTTTATCAAAATTTTTAAACTTCTGCTTCAAAAACCGCGTCCAAATGTGTAATGTGGGTTGCCTGCGTTGTAGGCGTATCTTCTTCCACTTTGAAATATTTTTATTCAAAATAAAAGTGTAAAGCGCATGCGTTATTTAATTTGTTATTTTGACGTTAAAAGTTTAAAATTTAACCTCACTATTTCATGCTTAATATTATTAATTTTTGTAGTTTCATTTCATTATGTTTAGAAGTACATTAAATTTAAAACTTAAGATAAATTATAGGATAGAAAAACGTTTTAAGTGGACAAAAGAAAAATGTACTTTATTTGAAAATCTTTTTGGTGCTTATAAACTTAATTTGAATTGCAAGTATCTCTTATTTAAGCTGTTTTTTTTTCAGAACTACGTTACGGTTCATTTAAAAGCTACAGAGTTAAGAACAAAATACCTTTACTAAGTGAAGAACATATAATTTCAAATGCTGCTTTTTGTAGTAGTCTCGATATTGCAAAAGATGAGTGGGTAAAGTTTCCCGAATTAGTCAAGTGTCGAAGTAACGTCTTAGAACAACGCTATTTACATTTAAAAGAAAGTGGTTTTACTAGTGTCGGTGCTGAAGTTTTAGCTAAGTGAGCGGTTTATAATTTTATATAAAATTATACTTTCATTTATATTTTAGGTACAGAAAATGCGTGAGCAAAAGAGTTGATTTCTTAAAACAATTTAATTTTATTCCCAAGGATACTAATGTAGCTAAAAGTTTAAGTTCTTATTTATTTCCACAACCAACTGATATGTACATTGATGACTTAACAGACGATAATGTTTTTGAAGAAATTCATTATAAAATTCGTACGCGTTACTTAAGTAAGTAAAAAAAGACGCCATTTCTTTGATAACACATAGGTTTTGTAGTGTGGAAATTCGAAGCCACAGAAGATGAAATTAAAAAATTTTATCGAATTTATAACTTTTCAAATGTTAAAAGTTTTGATTTCTTGTGCCAAAATTTTAACTTCTTAAAAGAACTAGGATATTCAATGAAGAAAGTGATGAGACACGGATATGTGTTAGCAGTTAATCCACGTTCTCCCAAAGAACTTTTAGATGGTTTTTCACAAGTGTCTAAAATCAATTTACTTGAAGGCATGAAGGTACATCCAAAACTAATTACAGCTTCATTGAAAAATTGTACAGAAATTCACAGCTACTTGAAGGTAAGTTGTTTAAATTAATTAGGTACTCGAGTTTATGAAATGTTTTAGGAATTAGAAATCGACGACTCGACGATTCAAAACTGTTTGGGATTATTTACATTATCTCCAAGTACAGTTAAGCTTCGGTTAAGTGAAATAAGATCGGTTCCAGATTTACAGGTTTTGCTTAATGATTTACGTACTTTAAAACTTATTGTACGTCACTGTAGCTCAAGATCAAAGCTATCTTTTCTTAAAAATCTGAAGATGAAGTGTATACCATTTTCAGCTATTGGTAGTAGTTAATAGATAGTTTTGAGATTTATATAAAATTTGTTATATTGTAGGAAGCAATGAACAAACTTTGAAATCGTTTGTTGCAAGAGGATCAGATATTAATGCTACTAGTGATTTAATTAATCTTTTGAATCGGTTATTAGGCACACAAGACGGTTGTACAGTTATAAGAAATCTTAAAAAGCACAGATTTTATCGTCATGTGCCTTTAATGGATATTGAACGTAATTATGAATTATTAACCGAATTACATTTTGATAAGCAGGCTATAGAGGCTGTTGTACAAATTCTCTTATATCCAAGGTTAGTACAAAATAATTAACACTCTAAACGTTAAGTTTAATAATTCTTTTAGCAATAAATTGAAGGAAACTTACGAAAAGATTCAAACTTTGTATCCACCAGCAAAAAAACTAACCAACGTGCAACAGCTTAATTTAATTATTTATTTTATGGAAAAAGAACATAGTTTTAGTGGAAATGGAGTGTGGAATAATTGTGAAGACGACACAGATTTTGTTCTTTAATCACCATTTTTTCGTATTGTCAACATGACTGTGATATTGTTTTCATTGAATATCAATATTTTAGAAGTGTTAGCAAAAACTAGAATACTATCGTGAAAAATATAAGAAACTAAAGTAAACAAAAATTTTGTAAGCAAAATGTAATTTAATAAACGATGAAATGGAATATGTTTAAATTATTGTTTTGACAATTTTTGAAAATTCTCAGTGAGTAGGTACTTGCACTTGTGAGATATTAGTTTCTATTTTTCTATCTAATGTCTTCATTTTTTTGAAGGTCTCAACTTGTTAATCTCCAAGAATTCATTCATTAGTACTGCTTTAAACTTTGATGCGATTTGTTTTTCACTACTGATATTTCTGTACCATATTGTAGTTAAATAGATAAAAACAGTTTAAATAAAGCTGTAAGGATTGGTTCATTGGTTGTTTGTAAATACAGTTTATAAGAAATTCCATAATTTAATGACTTATTATAATCGAGTTATTGAAGTTCTCGACGTTTTGAGTCTCCTTGATTCCAAAAATTGAAAAAAAAGTCCGGATGTGTGAGCCCCCCCCCCCCCCATAGAGCAAAAACTACTGAAGTGATTTTGATGAAATTTTATTGTAGCCACTTTAAAATTATTTCATCGGCAAAAATAGCTTTAATAAGAAATCTATACAGGGTGTCCAAAAATAAGGTCGTTATTTTGTGCGCATATTTGCAAATTTGGTCCCAATTCATTTCTTTTAGGCTATAAGATAGTACATAATGTGAGCTCCAATTGAAAACAAATATTTCAAATTTTTTTATTCAAAATCGGCCAATAGAACCATTGTCCCATTTTGTGGTTTTTCTCTTATAACTTGGCTGGTAATTATTATTATAAAAATTTCTAAACGGCATTATATAGCCAAAATATAGCGCTTTCGTTCTAAAAGAGTCGGTTTTCAAAATTGTTTAAAAATTACCTTCTTTTAAGTGGCCAGAATAGGTCACAATTTTGGAATGGATTTTCTCAAAATTTCCTCTGCCATATTTTTTCTTTTTTGGATATGTTACAGACAACGTAATTCTTTATCGAAATATATATTTTTATCAAAATCTCTCGAGCCGTTTTGGAATAATGATTTTTTGAATGTCAAAACTTTAAAAATCTCTAATTTCTTTTGTAATACAAATGAAAACTTTAAAATGGACATTTGTATCAATCCCATGAATATCTATTATTTGACACTATTTTTGGTTAACAAAACGTTTCCGGTTAAACCGGAAATTACAAAAATATCAAAATTTTTAGGAACGCTGTGTATTTTTACGATACCAAACACTTTATATTTTGACTTCCGGTTTAACCGGAAATGGATTTCTTAATTTAAATAGAACACCCCGTATGTTTTTCAATATTTTCAAAGCTCGTAAAATTAGCTTTCTGAAGATATAAAATAATGTATATTTTGAACTTCAATATGCCAAAATTATAAAAAAATGAAATTATTGAAACTGTTTATACCTAAAAATTCTGCTTACACATAGAAGTCCCAGGCTAAAAACCTTGAAGGACGCAATTTAAAAAAATTATTTTAAATTTAATACAAAATTTTTGAAAATAATTTAAATAAACGTTGTGCGCTTGCGGTACGCTTAGTTCTTATTATGACCGCCTAGGGCACCTAGCGTTCTATTCCGTTTTTCCACCTCCTGTCACTTCCTGTTTGCAACACGAACGTTCTTGTAGCTGCATTAGGTGTAAACGTGCTTCTAATTTAATAATAAATTGCTGAAAATAAGTTAAAATTACAACAATATATCAAGAAAATGTACCTCGAAAGTGTTTTGAAGACGATTACATTAAAAATCCAGTGTAAATTGTATTTATTAAGAATTGGTGTATACCACGTGCTACCAAGGTCACTAATGCAAAAGGTTAGTTGTTTATCTTAAATTTTTCATGGTTGCCGTAAATGTGAATGAAAATAAAATACTGATTAAAAAGATGTAAAATTACGATTTTTAAGAACTCGCAATAGAGGAAAAAGTAATTTACTTTCATAAAAATGTAAAGTGCATCTCCAAACAGCAAATGATTCAATTAATTAATTGTTAAACACCTGTTTGATTCATATCTACATTATCTTGTGAATTATGGAGATCGTTTTGCTTGCCTGATGCTTATTTCAAAGCAATTCGACTACTGTTATCAGACAAAGGTCCAAGACCTCGGTTCAACGATTTTGATCAATGACAATTATTCTTGTCGAAACTGAGCCGGCGTTTTTAAATTTTCATACGCAAGGTAAAAATTGTGCATTTGAATGCCATGTAATGTGCCCTAATGCTAAATTTAAATTAGCAAAGTAACATAAAACATCGAATAAAAATTGTGGTTTTTAGAACAAAATTTAGAGTTTTAAAATCGAAGTACATAAATCCACAATTTAAAGTTAAAGTTTATTGTTGTACCTTAAATGTAATTAGTTTCTTACGTATGTGTACTAATTTATCTTTATTTTCAGATTAATTAACTACATTAACACATTTTCTTTTGGAAACACTGAAAATTTGCCAGAATGAGAAACAAGCTCCTGAAACTTGGCAGTCTCCAGCTTTTGAAAATTATTCAAGATTTCACTTTGTATCTATCAACTAGAAGCTACATTCTACACTCAGTAACATGATTCTTACTGCCATCAAACGAATCAATAGGTATGTTTTTATTTTTGGAATAAGGGCGAGTCTTTGTGTCACCGTGCAACATATAGTTACACAAAACATATTAAACTCTTTAAGGTAGTGTTTGTCAAGCTATTTGCTTGTGTAATGTGTAATCCATTTTGTAGCATTCAATTTTATGGCCTCGGATTGAGTTACAAAGACGGAATAAATTATTATTTTAAATTTCTTAAAATTGCATTCGTTGTAAAAACTACTTGTTCTCAAACTCCCGTAACACAAATTATTTTTTATTCGGGACTATCAGGAAACAGATATTCATAATTTTTTGCCTATATCAGACTTCAAAATTTGTTATTAAACTTTTATTTTGTTTTACTTAATAATTATTAAGCTAATAACGTACAAGATTTGTGTATGTTGTAATTTCAAATAGTAAGAGAAACATCGAAGAGTGATACCCATTTCTGTACTAATTATTTATTTATAATTAGTAAATAATAGCACAATTTAAAGTTAAAGTTTATTGTTGTACTAATGTATCTTTATTTTCAGGTTAATTAACTACTTCACCATATTTCGTTTGGAAACACTGAAAAATGCCTGTAACTTGGAAGTCTTCAGCTTTTGAAAATTATTCGAGATTTCACTTTGCGTATATCAACTACAACCTATATGCTACACTCAGTAGCATAATTCTTACTGGCAACAAACAAATCTATAGGTATGTATTTATTTTTATTTTTGTAATAAGAGTGGGTCTTTAGGATGTCCCTACCATACAGCATACATTTATTTATTAAACTCTTCAAAGGGGGTTGTAAACCAAAAATGAAAGTTATAGTACGGAAAATTCTAAAAACAAATTTTCAAACCTCACATTGCTGTGATGAACCATTCAGAAGATATAAGAGTTTTAAGTAAAAGTTTGTGACAATCGATAAAATAATGTTCAAAAACTAAATCGCTAAGCAACAAGGGTAAATTAATATTCAACGTCACAAATTTCGAACTCACCAGCTTATATCTCGGTTAATACTTGTGATATTTTTGTAGCATTTTTTAATGAAAAAAAGTTTTTTTTTGCTAATGCTAGCTCGAGCTAATTTTTAGTTTCTTAATATTCAATTATACAGGCTGTTTCAAATTCAAAAACCACCACAAAAATCGAAAGTGGTGTCATATTTTTGTGCTTTCGATTCCACCTATTTTTAATTTTTGTGCTCTTTTTTAACCCCAAAACAGTGGATTAACTGAAAATGCGTGACGTCACACGCTTAAGTAAGTCATGTAGATCATCACGATATTTCACCAAAGATTTCTTTCAGTTATTTTAAGAAGAAAAAATCTTACAAGTATTTGTTCTAAACGGCTTAGTTTTCGAACTACATAAAGGTTGTGAAATTTTTGAAAATATAAACTTGATATCCACTTATAAAATGTACAATAGTTTTGGAGAATGCGCCGTAGAAGGTTTTTTAAAACCCGTCTTCGCTTTCTTTAGTCGTCTTAGAGTTATGAGTTAGTATGCTTGGGAGTTATTTTTAGATTTAATTAACTGACTCGATATTTTAACTTAAAAAAATTATTGTAGTTCAATTTTTATACCGGGTGGTGACCGGACCTCTCGGTCATACAGATTTAACATGTAAAAACATACTTTGGTAATTTCCTGCTTTCCAATGTATTTTAGAAAGAAAATCTTCAAATAAAAGTTTTAGAGAATAAAATTCTGCATCTACATGAATAAACAAAATTAATTTTGGACGCTTTATAACGCCTGAAATTTGATTTGAAAATTCCCAAAATTAGCAGAAATAGCGATTGCCATGAAAAATTCCGAATAAAAATGATCAATATTTGACATTGACATTTTTCAAAATTATTTTTGAGGGTAATTTAAATTAACTGAAACTAAAAATGAAGTAATTTTTAGGGATGATATTATCATACATCATACGTAAATATTATTTATTATTAAATAAATTTAATAATTGAATAAAAAATGCAGAATTATTTTGACAGATAAAGCATAAAATATTTGACAATTTAGAATTTATTGTGTTTCAAGGCAATCCCTATTTCTGCTAATTTTCGGAATTTTCAGATTAAATTTCAGGCGTTATAAATCATCCAAAATTAATTTTGTTTATTCATTTAGATGCAGAATTTTATTCTCTAAAACTTTTATTTGAAGATTTTCTTTCTAAAATACATTGGGAAGCAGGAAATTACCAAAGTATGTTTTTACATGTTAAATCTGTATGACCGAGAGGTCCGGTCACCACCTGTATTTTAATTTAATGTTAAAAAAATTATTTTTTTTTTCTATAATTTTTTTCAATTTATTTTACATTTAATTGAACTTAAATTTTTTCTCACTATAATTTTTTTTAAATTTAACTGCCTCCTTATTCTACCATAAAAAATATTGAATCTAAATTATTTCTTTTTATAATCGTTAAGAAAAGTAACTTTGACATTGCTGGGAGCTATTTTTAGATGTAACTGATCCCATTGCAACTTATTGATAAAAAACAAAGAAAAAACATTCTGAATTGAACTTTCCCAAAACCTGTGGCTCTATTGTCAAAATTAAAAAAAAAATAGGCAAAAGTTGAACTTCGAAACTGATGCTTTTTTAATTTAAAACTTTTGGACATTATGTTGCGAGAAAATGCTTGCAAAATAGCAAAATGATAGGAAAAAATAGATCATATTTAAGTAATAAAATCAGGAAAAAATAGATCATATTTAAGTAATAAAATCAGCAAGTAGTGAGAAATATTTTTAAATTCTAAAACCACCAGTCTCTAAGTTGAACCTTTGCCTATTTTTCAACTTCTGGAGAGTGAAAATGGATACTTCGTTTGTATGAAAAAAACTTCGACCTTACTGGCAGTTTGAAAAAATGATTGTTTTACGTATTTTAACGTAAAAAAATTTTTGAAGTTATATTTATTTTCGACTTTATACTACAATAAGATTACTACCTAGAAAGATAAAAACAAGTAGAAATACAGCCAAAAATTAGAGTACAGGCGAGATTAGTTTCATTTTGTTTATATTGACAAAATAAGAGTACAGTTAAATTACCAGAAAGTGAAAACCAAGTCAAATTGTTAAGAAAAATAACTTCGACCTTACTGGAAACTTTTTTTAAATTTAAATAACCCCATAACGCTTACGTTAAATTCGTAGCTTATTATTAGGGATTGCTTTTAGAATTAGTGAATATTTTTGTAAAAATTTTACCTAAAGTTATTGAAGTTAAATTTCTTTGTTAATCGCATTATAAATATTGTTTATCATGCCTCGCAGAAAAATTCAGCGAACTGCAGAGGAAAAAGAGCAGTTGATAAAACGCTAAGAACTATCAACGCCGATATCGAGAAATCGCTCGCAATAGAAAAGCAAATTACGTGTTTAATCATGAGAATGAGATAATTCACGTGAACGAAAATTATATTGGTGCAATGACTATTGCTTGCATACACTTGCGGTGCAAAACATTTTGTATCTGAAAAAGTTTTAAATAAAAACAATTCATTTAATGATTGTTGTAATCACGGCGAAGTATGTTTGCAAGCTTTACCTGTTTTCCCCCCTGTTTTAAAATCATTATTTAAAGGTTCACATCCAAAATCGAAACAATTTTTTGAACATATTCGAAGTTATAATAACTCATTTTCTTTTGCATCGTTTAATGCAAACTTGATGACTTTTAATAATACACGGAAAGGTCCGTTTTGTTTTAAAATACAGGGTCAAATATATTATCAAATTAATACAGCACTTTATCCATCATGTGATGAGATGCCAACCTATGGTCAACTTTTTATTGTAGATTCCCAAGAATCAGTAGAATTTCGTTTGAATCATAATACTGAATGTGACAAAGAAGTTATGAACATAATTGAAGATTTGATGCGTGAACATAATTTATTTGCACAATCTTATCAAATGATAGCGAAGAATTGGCTAATCAACGTCTCACTAATTCAAATAATGCAAATGAAGACCCTGAATTGCACCTTTTATTTACAATGAAACCTGGAATGGACCAAAATCGTTATAACTTTCAAAGAGTAAATGAAGTTGCCGCAGTATTTTCCACAACTGCTGATGATTCAGAATCAGATTCTGATCCAGAATCGTACGTAACAATGCGAAACAAAAGTAATAAATCATTGCAGTTTGTTAGTACAATGGATGGTAACGTAGAACCTTGGATTTAAGCTTAATTCTCAGCTATCCGAAACCGTCGTATACGACATAAAATATTGGAATTTCGAAATTCCACCAATAGGAAAACTTTCGTATCGTCGTATACGACGGTTTCGGATAGCTGAGAATTAAGCTTTATCCTCTATTTTATCCATACGGCACTCTTGGATGGTACAGAGATTTGCGCTGTACTACAAAAAACAAACGAATTACTCGAGCATGTTATATTAAGTACAGAATGGCTATTCGCGAAGACACAAATGTTTTTTTTTGATGGGACGGCGATTGATTCAACAATGGATAGTCGATAGTTACGTCAAAATTGAAAAAGATAGGTTAACTTTTTGTAGAAATAATCAAAAGAAATTACGTGCGGAATCTTATCAAGGGTTAATTGATCATCTAGAATTAAAAGCACAAAAGAATCATCAAAGTATTGGAAAAATTGTAATTTTACCATCATCATTTCAAGGTTCGCCGCGAAATATGTTACAAAATTACCAAGATGCTATGGCAATTGTAAGAAAATTCGGTAAACCAGATTTATTTATTACAATCACTTGTAACCCCAAATGGAAAGAGATTTCTGAAAACTTAATGGAAAGCCAAACTGCTTCAGATCGACGTGATCTGGTAGCTCGAGTATTTAATCTCAAAAAAAAATTTCTCATTGATTTGATAGTAAATAAAAACTTTTTTGGCAAAGTACAAGCGTATGTTTATGTGATTGAATTTCAAAAACGGGGTTTACCGCATGCGCACACATGTTATTAACTTTAAAACCGTCTCACAAAATAACTACTTCAGAAGTAGTTGACCGATACATATCTGCAGAAATACCAAACCCGGAAATAGATTCTATACTACATGCTATTGTTTTAAGAAACATGGTTCACGGTCCATGTGGAAATTGGTGTTTAACAGAACAGAAAGTATGTTCAAAGAATTTTCCTAAAACATATAATGAAGTAACAACTCTGGATGAACAAGGATATCCAAATTAGCGACGTAGAAATACTGGACTTTTTTATAAGCGTTCTGATGGTTATGTTTGTGACAATAAATATGTTGTGCCTTACAATCCACATCTTCTCAAAGTGTTTAATTGTCATATTAATGTTGAAGTGGTTTCTAGCATTAAGTCTGTCAAATATTTGTATAAGTACATTTACAAAGGGCACGACGCTGCAGGAATAACAATTAGCGAATCAACTAATGAAACTATTGAACACGATGAACTACGTAGTTTTATCGAAACAAGATACGTTGGTCCGGTAGAAGCTGCTTGGAGAATATTAAATAAACCTTTACAAGATAAGAGCCACTCCATTACCAGATTACCAGTGCATTTACCAAATCAACAAAATGTTATTGTTAGTGATGATTGTGATGAAAGTGAAATCAGAAATGCATTAGAAAAACAAACAATGCTTCTAGATTATTTTGCACTAAATGTAAGAGACCATGAAGCTACACAGTACGTGTATGGTGACATACCAACCCACTATGTGTTTAAAAAAAACAATAATCATACTAATACCTACGGGTATCATTGGCAAAGACGTCAGAAACAGTTCAACGTTATTGGACGAATGTATTCTGTAAGTCCCAGTCAAACTGAATTATTTCATTTACGTTTATTATTAATTCACATCAAAGGAGCAAAGAGTTTTGAAGATTTAAGAACAGTAAACGGAGAAGTTCAAGAATCTTACATAGCAACATGTCTTAAATTAGGACTGATTGAAAATGATCATGAATGGAAGAGAGCTATGCACGAAGCTGAAGTTTGGATGATGCCGAAACAGTTCAGATGTTTATTTGTTCGAATTCTGATGCATTGTCAGCCAACTCATCCTGAAGAACTATGGGACGAATTTAAAAAACCATTGTCAGAAGATTATGTCAGACATTTTGGCGAAATTAGAGGACAAAACAAAGGTTACGCTGACATTAACTTGCTTCTCGGTGCTGAAGGTTTTGATCTTACGATGTTTCCTACTATGCATCAAATAAGTGAGATTGAAACTAAGGATCATGTTTTAGATGAAGCGGAAACGATCGAAGATGCATCAAAATATTACGCAAATTTAAATGAAAAGCAAAAACATATTGTTGATATCACACAGTAGTCAGAGCGCGCGTAAGCGCGCACTTTGGTGCTAGTTTTGAAAAATTAAGAATAAAATTGTTAAAATATTTTTAATATAACTTGTTGGTTCCACAAATACGTCATATTTTTAGTGCAATAGAAAATTACCATTGCTAGCAGGGGCGTACTTGTAGGGAAAGAGGTGAATATTTTGAATCCCAAAATACCGAGCTAACTTTATATTCGTGACATCACACTAGAGTAAGTTTGTTAGATCATCACGATATTTCACGAGCTGTTTCTATGACTTATTGTAAGAAGAAAAGCAATTGTAATTCGCCCTAAACGGGTTAGTTTTGAAACTATACTGGGTTTTGAAATTATAAAGATTCATTCATGTTGGCTGTTAATATAAGAATAAGCAGTAAGCGTTTAGAATTGTCGTTCATACTCAACTTACTCTTGTAGCCATAGCAATCCGACATGCACTGTCGTGGTTTCAGCTCAGTTGATTTAAAGTGACAAGTAGAAAACAAAAGTACTTAACCTCAATATTAAATGAACGGGTTTACTATATTCATGAGATCATAACCATGATAATCACGAAATGGTTCGAAATTAGTTGAAGTTCCAAAAGAATAAAAAAAATATATCGTTATAAAAAATTCTTACGACCAGCCTGAACCGTACCAATGGTTTTTGTATAGCTGAACTTTTCTGCTTATTCTTATGTTAAGAGCCAGTATGCATGACCCCTAAAAAAACATTATGGTAAGCAAAGATAATTTATTGAATTGTTGTAATATTTGTGTTTATAGCGAATAAATAATATTGTGTGACCTCGTTCTTGTGTTTGGGACTTGGATTAACTATCTCAACTCCCTTCTTCATGTCATCATGCTTCCATAGTGCATTCGAACTATAGCAATAAGCCGTATTTTAAAGTTCAACACCGTTAGAAAGTTCTGAACTTAACGCCCCTCGGTCGCAATTCCTTAGGAAAATTAAAAAGTTTTGGGGGTGCTATTCAAAAGACATGATATCTTGATTTAAGTCTGAGAAACTTGACTGTTGGGCAGATAGGGTACATCCACAAGTTACACTTTCGCAGGATGGTAACCTCTAGTGAAAATGAAAATTAATTCCTTTTTCAAATAAATTTGCGTTTCTGAACTTTTTGCACATGTCTCATCTGATAGCAAAGTATCATTTTTGTAGAAAAACCTATCTGGAACTGTCTTTTGGAGTGGTAGGAAAATTATCAGTTGGTTATTTACAAAATCAGATTAAAAATAATAGGAAATGTTCTAGTACCACATTTAACATTTTTAAAACGTGAAAGTACAGTGGTGCAGATTCGGATTGATAACCAAAATGAAATTTTTGCCGTTTAGGACAAATACTTGTAAGATTTTTTCTTCTGAAAAATAATAAATTAATAAATGAAATAAATAATTTTTGTGCTGAAAATGGCCGTGCTAACATTCTCTTTACAATAGTATTAAACATGATTTTTAAATTAAATTTTTTTAGCACTTTTTTACGAAATGGCCGGTTAAAGTATTTAGGGATGTCGCTATATATCTAAGCGAAACAAAAGCGGAGCGATAAACAAACTCCTGTGAGTAAACAATAACCACTGACAGTTAACTCACTCGAGTTTGTTTATATTAATATAAATTTAAGAGATACAGAGAGAGAAGGAGCACTCGTTCCCTCCATCTGTACTACGCAAGATATTGGCTACGCCATATTCTTTATAAAAGTTCAGGACTTTACCTACTATTGCCAACTATACGAAAATACTTTAACCGGCATTTTGCCGAAAAAATGTTATAAAAATAAAATTAAAAAATTTTTTTTTAAATAATGTAAAGAGAAAAATATGCTTTATCGAATAGCATAAAACTAATACGTTACCATTTAAAAAAATTTTGTGGATAGGCGTAACTCAAAAACAATTGAAAAAAAAAATTTATCAAATATTCTTAAATACATACAAGGTGATTAAAAAATGGCGGAATTCCTCTGGAGGAGTTGTTGGGGAGTACGGAAAAAATGTAAAAAAAAAATTATTCTGACAAGTTCAAATAATTTAAGAAGAACTTAATCGTAAATTTGACAACATGGCTGCATGCAGGTCGATACCAACAATTAATCATTTTCAATTTTACTGTACAAATTAACCAAAAAATTTCAATTTCAAATGTCAATCTATAATTTTTGTAATATCATTGCCAGATTCATATTAAAGCTATCAGGGTTAAAAATCAATAATTTTAAATTTCAAATTCTGGACGAATTAGGCCTAAAGTTAGTTTCTTTTAATTGAAATGTTTATTTAACAAAATAATCTTGGACTTAAATCATGAATTTTCACAAAGTGCTGGTAAATAAAAATGTTGAAAACCCATCTTCAGCTGTTAATATCTCGGAGAAATGATTGAAAAGAATTTTTTTAACATTTTTCCCGTACTCCCTTAATAGTCCCCAACAACCTCTCCAGAGGAATTTCGCCATTTTTGAATCACCCTGTATAGATAAGAATTTCATAAAAAAAACTTTTATATTGAACATTATTTCTTAATATTAATATTAACGACAGAAAATCACCGTTTCCATACTTCTAACTATGATCTTTGAGGCTTTGTAAAGCATCTAAGTTGAATATAGAATAAAACCTCAAATATTTGAATTATACCCACACACATAGTTGATATTTAAATTTGACTAGTAAAAACAAAAGAAAGTCGTTTCTGCTTTGCAAATAACATCAACTGAAATCTTCAATAATTAAATTTTAATACATTTATAAGTTGATATTTAAATTTTAGGGTTATAAGCAAGCACAATTTATTTAAAAACTGTCATTCAAGCAATTTAAATTTTGTTCGAGCATGTTTCAGCAAATAGTGTTTGAACAGTTTAAAAACACGCTCAAAATATCATTGTATGCTGTAATTTCAAATAGTAGGAGAGACATCGAAGACACATTAGTGATACCTTTATTAATAATTTAGTAAATAATAGCACTAGTTACTGATTTTTCTAATATTTTTTTTTTATTTTCAGAAACCTGTATTTGGTGCAATGCTGACAAATAACTCCAAATAGAGGAGACACAGTTAAAAAAAATGAGTGCCTTGGGAGGTGATTCTACAATTTTCGTTGGTCATCTTTTTACGGTTGCATGGCTTTCGCTTTCGCACCTTTCGCTATCACCGATTAGAGTAGGTGATGGCAGGTGCAAAATTCCCTACTTATTCCTACAAAGAAAAAGACAACATTATCAACGTGTACTTACCTAATCTGGGAATTATTTACATAACAGAAGAAAATAAGAAGAGCGGTAAAAAAGATTGATATTTTCAAAGTGTCGTAGTTCCATTTTCATAGATTTTTCACTTGTTTTGAATTGCTATTTGTATTGAGGTTCTTCATCATTTTATAGCACCTTTCGCTATCACCGATTAGAGTAGGTGATGGCAGGTGCAAAATTCCATACTTATTCCTACAAAGAAAAGGACAATATTATCAACGTGTACTTACCTAATCTGCGTATTATTTACATAACAGAAGAAAATAAGAAGAGCGGTAAAAAAGATTGATATTTTCAAAGTGTCGTAGTTCCATTTTCATAGATTTTTCACTTGTTTTGAATTGCTATTTGTATTGAGGTTCTTCATCATTTTATAGCACCTTTCGCTATCACCGATTAGAGTAGGTGATGGCAGGTGCAAAATTCCATACTTATTCCTACAAAGAAAAGGACAATATTATCAACGTGTACTTACCTAATCTGCGTATTATTTACATAACAGAAGAAAATAAGAAGAGCGGTAAAAAAGATTGATATTTTCAAAGTGTCGTAGTTCCATTTTCATAGATTTTTCACTTGTTTTGAATTGCTATTTGTATTGAGGTTCTTCATCATTTTATAGCACCTTTCGCTATCACCGATTAGAGTAGGTGATGGCAGGTGCAAAATTCCCTACTTATTCCTACAAAGAAAAGGACAACATTATCAACGTGTACTTACCTAATCTGGGAATTATTTACATAACAGAAGAAAAAAAGAAGAGCGGTAAAAAAGATTGATATTTTCAATGTGTCGTAGTTCCATTTTCATAGATTTTTCACTTGTTTTGAATTGCTATTTGTATTGAGGTTCTTCATCCTTTTATAGCACCTTTCGCTATCACCGATTAGAGTAGGTGATGGCAGGTGCAAAATTCGTACTTATTCCTACAAAGAAAAGGACAACATTATCAACGTGTACTTACCTAATCTGGGAATTATTTACATAACAGAAGAAAATAAGAAGAGCGGTAAAAAAGATTGATATTTTCAAAGTGTCGTAGTTCCATTTTCATAGATTTTTCACTTGTTTTGAATTGCTATTTGTATTGAGGTTCTTCATCATTTTATAGCACCTTTCGATATCACCGATTAGAGTAGGTGATGGCAGGTGCAAAATTCCTTACTTATTCCTACAAGAAAAAGGACAATATTATCATCAGCGAGTCGTTTTCTGTACTTACCTAATCTGGGTATTATTTACATAACAGAAGAAAATAAGAAGAACGCTAAAAAGGATTCATATTTTCAAAGTGTCGTAGTTCCATTTTCATAGATTTCTAACTTGTTTTGAATTACTATTTCTGTTGTGGTTCTTCGTCATTTAATAGCACCTTTCGCAATCACCGATTAGAGTAAGTGATGGCAGGTGCAAAATTCCTTACTTGTTCCTACAAAGTAAAAGAATATTATTATCAGCGTGTCGTTTCTGTACTTACCTAATCTGGGTATTATTTACATAACAGAAGAAAATAATTAAAGTGTGCCTAAAATCTATAATTAAGGCGTGGAAACTATTAAAATAAAGTAAAACTAAAACAAAGTGCAATTTGAAGAACTAAAATGTGGCACAATCTCTGAATTATGATATTTTAAAATGAACGGTCGTTCGTAATGTGGTTTAAGTAATTTTTTACTTTGATTTTCTTCTTCCTTGTGCAAACTCGAAGTATTTTCAAATGATCGATCATTTATAATGTGAATGATCACATTCACATGTGATCTTTAAACAAGGCATCCAGTGTAAAGCGTCGTTATTAATCACTTACAAATATTTTTGCTTTTTCCAAAGAAATCGTAAAAAAACAAAATTTCTTATTGATATTAAATCAACGTATAAAAAAGTAGATCTTTAAAACAAATTGTGTGTAATCTAAACATCTACTGAGTGGTTACAGGATTTATCCACGCTAGCACTCCTACTGTATCACATCTTGTAACATCGTATGTAGGGGAGCGACGGGTAATGAGTAGGGCTGAGAATTATATGCGCTAAAAATGTTCAAAATATGCTGTTAAATATAGCGAAAATATGCTGTAATTTTCCAATATATGCTCTAACAATTTTCATAATAACTCAAATATTTTTATAAATTACCATTTTTTTAAGAGAATGACACTAAAATACTGAAACAGTATTGTTTATTCAAATTTTTTCGAGTTTATTTTGTATTACAGTAGAGTCTCGTTAATGTGAACTAATTATTACCGATGCTGTTCTCGTTTTCGAGGAGTTCACGTAAGTGGATAGGTTAAATAAAAATAATGATAAACAGCTAAAATAATTATTATTTATGAAACAGAATAAAGTAAATACATAATAAGAAAAAGTATGTAATGAATTAGTGTGTGACAACAAAATCCAATATTTTTGTTTGTCGAAAAGATTGTTTACTTGAAAGTATACTGGCTTTTTCACGTAATTTCTGAAGAGTCTGAATGTCTTCAAACTCTACATTATTTTGTTGGTCCCATTCTAGACCTTTATTAAAAATTTGAATTGCTTCTGTGTTACTGGTTCGATCTGTCTAAAGTGTGTATTCTGTAACTAAGATGTTAATTTTTAACGTCCTTTAAAAATTTTAACACCCGCTAAACTAAAATCGCTATTCTGTATCATCAAAATTTAACCTGGATACGCTAATTTACTATTTTTAACAGGTGCAATTTAAAGGGTAGTCAAACGTGGCCGCTAAAATTTAAAGGGACGTTAATTGTGATTGTGTGACAGTTTCATTTAAAAATGGCATAAGTATTAGATGCTTTTCATAATATCGTCTTCACTGAAGAATAGAATAATGCATTACACAGCTAAAATAATTTCAATTTTACAAATGCAAACTGTTGGAGAATAAAATTCTGAATCGTTTTTCGAAATCAATCTCGAATTATTCAGAGTTTGTGAGATCTTATCTTGGTAATCCTTTTGAGCTTCGAAATCCAAAATTTTTAAAACTATTATTGCTTAAATCCCATAAATACTGTGGCGGAGTATATGGTTATGCCTTTGTTTACTCCTTTACGTCCCTATCTTGCACACTTTTCTTCATTGAGGAAGTTTTCAAAGCGCTTGCCAATGCTGCTCCACTTTTGGGATATCATCTAGGGTTTGTTTCGCCGATAACTACTTTATTTTAATCGAGGACCTTTTTTTCAAAACTCTCTTTGTCTAAATTGAATAAATTTGAGGTTTATATCACATCTATGCATACATTATAAATTATGTAGCAGGCTTTCATAATTTGCCATCATATTTTGCAAAACTTGCTTTGTTAGAAAAACAATAAGAAATCTTCAAGTTCTTTCAAACATCGCTTTATACCAAAATATCATTTTTATACAACTAACTGTATTTTAATGAAGTGGGTGAGGCCATTTTTATGTTTATCGTCTTGAAAGATTGAAAGAGTGTATTAATATTCCTAAAGAGGGTAGAGAGTGTTATGAAGATATTTTGGAAAAAACAAGATTGGAGGAACCGTGCCGACAGTGATCAAAGATCAAGAAGATTGAAACTTCTTTTTGTATTTTGATAGTAAAATCTGTAATATTCTATTTTATTTTAGCAAATTTTCTACCTTTACAAAATAACAAAAACCGTTTTCTGAAAATTTTAGTTTTGAGACCAAGCGAGTTTTGAAAATAATGACAAACAAGTTGATTTTGCACCCTACTTTTTAATAATTGATAAGTCAATATGACAGGAACATCTGAACTAAAAAGACAAAAAAGGCTTGTTCACGAATAAGAATTATTCATTTTAACGGCACCTGTTAAAATGATATATTTTAAAGGAATTGCTAAAATGGTTGTTACAGAATAGTAAAATGTCAGTTTAGCTTTAACGGGTCCGCTAAAAATTAAAAATTTAAAGGACGTTAAAAATTAACATCATAGTTACAGAATACCCACTTTACTCTGATTTGTTATATCAATGTTCGATTCATTATCAGAGCTTTCTAAATTTTCATTGTCATCGCCAATATTATCTTTATTCCATTCTTCAATATCCCTATCACTGTAGTCCTGTTGAGGATCAATTTCATGTAAGAGATTAATGTTGGTCTTCAGAACACTGTTAAGATTTAGAATTTCTTTACGAAGAGTAGCTAGAGGTATGTTGTCTTCGGGATCTTCTGCACATGGACCAGATAGAATGTTTTTCCAACATTTTTTAATCATTGTTGATTCCAGTTTGTTCCAAGCCCGTGATAAACAACATCGTCTCTAAGGTTGTATTGCTTTAAAATTTTATTAATGTCTTTTGACTTATTAGCTACTACAGTTGCGAAAAAACTTGATCGATAATGCAGTTTTGTTATTCTAATTACGTTTTGGTTTATGGGCTGGATTAAGGGTATCACATTAGGTGGTAGCTGTAATAAGACCATCTTTCGACATAAGTTCGTCAGTGGGGGGATGACTTGGGGCATTGTCTAGAAGAAGAAGAGCTTTTCTGTGGAAGCCCTTGCCTGAGAAATTTTCTCACCTAAAAATTTGGTTAGTTTTGTTTAACTTTAGGTTAAAAAAGTTAATGTGCTTACCTCAGGAACAAAAATTTCATTAAACCATTCTTTAAATATGAATGATGTCATTCATGCAGACTTTGAATTTTTGTAGTACCGTAGAATGGGGTGACTATGATAATTTTGCAATGTTTTTTCTATGTAACTTTTTTATGGAACAGATTTTAATTCTGCAAAAATTTGTGTCAATATAAGCCGTTAATACAAAACGAACACCCCATCTCTTTTTTTGATAAAGTGCATACTTTACGAAAAAACTAAAAAATAGTTGCCTATCAAAGTATCCCGTCGTTTTGGGGTGACTTTGATAGCATGGTTTAAAATACATAAACAAACATGCACAGCTAACAGAAGTATCAATCTCACCCGAAATTGAAATCTATCAAGCCAGTTTTGAGAAAATAAAATTTTAAGTTTTGGGGTGACTTTGATAGTACTTAACAATATACACATTTGATTAGAAATTGTAACTTTATTGCAAAAATATAATTAAAATCAAAAATAATTCTTGTTAGATTTATATAAATAAACTTAAAGTGGATCTTGAAACATAAATCATAAACAACTAAGGCTTCTTACTGTTCTTTTACGTCGATTGCACAGTTGAATTTATATTTCGTGATTCTGTCCCCTGCTTTTTCAATGCAAGGTGTGCTCAATTGTGCCAATATATCTGCTGCAGTAACAGTAAAAATATCGTTTTCTACAAGTTTGAATATTGTGCGACTTGTATCTAATGATTTAAGTCCAATTACTTCATATTCATCGTGTGGTAATTTTTCTTGAATTTTGGCTACATAAACATAATTAGTGCACTTTCTTTTTCCAGACAAAATTCTCACTAACACAAACATACCAGGATTTAAATCACACCGGGAAGGCTCTGTGTAAATGTCATTTAAAATGTCAGAGCTTTCTTCCGAAATTTCATTTTCACTTTCACCTTCAAGAACAATTTCACTCCCGATTTCGCTATCAGATGAACTATCTGCTGTAACATGGCTAGTTACACTTTTACCAGGTTGGATATTAAGTTTTTTCTTACTTTGCCTTTTGGTGATTTGAATATCGGATTTTTTCTTTCTTAAATACTCGCTAAGACTATCAGCAATGACAGGTGCTACATCCTCATTACGAACGTTAACTGGTGTAACTTTAAATAAAACTTTATTTGGATTAAAAGGTACTATTCCACAAGCTTCAAATCCGTTCATTAATACTCTTTTAATCGAACTTTTTTCGTGATCGCCAATTTTGTGATCTGATTTAGCACACGATAAGTCCATGGCGTCCAGACATTTTTTTAATACAGAAGGAAAAGTATCTTTGGGCATTCCTGAAACTTTTGGATGTTTCATTTTAAAATCTAGGAGAACTTTTCGCCAAGCAGTTTTCATTGGTTTAAAAAAAGATACATCTAATGGCTGACAGATGTGGGTTGAATTACTGGGAAGACACACAAATTCAATATTGTGCAATTTACACAGATCTATTACACGATCTGAAAAATGTGAGGCCAGATTATCTCCTATCATTACTGTTTTTCCTCCTAAACGCCGTGCATGTGGCAAGAATATAGTTTCAAACCAATCAGTAAAACATGTAACTTCCATCCACCCATTTTTAGTTCTATTATACCGTGTTCCTCTTGAACAACATGACTCGCCACAACACGGTAAACCTTTTGGGCCTCCTACTGTCCAAGTATCCCACATGTTCTCACTACGATATATGACATAGGGAGGAAGCAATGTTCCATCAGCGGCCCCACACATCATGATGGATGTGGCAGCTTTAGAATGATTGCTTATTTGTTCCGGATATTTTGTTCCTCTTCGATATATCAGCCTTCTTTTCCCGGGATCATCACTTAGATTTGTTTCGTCATAATTGAAGATGTTAGAAGGAGGACATTCGGAAATTGTTGATTTAAGATTTTTGAAATATGATTCCATTGTCTCCTTTGTAACACCTGCACGCGCTCTTGTAATATTTGAAGCAAGTCTCTCAGAAATGTCTTTATCATGTCTCTTTAAAAAACCGGTTATCCAATCTTTACCAGGGTTAACGCCATCTTTAAATTTTTGAATATATTTCCCTGTTCTTTCTAAATAATTTTTAGTAAACATTTGAACGTCGAAACTTGA
Organism: Malthinus seriepunctatus; assembly: GCA_963924605.1. Taxonomy (NCBI): domain Eukaryota; kingdom Metazoa; phylum Arthropoda; class Insecta; order Coleoptera; family Cantharidae; genus Malthinus; species Malthinus seriepunctatus. Next base: position 25,608,730 of record OZ004600.1, on the reverse strand, counting down.
TAATGGAAATCCCCAATCAGCACATTTTACAATATTTGCAACAATTGCCTTTTCTTCCTCTCTAGATAAGACTGTCTGACCACCAGGATTATTGCCATGCTTACCTTTAAATTTATTATGTAAGGTACCGTAAGGAATTTTCAATTTTCTAGATGCGGCAAGAATGGACAGTCTTCCATTTGCAACATCCTGCAGAGCTTTTTCTAAGGTTTCTTCAGAATAATTTTTATATGTTCTAGTTCCCAGCTTGCGTTTATAAACACGTGGCATTTTGAGACAGTGGTGTAAAAAACATCAAATTAACACAGTTGGATCTGAAACCAATGTTTTATTGGTTTAACTTTTGTATAAAATTAATTTGTATAAAAGAAATAAGTTTTTCCTATCAATGTCACCCCATTTTATGTATCAAAGTCACCCCTCCAAGAAGAAAAGGCAATATTAATATTAAAGAATGGTCAATATCAAAGGTTAGGAAATTTAAAAGCACTTTGATGACATAACAATTAATATTATATGAATATAATTACCTTAAATGCAACGATAACACACGCAGTATCAAATTTTGTTGAACAACACTTTAAATCAGTATATTTACGAAAAGTTATGGAGCTATGCTTAGTAGTGTAAGATAACAATATTGGCGCGCAAACTTAATGACTCACTCCTACACATATTTAAGTAAGATTTCATAGTGGAAACAACCGTAACAGTGGTGAAAGAAAAGTTGCATACTATAAAATTTAAAATGTTCTAGTAATTATCAAATTCACCTCACAGAATCAAAGTCACCCCGTTCTACGGTATAAAGAAACATGAAAATCTTTAAAGCTTCGTGGTCTTTTTGCCTTCCCTATGATTAAAGATGTGAGTTTGTGTAACCCGGTCGCATTAGTGCATGCCAAGAATGCTATTCGCTCTTTAGTTGTTTTCTTTGGCAAGTTTTTCCTGGCAAAAGCGGTGGCAAACGGGTCCGCTGGGGCAAAATTTTATATTCTTCGTCGTAATTAACTTTATAGTAAATAGTTCCATCTTATGAATATTTTAGGCACCTTAAATCTGCCACAGTTGGATCACTTTTTATTTTGCCTGGACGTATTGATTGATATCGAGTTATATCCTTGTCGTCATATTTCGAGAAATAATTGTGAGAAAGGTACTCTACATCAAGCGCAAACGGTTTGTTTCGAGCTTCTCGAATAACTCGGACATACTCAGAGAAGAATAATTTCGCGCCCTTTTAGTTTTCCCTCTATAAGAGCATGAGTCGAGTCACACTCCTTTTGAGTGTGACCCTTCTCAAAATATTTTTGTTGAATTTCAACATTGTGCTTTGTTGCAAAAAAGCTCAAAGCATTGGACAGTATGGTATTGCAGTTTTGATAACCGCAGCCATCTGAAAATATGATGTTTTTTTTTGAATTTGAAAGACAAAAAAATGTTTTTTGTGTCTTTTATGCAATTTTTCTGAAGATGGTTCATAATGCATGAAACAAATACAGACGTCTGCAAGTCTCCCTCCCTTTCGTTCCATACGTAATTAGTACACTGGTGTGTGAGCAAGTTATAAATTCTAAAGATATGAACTTGTAATCTGGTCTTGTAATAGACATTACTAGCTGCAATAGCAGGACATAATTTTACTGCCTGTACATCCATAGTGAAAATATAATGCTTTCCATTAACTGCATCTTCTTTATCTCTCCTCTTCTTGAGCTTGACTTTTTTTCTTTAAATGATTTTGATACTCTTCTTCATTAAGTTGTTTAGCTTTCACACTTATCTTTTCTGGGTTTATACAATGATAGACCAAGACTGTCAAAGACACTATTAAAAGTGGTGATCGAAGCAGCTATTTCATTTTCAGTCTCACATTTGTTTTTATATACATAGATCATAGACTTCTTTTTTAGTTAGGAAAGGATGCTGCAAGTACTGCTTTTCTGAATCTTTACGACAATAGTGCGATTCTGCTTTCGGTAAAAGGTCAAAAAAAGTTTTAAGAAAATCTTCCTGTTTAGCAGTTTCCTAATAAAAACTGGAGCCGCTTCTTTTTAAACTCGTTGTTTGATTCTGAACTTCTGTTCTATTTGTTAAACCATGACTTTTACTTTTGAGGATCCAGTTACGTACCACCTGCTCCTTTAAACCTAAGTTGTGAGGAACATTTTCTTACAAACCTGAAGATTTGTGTTACCCACCCTCAACTGATAAAAGAATGAGCCGGTTGATTTATAAAAAAAGTAAAAATTCAAACACGAAGACGAAAAAATTAAAATTCTTTGTTTTATTTAAACGTGCCTTTCGGCGTATTTACAGCAATTTCCAAACATAACAACAATAACACAATAAAATATTTGAATTGGCTAGAAAAAATTAAAAGAATATTTTAGAAAAATTTATTATACAATGCTTATATAATTATACTAGAAACTTTAACGTATTTCAGTCTAATTGCAGTGCACTATTAATTTACTTCTTATCAAAATATTCAATTTCTAAAATCACTTTTAAAAGTTTAAATCCTTTATCGTTTAGATGGATTCCGTCAACATTATTATTTTGGTATGTTTTTTCAAAACAAAAAAAAATAATAAAAAAATTATCGCGATAGCAATTTGTTTCCATAGGTAGGTAGATAACATAAAAAATTCCCCTCGTAGAATCTTCATCGGATGAACCTGTATTAACAGTGAACTGTAAATTGTTTTCGCTGAGCTCGTCTAATTCATATTCAGCTTGTAAATACTGGTCTTCAATTTTCTGAGTATGGTTACATATGTTTCTCCACTCTTGTACGGTAACAGAATCGAATTTCTCTCGAGCCAATTTCTCTACATCGGCCATTTTAAATGTGACGTTTCTTTGAGCAACCCAATTTTTAACAGTAGCCCAAAGGACCCCGCACAATTCTTATGGGAAATGGCCCTCGGTGAATTTTCCTAAAAATTTAGTATGTTGTAGTATTTGACCTACCGAACAAAAGTCTCCATGGCCACAAAGCCCTAAACCTAATATTTTTCGTGTTGCGGAGGCTTCAAGTGCTGAATAATGTTGTCACACACAACTGTGATTTTTTGAATTTTATACATAACTATCACATTCACACAATTCTTATAAGAAATGGCCCTCGGTGAATTTTCCTAAAAATTTAGTACGTTATGGTGTTTGACCTACTGAACAAAAGTCTGCATGGCCACAAAGCCCTAAACCCAATATTTTTCGTGTTGCGGAGGCTTCAAGTGCTGAATAATGTTGTCACACACAACTGTGGTTGGATTTAATTATGGCTGGAAAAGTTTGATACAATTATTATCTTTGTAATGTTGGAGGTTTTAGTAAGGATGCCTGGAATAGGCAACATTGATAATAGGCTGGATATTGCAATAAAAAGGCGTGAAGATAATGATCTTCCAAACCTATATTTAGAAAATGACACAAGAGTATGTTTGAATCGCAATCAGGGTATTGAAAGAGAATTAACGAATATTGAAGAAAATTCCATGTGTCTCCGATTAAATATTGCAAAGCAGAGAGGCATCCGAACTTACATTTTTAAAATAAAATTCAAAAAATCACAGTTGTGTGTGACAATATTATTCAGCACTTGAAGCCTCCGCAACACGAAAAATATTAGGTTTAGGGCTTTGTGGCCATGGAGACTTTTGTTCAGTAGGTCAAACACCACAACATATACTAAATTTTTAGGAAAATTCACCGAGGGCCATTTCTTATACGTATTGTGTGTGACAAGATTATCAGTAGTTTAAGCCTCCACAACACGAACAATATTAGGTTTAGGGTTTCGTGGCCATGGAGACTTTTGTTCAGTAGGTCAAATACTACAATATACTAAATTTTTAGGAAAATTCACCGAGGGCCATTTCCCATAAGATTTGTGAGGGTCCTTTAAGAGGATGGAATTTTGAAGTTCTGGCTTCGTCAATTTAGCATCAACTATAATCTTCCTCTCTTCAAGCCACGTTATCATATCCTTTTTTAGCGTGCCAGATGTTGGATGCTTTTCCAATGAAACATTATGATATGCTGCATTGTCTACCACTAAAACTGTACGTGGTGGTAAATTAGGAATGAGTTGCATTTGTTGTAACCATTTTGTAAAATTAGCGTGTTCTTATCATGATGATAATCTCCACATTTCAACCCTACGATTTAAAAAATCAATAGTAATAAATTCTAAGAATTATACCTGATTAAACACTAGTAAAGCATGTGGGATAAAGCCCATTTCGCCTCCGGCATGAACAATAATTAGCCTTTGTCCTTTGCCAATTGGTTTTGTCAAAATTTTGTCGGATCCATCTGTCCATTGTTTAGGGGTTGTATGGCTGCTGTGAAGGTAAGTTTCGTCGGTGTAAATAATTTGCCTCCCTTCTGCTCTATACTGTTTAATCAGTTTTAAATATTTTGTTCGTTTCATTCTTATATCAAAACCTTCCATTAACGTTTTTCGATTGTCAATCGTTTTCTTCCATCTTTAAATTGATATTATAAGAACTGTAATATTATCTACACTAGGTATCGTTATGCTTACCTAAATCCCATTTTTATTAGCACATTTCTTAGCGACCCAACTTTTCCTTCAAATCCAATTTCACAATCTATCATCTTTTGTTGAATACCTATGGAAATGTCATATGTTTAGCTTGCATTTGTGGAAATAACTAGATATAATCTACATACATTTTAATGTTGGTCGCCTTTTCTCTATCAAACAAAAGTCGCGGATTATTTGCCGAACATCTTGATCCGTTCCTTCTGGCAATGTGCTTTTTGGACTGGAACGTTTTCTGGTTTTGTTTGGAGTTGAAAACTTTTTCTCGCCACTTCGAGTCAAGTCGGCTTCTTTATTAATTCTCAAATAAGTTTTTTTGCTTATTTTTGTTGCAGCCAAGACTCGTTCCCGAAAATTACTTAAAGGGGGTGTAAACCAAAAAAACTTTTATTCACTAAAAAATGCTAAACAAATATCTAAGAACAACAGTGAAAACCGCACTTTCTTAGCACAAATATTAACTAAGATATAAGCTCTCGAGTTCAAAATTCGTGACGTCAGATAGACAAAATTTCATTATTTGCCCTGGTTGCTTAGGGATATACTTTTCATACATTAATTTCTAAACTGCTAATTGGCCGATTGCGACATGTCTCGACATTTTGTCTACATGACGTCACGAATTTTAACGCAAAAGTCTTATATCTTCCGAATGGTCCATCAAAGCTACGTGCGGTTTGAAAATTTGTTCTTAGAATTTTCTGTACTACAACTTTAATTTTTGGTTTACACCCCCTTTAAAGCGATTTTTGGACTGTGTGCTTCTTCCTTCATAAAAGTGATAACATTGGCAATTATTTCTCGGGCTTGACTACCCGAAGGTTTGCCTTTCCTGCCAGTGCAAAATCTGTTTGGATTATTTTATTTATTATAATTTCGTAATAGTACTTTACGCAACGAGCATTTAATGATGGCTATTAAGACACAAGTATGAGAATTACGATACGAGCCTTGGCGAGTGTCGTAATGAATACGAGTGTCTTAATAGCCATCAAATGCGAGTTGCGTACACTATTTTTTCTACGGCCAATCATAATAATCACCGAATTTATTTGCAAAAAGTAAAATTCTAACTAACTGTCAAAAAATAATTAATTTTTTAGATCTGTCATAGTCAAGGCAATACGTGATATTGGTGGAATGCTGCATTTCTATTGGTTATAAACTTGTATCCTAATGAAAAAAATTTGTATCGTAATGAATATCATTACAGTACAGGTAGCAAATGTATATTGCATCAATTACAGTATAGGAGTAGAAAAAAGTATAATTTAACTTACAGGTATAGTTTGCGCGTTTATATATGGTTTTTTTGGCTTCTATAAAGTTAACTTTTGCTCATCAGCTTATGTCAATACACAATAGCCATCGTAAATCATAGGCAAGCATCCTCTGTACTACGACAATTTACGATGGCTATTGTGTATTGACCATAAGCTGATGAGCAAAAGTTAACTTTATAGAAGCCAAAAAAAACATATATAACGCGCAAACTATAGTAACAAATATAAATTCAATTAGTTTTGAAAAAAACTGATTTTTTTAAATAAGCAACCAAACTAAATTTATAAAACACGAGGAACACACGTTTCACATTTTCAGGTTAAATACACTTACAACCATAGTTATAGTCAGACGTGTATTTGGAGTGTAAACTACACGCGTGCAAGTCCCTAGTTTTCAATGTTAAAATAAGTTACACGTTGTACTATGCGCGTGTAAAAGTCTATAACTACAGCTGTAAACGACTAAACAGCTGATGCTGATATACGCAAAATCCGGTACGCTCATGAACATGACAACCCCAAGCGATATTCACCTTTAATGACGCTAATTGTACAAAACGTGTTTTCTGCGCATATTTACTGCCGGCCTCTTCTAACTTTAAAATACCTATACATGCTCTTGTCCTTACATTTTGATTTGGAGGATGTCTGAACCATTTTATAGCATCATTTGAATTCTTTTTTGGAATCTTGCCCAGATATAAAGGTTCTTTGTTATCCTCTTCAGTTAAGCTTTCACCATCGCTAAGATCTTGCTCCGATTCAGAATCCTCTTCTCTAGTTTCATAAACATCAAGAACTTCATCTATAAAGTCTTCATCTTCTTCATCCTTCATCAAATACTTCGTCCATTAGAAGTTGTAAGCGAGCCTGTTCTGCTTCGTATATGCCCATAATATCTATTTAGAAAACAAAATAATTTATTTACAAAAAAAATTATATTGTTAAAAAATTGAGCTTACCAAAAAGGTTATAATCTGTTATAATAAATTTTTTTTAAACGCACTAGCACACGCACTGTATCTCTCAGATCTCTTTTTCTCTTATTTCCCAGACTAAACACTTCTCACCAAATCGAAAACACGCTTAAGAATGACACATTAAGTAGCTACAGCTACCGTGAATCAGCATCCGTAATATTCATTGGTTTCCGAGCATTAACGAAATATATTAACGGCTGATCTGTCAGATCAGGTGCGTGTTCCGGAAGGTTAAGCAACCAATTTTTACTGTTTGCACTGTAACACTTCTTCAATGGACCATATACGCTTTTGTCTAATGGTTGAAGTTTGTGGCTGGTGTGCGGAGGTAGTGTTAATAAAATTACGCCCTTCATTTTGGCTAATTTTATAACTTCTAATGAAACATGGCTTTCGTGATTATCAATAATCAATAAAACTGGACACTCAGGAGTTGGTTTGGTATGGTTTATAAAATGATTCATCCATAGAATAAAAATATCAGAAGTTATCCATCCTGAAGGCGAAAACTGTTGCACTAGAGGTTTATTAAACCCCATGGCTCTTTCTAGAGACGTCGCTTCTGAAGATCTTATGGATAACTCTACACGTCGTTTCATGAACCCGTTGAACCACAACCTTCCTGCTGAACAGTTTTCTCTCCATGATGGGGGCATTTGTTTCTTATTAGGTAATGCCAAGTCAAACGCTAACTTACGTGCACATTTAGGATTCAAACCATGGTGGAGTTTTGTCATTGTCTGGAAATTGTCGCTTAAAATGTTTTCTTCTTCTGGCGAGAATATTTGATTTACACGATAGTTTGGCGTTTGGTGATCCTTCTAATATTGGGGAGTTCCAGTCAATTTCTTCTTCTTTTTCATTACATTTTTTAACATAACGTCTTAGCGTGGTGCGTGGAATTCGTATCTTAAACTTGCTGCTACCTTATTTGGTTATAAATATAATTAATTGAATAATATTGAATTGATTTAATAAATTTTCAAAATGTAAATTTTAACGTCTTTATTTATAAACTTCTTTTTTTTAATAATAATCTTTTTTATTACAACTTGATTAATAAATAAATAATCACACTATGTTCCCACACTGCCTTAACAGACATTCCATTAACTTTAATGTCCCGAATTGCATTACACATCGCTGCTGGTGGTGTTTTTCCTATTTGAACATTAGTCAGTTTTCGACGAGGCATTTTGTCCTGAAAGAGAAATCAGGAATAATTTATAAAGTAATAGATTATCTGGAGAAGGTACAATGGCCACCAAACAAAGCAGTGGCCACTGTTCCTGTCTACATGGCCACTGTACCGAAAGTCACATCTTTTAAAAAAACTGTCAATTAAAATAAACGGCTTTTTGAAATCAAAATATTACTACACCAACTAATACTTACTTTATTGTCGTCCAACCGTGCTAGTGTTAGTTTCAAAAGAACTTGCATCAAAGGTACGGAACCAATCAGACACTTCTTCAATGTCTTGAGATAAACTAGGAGGAGTAGTAATATCGTCGGGTGTACACAGTAAAAAATTAAGTGATAATAATGAGCATGTGTACATTTTTTTGATTGTTCTACAACATTTACCCCCTCTCCATCCATTAAATAGATTTCTTCGTTAGTGCCAGCATCTTTCAAAGTATTGACTATATCAGGGCTGTCCAACTTCAAGTGCCCCAAGGGCCGCTTTAAAAAAATGCGGTTTGGAGGGCCGCATTATAAAATACTTCATGTAACTTGATTAGTGAGTTTTAATAGGTATGGTTTACAAAGAAAAAACACGTTTGTATTATTTTAATTTATTCAAAAAATATCAAATTACAAAACAATTAGTGCGGAAGTTGATGATGATGGTTTTTTGACGGATTTTTGAAGGTTGCTTACATTCTCAACTGAAATTGTATGGGGTTGAGTAATAACTGAAATTTCACTTTCAATTTTTTTAAAGTCTGAATCGATTTTTGAATTCTTCTCCAATTGTGTCAATGTATTTTATGTGAGATAAATTTGAAACTTCCTCAAAATCCTTCATTTCTTCAAAATGCTCTTTACAACTTGGAAAAAAGGAAAAATCATTTTTTTGTAATGGAGATTTGAAAACTTTAATTTTATTCTTAAATCCATTTATGTGTGCAAATAAGTTGGCAATATTCTGCTGTTTTCTTCAGTGCTTCTGCTTCAAATTGAAATCGTTAAGGTGAGATGTCAGGTCTTTAAAAAATGCAAGGTCTGCTAAAAATTGTGCATCTACCATTTGATTTTCCAGTTCCGTAGTATTGGACTTGACTTCATCTTTAAGGAAAATAGGAATCTCCTTGCGTAGAGCGAGGAATCGTTGCAAACAGTTTCCGGCGCTTAACCAACGAATATCGGTGTGAAGTAACAAGTCCCCATATGTAGCTTCTACTTGGACTAAAAAATCACGAAACTTTCTGTGAGTTAAAGCATGATTGCCCCCTCGAATAATATTAGTTATTTTAACAACCACTTTCATGACTAGACTGCGGATTTATAAGCACATAAAATCTTTAAAATAAGCAGTAAAAACATTAAAATATGCACCAAAATAATAGAGAAATAAGCACAAATATGCAGATATAATAACAAATATGCACAAATAAGCTCAAAAAATATTTTTAAGCACAAAGAAATAATTGATATCAAAAAAATTTAATTCATATACCTACCTACCAGTAGGTATGTGTGTAAGTTTGCAGGTTGTATGTAGTTCTGTATTTGTATATGTACAAGCAATATACACGTAGCACTTCGCTACAATAAAAAAAGTGAAGCTGTAAATCTTATGTATATTCAGTTTGTTACAATAAATTAATAATTTATACAGTTTATTAAAATATTTCAATACGTTCAAAGATTCACATTCGTTCAAACAAATTAATTAATTGTAGTTATAAAAATAATATGTTACTAAGACCTTTTCTAAATTTTCTGGAGTGAAATTTCTCCGCTTTTCACTAAAAATTAATTTGTATGCTGAAAATGATCTTTCCACATCTACCGATGTCACCAGAGCATACTTAAAAAATGGAATATGCTCCATAGAAATATATTTCGGTAGTTCCATATGCTCCCCACTTAAAATTTTGTCTATGGAAACTAAAGTATTGTATCCGGGATTTTTTAAAAGGACGGAAGCTAATTTATTTTTTATAACATTCGCTGTTTGTCCTTTTGCAGCATTAATTTTGGTTTCCACTTCTTTCACAATACTTAAATATTCGCTGAGGCTTAGGTGTGACGCCTCTAATTTTTGAATGGCCTCCGCTATACAGGGTGTTCGCGAGAAGTGGGCCACTATTGCTATATCCGTTAATATTGAAGATACGAGGTCGGTTAAATTTGTAAAGTAGTATAACTTTTTTCGCTGATTGCGATGGTCAACACAAAAAATAATTGAACATCTAGTTTTCAAGATATTTACAAAAATAACTTTTTTTAAATGGAACACCCTATATATTTTTATGTATTCGAAGAGAACAGTGAATTTGGAGTATAAAATATCATATGAGTTTTGTCCTAAAATGAAGAATAAATTACCGATTTCGTATCTTCAGCATTAAACAGATACAGCAATAGTAGCCCCTTGGCACGAACACCCTGTATTTTTATACAAATTTAGATCCCTGGTAAAATGTAGACACTAAATTAGCAAAAATACCTGGCGCTCATGCCAAGTGAGCCACTATTGCTTTATCCGTTCAATACTGAAGATACGAAATCGGTACTTTATTTTTCATTTTAGGACAAAACTCATTGACATTTTATACTCCAAATTCAGTGTTCTCTTCGAATACATAAAAATATAAAGGGTGTTCCATTTAAAAAAAAGTTATTTTTGTGAATATCTTGAAAACTAGATGTTCAATTCTTTTTCTGTGTTGACTATTGGAATCAGCGGAAAAAGTTATACTACTTTACCAATTTAACCGACCTCGTATTTTTAATATTAACGGATATAGCAATAGTGGCCCACTTCTCACGAACACCCTGTATACAAAAAATTGCTAGAAATATAGGCAATATTACACTCCAACTTTTTATCTTTTGAAGCAGTTTTAGCTTTCCGTATTGCTATATTATCTTCTTCACTAAAATCGTTAATAACTGAAACGATTTTTTCAAAGTTGTGGGAATAAAATTCAACAGCTTTTAACCATGTACCCCATCTTGTCAATACAGGCTCGGGTGGTAAAGCCGTATTTGGCAATTTTTCTTTATAATGTGCGACTCTTAAGGGAGCTTTAATAAAAACTTTTTTAACGGAAGAAATAAATTTGTTTACATTGGAATATTCTTCGCGAATTTTTTCTGCAACTCTATTGAGAGCATGGGCTAGGCACGTAACATGTATCAAATTGGGATAAAATGTTCGAAGCAACTTTCCTGAAGCTATCATATAAGGAGCTGCATCGGAATACATAATTAAAACATTTTTATCGTTAAAGTCGGTTTGATACAAAAATCTTAAAGAAGCGTTAACAAAATAAGCTACGCTTTGACTATTTGTTCTCTCCAAAACCTTAGAGCACAAAAGATACGATGTAGTGGAACTGGATTTTGATAACTTTCCTACTATAAAATTGGCAACATAATTGCCAACAGCATCGGTCGTTTCATCAACGGAAAACCAAATAGGTTCACCTCCGACATTTTTCCTGATTTGTTGAACAACGAAATCATAACACGTGCCTAGATAATTTTTCCGTATAGTTGACTCACTTGGTAAGTGACGATTAGCATATTTTTCAATAAACTCTTTAAAAATTGGATTCTCTATGGCACGCCATGGAATATTAGTTGCAACAAGTGCACGACATAGATCTTCAGAAAATTCTTCCCGAGTCTCAGTAGATGTAGTACTTAAAAACGTCTGCTTTAACTTTCGACTAATGTTACCTTGGTACAAGGCAGTTTGCACATGTCATGTTGTTGCAATTGGTGTTTTTTGTTGCACGAAACCTATAAAGTAACAAAAAAATAATTAGTGAACATCATTATTTTACTAATCTGCACCACCAGGGTTCACAAATTATGAGTTTAAACGATGTTTCAACTTTAAAATTATCTAATTCTGAAAAAGCATAGCCAGCTTTATTAACGTTTAAATTTCCAAATATTCTTCATTATACCACAACTCAAAATAAAATAAAATAATCATCTTTAAAGTTAAGTTTACTTACCTCTTTATTGCATGGATTGCAAAATACTACGTCACCGTCAGATGAAAAACACTGAAAGTCTTTAAGCCATTGTTTTATTAAAACACTTTTCTCAATTTTGACTTTTCCCATATTGAATTTAAACAAGTTACACCACTCTTTTTACAACTTTTTTACTTTGACTGCTCTCTACAAAAATCAAATAAGAACTGAACCTATAATTCCAAAAATTTGCAATACCTGGATACCAAATTAACGGTATACCGTAATGTATAACAGTAACAATATAATAGAAGTTAGCGACTAAAGAAATAGAAAAAAATAAAAATTTAATATTCTACCTAAGACAGGCAGCAAATACCCCAGACCTAACAACCAATTGTTGACCTGGTGAGATCCGAATAGAGTCCCATTTACCTGACCTCGAAAATTTAGATGTTTCAGTAGAGTCCCAGAGAAAGATATCCGAATAGAGTCCGGGGTATGCGCGGCAGGGGGTCCGGGGCGTAGTCACAAACAGGTATAATAAAACTGCAAGAAATATATATTACTTAAGTTGCTGGTAAATTTATTTAACTCCTTCATTTTTCGATTTCTCGAAGCTTTTTGAACAGTTAAAATAGTTGGGTGACTTGGATCGAAATGAAAAACTGATTCTGTTTTTCGACAATCGATGGATGGATAGTTAAAAGAATAGCTAATTCGGGCTCGTTTATAAATAAACGTCACTTGACGTTACAGTATAGTAAAGGTATATTTTTTACCATGCTGAATAAAATAGACAACAATGAACAAAAAACGTTTTATATTTTAAAATAATTTCCAACTACCTCCACAAATTCAAAATTACTTATTTTACAATTTTTTAACTTATCTATTTGCATATCCAAAAAATGTTTATTCTTCAAAGTTTTTGATGATTAAAAAAATTAGGATGGGAATGGTAAAAGGATGAATTAAACTGGGAATGAAAACCTTCGCAAGCATTGGTAGTTCGCTGCAGGCTACTTGAATTTTCAGCCCATATGCGTGGTGGAAATTTGGAATCTTCCGATATATATATATGTATCTGTGAGGTAATCCACAAATAGCGTTAAATCGGAGCTGCGAGGTTTGATAGCATTTAAATCTAATGCAAAGCAGTCTCCCACATCTTGAGGATTTAAATACGGCAAGCCAAAACAATACTTTAAATATTTTCTGACAATTCATTTATTGTCGAAAAACAGAATCAGTTTCATTTCGATCCAAGTCGCCCAACTATCTAACTATTCGAAAAGCTTCGAGAAACCCGTTACATCAAGTTATCAATTCTATAAAGTTAACTAGCTATTAGTTATGAAGGAGTTAAAAAATGTACTAGCAACTGGGCATAAAAGTAAGTGAAGTATATTTCTTGTAGTTTTATTTATACCTGTTTGTGATTATGCACCGGACTCCCTGCCGCGCATACCCCGGACTCTATTCGAACATCTTTCTCTGGGACTCTATTCGAACATCTAAATTTTGGTGGTCAGGTAAACGGGACTCTATTCGGACTCTCCGGTTGACCTAACAGACCTAATTGTTAACAAACAATTTCTTTAAGGGTTTCTTAATCTTTTTTTAGGATTAAAAAATTTCAATTTTCTAGGAAACCATTTACTCAAAAAAATGTAACATTCTCTTTTCAAATTTTATTTTATTTAAATAACTCCAGTAAAATATGCATTAAAAAGCATTAATAAGCAGAATAAGCCCGAATATGCATAATTAACATAAAAAAACATCAAACGTATAAAATCTTAATATTATTTATATAAAAATAAATTAAAAAGTAAGCACAAAAATTTCAAAATAAGCACAATAAGCATTTATAATAGTGGCTCAATCGATTTAAAATTGCATGAAACATTTTTCTTTCAATTTTCATTGTGGAATATACAGGGTGTTTACGGTCTTCTTTTGTTTCCTTTAAGGGATGATAATACATGTCGAAAGAAGTCGAAAAATATCAAAACACCTTAGTAAAAGTTGTATGATAAGAGAAATAATAAATGATTTAGTTTTAATAAAAATTATTAACTTTTGTGAAATGAAGTGCACTTTAATTACTCAATTATAAACATTTTATAACAATTGCTCAAAATTATTATCATGCTGTTGTATGCAAAGTCTCACTCGACATGTAAGATGGCCATTCTGGTCTATGGTTATACATTCTGCAAGGCTCGGCCTTATTGACGAATTACAGCCGCTGCTGCTTCTACCCGGTTTCGGAGAACCTCGAGGTCGATAATTTTGGTGGTATACACCATGGCCTTCATAAGGCTGCAGAAATAAAAGTTCATGGGTGTGAAGTTCGGTCTCCGGTGACCAAGGAGGTCATAGGAGGGATAGGACCACTTCGACCAATCCGTTAATTTTTAAATAGTGTTTAGATGTCGACGAACTAAATAACGAAAATGCAAAACCCCCCTTGTCGACGGACTTTTAAAGAAACATCTTCTGAAACTTCAAGCAAATTGTTTTTCAGAGAAAGTAGATAATCATTTGCAGTTATTCGATGTGGCAGCACAAATGGGCCAACAAGTTGTGAGTTTATTAATCTGACCCATACGTTGGGTATGAGAAGAAAATCTCTGCTGGTAATGACCACGACAAACACCATGCATTTGTTATATTACCTACAATATCTAGATTTTATTTAATAAATTAACAATTTTCATTAAAACTAAAACATTTATTATTTCTCTTATCATACAACTTTTACTAAGGTGTTTTGACATTTATTATCAACCCTTAAAAGAAACAAAAGAAGACCGTAAACACCCTGTATATCCCAGACAAATAAGCATTTGCTTAGAAATCCGCAGTCTATTCATGACATTCATTTGACGTAAAAATTTTCCACATAGTATTGGTGAACAATACAGTGTATCATAGGACAGTTGATGTTGTTTTGTTTCAAGAGTCCTGCAAATCCAATTTCAGTTCCTGTCATAGTTCCCGTCATAGTTGAAGTCTTTTGACGTTAGACCACAAATGTAGCACCTCATAGTTGATGTAGTTCCTGTGGCAGCATTACATACTTTGCTATCCACCATTGTTAAAAACAACGTGTATTTTATCTTAACAACTCCACTAACAGTTTGAATTTCTGTTCTGTTTAACGTAGCTATTTGATTTTCTATATATTGAATTTCTTGTGTAGTAACGTCAGTGGTTTCATGTATAAATCTTATACGGATAGGTCTGCAAAATCTAGTAGAGGATGGTGTTGGGTTTTGCCAAATGATCCGATTATTACCATTTACTTTTGAAATCAGTTGTAAAGGCACAACAGAACTTTGAAAAATATTAGAATCACTGTCACATAAGTTTTGAAATTTCTGTTCAAACTGTGATTGCTGTGACCCATCAAAGCCCCATTCACACATGAGTACTAAGTGGTGCTTTTCCTCTAAAGTTAAAACTTACAAGACATCTTTTAAATATTTGCACAAACGAGAAGATGTATGGTACCAACAAGGCTTGTAAATTGAGCTCAGCTAATGTTTCATTAACCACAATAGGCTCTTCTTTGGCGTAGCACTCCTTTTTTGCTTTTTTTAAATAATGAGTAGCATGGATATAGTTTGCGCGTTTATATATGGTTTTTTTGGCTTCTATAAAGTTAACCTTTGCTCATCAGCTTATGTCAATACACAATAGCCATCGTAAATCGTCGTAGTACAACGGATGCTTGCCTATGATGACGATGGCTATTGTGTATTGACATAAGCTGATGAGCAAAAGTTAACTTTATAGAAGCCAAAAAAACCGGGTGCGTGAAGTTAGCCCCCAAAGTTGAGTTTTTTGAAGTGCCCTTTTGCCACAAATTAGTAACTAATTTGTAACTATTTGTAACCATAAAATCAAAATTTGTAACTCAACCGTTATGCCCCTAAAAATAAAAAATGTTTTGGGGGCCAGGTTCTCGGGGGCCCCCAAACTATCGCATTTCGAAAAAATTTTTGGGCCAAAAATTAGTAACTAATTTGTAACTATTTGTAACCTAAAAATTAAAATTTGTAAGTCACGCACAAAGGACATATGCATAATCAAAGTTTTGGGGGCTAAGTTCCCGGGAGCCCCCGAACTTTGATTTTTAGAATTTTTTTTTTTGCCAAAAATTAGTAACTAATTTGTAACTATTTGTAACCTAAAAATTAAAATTTGTAAGTCACGCGCAAAGGACATATGGATTCAAAGTTGTGGGGGCTAACTTCGCGGGAGCCGCCGAACTTTGAGATTCGAAATTTTTTTTTGGCCAAAAATTAGTAAGTAATTTGTAACTATTTGTAACCTAAAAATTAAAATTTGTAAGTTTCGTCTCGCGGAGTTACCTTGAGTCAAATTTCGGGGTGCGTGAAGTTAGCCCCCAAAGTTCAGTTTTTTTGAGTGCGCTTTTGCCACAAGTTAGTAACTAACTTGTAACTATTTGTAACTTTGAAACGAAAATTTTAAAGTCAAACCGTCATTCTTTAAAAAATGATTTTTCTTTTCACTAGTGACTTGGTGATATTTAGTAATGATGAAAGGACTTATTCTTTTTTAAACAAAAGCTTTAAAAAGAATTTAAATAAATAACTTAGTAAAATATCATAATTTTCTTCTAAATAATTATACCTACTTACCTTACTACCGGTTTCGCTAATAAGCATTATCAGGTGTAGAATACTCTACAACTGATGATGGTGTAGTACTCTACTCTACACCCTTTTTAAATTCTTTTTAAAGCTTTTGTTTAAAAAAGAATAAGTACTTTCATCTTCCTATAGGAAATTTAGGGTAATATGAGACATTGTGATAAAGGTTAAAATTTAATTTTTTAAATAATAATAAAATTTATAATATACCGAGAGCCTTCTAGCACTCCAATTAGTTCTGTTTGAAAAACTGAGGTGTGTTTGCCTAGCGATATTGCTTAGATTCAGCTCAGGTGAGTATATACCCGCTCCGGAGCCGATATCTGTTTTAGATCGGTCGGTATAGATAGAGATGTCAGGTGTGAGAGTTTCTGTATCTATTGACAGAATCTTGAATGATCTGTTGCAAACATATGTAGGTGGAATGTGATCCGTACCCAACGTGAGTAGAGGCAGCTCTTTCGTGCTGTCCTCGACAACACTTAGATGTCCTACATTTATTGAATTATCCCACAAGCCCAGTCCGCGTAACTTTAGAGCTGTTCTTAGAGCCAGTTCCTACACAAAGATATCTAGTGGAGGGCGGCACAAAAGGGTCTCTAAGGCAGCGTTGGGTGCGGTTTTCATTACTCCAGTGGCCGCTAAGCAAGCTAGTCTTTGCACACGTGGGAGTTTAGTTATGGTGGTTTTTTGATTGATCCTGGGCCACCAAACAATGGCACCGTATGTTAGCATCGGTCTGATAATGGCTGTGTAGAGCCAGAGGGTGATTCTAGGGTTAATACCCCAGATCCTGCCCACCGCTCTGCGACACTGCCAAAAAGCAGCTTTCCAACGGATTGATTCTGTTAATCTGAGTGCATTTTGCATTATATTGCCAAGTACATGCTCAAATTTCCCTGTCAGCAGAATAGCATGATCATCTGCGTATCCTATAGTGTAAAATCCCTAATTATTAAGGTGTCGCAAGAGGCTGTCTACAACAAGGTTCCATAAAAGGGGCGAGAGTACCACGCCTTGAAAACAGCCTCTAGTAACAATACACTTATTGGTAGTGTCATCTGCATTTACTTGTATTACACGCCATTGTAGCACATTTGTGATCCATCCTATCATGGTAGGCGGGATCTCATGTGCATGAAGTGCAGTGTTCATCTGTTCGTACTTTGGTAGGTCCCTTTGTCAAAAGCGCCTTCGATATCGATGAAAGCCCCCAGGGTGAATTCATTTGAATTCAGCGATCTCTCTATACGGGTTACAACTTTGTGCAGCGCCGTTTCGGTTGACCTCCCCGAGGTATAGGCATGTTGACTCGTGTGTAGAGGATGTACTTTTAGTACTTTGTCACGAATCTCTCTGTCACATAACTTTTCTGCCGTCTTTAGAAAGAAGGATGTAAGGCAGATTGGCCTGTATGATTTTGCCAGGGAGTAGTCACTTTTGGCTGGTTTTGGAATAAAAATTACTCTTGCCTTTCTCCACTCTGTATGGATGTACTGGTATCTGGTATGCAATGCATGCCCTATAGATTCGCACGAGGTGTTGGAGCAGGTCTTCCAGGCCCCACTGGAGTAGGGCTGGAAACACACCGTCTACGCCTGACGATTTGTATGGTAGAAAGGTTTTGATAGCCCAAGCTACTTTTGTATTAGTTACAACACTTTCTGCTATTTCCCAGCCCACTTGAGTAGGGGGCTGAGATATTATCTCAGGCCACACGAACTCACAGGTACGATTTTGCAGCCAGGAAAGTGTGTGTGTAGCAGTTCAGTGGTGGCCTCAGAGAAGTTGTTCGGGAAAGAACCGTCCTCTTACTTTAGGCTGTCCACCTGCTGGTTTAGGTCTTTTGCCAAGACCTTTTTTAATCTTGCAGCGATTGTGGTGGATTCAATGCTACTGCAGAAGTTTTGCCACGATTGCCTTTGATTTTGTGGTATGATTTTTTTGTATTCAGACTGGTGTTGCTTGTATGCTTCCCAGTCCTGTGGCAGTTTGGAGTTTTTGGCTTTATTGAAGAGTCGTCTCAACACTCTCCTCATTCGTTCGAGGCTCCCGTCCACTAGGAGGTAGTGCGCTGCCCAGAGCCGGACATTGAGAGGGGACAACTGCGTTCGTACGCCTTCAGGAGAGATGTATTGACTGCATTCGCATACAGTTCAATATCCTCTGTATTATTCTGTATTCTGTGGTCTGACATTGTTAGTTCTTGAGACACTTGCCAGTTTAAGATAATTGAGGCGAACTCGATTCGTGGTTTCGTATATTCCCTCAAACTCCAACCAAAAAGGCACATCGGGTGCCAGACTGAAGTATTTTAAATTTAATTATTGGGTAAATAATTTAAACTCTAAAAGACCGGTTTATTGGGCGCCAGATTATTTTTTATTATGAGCAAAATAATCAAACTCCGTAAAACTTTAATTAAAATGAGACTTGAAACTCTTTAAATTTACTCAAGGCGTGAAAAGTAATGCAAGAAAAGATAACTAAAAACCACAATTAGTTATTAAATGAAGTTGAATACAATAATCTTAATTGTCGGCCTGAAACAAAAACACAAATTCGTTAATGAAACTTACCGACGAAAACTCCTGGATACGGATCTGTTTAAAATATTTCAATCACAAAAAATTAAACACAGTAAAAACATTCAAAAATATATATTATATGAATAAGTTCAAAAAACATTTAAGTGATTATAGTAAATAAAACAATTAAGCAAAACGATTATAAGATATTCAATGAAATTGCAAAATTACGATTATTATAGTTAAAAACTAAATCAAGTCAATTGAAGCTCCAAGACAATCTAATAATATTAAACGAATTTATTATTTTATGATTTCGTAGTTATTCATTTAACTTATTGAGTTTAATATTATTATTTAAAATTTTAGTTAAGTTTAATTTTTCTTAACTTTAATTACTACGTCAATTTTTTAATTATTTGATGAATTAGATCAGAAATAGATTTTTATATAAACCAACTTATGATTTAATCAATAAGTTATTTTTCACAATATTTATGCAATAAACAATTTGCATTTAGCCTTTTAACTTTCAAGTACAATTTATAAAAGATATACAAATATTTTACCTTAAAATATTTTATACAGTGTGTTCGTCGGATCCAATGTTGAAAATGATGTTCGGCCGTACAATTAAGATTAGGTCTTCCACGATGATTTTGAGTGAATTGAATTTGATTTGAGGGCAACTGGCCCAGGAACTTTTATAGTTCAATTTTGTGCTTTTACTTGCGCACCTTTCACTTATATTTTCAGCCACGCTGAACTTGTAAATTCGAAGATTTTTTAATTATTAATTCTCACTTTAATTAGTGACTTTTAAACTTTATTCACGTGAAAATATTCCTTTTTTGGAATATAAATTATTTCACTCGACGATATTCCTTCTTTGGAATTTAAATTATTTATTCACTCTGTTTAAGTTTCAAAATCGCGTTTCACTGGCGGAATGAATGTTTGTAAATGTGGAATTTTGACCGACCGATTTTAAATACTGGGTTGGGCCCGAACTAATTGCACTTGAGAAAGCTTTAAGTTCTTCGTTGATTTATTTCTTTTTACATGACTATTTTAAAGTATCGAGGCAAGAGACAAGTCAAGTACCGAATAACGTAACTGAGACCAAGTCTAGTCTTAAGATGATTTTTGATTCTGAACTAATGAATAACTAATCACTAATTGACTTCTCAGGCAAATTCTCCCTTTTTATATCTGTTGCTTGTTGATCAATTTTTATGGAAAATTTAGGTAAAAACAGTTTGATCATAAATCTAATTTTAAGACTTAAAATAACATTCGATTTTAGGAAATGTATTAATGCGTAAGTTAAATGACCAAAAACCACTTAGTTAAGTAATCTCTTCCCCAATTAGAGACTTGATGACATCTTCTAAGACGAAGTAAGTATTTATTTATTTAATGAATAAAAATATTTAGTGGTGCAATATTAGTTAATATCAAAATTTAAAATATGAAAATCAAGATTTGAGCGGAGGGCATGCTCGTTACAGTTTACCCCCCTAAGTTTGTGCGAAATTCTGTAAGAATTTTAAGCAAACTTATCAGAATCCATTAAACGAGTTCTAAGAGCGTTTAGAGCCTTTGGTCAGTTTTATGTTTGTTTGAATCTTCCTTTTTACCCTTTATTCATTCATTATTATCATTCATACTAAGAGATATTATTGATAAAATCCTGGTATCCTCAGATACCATTCCATTCAACTCATTTAAGGTCCATATGGAATTCAACAGATATAGTAAAGATTAAAATCCCAAGAAGAAGAAATGAAATACCAACCCCTCGTGCCCCCTACTGTGGTGATTTGCACGTATTCCAACCCTCAACACCACAGGATTGAAAAAGTCCAATCAACTGAAACAGGTTTCCCCACAGGGTCACCCTACAACTCGGGTTAAGGAGTGAAGCTCCCCCGAGAGGTGGACATATACGACATATTCATAATGGTTGTTGTTTTCTACAACAACGGGCAAAAAGTTTTTCTTGTCTTCAATTGACATAATAAGGATATAATCTTGATGTAGCTTAGGGGTGTCCAATGTCCCTATCTACATCCCCATCCCTTCAAAATCCTAACTAAAAGAACTTATATATAGGAAGTTCAAATATTTATAAATATATTGATAATACAACACTAGAAAATAAAATACTATAAAGATTAGTAAAGTTGTTCCATCCTTATACTAGGAACCAGAATTCTTACAAAAGGTGGAGGAATTAAAAAGTGCGTTATACTCTTGGGTTAACCAGTGAAATAACTAGTTAAATTGAAGGAGGCGTTCATGTGTTTCACGAGATCCACACATGACTATAGCCTACAACAATTGCAACTGGCAAATCATGTCAATTTATTCAAAAATCACTACTCGAGAATTTCACGTAATAAAATATGTAATGATTTTGTTAACGCAAGGGCGTTATTAGTACAGACACTAAACGTAGCAGTACTAAACTAGAAACTACCGCCAGACCGGAAATTAGCAGGGGAAGATGGCTCCTGAACTAGAAGCTCATACGATTGGGCTATATCGCAGTGTCACCCGTATAATCGCGAAAACCGAAATTGGTTTAATGGTAACAACCGCTTGGGCTATATCGCAGTGTCACCCGTATAATCGCGAAAACCGAAATTGGTTCAAAAGATGAGACGAGTTATCGTAGTTAAGATACAAAAAGACAAAAACGACGCCAGACACAAGAGCTTTTATCTCAAGGTCCGCCCTCTTTTTAGGGGACTTTTACCCCGCGCAGGGTCACGATGGGCTATTCTTTAATCATGCCGGCTCCACACAGCAGAGAAGAGTAAAAAAAAATGAGACGAGTTATCGTAGTTAAGATACAAAAAGACAAAAACGACGCCAGACACAAGAGCTTTTATCTCAAGGTCCGCCCTCTTTTTAGGGGACTTTTACCCCGCGCAGGGTCACGATGGGCTATTCTTTAATCATGCCGGCTCCACACAGCAGAGAAGAGTCGATAAGGTACCCACGGTATTAGGGAAAATACTTGATCCCGAATCAAAAACCTACTCCAATTTTCGATGGATACAACAACTTAGTGGAATTTGTTAGGTCGTCGGACGTGGTAGTAAATACCTTTGCAATGAGAACCAACCAGATTTGTACTTAAATCACTTAAAAAAAACCGAAATTGGTTCAATGGTAACAACCGCTGGAATAATAATTCAAAAATTTCTAATTCTAGAAATGTGAGTCGAAAGAATTCAACAATAAATTCCTAGAGAATTACGAGAAGAACCCAGGCCTGTTGATCAGATAAGGTCAAGATAGAACCAGCGAATACGGATTTACTTACAGAACAAAGAGAGGAGAAACACAATTTCTCACATATTTATTATTCTTATTTATTATTATTTATTTATAATTTTTATTTTTTATTTTATTTTTTTTTAATTTTTTTTTTTTTTTTTTTGAGTTGTATTATCAATTTTTTTTTGGTGGCCAGACACAAGAACTGTTAGTCCAAGGTCAGCCCTCTTTTTAGGGGACTTTTACCCCGCGCAGGGTCACGATGGGCTATTCTTTGATCATGCCGGCTCCACACAGCAGAATCGTCGCCAGACACAAGAACTTTTAGTTCTTGGTCCGCCCTCTTTTTAGGGGACTTTTACCCCGCGCAGGGTCACGATGGGCTATTCTTTGATCATGCCGGCTCCACACAGCAGAGAAAATAATTAAAGCGATTTATACTCGTCCACAAAAATCAAATGATTTAACATTGTTAACGTCTATTGTTAGTGGACGAAAATCAGAAGCATAAGGGACTTTTACCTTAAGATTTGGAAACACTATATAAACCCTTTTAGAGGACTTTTACCTCAAGCAGGTTTACTACTATGGGACTATTCTTTGACCGGACCCCATACGGCCTGTTTAAGTGTTCAAAATTTATCTTGATTTATAGGATTTCAAATTTATGACATTGTGAGTACCCTTATACAAATTACTGTTGGGATAATTTAAGACATACGCATTATCTCCTAATACCTCCACTACTTCGTAAGGTCCCTCATAAAGTAAAAAGAACTTTTTGATTTCCCTATCTAACATTGAAGATTGAAAGTGAGTTTTTATTAGAACCAAATCACCTGGTTGATAAATAATAGGTTTCAAATTCTTGTCATGTTTAGCTTTTCTCATTTCGGCTTTACTGAACAACATTTTTTTTGCTAATAAAATTTTGGTGTTTACATCTTTATCAATTCTTAACGGAAAGTTAACCAATTTCTCTATGGCTTGTTCATGTCGAATTCCCTTTATTAATTCAATTGGTGTAAACCCTGTTGATTCATTCTCCACACAATTCAACCAACTCTCTATTTGGGTAACATACGCAGCCCAATTACTATGTTTCTCATGACTATACGTTCTAAAAAGACGACCAAGCTCTCGCATCACCCTTTCAACCGGATTAGATTGAGGATGGTAAACAGCGGAATATTTTATGTTAATTCCCAACTCTGTTAATTTATTGACCCATAGGTCGCTAGTAAATTGTGTTCCATGATCGGATAAAATTGACTCGGGTTTTCCTAATTCAGGTATAAAATCGTTAATAATTTTATTCAAAATCGTTCGCGTGTTAGCTCTTTTTATTGGATATAATTTTAAAAATTTACTGAATACGTCCCTGGCCACAAATATGTAGTTTACTCCGGCTCTACTAGTTGGTAATGGACCATACAGATCGACCGATACTAATTCTAATGGACGTTCGGCTGTAACATTTTTCATCAATCCAGCCTGTTTTTGATTTATCGGTTTACACTTCTGACATAGATCACAAGTGCTTAAAATTGCATTAACCTTTTTCCTTAAGTTTTGAATAAAACACGTCTCCTTAATTAATGAAATGCATTTTCTAATTCCAAAATGTCCATACAACAAATGATATTCTTCAATTAATTCTTTACTTAAAGCTTCTGGTATACATAATAACCACCATTCATCTGTTCTATTACTTTTCCGAAATAATACCCCATCATGAATTATAAAGTTTTTTTCAAGTTCATCCTTTTTTCCTAATTTGTCTTCTTTCAGTTCTGTTATAATGTAATTCAAGTGTTTGTCATTGATTTGCTTCTTGTCTACTTCATCTAAAAGCTGGGCTAACTTGGTCTTAGCCTTTCTTTTTCTAACAGGCGCCACAACTATGGGCTTGTCCCTTCTTTCTCCTTCATAACCATATCGAGACAAAAAGTCAGCGATTATATTATCTTTTCCTTTCCTGTACTGAATACTTAATTTAAATTCTTGTAAATATAAACACCACCTCATTAATCGAGAGTTAAGTGCTTTACAGCTAAATAAAAATTCTAAGGCTTTGTGGTCAGTAATAATAACTGTTGGATATCCCAATACGTACGTTCTAAATTTTTTGCACGCGAAAACTATTCCTAGTAATTCCAGTTCAGTGATCATGTAATGTTTCTCAGCATTTAATAAAGATCTACTGGCAAAGGCTATACTATGAACTTCTCCCTCATCACTTATCTGAAATAAGTGAGCACCCAGAGCTCTGTTAGACGCATCTGTCTCTATATAGAACTCTTTGTTAAAGTCAGGGTGTCTAAGCATAACTGTATCGATAAATGCAAGTTTGATATGCATGAAAATTTCTTGCTCGTGTGTTCCCCATTTCCACTTAATATTATTTTCCAACAGATGGGTTAACTTGCTAACTGACTCAGCATGGTTTCTTACAAATTTTCTATAAAAATTGCAGAAACCTAAAAATGATTGAAGCTCCTTTTTATTTCGAGGTTCTGGAAAGTCTTGGATGGTTTTAATTTTATTGATATCAGCAGATATACCGTTTGGACTAATTATATGACCTAAAAACGTGATTTCATCTTTTAAAAATTCTGACTTCTTTATGTTAACGGTCATTCCCGCTTTTCGTAATTGAGTCAAAACCACATCCAATTGATATGCGTGTTCTTCAATTGTTTTTGAAGTTAATAAGATATCGTCTACATACACAGTCGCAAACGATAACACTTCAGGTCCTAAAACGTGATCTAAACATTTACTAAACACAGCTACTGATACATTCAGTCCAAATGGTAAAACTTTGAATTGATAACTTCTGCCATTAACTAAAAATGCAGTATATTGTCGAGAATCTTTATGCAGTGGTACTTGCCAGTATCCACTAGTCAAATCTAAAGATGTCAAATATTTTGTCCCATAAAATTTCTGTAACAACTCTTCAAGTTTAGGTGGAGATTCCCTATCAGGAACTAAAATTTTATTTAATCTACGGGCATCTAAACATATTCTCACCGAGTTATCCTTTTTTGTTACTATTACTATTGGATTAGAAAAAGGTGAATCGGATCTTTCAATGACTCCAAATTCCAACATTCTACTTATTTCTTCATTAACCGCTTCCCTTTTAGAATAAGGTTACCGGATATGATCTTTGCATAAATGGTATCTCAGTGGACACTTTTAATTTGCATTCAAAATTTTTACACCGACCTGGCTTATCAGAAAATACAACTTTGTGTTTTGTTTTAATATTCTCAATTAATTGTTCATTTGAATTATTTGTTGTTATATTATTGCAGGGGATAGCCATATTATGACCCTTCATATGTTTTTCACTAACTTCAAAAGGTAATACTGCAGGGCATCTTTGACACCTGAAATTTTGCACTTTAGCATTTTCCTTTATTTCAGAATTTATTGTTGATTTATTATCAAAAGATTCTAAGTCTTGTAACATGAAGTTAACATTACTAATTAATTTTAATCTGTTTGATTTATGGTCATCATCTGATGAGTCCATAGCAAAATATTCGGTATGCATTTGTTCCTGTTCTACAAAAGTAAGGTTACAATCCGATAAATTGAGTTTAACATTCTTTTTGACCATCCAATCCATCCCAATAATCATAGGAATATGCATTTTATTCACAACTAGAAATACTATTTGCTGACTGGTAGATCCAATATTAACATTTAATAAAACTTGTTTTTTAACTTTTGCAATGCGTCCCGTAACTCCTTGAATATTAACACCAACTACTGGTAATTCTAATACCCTATGCTTTGTTTTAATTATTTCCAAAACATCTTCAGTTATTACACTGACCGAACTACCCGTGTCAATGAGTACTTTGAATTTAAAACTTCCCACAGTTACTGACAATTTTGGTGTGTATTCGCTTTTTTCATTGCATGGTTCTTTAATTTCAACCGTATTTAAATTGTTACTATTTTTATTTGGTTTAAGTTGAGGTGGTTTTGATTTTATAAAATTTATTAACAATATTTGCTCCGGGGTTTTATTAACTATCCGAGTAATAGGAGCACCTCGCCCAGATAGTTTTAGTTTTCCGCAATGTTCTCAACTGGTTGAGAAGGACTTGATCTTTCAATTACTCTAGATCTACCATCCCATTGATTTCTGAAACCTCCACGTCCACGAGCATTACCCCGGACATGTACATAATTATTTCGTTGATAATTAGGATTTCGTTCTCGATTATACGCGTTTGCTGAAGTCACCTCTTCAGACCTATTATTATCCCTTGTGTTCCTATTTGGTTCAGTACGATTTTCCGATGGTACCTCATTCGGAGGATTTCTTTGATACTGACCCGAACGATTAGCAAAATTTTTATTAGTATTAGGATTATTGGAATTGCGAGAATTATTAACCTCTTGATCTCCCTCTAAAATTCTTAACCGTCTCAACAGTTCAGCAAGGGTTTTAACTTCAAAAGATTTTAACATTGATCCAATTTCCCTTGGAAAATGTTTAATGGTGGTTCTAACAAACATACGCTCATGGATTCTAGGAGTCAAATATAATAATTTATCCCACCAAGTTATAACATGTTTAGTGAAACTCCCATTTCTTGGTTCGTATTTAGCTTTTTCAAATTTGTCGTAGACCTGACATTGATCTTCTTCTGACCAAAATTGCTCGATAAAATGCTCTTTGAAATCGTCAAACGTATCTATTTTGTCAATTACGGTGTTCACCCATTTGCGAGCATACCCATCTAAACATTTAATTGATTCTTGCACCATTTTATATTCTGTTTGTATTCTACTCTCATGCAAGTACTCAGTCAAATCCCTAATAAATTTCATTGGGTGAGCTCCCCCATAAAAGTCCCTAAAAATGGGTTTATCTACTTTCTCCCTGATAACCTGAACAATACCACCTACTTTTGTGTCAGTAATCTCATCTACTCGCGCATTCAAATTCTCAACATTTTGCGTCATATCCCAAATGTGATTATCTAACCGCTGTTCGATTTTCATAGAATTACTTCCCAATTCAACATAACTTACATCAATTTTTTCCTCTAATCTGCCAAGTCTGTCGACATTAAGGGTAGTGCTGGCTTCAACTTGAGCCATTCTGGATTTTATTGGTTGCAACCCCCCTTCTAACTCTGTTTTCATATTAATTTCTGATTGATGAAGTAATGTCAGGTTCGTTTCTTTCCAAGTATCTAATTCAACCCTTAGTTCATCGCGTAATTCTCCCAATTTTAAGTTTGTATCCTCAAAACTTTTTTTCAATTTTAACATACCCCGTTCTGATTCTCTTTGACCCTTTTCTAACTTATTTGTTAACAAGGAATTACCCTCATCTAATTTCTTTTCAAATCCTTGCATCATTAATTTTATCTGAACTAGCAGTTGATCTGCTTCTTCATTAGATTTAGCACCTTCTGCTTTTGGTGTTGAGCTTACTAAAGTTCTTGCAAACTCAGACATAAAACCATCTACGCCACTGTCCGATACTTCTTGTTCAACTACATTTTTTGTCTCTTTTTCCTCAGTCATCTCGATACTTTTTAATATATTGCCTGATCTTAATTTCATAAAACAATGTCCCAAGCTACTTTTTGATATTTTAAATCTCTTTACAATTTTACCCAAATCAACTTCGCAATTTAAATTTTTCTTAATAACGCGCCCACTAATAATCCCTAACAAGGATGTTTTCTTACAATCGGGCCCCCTAATAATTCCTAACAAGGGTGTTTTCTTACAATCGAGCCCCACGTTGGGCGCCAAATTGAGGCGAACTCGATTCGTGGTTTCGTATATTCCCTCAAACTCCAACCAAAAAGGCACATCGGGTGCCAGACTGAAGTATTTTAAATTTAATTATTGGGTAAATAATTTAAACTCTAAAAGACCGGTTTATTGGGCGCCAGATTATTTTTTATTATGAGCAAAATAATCAAACTCCGTAAAACTTTAATTAAAATGAGACTTGAAACTCTTTAAATTTACTCAAGGCGTGAAAAGTAATGCAAGAAAAGATAACTAAAAACCACAATTAGTTATTAAATGAAGTTGAATACAATAATCTTAATTGTCGGCCTGAAACAAAAACACAAATTCGTTAATGAAACTTACCGACGAAAACTCCTGGATACGGATCTGTTTAAAATATTTCAATCACAAAAAATTAAACACAGTAAAAACATTCAAAAATATATATTATATGAATAAGTTCAAAAAACATTTAAGTGATTATAGTAAATAAAACAATTAAGCAAAACGATTATAAGATATTCAATGAAATTGCAAAATTACGATTATTATAGTTAAAAACTAAATCAAGTCAATTGAAGCTCCAAGACAATCTAATAATATTAAACGAATTTATTATTTTATGATTTCGTAGTTATTCATTTAACTTATTGAGTTTAATATTATTATTTAAAATTTTAGTTAAGTTTAATTTTTCTTAACTTTAATTACTACGTCAATTTTTTAATTATTTGATGAATTAGATCAGAAATAGATTTTTATATAAACCAACTTATGATTTAATCAATAAGTTATTTTTCACAATATTTATGCAATAAACAATTTGCATTTAGCCTTTTAACTTTCAAGTACAATTTATAAAAGATATACAAATATTTTACCTTAAAATATTTTATACAGTGTGTTCGTCGGATCCAATGTTGAAAATGATGTTCGGCCGTACAATTAAGATTAGGTCTTCCACGATGATTTTGAGTGAATTGAATTTGATTTGAGGGCAACTGGCCCAGGAACTTTTATAGTTCAATTTTGTGCTTTTACTTGCGCACCTTTCACTTATATTTTCAGCCACGCTGAACTTGTAAATTCGAAGATTTTTTAATTATTAATTCTCACTTTAATTAGTGACTTTTAAACTTTATTCACGTGAAAATATTCCTTTTTTGGAATATAAATTATTTCACTCGACGATATTCCTTCTTTGGAATTTAAATTATTTATTCACTCTGTTTAAGTTTCAAAATCGCGTTTCACTGGCGGAATGAATGTTTGTAAATGTGGAATTTTGACCGACCGATTTTAAATACTGGGTTGGGCCCGAACTAATTGCACTTGAGAAAGCTTTAAGTTCTTCGTTGATTTATTTCTTTTTACATGACTATTTTAAAGTATCGAGGCAAGAGACAAGTCAAGTACCGAATAACGTAACTGAGACCAAGTCTAGTCTTAAGATGATTTTTGATTCTGAACTAATGAATAACTAATCACTAATTGACTTCTCAGGCAAATTCTCCCTTTTTATATCTGTTGCTTGTTGATCAATTTTTATGGAAAATTTAGGTAAAAACAGTTTGATCATAAATCTAATTTTAAGACTTAAAATAACATTCGATTTTAGGAAATGTATTAATGCGTAAGTTAAATGACCAAAAACCACTTAGTTAAGTAATCTCTTCCCCAATTAGAGACTTGATGACATCTTCTAAGACGAAGTAAGTATTTATTTATTTAATGAATAAAAATATTTAGTGGTGCAATATTAGTTAATATCAAAATTTAAAATATGAAAATCAAGATTTGAGCGGAGGGCATGCTCGTTACATGTTGTTTGAGACAGATTGAGTGGCCAGAGTGATATCAATCACAGTCTGGCAGCGCGAGGTAACGAAACTAGGTTCATTCCTGCGATTTATTATCTCTAGATTGCTAACAGTTATAAAGTCGAATAGTGTTTTACCTCTTTCATTGTTGGATCTGCTCCCCCACATAGTCTGGTGAGCATTGGAGTCACATCAAATGATGAGGTGTTTGTTGTTTGCTTTGCAGTGATGCACCAGATTTAAGAGGGATGCTGGTGGTATCTCTTCGTGGGCATCAATGGGAAGGTGAACGCTAGAATCACGTTAGTTTGACCAGTGCCAAAGTAATTATATCTTGTGGATTTTTAATTTCTCTTCTTTTTAACTAAATACAATTTTAAATAATTAAGTTAAAATACCAAGGCTAAAAATAGATGACACTCCCTCAAGACAATTTTAATGTTCTTTCCTTCATCATAAAGTCTTATATGACTCCATCAAGTAAACCTTTTGGGGTAATACCTACCCTAAATTACCCAAATTTCCTATAAGAAGCTTATTCATTGAAAGTAAACCACAGGTATAAACTTTTCAAAGTTGAAATAATTTTTTAAAGATTGATAGTTGACTTTAAAATTTTCGTTGTAGGGTTACAAATAGTTACAAATTAGTTACTAACTTGTGGCAAAAGCGCACTTAAAAAACCTGAACTTTGGGGGCTAACTTCACGCACCCCGAAATTTGACTCAATGTAACTCCGCGAGACGAAACTTACAAATTTTAATTTTTTGTTACAAATAGTTACAAATTACTTACTAATTTTTGGTCAAAAAAAAATTTCGAAAACTCAAAGTTCGGCGGCTCCCCCGCAGTTAGCCCCCAAAACTTTGAACATCCATTTATGTCCTTTGCGCGTGACTTACAAATTTTAATTTTTAGGTTACAAATAGTTACAAATTAGTTACTAATTTTTTCGAAATGCCATAGTTTGGGGGCCTCCGAGAAGCTGGCCCCCAAAACGTTTTTTATTTTTAGAGGCATAACGGTTGAGTTACAAATTTTGATTTTATGGTTACAAATAGTTACAAGTTAGTTACTAACTTGTGGCAAAAGCGCACTCAAAAAAACTGAACTTTGGGGGCTATCTTCACGCACCCCGAAATTTGACTCAAGGTAACTCCGCGAGACGAAACTTACAAATTTTAATTTTTAGGTTACAAATAGTTACAAATTAGTTACTAATATTTGGCAAAAAAAAAATTTCGAAAACTCAAAGTTCGGCGGCTCCCGCGAAGTTAGCCCCCACAACTTTGAATATCCATATGTCCTTTGCGCGTGACTTCCAAATTTTAATTTTTAGGTTACAAATAGTTACAAATTAGTTACTAATTTTTAGCAAAAAAAAAATTTCTAAAAATCAAAGTTCGGGGGCTCCCGGGAACTTATCCCCCAAAACTTTGATTGTGCATAAGTCCTTTGTGCGTGACTTACAAATTTTAATTTTCAGGTTACAAATAGTTACAAATCAGTTACTAATTTTTGGCCCAAAAATATTTTCGAAAAGCGATAGTTTGGGGGCCCCCGAGAACCTGGCCCCCAAAACGTTTTTTATTTTTAGGGGCATAACGGTTGAGTTACAAATTTTGATTTTATGGTTACAAATAGTTACAAATTAGTTACTAATTTGTGGCAAAAGGGCACTTCAAAAACGTCAACTTTGGGGGCTAACTTCACGCACCCAAAAAAACCATATATAAACGCGCAAACTATATACATTTTTGTTTGCAGATTGTATCACTTCATATTGCTTCCTTGTTAATTCAGCATCAACAAAAATAGCAAGGGCTTTTGAAGGCGTGTGTTTATGTTTATTAATTAAGTAATTTTTTTTTATCATTTCTATTTCTATTGTCTGCACGGCAATAATGCGACTCAATTCGTTCGAATGAATTGATATGGCCAATAACACCCTTTTCTAAATCTACATCTAGTTTACGTTGTCTACCATGACTTCCTCTTTTATCCACGTCAATTACGTTTTCACTATTTAACTTCCTAATTACTGTGGAAATCGAAGTAATACTTATGTCTAAAGTTGCTTTAAAAAACCTCTTGCATACCTTAATTTTCTCTTCATTGATTACAAAAAAGTAAGAGTAATTTAGAGATCGGTTAGTGTCCGGCTTAAGAGTTCTGTATTTACGAGGCGCAGTCTTTTCCATGCAAGGCCTAATAAAATTTCTTTGTCTAGTTTTATCGGCAATTTCAATATCAAATGGAAATTTTTCACATGGATGATTAAAATTTTCAATGTTTAGGCATAAATTGTAGAGTTTATTACCAACTCCTGGTTTCGTAATAAACCCTTCAATTTTTTCAAAAAACACAGTTTCTAATTTATATATAAAATTATAAAAACTTTCGTGTGGTGTTTTCAAACCACCAAACTCGCAATACTTTCTATCATATGCTGTAAAATGAACAAATTAATTAGTATCGTCTAATGCTGAATCAGTTTTGCTGAATTCATAGCAAACAATACAACTGTGAATTTTTTGGCACTTATTAATTAGATAACCACAAACGTACGTAAAAGCATTTTGTTCAGGTATATCTTTATCATGGTAGTCGCAATTGCTTACTCGAAAATCGGTACTCGATACAAAATTATATGACTGTGATGGCAATGATGCTTCACGAAAGTTGCACAAATCTGCTAATAATACATGGAAATCTTGAGAGAAGTTCATATTTCGTGAATGCCATTAAAAATAACTTTTGCAAGGCGATTTAAAAGTTCTTTATCGTGCTTATAAAACACTTCAATGTGCTCCCACGATGTTTTCTTTCCTTCTCAATGAAACTCATTACTTAGCATCATATTCCTAATAGCTTTTATCAAATGAGAAGAGTCAAAATAAAAAACCATTTCTTTTTTTCCTAAACAAATTTTAGGGTGTTCCGCAGTGACGCCCAACAATTTAGTAAGTGCAATGAAATTTGCTTCCATGTCTGAAATTAGTACAACTGGATTTAGACCAATGCTAGTCAATTGTTGTACATAGCTATCTAAAATTCTTTTAATTGTGTGGGCGTTACAGCTAGTAGAGGAGTAGATATATCCCAAAGGTTGCTTCCAATTACTTTTAATACCTTTCGCCATTATAACAGCAGCACTACTTGCCGGCATCAAACTTGAATTTAATCCATTATTTTCAAAACCAATCACCTCATCGTTTCCAAAAATTATAGTGTAAATTACTTTTGATGCTCATTTCATCAATAAGTATTGCATATAACTTTATCCTGCTAGACATTTTGTCAACCTTTAGTTTCATGAAAGAAAATAAATGTTCGTTTACACCTGGTACAAATTTTAATTTATGGATTACTAGAGTTCTTTTCGATGGTAAAACAAATGTTATTTGAAGGTGTCGATAACATTTTGGCCCTAGAAAATACAGCGATAAAGCAAATTTTTTAAATTGGGTTGAATATCTTCAACCTGGACTAGGGATTGCAAATTTACCGATTTCTTCAATTACCGGTAATTCGGTAAAACATGTAACTAAAACCGGTTTACCGGTAATTTACTGCTATTTTTTAAGACATAAAAAATTATTGAAATCTAATAAAGCATATACAGGGTGAATCCTAACGTACGGATCAAACTGATAAGGCACCTAAAGGGGACCAAAATATAATTTTTTTTAAAGTAAACATTTAATCAAAATCGCATTACAACAAAGTTACATGGGTTTTAAGTTCTTATAAATTATTATCCACCTATTGAGTACCGCTGAGCATATACAAAATAACCTATTTAATTTCTGACATTTGATTAATTTTGACGTCCATGATTGAATTAAATAAATCAGCGGTTTCCAATAAGTGAGCACCCAAACTGAGTATTTTAAAGAACAATTTAAATAGGTATAACTTTCATCTTATAAAAATTTTACTAAAATTTTAACTGAATTTTGTTTAAATAATTCTCAAATATTCCAAATTTGAATTCAAAACGTAAGCCATTACTCTATTTTTAATAAAAAATTCTCAGGTTTACAAGAACTTAAAACCCATGTAACTTTGTTGTTATTCGATTTTTTTTTAAAGTTTATTTTAAAAAAATATATATTTTGGTCCCCTTTAGGTGCCGCCCTATCAGTTTGATCCGTACGTTAGGATTCACCCTGTATTGTAGACAATGTTGGTTTATAAAAATGATGTAAAAATAAAACTTTTCTAACTTCAACTGCTAGGAGAATGTTACAATAAACCAAATACATAATATAAAAACATTAGCAAACTACATCATGAACAATGAATGACAATACAAACAATATTATCAGTGACAATGTTTTTTATTTATCGATTTTTTAAAAAATACGCGCGCAAAAAGCATAGCTGATCTAAACTGTTGTCCCCTAATTTTGATCTAATTTTTGTACAAAATAATCCAGCTGCGGAAAAAGCTCTCTCAGATTCTACACTTATTATTCGGGTAGTCATTAGGAAATCATAAGCCATTTGTATATATTTTCCTCTTACTTTTTCTTCTAGAAAATACGCCAATTCTTTTTTGACCACTTGAGTAAGATTTTTAGCTGTCTTTTGGAGAGGAACAGGCTCCGACCTGGGGGGTTTTGGTTTCTTTTCTTCAGGTCTTTGCGACGGCTTCTTAGGTCTTGCATCTTTTTAAAAGTTTAAAAAAATTTACAAAATTTTTAATAATTATCGGTAGGTTAATTCTCTTGAGAGCCAAGCAATTTTTTAGTTTTAGCCAAAACGTCCCTTCTTTTTTGAGTCTGAATTCGTTTTTTTTCTTTTTTTAATTTTTTTTCCTCGCGGACTCTCACAAATTTCGTCTTTTTCGTTGTTTCTTGTATACCTACAAGCACGATCTTAATAGTACATTACTAGAAGCAAGGAGGGGTCAACCAAAAATTTCCAACTGACTAGCTAACATAATCGAGTAAGTCCTTACCTCTATTGTTAGTGTCCGTGCTGCTCCAGATTACATGGTGTGCATTGGCATCGCAGCCCAGAATTAAGTGTTTGTTTCCCTTTCCACACCAGTTTATGAGGCGTTGTACTCCCTCTGGTGGTGTCTGGGTTTCGTCCCTAGGAAAGTAGGCCGAGGCTATTATAATACGCCTCTTGCCTAACTCCACTGGCAACTCAACCACCGCTAGGT
This sequence comes from Malthinus seriepunctatus, assembly GCA_963924605.1. Classification (NCBI taxonomy): domain Eukaryota; kingdom Metazoa; phylum Arthropoda; class Insecta; order Coleoptera; family Cantharidae; genus Malthinus; species Malthinus seriepunctatus. Next base: position 25,573,445 of record OZ004600.1, on the reverse strand, counting down.
CCCTGTTGTTGAATTCTGGAATGGGAACAAAATTAATATCTTTCCTGAGCAGTAGTGCTGCTCTTGGATTATGCGCAAAACAATATTAGCGACACAATTTTTGCACGTCCTCACTACTGTATGCGTAGCATATTATTATACTGTGATATTATTATAATACAATTATTACAAAAAATACTTACAAAACGTTTTAACAATAAGCTCCAAGAATTAAAAATTCCAATTTAGCTATTAAAATAAACAAATTAATAATTCCTACTCTTGATTTTTATTTCTCCTTAAAATCTCTCTTTTTTTTTCTTTTGCTATTCTAGTTTTTTCTTCATTAAATTTTTTTTTTTTGCGGGCTTTTTCAAGGTTGTTGTTTCTTGTATACCTACAAGCACGATCTTACTAGTAAATTACTAGAAGCAAGGAGGGGTCAACCAAAAATTTCCGACTGACTAGCTAATATAATCGAGTAAGTCCTTACCTCTATTGTTAGTGTCCGTGCTGCCCCAGATTACATGGTGTGCATTGGCATCGCAGCCCAGAATTAAGTGTTTGTTTCCCTTTCCACACCAGTTTATGAGGCGTTGTACTCCCTCTGGTGGTGTCTGGGTTTCGTCCCCAGGAAAGTAGGCCGAGGCTATTATAATACGCCTCTTGCCTAACTCCACTGGCAACTCAACCACAGCAGCCGCTAGGTCTAGGTTTATTTCTGTCTTTGCAAGTAAAAGCACGAAACCCATATCTCCACTGAGTATATCTAAATAAATAAATATTAAAGTGTGACGACTATCACCCGAAGGTATAAGCCACCGGAAGGAATAGTCCGCTACAGCATGTAACGCTATTAACCAAAGCATTACTTGGCATTTGTATATTGATTCTCTTTAGGTTTTCGTCATTTTTTGTAGGATGGCACTACATTTTTTAACCTGTAACCACAGGTGCTTTTTAAACATACATCCCAGACAAGATGGACATGGCTCAAAAGAAGATATTTCATATTTTGTTTCCATCAATCGTTTGGTTGTCTGGCTAAAAGTAGTTCTCCTACACCTGCGGCAAGTAGTATTATTTTTTACTTTAAATAATTCTACAACTTTCATTATATTCAATTACATAAGTTTATTCTTTTTGAACTTCCGCCATTTGACCTTCGAATAGTAACTCATCGATTTTATGCTTTTATTTGATCTTCGACATTAAACTATTTATATTTTTTAACGTCGAAGCCACATATTTCCCATATATTTCATCTTCGTCCTCAACCCTATTCTCCTTCGATTTAAATAGTGCGCTCGTTGCTTCGGATATTTTCCTTAACGCTCCTGAAGCTTCTCTTTGAAGATTTTCACCGTCTTCCTCATTACCTTTCTTCTTTTTACGTTTATTGCAGTTTTCAGGTAACGGTGCACGTACCGAGTACTCAGACGAAGAAGGAGATATCATTAGAGAATTATTTTCAATAACATAATCCCTTCTACCTCTACCTCTGGTAGCACGGACAAATACTCCGTTTCACTTGCATTAAATGATGAGGTTGAGTCTCTTATTGCCAAGTGGTCGTTGATAAATTCCAACTACAAATCTGTAAAGGAAGGTAGTTTAAAACTCATATTTACATGTAAGTAGTGCTTATTACCTCATCTTCTCCAACTCTACTACAACGACTTTGTAGAACGTTTTTTCTTTCATTTATGTATGTGGTACGTAGACCATTCCATTTTTTTGGAGATCCGCTTCAGTTATTCCTTCTTTATTTACATCTTTAAGTATAATAGAAAGCGCTCCCTGTATCTTGTTTTTATTGTGATAGTCCACGTGTTTGATGGCATACAGCTGTGGGTGGTTGCTGTAACTGTCTATTAATTCGATTGGAATTCGTCCACAGTGGACCAAGTCATCTAAATACATTCAATAATTATTAACATTTTTTTTTTATTATTAACTGTTACTCTTAAACTGAATTTTTTCAAACAAGTAACTAGAACGAAAACTCGACAACAATAATAACGAATAATAACATAACCTTTCTCTTATATAAAAGTTGGGTTAAAAACGCTTCATTTTAAGCTTCGAATGTGCTAACGCGCCTGCCTGCTTACAAAAATCTTGCAAAAAAATAGGACAGGTTCTAATTTCGTATTATAATCTTGTAGAAAAAAATACCAAAGCGTTTTACATTATCTCATAAAATAGTATCCAATTTTCTTGTACAAATAAATATGATAATATAAAACGGGCATCAATCCAAAATACGCACATGAATGCAGTTTCTAACCTTTCTAATCTTCTTCGTAAACCCCCTGCTTCATTTCTTGTCAACGCCTTTTATTACTATTTATTTTCCTTTTATTAGGAAAATGCACTTTGATTACTGTCCTTAAGACAAACGCAAATTTTAACCGCAATTGAGTACTTCGTTGTCAACAGGAATCACTTTCCCTGTCTGATCTAATAATACGTTATTCAACGAAACGAGATAGTAAATGGAACTAAACAAATGTACGTGGACACTTGTGTTTAGCACTGTGATTGGCTCCAACGTATAATTTTAGATGATAATATAGATATAATATAAGATTATATGTTGGAATCAATCACAGTGCTAAACGCAAGTGTCCACGTACATTTGTTTAGTTCCATTTACTATCTCGTTTCGTTGAATAACGTATAGAAGACTCATGATATATATTAACTCAAACGTGTTCCTCACCTAACTGTCTTCCCCTCTCTATACTTAAGCCGTACGTTAATTGGTCCATTTTTAATATCCTCCTTACTATTGGTTTTATTCTCCAACAGTTCCTTATTGTTCAAATCAACCACACTATCGTGGCCATGAGATTTATGGTTTCGTCGAATTTCATATCTTAACTTTGCCTCAGCGTTTCGTTTTAAATTATCTTAAATATTTTCACAATGGTCCTTTATATTACGTTTATATTTCAACCGCACGTAATCTTTATTAAGACTTATTTTCGCCAATTTCCTCCTTCTTTCTAAATACCCTTTAGGCCTTAAGTACATCACAACAACTTATAACTTCCAAGAATTGCATTGCTAAAATATAATTCTTAACAATTTGCTTTTGTCCTGTTTATTTGAAATCAGGATGTTTATGAATTTTTTATATCAATTACCCGTCACACTGGCGACGTGATAATTATTATTATGTTCTTGGTCTTAAACTATTTTAATATTTTCAAAAATAAATACCCAAAAATATCGGGTTGTTACAAACTACACAAAAAAATGATATCGGCTCTGTACAGCATGAAGCAGCGCAAGTTCCTACTAAATTTAATGAATGTGCAGCACAGGCTACATATTCTGCAAGAGGCTTTATCTCTTTAATTCGAGCTTGAAGTCCTGAATAAACTCCAGACATATTATTTGCATTGTCGTAAGACTGACCTCTGCAATTAGATAAATCAATCCCTAACAAAACTAATGTATCAGTAACAACTTTTGTTAAATCATGTGCTTTGTGTCCTATATTTGGTAAAAATAATAGAAATCTCTCTACGGGGGAACCTGATTCTTGCACATATCTAATAATAAAAGCTAATTGATCTATATGGGCCAGATCTGGCGGGGAGTCAACTATAATTGAATAGTATTTAGAAGCTTTAATTTCATTAACAATTACGTCCTGCGCCTTCTTGGCCATTAATTGAATAAAGTCTTCATAAGTTGTCGAAGATAAATAATTTGTATGCCCACTACCTTTATTTCCGTATCTTCGAAGGTGTTCAGATAAAAATGGGTCAAATTCAATCACTTGTTACAGAAATAGCTATTTTGTTTGTTCGTGCATTCGAGCATGTGTTGGAGCTGTTTAAAAACACGCTCATTGATATCATTTACTTTATGAATAATGGTAGGTGCAGTTCTATGTTCCCGACATATTATAGACGTCGTGCTTTGCGTCAAGTATTTGTTTAAATTTAAATTCATTTAAGGCCTAAAAGTATTCATTATCGGTGTCTAGCATTAGCGTCTTACATATTTCCATTGTTTAACATTTTTTCGAGCACCTGGTTGTTTATTTAAATCTTCTGCAAGCTTATTCCATCCATAATTATAATTCTGCAAATCTGATGGTTTCAATTTCTCTTGTTGAAGAAGAAATTTGTCCACTTCCTATTAATTAACAGTTCTTTTTATTTTTAACCTATTCGAGTAGATCGTGTATTAGGCATTTTCGACTTACTTTTCTAACAAAAATTTTCCAACAGTAAAATTTAAACAACACATGTAGCTACAGCCCGCAGTTTAGTTTAAATCTATGAATTTTAAATTTGTTTAATTAATGATTTTAGTTAAGTTAAAATTCAGTTTAAATAAAATTTATGGAAGAAAAGATAGTTTTCTTTTTTTGTATACCATAATTTGGAACAAAATAAAATCGTAAATGTATATCATAATTTGGGACGGAGGAGTAATTTTTTAGCTCAAATGAAAGCGTGTAAAATGGAAATAAACATTTGTTTGTTATAAAAAAATTTATAAATTTTTTCAAATACATATTTAGTAATTCAACGGAATGTAAATATGGAATGATGGAAAAATCCTATGTGTTTTAAATACTAAACTTCTTCGCGTTACAGCGAACCTTTAGCGATGTTCTAGAAAATTAAAACCTGGTTTAAAATTTTTATTTATTTTTTTGCAATAAAGTTAGGGGGCAGCAAAAATAAAATTCCTAAAAGAGCTAAATAAAACCACCCTAATACCAATCTACAAACAAAAATTTTATTTAAAAAAATCAAAATTACTTGGAATAGTTTTTCCATCCTAGAGTGACGCCGTCCCTCCTAGTACCTGTAACCAACGCTCTTGACGTTTTATGACCGACGATTTGGACCTTTTATTCCGACATCTTCTGACCTTTTTAGACGAAGTGCCAGCCACTCTGGACGTGCTTGCTGGAAGTGACGGAATTCTATGGGCAAGGGCGGCTTGCGTTTGGTCGGCTCTTCGCCCCCTTCGTATTGCCGGTAGAGATGTGAGTTTTTTGCCGACATACTCATTACATACTTCTATTCTTAAGGGAGTCATAGCTTTTAAGGATTTTACCTCGGCATAGGTGCGGGACCTAAACGGCCTAACACGCCGAATACTACTACCCTTAAACGGTCTGGTTTCAGTTGACCGGTTTGAAGTAAGAACCGGGTTTTTAACCGGGCGAGTCCCGGCACGTTCAAGTTTGCCGGTCCGATTCGACGATGCTGTCGCCTGAACATCCAAATTTGAGATTCATCCCAGATACACATAAATGCTTCGTCTGTATTGCCGACATGAATGCAAAGATTGTAACATGAAGGTTGTCTGCTATAAAACATTTGTCTATTTTTATTCGTTTAACGGTTAAACGAATAAAAATTCACACATTAAAATTTCAAATTGAACACGTTAAAATTGTTGTTAAAAAATATTAAAATGAACGTAACACACGTAAAAAATTTTAAAAGGACCAAAAACACAAATACGTTTAGTTATACACATTAAAATTTAAAATTGAACTGTGTTCACAATCGAATATAGGTACACATGACGAGTATACTTGATTATACGAGTATAATCTTGCTATTAGTTTGATGTCAATATTTCCTTGATTTGCGTCCATGACGTGATTTCTAAGCGTGACGAAACTAGCATTTGTGCTTGTCCCGTTAACTTAGATCGAATCGCTCGCATTAAATATGCGTTTTGGGCGTTGCTTTGTTGATCAGAAAAAGCACTGATTAACTCGTTGCAACTATTAATAAAATTGTTTAATATAAATGTATTCCCATCAAAATGAGGAAAGACATCCACGTACATTTTCAAAAGCTGGTAATTGACGGCCATTGTATGGTTATTTGAACTATTTGTTGTTTTAAAATTAAACCGTAATGGTTCTAAAATTGAATTCCTATTGGTAATTCTTTCTAAAGTTGAATTATTTTAACTTTTGAATTATTAAAATACTAGGGTTATTTCCTTGGTTAATCGAAGTATTTAAACTGTTTAACAGATCAGTTAAATCATTCATTTATTGATTCGTTCATTCGAAATCAATTTTTTTTTCTCTTCGTTTTCTTAAAATTAATTTCTTTTACCAAACACACACTATAAAAGGTCAGTGAAGGAAAAAGGAGTACCTGGTACTTACAATATTTTTTGTCTGCTAATCCAAAGTTATTTGTTGCACTGTAATCCAAAGTTGTTCGTTGCACTGTAATCCACTTGTAAAGGATAAAAATCCACCGTCTTCTCAGTGAGCCTGTCGTCTTGGTATCCTACGCGCCAATTAAATAACTGCCTCGAACGGGTTATTAGAGTAAAACACAACGGAGAATAAAAGTGTTTATTGTAATAATTGTTATGTTTACAATTACGCTGTTACCAAGATACTGAGTTGTCTATTAAATTGTAACAGTTTATACAGGGTGAATCAGAGCACCCGTATCAGGCGTTTTTCTCAAAAACGATTGGTCGTAGAGAGTTGAGTCAAAAAAAGCCGTAATAAAGAATGAAATGGTGGTATTGTTATTCCGCGAAACATCAGCATGCCGAAGATATTGTCTCAAAATGTGAAGAACTCCAGAATTTTAATGGCAAGATAGTTCGAAAGTGGTATCAATGAAAAGACCTTTAAAAACCAAACAAGTTGTACAAATATTGTTACCCGTCCTTCCAATAATAATCATAAAAGGGATGCTTTTTATTTAAACTCAAAACCCAAAAGGGTGAGCGACTCTTTTTCAACAGGGGGGATTCTTTGACTGAAGTGATTAATGCTGAAATCTGTTGAGAGAGGTATACCCAAATAAAAATCAAGAATTCCTTGACAAACTATATTACCAACACACATAAAATTATATACAAGCAAAATAAATAGGGACCTTATGGGCCATATATGTTGGGCCAACAATTAATAAAATAAATGTTTTCAAAAATAAAATGTAAAATTATCCAATACGAACCCTGAACTGAATGTATTCAAACATCAACTCAAACGATTGGATAACTTTAGCTAACACTTAAATTACTAAACTTATTAAAGGATTGACACTTACTAAAATTTAACTTTACGTTAAGATCGACTTATGCCATCAAGCTTCAAGTCAAGACTTGATCAAGACACAAATTTGGCATATAAAAACAGAAATTAGCCGATCTAAACAAAGAACTTATTCGAAGACAAAACTTAAATTTCTAAAATAAACAATTACAATAAACAACCTTTAAATATGGTTGGTTTTTGTAGGTTACTAAATTGTGATTAAACACAAATTCAAAATCGTTAAATCAGATCTAAATTGGGTTCTGTAGATTTAGTCGTAAAAATGCAATTTTAAACTTTACTGTAAGCAAAATAATAACTCACGAATACTGCAAGACGGTATGCACCACTCGGACTTCAGCGCCGTACACAATGGGTTTGCATAAGACATAACGCATAAGGCATAATAATTTCAATTCATACACTCTTATGCATTATTACAGAATGTTTATGTAACTTACGTAAATTAGTTGTGTAAATTTCCATAAGGTTGGATTCCTTATGCGTTATGTCTTATGCAAATCCATTGTGTACGGCGCTTTAGCCGGAGCGCTTGAGGAAGCATCAACACGCTGGAGACCTGGAGCGTTCGGTCTGTGGATGACGCAGTATTTCCAATAAGGAAATAATAATTCTCTCAAACTCGAAACTAAAGCACAATTTAATAGGCATTTCACTTGTTGCCTCTCAGACTAAATTCACAAACTCAATTCAATTCAAGAAGTTTCTCCCCGCGTCCCTGTGCATTCTCTCACGTATTCTGTATCAGATTCCTAAAAAGGAAATGGATCGTAACAATATAACTTGCTCTAAATCAATAGAAACCATGCATGTATTACTGCATATTTCTTGAGATTTCATTTTATCTTTTTTCATTGCCTTTTCAGCGTTTCTCTGGTGTAATTCTAACTTGAATTCGATTATTCTGAACATCTTGCTACAAACCCGACTACAAATTATGCACTTTCTCCCACCAGTTTTGGCCTAGGGACTTCATTTATTACTAGATTTCCTGATTCGTCAGTACGTCGTTTTTGAAGGCTGACCATTTAATGTGATGCATGTACCAACAAACGTATGGACTTTTTTTTTATCTCGCCAACAAACACAAGTTAAATTAACGTTGCCAACAGTGGCAGTAGCTACAGAAGCTTTTCCTCTCTCATCTGGGCAAGGATTTCTTGTTTCACTTATTGGTTAATTCTTTGTAGGTGTTTAACGATTCCAAGAAAGTATAGCCCTCGTTAGTGCAACTCCACTGCTGTCTTTACTGAAGCAAACCACGAATCCCCTGTTACAACTCTTCCAGAACCGTGCCAATTACGAGTAAGTCGCAGGGTTGTAGGTGTTCCAGATCCCAGACCTTTTTGCCACTCTTTAATTTAATTTTTTACATGAACTACTTCCTCCGGCTCCTCCTAACAATAGATTTAGGGCTGTTTGACATGCACTAAGTATCTTACTCGCATTATACATTATACTGCGCGATAACTTTTATTGATCTACGCACTAATATGTTTTTTTCTTTTTGCGAGTACCTTTTCACCTTGTCGGTTTCTATAGTTCCGCACTTTGACGAAAGCATGGTTACAACCGCATTATCCATATCCATCCAGCGTACGTAAACGAGCGAGGTTTCTTTGGCAATGTCTTTGGAATCCTATTTTGACGAATAGTGCCCAGAATCTCGCTGAGAGTGGCCATGCCGGCACAGCCTTTCTTTGTGGTCTTGGTACTGCCTACATTCTTGAAGAATGTGCAGTACCGTTAGAGGCGAGTCACATGTTTCACATATTGAAGGTTCCTCCCTATTCATTAAAATAGGTTAAAATGGTTCGTTTGCACCACTTACAGATAAACTGACAGATAGTTTATCTGGCGGGTACACGCAGAAAAGTATTATCTTAAGTCAAATAACTTTGCATTCAGCTAAGTAAATCATTGTTTCCTATATGCACAAAGAAATATTAATTTCATCCAAGAAAATTATATTTTCTAAATTCAAATGTGCTAAATTCTTAGATTATTATGATGTTGTACTTGTTTCAATAGTAAACGCGTATTTAGAAGAAATAAAGCATTATTTTATAGAATGATTTACAAAATTGTTAATTCAAGTATGAAGTTCTTTCATCTAAGAAAATGAATTATTTAAAAATTTTAAAACATACGTTTCATCTAAGAATAATATATTTTTGATTGTCGTTACTCAAAAATTTGAATCAAACAAATTATTATTTGTAATCAAGTTTATTATATTCTTGTTTTAATAATTTTTATGCTTCGTTAGATTATACAGCTTATTTGGATGAAGCTTAAAATAATCTTCAATAAAAACTATCTTAGTTTTGTACATAAAATTTATATTTTTTAAAAGTAACAAGTACAAAAAATTCAAGTGCACTCCTAATAGCAGAGTCGAATTAACGGAAAAAACACCACTTTTAGAAAAAGCGTAGGGATAGCAATTTTTTTTCACAAATCGCCTTATGTTGGGGCGTTTATTATGGGAGAGATTTTTCCAGATCAGAGGTGTGCGGGAACAGGGTCAAAATCGCCTTTGTTTGTTTCAAAACTGCTAGTTTTGACAATATCTTTGATTACATTGAAGATAGCAAAAAAATACTTCTTACGTAATTTGTAAAGTGAAGAGAATGAGACCAATCTGAGCCCAAACGAATAGTTCGTTTATGCAGAAAAAAATAAAAACCATAGAAAGGTCATTAATTTTTAAATTTAATTTAAAAAAAAAAGTAAAAGGCCAAACTTTTTGAAAATGCTTTTAAAAGATGCTTTTTAATACACAAAAACACTGCACCAAATTTCAACTTTCAATATTTTTTCAAACAACTATAATGGCTAGAACACTAAAAATTTTCAACCACGCATAAAGTTGGAGCAAATGATGGTAGAGGGTAAAACTTTTTTTTGAAAGAAAGGGGTATGGCCAAGCACTTTCAAATAATAGAAAATTGTAATTTTTGGTCAACTTCTTGGCCCTCTTTTCGCTTAATGTTTTTGACTTGTTTTACTGTTTTGTAAACAAATAACAATTATCAATATCATCTATCATGGATTTTGTTGAACTACTTTCATTATTACTAGAAAAATATTTCTCAGGGCTATTAATTTTTGAGTTACTATGACTATTTTTGGCTAATAAATGATGTCGAAAAACAGATTTTCTGTGAAAAGCTCGATGACAATTTTTTTCTAGACACTGATAATTATTTTTAATAGTATGTTATGTACTCTATATGACTTATGTACTTATTTATTTGTAAAAAAACTTTTTCCGCATTCCAGGCATTTTATTATAACAATCTAATCAGTTTCCACTAACTTTAAAACATCGGCTGTGTATGGAAAATTTTTATCAAACTTAGTTTTAATTTTATACACACGCCCCTTTGTATTAGTGTCCACAAATGTTCTGATTGCAATGGATATTTTGCTTGAAAAACTTGAAATATTTTGAAACAGCAATCAAAACCTTCTTCTACAGATGAAAATTGATACTTCACATTATCAATAACCACAAAAATTGTTTGAATACTTGATAATGTTGGACCTTGTATTATAAGAAATGGTTGTAGATTTTGTTTTTTCAAACAAGAATTTTGTATTTGACGATTTATTACAACTTCGATTTCCGAAGGGAGCGGAAAAATTATTGCATCAATATCGAATATATTTGTCATTTATCGAAATGTAAAACTTACTTTTACATGTACTACCATCGACTCTTGCTTGCCACTTTTCAATGACCTCTTCCAAAGGCTCACTGCGTAGCTTTAGCCATGTTTTCAATTCTATTAGATGTTCTGAAAATAAACCATGAGAAGTACTTCAAAAAAAGAACCTTGACTATGCACCTTAATCAATTTCTTCGTCTTCTTGCAGCACCTTTCTTTTTTTTACTTTCATCGCGTCGCCTGATAAATAAATCATGTTTCTAACTTCATCTATCAATTTTCCTTGGGCTAATATACTTCTACCTATTGGCGATCGATGCACTTTATCCAATCACCTAGGTCATAGGATGTGCTATAGTTCTCACCACATCCATATCAGCTGAAAGAAACAATAAAATTGATAAATTTACAAAAATGCATCCCAAGAGTACGTAGGTAGCAAAGAGTACCTACGGTTGAGTACTCTTTGGTTTAGTGTCGGATTGAAATTGTTAAGGCTTATATTATCTAAATCGATATTATTATCCAATTCAGAAAAAGGTACTGAAACTGTTGTACATGGAGAAGAAGAGTTTACATTACGTGGACATGGGGGTATCACAGACTTATACTCATAATTCATAACGTTCTCGCATATTTATATTTATAAATAATAATAAATAATAGGTAAACACTCATAGTTCGACTCACCTTGATGATTTTCATAAACTCCTTAAATTTATTTGTAAATTTGGTACGCAATCCGATTATCGGTATCAATTCTTTAATGTCGTCTTCATTCAACAGCAAAAAAGCTTCTTCATCGATTTGGTTTTCTGGAATAAATAAAATAAATAATATCCAATAAATGTGAAATTTATTAACGAATAAATTATAACAGAAAATTTATAAAAACATTACCTTTTTACATTACAAATGCTTAGAAATATCATTTTACGTTACAATTTGTTGTAAATATTTAGGGTTAGAATTTACTTTTGTATGTAAATATGTAATGTAAAAGTAGAACTTTAACCTTACTTGTTCAGTAACAAAATGTCAACTTTTTTTGACGTTTGAAGAAAAAATAATTTATACTTTAACACTTTATTTATTTACATATCATTATTTACATCAATATTTTCATTATTTACATTTGTTAATAAAATTTGTTTTTGGAGTTCTAATAATTCAATTTATTTTTGTGTGTTTCAAGCATTAGTGCTCGTTCGAAATGTTCGCAATCGATAGCTCTTTGCTTCTGCTCGTCTAAATGTTTCGACAGCTTATTTTTGTAGTCTATGTCACTTTGAGCTGCCAACAGCTGCAGCTCTAAAAGATCGTCTCTTTTATCAGCCAAGGTATTGTATTTGTCTTTCACTTCGGAAGTTTTTACTTTTGTTTTCCTTAATTTTTTACTTTCCTGGCTTCTAATTTTTTGGGGATTCCATCTAGCCCATGATGTTTCTTTGGCAGGAGTTACTGGTTCTGTAGCAGGTGTTGGATCTGAAACCTTGCAGACCAATTATTGCCGAACAATAAACAAAAATTAATAATATGAATTTAGTAATACAAAAAAAATAAATTTGAAAACAATATTCAACATATTACACATACCAATTCGGAATCAAATTCAAAATCTTTTTTTTTAACAATGTTGAAGGTTTGTGCAAAAATTATGATATTCTTCAGGAATTAACGATAAAAGCGACAAAAGGTCTTTATATTTTTCGTTAGAAATAGACACTTTATTAACATTTTTTAATTCAATTTGAATATCATTATTTAAAGTAGCACTTTTTCCTCTTCTTTTGATATCTAACTTTTTTAGTGGCTTCTTCATAGGTGTGTGAAAATTCAATTTGGCCAACTTGTTGGATTAATATTTTTTGATTTTTGCCCAATGAACTGCGGAACCCTCTTCTGACTTCCTTCTATTTATAAACGGAGAATCTTTATTCGTATATAACTTTTAAAAATCGTAAAACTTTGTCATTTCTATTACTTTGAAGGGCTTGGTTTTCTTTGAATTAATTCCACATATTCTTATTAGCTGGTACCAATCTCTGGTTATATAAATGCACATATCTTTGGGCTTTGCCCTTTCAATTCTAGAATGTTCGCTATCACGTTCCATGTGCGTGTGTCCAGCCACTAAAAATGTATGTTTTATGTGTAAGATGTTGGGTCTTTTAATTCTTGCCACATTATACATCACCGGTAACCCAGTATATTCTATCAAATCATCTCTCTCACAAATGTGTTCGTACTTAAAATGTATTCGTAAAGTTTTAATAATTTGATCTTTTCTTTGAACTTCCAATTTTAGTAAATAATTTTCTGCTTCAACATAGGGTACAGTACTTGTAGTTGCACTTATAGCATGTGTTTGTTCTGTTGAAAGCCCAGGAAGAGTTTCACTTGTAGCATGTATTGGTTCTGTTGAAGACCCAGGAAGTGCTTCACTTGCAGCATGTGTTGGTTCTGTTGAAGGCCCAGGAATAGTTTCACTCGTAGCATGTGTTGGTTCTGTTGAAGACCCAGAAAGAGTTTCACTTGTAGCATGTCTTGGTTCTGTTAAAGGCCCAGTAAGAGTTTCCCTTGTAGCATGTGTTGGTCTGCCCTCTTTGGCCATATCGTCAGCTTTCTCGTTCCCTGGTATGTTCGCATGAGCTGGAACCCATACCAGGTTGACGAAATTTGTCCCCGCTAGCGCATTCAGTCTGCGGATGCAGTCTGTTACTAGTCCGGACCTCTTGGGGGCTCTAGGGCTGATTGGCTGTCAGATACAACAAAGATTCTTTGGTTGTGATATCCTCTATCCAACAGCATTTGCGCACATGTTGAGATGGCGTAAATTTCTGCTTGGAAGACGGTTGCATGCTCCCTGAGGCTTAGGACTACCCCTTGCCTCAAGTTGCCGTCCTCGACGATTCCAGCTCCTGTACCTGTTTTGTTTTTAAAGCCGTCTCTGTAGAATGCAAGTCCATTCAATTTGACTGCCTTGCATTCCCATTCTTCCCTTGTCGGATTATTAATTCCGTATGTTTTTAATCTTTAATTAATCTTTCATTAATTTTTTATGATTCGATCATAATAATTCTTTTTACTTAATTCTAGAGACATCTTGTAGTTCTCGTTTGCTGTTTAAAAACAGGGTATCTCGTAGAAAGGGCGTGCAGATTACCGACTTCCGATCGCTGCCTTGTTAGAACTGGCGTTATCCAGTTGGATCTATGGTTTTTTCCACGTGCCTTAATACGTTGAAGCCGAAAATTCTTCTAAAAATATATTAAAAAAGATATCAAAGGCAGAGTTAGCTTCTGTTTCAGTGAGCACGGAATTCCACGAGATGTCCATGATGTTCTGATAGAAAGTATTAAGTTTTTATTGAGACCAGTGGCGCCTAAACATCACTGGTTGAGTTTCCCGGGTTAAAGTTTTTTCAGTAGTATAAATACCAAAGTGATGAGAGATGTGATAGTTTATAATGCCGCTAGCTTGAGAAGTAACATTGTGACTTACGAAAAGATTATCGATACACGTAGAGTTTGCGTGTGCATTTTTCCGTTTACTGTACAGTCAAAACTACCGGTTACCCTATTCGCATAGGAAACGGAACTAAGATGAATGCATTTCATTTACTAGTCGGTTAGAGCTACCATGATTTGATTTGCAAAACTTAAGTAGCTTTAATCGTATAGCGTATGTAACGTGTGCCTTCACTCCGTTTCCTATCCTATCACAATCATTTCAACACCACCTTGCGTGAGCACGTGCGAGTAGTCATTTTCTTTTTTAAGATAGTATTTAGTTACCTAAATGTTACTAGTTTATTATTAATTTGAAGCTCATCAGTGGAGAATATTAATAAATATTTTGAGTGCAATTCATCAGTTATTTTTATCCGGGGACGAACCTTTCTATGTTTTTGGTAAAATAAAAATGTGCAACTCTGGATAGTTTTGCAAAAATAATATTTTTTCCAATTCCTCCATTTGATTTCAATAAAAACGCCTAATGGAAAAATTCCCAATTATTGTTTTTTTTTCCAAAATTAAATGGGGAATTGGATAAAACATTTTTTTTTTAATTGATTCTTTTGGTAGGAAAATTCTAAGACTCTGGAACACTCTAGATCAAGTCAGTGAACTCAAACTAAGTTGAATAACTGCATTTGATTCGAAATTTGAGTGCATACAATTTTATTTAGTGAAAATTCTAAGACAAATAATAATATTGAAAACCCCGATAAAATAAGTGTAAAATCAGTGTAAAGACGCATTGCTTTCCCGATAACGATGTAGCTAGTTAGTCCGCTATTTGCAACTTGCTGAACTATTAAAATTAACCTTAGAGCATTTACAGGTAAAATTTCAGTCCATTTCTGGAATAGTAAAGGTATGTTCTCATCGTTAATATAAGATCCAAATTGTTTGTAGAAAGTAGGCAGACACTCCGATCTGATGTCCACTACTTTTCCAAGATCTTCATTAATACCATTCACCACCTTTTGGACGAATGCTGATGAAGCATTTCCTCTCTTTGCTATTGCACAAATGATATGTACAATAGGTTCTAAGCCAAGTGTCTTAAAGAACCTCTTGACACCTCACATTAAATGCTTTAATAAGAATTTTTTAAAGAAAATATTTTCAGATATTTTATAGCAATTTTGTCTTATTTTGGAACATAGAATTTTCAATTTTCGTGTTTAGGTGTAATTTTAACATACACTTCGTAGAAAACATCATTGAATTAATAAAATTAAATGCATCAAGATTTTATGGCAGTCAAGCACAAAATTTTGTATGTAACATTTTTTTTAAATTGTATTTATTTGGAGGTGCCTCAACTACCAGGGTTATTGGCACCTTTGTGAACCGTTAAATAAAATTATACATTGTAATAGAAATATTAATAGTTACACCTTAGTATTAAGTCAAATGTTGTTATAGATTTTAGTCTCTTTTAAAAACTTTATGATCACTTCACCGTTGCATTTTTCTGGGTTCAGGGCTCCGGTCAATGTGAGCGGTAACTGGGCTGATGTTCTCGCATCTCGGTATTTTGGACATTCAATCAAAATATGATTTATTGATAAGTCAACGTTGCATTCGTCACATATGGGTGATTCAAATTAATAATAAACTAGTAACATTTAGGTATAGAACACGTAAATTTATTTGAAGGTTCTACCTGCGAGTTTAGGGTATTTATAATCCGTACACCCTCCTTACGATGCTCATAAACACAGCGGGGTGGTATTGGCACTTTAAAGATTTAAACAAATGTTGAATATCCCTTTATTTCTCTAGTAGTTTTAAGAAAAATTAAATAAATAATTTTTCTATTAATTTAAAATAATTTGGCTATTACAACTCTAAAATATAAATAATTAATCTAAGCCAAAAAAAATTAAATTAAAAAAAAATTTAATAATTATACTAGAGAAAAAGCGGCCCTGAACATTTAAGGTTTGTTTGATTTTTAGAAGTGCTAATACCACCCCGCTGTGTTTATGAGCATCGTTATGAGGGAGTACGGATTAAAACACCCCAAACTACCAGGTAGAACCTTCAAATTACTTTACGTTCACTATAACTAAATACTATCTTGAAAAATAAAATGACTACTCGCACGTGCTCACGCAAGGTGGTGTTTATATTATTGTGATAGGATAGGAAACGGAGTGAAGGCACACGTTACATACGCTATACGATTAAAGCTACTTAAGTTTTGCAAATCAAATCATGGTAGCTGTAACCGACTAGTAAATGAAATGCATTCATCTTAGTTCCGTTTTCTATGCGAATAGGGCAACCGGTAGTTTTGACTGTACAGTAAACGGAAAAATGCGTTCCGCTTTGATCGTGGGCACTCGGTAGGTTAAAAGCCTAGTTTTGACTATACATTTTTACTTTTCTCTGGAAGCTTTTACTCATTTTTTATTGCTACTTAACACAGTAGAGTGCTAATAACATAATAAAGATCAAGAGAGTCAACTTTGGCTTCGAGAAATAAATAAACTTTACTAATCATGTAATCATGGGGTATTGTCACAATTGTGCCTCTCTCTGCAAGGGGTAAAGTCATAAAACTCAAATTGAAAACGATTTTACAGACCCTTCGTTTTAGCATTTAAATTTCTGTAGTCTATGACTACTCTCCATTTCGGTTTTCCGGAAGCATCTAGTTTTTTTGGCACTACCCATACGGGTGAGCTAAAAGGTGAAGTTGATGGTCGTATGATGTCGTCACGTAGCATTTTGTTAACTTGTTTCTTTACTTCTTCCTTATGAGCATGTGGGTATCGATATGTTTTCGTAAATATTGGCTTATCGTCTGTTAATTTGATTTGATGTTTAATTTTGTTCGTGAAACTTAATGGTATATCTTCGGAATGAAATATGTCTTTAAATTCGGTACATAAATTTAGTAATAGGGTCTGTTCTTCTTCATTTAGATGGCTGATTCTTAAGTTGTTTAAATTTTGCAATTGTAAATAACGCGTTTGTTGTTGTTGTAGCCCTTGTTCGTCACTATTTATGTTATTGATTTCTAATAATTCTTCAATTTCTAAAGGTTTGTTAATGGTTAACTCTTGATCTTCTTCTTTTCTATTTACAATGGTTGTATGAATAAAGTTATTTTCAATATTTACTGCAGCGGCCGGCATTTCTAAGCCGTCATTGAATTGATTGTAGTCGATAAATCCTTGTTTTAAATTTGTCGATTTTATTGGTAAACGAACTCGTTGTTCAGTTCTGGCTGGTATTTTAATTTTATAATTTTGTTTTAAAGAAGAGTTGTCCATGTAATGTAGCGGAATTATGGTATTTTTCGTTATAAGTTGTTTATTTTTGATGTCCACGTTAGCTTCAAGATGTTTCAATAAATCAATGCCTATTAATCCGTCGTAAGTTTTGTTGAAATAGAAGATGTAAAATTTATGATAGGTTGGTGAACGAAAAGTTGGTGGGACAGATATGACTGCCGTTCCACGATGTTCGGTCGTCGTATGTGCGGTTTGTATAGTAAATAATTCGTTTGAAATTAGCGGTTGATAATAATTTTGAGCGATTTGAGGGTTCATTAAAGTTCTTGCGGATCCAGTGTCTATTAGGTATTTACCATTACCTAAGTCTGGTAGAGTTACGTACGGTAAATTAGAACTGATGATGTTATTGAGATCTAACGGTATACTTTCAATTACTACGTCTGGTCTTGTAATTTCGGGACTTGACAAAAATTTTCATCTTCCTCATTTTCTACTAATACTTGTTCGTAGTCCTCATGACATTGTTCTTGTTCGTACTGATTATAAATTTCCGTTGGTAATTGTTCATTATAATCAAATTCTTCTACCGGTTCTTGTGGTCCTGGTTCCTGATAATATAGCTCTCGTGAAATCCAATTCGGTTGTTGTGGCGATTGAAAGTTTCTTTGAACTGAAGGTTGCTTAAATTGTTGAGATGTTCCTCTTTGGGGTTGCTGTTGGGCTGTAGCCGTATTATTAAATCGATTAGTCTGGTTTGTCGATATAGACATTGGCGTTGGTTGGTTCGCTATTGGATTTGGTCTTTTCCAAACATTTGATGATGGTTTTTGGAAAAAAGGTGGTCTGAAATAGTTGTTGATTTTGATGTTGTTGATTTTGAGGTCTTTGCCATTGTTGATTAAAAATTGTTGGTCTTTGTTGTTGGAATCGTGGTTGTTGGTTAAATGGACTGGGTCTTGGTATCCACTGCTGTGGTGTTGAACCGAATCTTTGAAAGTTTGGTTTTTGTATGTTGTTTTTATTAACAGGGGGTGGTAATTGTCTCGTTGGAGGGTTGTAACTACTGCGTTGTAGTGCTTGTACGTTCTCTTCAGAGATTATATGTCTGATTGCTTCCTCAAGTGAGTTAGGTTGGCGAGATCTGATGTTAGATCCAAGTGGTTCCCTTAATCCACTTAAAAATGTTGCCAAACACATTTCTTCATACATTGCCGTTTTGACATTTCTGACTGTTTGGTCATTCACGTTCAGTGCTACCCAAGTATACAAAGCACTTTTAAATTCTTCGATCTTTTGTAAAAACTCATGAGGTGTTGAGTTATTTTGTTTTAGGTATAAAACGTCTCTAAGGAGGACTTGTTCACTTCGTGTGTCTCCAAATTTCGATTGTAGTATGTCTCTTAATTGTTGCCAATTTGCTATGTCTCTGCCTGCTGTAATTAACGCAGCTTGTTCAGTTAGTTTCGTTCTTATGGACGCGAGAATATAATGATTCAAATACAAATCAGGTTGGTTTCGATTTACGAATGTGTTGACGATTACTTCGGCTGCTTTTATAAATTCAATTAGGTTGTGGTATCCATCGAAAATTGGTACCGATTTTAAATATTCGGCTGAAAATTGGTTTTGAGCCATCTCGATTTGTGGTTCTATTTCTTCGTCTTCTTCTCGTATCGTTAATAAATTTTGTAATTGGTTTGTTAAATCGTCGATTGACATATATTTTCTTTGTATCTTCTTTGTTAGTTTATTTTAATTTTTAATTTGTATTTATTTAATCAATGGGGGCAATTGTTTTAAGTTTATTTTTTATTTGTTTAATTCTTAGCTAGTTGTGAATGTTTAGCATAATCATTGCGTACTCCGATAGGTACTAAACATACAACAACGTTCGCTCTAATACTAAGGTAATTTTAATGTTAGTTTTTATAAAGGATTTTGGTTTTTTGGTATTAGGAATTAGCAATGCAAATTTTCTTACGCAATTAATGTAGTTTTCATTCTTCTTTTGTTTTCTTAATTAACATCCAGGAAAGGTGCCGCTGGAGGTGTGCTTGGTTCTTTAGGATTCGGAGATGAGCCGTTGAAACAGTTACAAGATGCCTTCTCTGGAAAGGTGCCGCAGGAAGAAAATCTTGTTCCCCAAATCCTACCGACTGCGCCAGTAAAGAATACTCTTCTTTACGAATTAAAAAAAAATGTTTTATTTCACTTTTGTTACAATAATAATTAATAATGAAACTTTGAATACAATAATTGTTGTTTAAAACGACATAGGTTCTACTCTAATGAATGAATTATAATAATTGTTAATATTAGAAAAACATTAGTTTTTATATAAATGGAAAATAATGAGTCGACGTGTGACCGTTGACTTCACTTGGTTTCCCTGGGAATTGCAATGTTTACTTTATCCATATAAGGCGATAATGTAACAAGCGTAAACTTGCGCGGTTGACAACAAAATTTCAGATTTAATCTTATTATTAAATCCAAAGGACTGAGTATGTAACGTAATAGAATCATTTGCGGAAGCGGTTTGCGATACTTGTGGTATGTGACCAGCTTGTGAGGAATCAGTTGATTTAGCGGATGATTGATTTTGATCTGTTATTTTAGATTTGGTCGAATCAAAATGTAAAAGCGAATGGTGTCTTTGTTCACAAGTTTTACAGCGAGATTGCGAATTGCAATATGAATTAGTATGTCTACAGCTTAGACAATTAGTACAGCGTCTATTGTTTTTTATATATTCGAAGCGGGATTTAACAGCCATATTTTTAAAACTTGGACATTCATATAGATGCGTATGGTTGGAATTCTTGCACATAACACATTGTCCTACTGGTAAATTGGCTCCAGTAAGAGCAAACGAATGTGAATATGCTGGTTTATCATGCGATTTATTTTGAAATTTGACGTTTTGTGAGTAATTTGTAGAAATAACGTGGCTATTATTGCGGGTAGTCAAACCTAAATTTGTGCTGCGTTCAAGAACTTTAATTTCATGTCTAATGAACTCTACCAACTCCGAACATAAAGGGATTTCTTTATCGCGAACCGTTATTTCGAACGAATGAATAATATGCGGATCTAATTTCTTTTGCGCCAAATACATAAATATAAAATCTGTGATGTCTGGAATATGCAACTGCTTTAAAGCACTTATAGACGAAGCAAAGCGTTCAATGAAAGTATTTAGTTTGATTTCATATCAAAAATCTTATTTAAATACAACGTTCCTAGCGCACGTTTGTCTTGATATTTATTTACAAGAGCGTCCCATATTCTTAAATAATTTTCCTCATTTGGTATAATACCAGCAAAAACAGCGAGAGCGTCGCCACTAAGCTTTCCTACTAGATATTGAACTCTTTCTGAGTTATTTAATCGCGTGTTGTTATGGATATTTATTTTGAAGGATTCAAAAAATAAAGACCAATTTTCCTGTTTGCCATCAAAACTGGGTAAATTAATAGGCGGTAATTTTTTAATGTAAGTTTTGCTTTCAGTCGAGACCTTTTTTTCTGGTAAATTGCGACACGATTCCAAAACATCTAAACGCACTTGTAAAATTTGCGAATACTTATTTTCAAATTCTATCCAACTTGAATAGCTTGGACTAAACGTGGCATCTAATTCTAATGCTAAACTATTTTGTACATCACAGGCTTTATTGAATTGTTCGTACAACCTGTCAATGTTAACGGTACTTGACAAAAATTCATGCGTGTTTCTGGTTTCCACCATAACTACCTTTTTTGACATTTCGTACAAGCTATTCAAATGCGACAACATAACTTCCTTCTTGGCTTCCACAATCCTTAAATTAGCCGTGTCTGCCATAACGAAAGGAAATTTAAGAGAACTAACAAGTATAGAATACAGAATTCAACAAGTAAATGCGAAAAATATTTGACAGATCTAAAGAATAAGGAGCGAAATTTGCAATAACTTAGCAAATAAGAAAATATGCGGAAGAAATACGATTATAATAGTTCAAAGTATCCGGCTCGAAGACGGACCAAATTATGATGGGGCGTGTAAATAGCCCAATAATTATTAAAGAGGCGGTGAATACAGGTGAACACTGCACCGAAACCTAACTAGGAATTAACAATGCAACTCACCAGTCTTCTTGTTATCCTCCTCTTCACCTTCAGCTCACTTGGGTATGTGGGTCTATAAACTATAACACTCTGCGAATGCGAATATATGGGTCTTAGAATAACGATAGCGAATACAAATGCGAATTAATTGATTGACTTGATTGAATTGATTAACTGATGCGAGTATTAATAAATTGTCAAACATTAATTATTTTATTAACTCTTAACATATTGTTTTTTCCCAAGCCGCCTCCTGCAAATCGGAGGATGACATGATTGCTAATGAGTGCAATGGCAAAACACAGCCAAGCCCAATACAGCGCAACCAGCTAACGCAAACTCTTTCTCGCTATTATCATACCTTCTTCCTTTTTTCTTTTTTTCCACTAACCTGATTTGACCCTGAATAAATCGATTACAAACTTTAGTAGCTTTAGGATTCACAACAGTGGTTAAAAGATTTTGAACGACTGGTTTTTTGAATGTTAGTAATTGTTGATGTAGAAGCCTATTTCGTTTTCTGTACTTCCAGATAAGGCTACCTCTATATTTTAATTTTAATTCACTTATCATCTGCTTGAGCCTCTTATTTTCCTCTTCTAACGATTCGTTTTTATTAGAAGTTGACTTGTCTAAAACAACTACATCTACGAGATCATCGTTAGGTATATCATCCAATCTAACTTTCTTTGGTTTCACTTGGTCGATCTCATTTTGAATCTTCCTTTTTGTTGGAATTGTAACTTGAAACAGCTTCAAAGTAGGAATAGACCCAGTTAATGAGCCTTGGCTAAAGAGATTCTTTTTTCGAAAGCACTTTAATTCAAAATGATCCGAACAAACAACATAAGAGTGATAAAAATAGTCTCAATTTGTCGATTTTAACAATAAATCCAAATCTTGTCTTGTGCAAGCAACAATCCATGATTTTAAACTATAGAAATAAAAGCAATTATAATAAGAATATAGGTAATAATTTATTTATGCTCTGTACAGAAATCTGTCTACAAAAATGTAACATTGGAACCACAATGAATGAATAAATTTGACTAAATCAAAGAAAATCTTATTTTATTCAAAGACAAAAATTTAAATCATAAACATAAATACATAATATAAAAAGTTGTCCATCTTGCAAAACGCCATGCGCTAAGCTCCGCAAGGTTGGTGTACCTGGTCATGAGCAGGGCTTAGAAATTGGCAAAAATGTGAGAGAACTCCCAAAAACTAGAATTTAAAACTACGTTATACAAAAATGTACCAGAAATTATACTTCAATTTTGAATGGGTAATAAATTATTTCTTAATGGTTCCAAGTTAGTTAAATTCTATAATTTATTCACAAAAATTAATATTTCAAATTTTACTTTTAAAAATCTACCCTAACAAACTCTGCAAGAAATGTACTGCCTCACAAGTGAAATAAAAGCGGGTGGTTGTGGGAGCCCCGAAGGAGGCGGTAATGATTATACGGGGGCGGCGGTGCTGTAGTTAGTGGTGCACGTGTCTTCCAATTAAAGTTAAAGCGGGTAGTTATAGGGTTCCCTGAGACGGCGGTTCTGGTGTTCTCTGTGGCGGCGGTGCTGACGTTAGTAGTGCACATGTTTCCCAATTGAAATAAAAGCGGGTGGTTATAGGGTACTTTGAGCTGATTCTGTCAGCTGTCGTTGGTTGTGGATATGTCTTGCAATTTGCAATTAAAATTATAGCGAATGGTTGTAGGGTGCCCTGAGGCGACGATTGTGGTGATCCCTGTGGCAGCTATGTTAATATTAGTGGTGCACGTGCCACCCAATTTAAATTAAAGTGGGTGGTTGTAGGGTCCCTCAGGCGGCGGTACCGGTGATTCCGCTGGCGGCGGCGCTACTTAAAATCAAAGCGGGTGGTTGTAGGGGTTCCTGAAGTGACAGTTCTGTTAGTATAGCACAAAATAGGAGTATAATATGATACCTACATCCTATCCTATCAAAAACATTCTTTTAAGTTTAAAATTGTGTATATATACTTACAGACTTGGAATTTTAGGCATTCTAAAAGATGACTTTTTTTCACCTATCTCCCAGTAAACACACATACGTTGGAAAAACGTTATAAATCGACGATAACCGAACCAAAACAACGTGGTTGATTCCGGGGATAAGTGTCGCGCAGATAGACGTAACTGGGAACCAAATATATAACGTTATCATGTAAGGTTGTTATAACGTTAAATATACGTATCAAAATCCACCTTTCACTGGCAAAATGTAACGTAGTTTATACGTTGATGGGATACGTAAAAGAAACTCGTTACTGGCAAAATGTAACGTTATTTATACGTTACTGTAAACGTAGAAACAACTTAAAACTGGCGAAAGGTAACGTTATTGTAACGTTGAATATATACCTTGAAACAACCTGTTACTGGCGTTACTGGTGAAATGTAACGTAAAATTAACGTTCCTAATACTAGCAAAATTAAACGTTTTGTGGGAACTACTTTGTAACGTTGTCAGCTGCGTAACAAAAGTGACGTAACTATTTAGTTTGTATTAGACGGCATATTTGCGTAAACAGGTAACGTAAATACAACGTTAGGTGCTAACGTAATAATGAAGTCGGTTAAAAACGTGCGAGCAAGGTGTTTTCTGGACGTTGAAACTCTGTCCAATTTAACGTTGCGGTTGCGTAACACTTTAGGGAGCCTGTAACGTGTTTTTGGAACGTCTCAGTTACGTTTTTCTTAAACCACACCGTAACGTTAAATTAAAGTACACGCGCAACGTCTCAGTTTCGTTACTTTCGTGCGCACAAGTAACGTTCACTGGCCACGTTCAAAGTACGTGCAAATGTAACGCCGCATTTACGTTACTTTTTAGTATATATGTAACGTCTCAAGTGCATTACTTTTATGCGCACCCGTAACGTTTACTGGACACGTTACATTTACGTGGTAGTGTAACGACACATTTACGTTGCTCTTTAGTGTATGTGCAACGTCTCACGTACGTTACTTGTAGGCGCATATGTAACGTTTACTGGGTACCGTAAAATGGGGTTACTTTGATCGCAATTGAACTTTAGTTCTCCATTACATTTTTGATTATGGTTATAACGTATCAAAAAAAAATTATTCTGAATTGCATGGATCAGTTCTACAGATTTTTCAGAAAGACATTATTTTTTAATATCAAATTTTGGCCCAAAAAAATAAAATATCGCTGATCAATGTCACACTCCAAGTGGGGCGACTTTGATCATACGTTATTTTATGGTGGGATACCAAAGTCGCCCCATCCAATACTACAACTACGTTTTTAAAAAAAAAAAATCTCTGATAGTTTTTTAAATATTACGAGATGATTAAAAGGGGCTACTTTGATCAGTAAAAACTAGATGGAAGAGTAAGTAGATTTTTTTATTATTTTATTTGATTAGAGTTTATAACAATTAATACTTTTTTTCTTTGATATCTACATCACTTTTAAACATATATTTACCGCATTCATTTGATGGATGTGGTAGAATTTTCAAAATGTCTGCCTGAATTATATAGGAAATATCTTTTTCAACAGCTTTAAATTTTTTCTTTCCTTCTATGGACTTGAATCCCATTACCATAAAATCATTATCTTCTAACACTTCTTTTACTAAGCATACATAGCGATAATTTTGTTTTTTTCCAGCAAATTTGACCAAAACAAACTGGCCCAAATTAACAGATAAAGAATTTTCCTTTGATATTGAACTTGATGCTTGAAAATCAGTAGTTGAGGATGCTTGCAGATCAGTACTAGATGATGATGCTTGAACCTCAGTAGATGATGATGCTTTAGAATGAATAGATAATGATTGTATAGAATGAATAGACGATTCTTTAGAATCAGAAGACGACTGATATTTGACATCTTCGTCTTCATATTCGCTTGAGCTTGAACTGGGTAACACAACACTTTTACCTGGCTCGACCACAATTTTTGTGCGTCGTTGTCTTCCTTTGTTTGGTTGAAGGGTTCTGTGAGATCTTAAAAAATCGGCAAGACTATTGTTGACGTCTTCTTCATTGACTTCGGCTTGGGGCAATTTGTTAAGAACTTTTTCTTTATTTAATGGGTATATACCAGTAGCAGAAAAACCACTGATTAAATCACTGGCAATTCTGTTGTTTTCGCTATTCATCAAAATCAAAGTGTCTCTTAAAACTTTTGGAAAAGTTTCTTTAGGCAGAGGCCCGCTTCTAGGATGAGTAAGTTTCCATTCCAATAGCTTTTTACGCCACGCTGTTTTAAGAGGGCGAAAAAATGCTACGTCTAAGGGCTGACAAATATGTGTTGCATTAGGTGGCAGGCATACAAATAATATTTCATTCTCTTCACACATTTTTATGACCGAAATATTAATATGGGATGATAAGTTATCTCCAATTATTACTTTTCTGCCAGGTAATCTTTTAGCATGAGGTAAAAAACTAAGCCGAAACCAATCATCAAACGTGTCCGAGTCCATCCACCCATGCTTTGTTCTAGCATATCGAGTTCCACGGGAACAACATGGCTGTTCACAACAAGGTGATCCTTTTGGTCCATTTTGGCACCAAGTGTTCCACATACAATCACTTTTGTAAATGATGTATGGTGGTAGCAAAACACCGCTGGCAGAGCCACACACCATAATTGACGTAGCAGATTTGGAATGATTTACCACACGCTCAGGATATTTGGTTCCCCTTCTAAAGATCCCCTTGGATTTTCCTGGGTCATCAGCTAAATTTGACTCATCATAATTAAATATGTGGCTTGGTAAAATGTTTGACAATGTGTCACTTAAGTTGTCAAAATATAGATTAATTGTCTCTGGACACAAATTTGCTCTTCCGCGTGATATATTAGCCGCAAGCCGTTGCGATGCAACGGACTTATTTCTTTTTAGTAAAGAAAGAACAAAATCTTTACCTGGAAGATTATTTTTGAATTTGCCGATATTTCTACCGCACTTGTCCAAATAATGTTTTACAAACATACGCACTTCTAGAATATTTAGGGGAAACCCCCAATTGCCACACTTTATAATCGCATTGATTAAAAGGGTTTCCTCTTGAGACGAAAACGTTGTCTGTCCTCCCGGATTGCGGATATGTCTCCCCTTATACTTATTGTACAAAGTCCCAAAACTAATTTTATACTGTTGAGACGCTTGACGAATTGAAAGATGTCCATCAGCAACTTTTGCTAAGGCTTCTTGCAAAGTTTCATCAGTGTAATTTTTATATAAACGCGTACCCAATTTTTTCTTATACGATCGTACCATGTTTATGTCTAAAAAATGAAATAATCAAAGTCACCCCACGACACGGAATACAAAATAACATGGCGGTATTGCAATAAAAATGTGACTTCTTCAATGAAATGATATCATGATAAGTGATACTCAAATGATATAATAAAATAAAAAGACAAAACATTATAATGTGATTGGTATACTTACATTTTGATAACTTAAAATAATACACAACAGAATTATAAATTATTATACAGCTTCCCGCCACTTATAATAAGAATACAGTTTCTTTGCTACTGTGCTGCTTTGACTGCATAAATGTAGCATTTATTGATAACAAACATGACCAAGGTTAAAACTAAAAGGTTGCTACTTTTGATGTATTTATTTTCATTCTAGCACATTAGCGTACGTTTGATCAAAGTGACCCCACGATTCAAAAGTAGCCCCATTTTACGGTACATTACGGTTACGTGCACGTGTAACGCCTCAGTTCCGTTACTTAGTAGTATATGAGTAACGTCTCGAATACGTTTCTTTTAGGTGCACGAGTGACGTCTTACGCAACGTAGCACTAATACGTTGATTGCACGTACCGTGGCTACGTAGTTTGTTGCTTGCACACTTCTGAAAACACTGAAAAGTTATTGAAAATTTAAAGTTCGAGAATTGGACTCTGGTTATAGTACCATTTTCATTACCATTAATCGTTCGCAAGTCACAAAATAAAGAACCATAAAATACAAAAAATTTATATTTTGTTTAAAAAAAATATTAACAATATTTAAAAAACTAATAATGTATATACAGGGTGTATTTTAAATAGCGCCAAATATTTACATAGCGCAATTCTACGTCGAAAATCAAGCAAAAAACTCTGGCAGCAGTTTTCTTAAAACCCATTGGTGAGGGTGTTATTAATGGTCGTAGTTTGAATTTTATTTTGACTATGGCGTAGAAATCTATTTCAATGGTATCGGTGATACATAGTTCAACAACTAAAATAAATAACCGAATAAAAATTTTACAGTTTCGGTAATTAGTTTACTTGTAATTTAAACTTAAAAAATGTGAAGTCTTTGCTACGGATTATTTTGCAAAATGTTGCAACAGTGGATTGTAAAAAATAAAATTAGATAGGTAAATGAATTCTGACAGTTGTCATTTTTGACGATTTTCGTCAAGCTGCTGCTGTTCCGCTTGCAGTTTGTTGCCAAATTTAAAAACTTTTAATTGCTTATATTTAAAAAAATATTGGATTAAGACCAAATTAGAACTGGAATTTTTTGTTTAGTTTTTGATGATGAATAGCGTGATGTAAATATTTGGCGCTATTTGTAATACACCCTGTAGATATAAAATATTAAAAAACGTTAAATTACTAAAACTTAATCTGCTTTATTTGTTTTACCTAAACATTTTCAAAACAAATATTTAAGAAAAGGAATGAAAAATAAAAAGGACTCAACATTTTATATTTTGCTTATGGATATAAATATTTAAAAAGATAACGAATAGAAGTACAGAGTGACCCAACACACGGCCTCAGTAGTAGTATTACAATGGGGATTCTAGCGCGGAAGTGACGTCACAGCCGACTAAAAATGGCGGGAAATTCAAATATGGAGGCAAGTGGTCGTGTAATTTAAAATTAAAGATGGCCGCCGGATGTGACGTCACAAAAATGGCGGGAAATTCAAATATGGAGGCAAGTGGGCGTGTAATTTAAAAATTAAAGATGGCCGCCTGATGTGACGTCACAAAAATGGTGGTAAATTCAAATATGGAGGCAAGTGGGCGTGTAAATTTAAAAAGCAAGATGGCGTTGAAAAAGGAGTGTGAAGTAGGTGTACGATTTTAAAAAAGGGGTGGGAAGTGGGAGTACCAATTTAAAAATTCAAAATGGCCCTCAAAGTTACTGGTGGTAAGTTGGAAAGTGGGATGTGGGAAGTGGGAAGTGGGATAGTGGGATGTCAAAATGTCCGTAAATGAGGCGTAACAATCTGCCTTGGGGGCCCTGGGAGCCTGAAGCTTTAAACTTTCAAAGGAGGCTTCGGTCCTTGTCTTCGACCTAAGAAGTGTTCCTTGGGGCCCTGCATTCGACGAAAAACTTTTAAATGGGGGAGGATCCAACATCTGAAGGGGGCCTGAGGCTTTAAACTTTCAAATAGAGCTCCTGGAGGAGACTTTGCAATCCTATTGGCTATTTTTCGTACACGTACCTTCAATAAAACGTCAAAATAGCCGTACATGAGGCGTGACAATCTGTAACGCAAAGGTGAGGATATTTAAAATTTTACAAGGAGAAAAGAATATTTTATTTGTTATTCGAATTTTGAAGTAGTCAGCATAAATGTAATTTTCTATTTTATTGCAACTTTAATTAGAACAGTATGATTCACATTCTTTAGAAATTTAATGACAAATTCTTAAACAAAACCTTGACACATTCTTCTTATATTAAATTGCACTTTTTGCATATATTAAAATACTTAACCTTCGAATTTAATTACGAGTGCATAAATATGTAAGCTTCTGTTTTGTTTATGAATAATTAATTATTTCTTGGAATGATGATGTAAACATAAAATTTAATTAAAGAAAACCTTGACTTTATTACTCATACATTTTTTCGCTATAAAAGTAGTTGATGCGAGTTTATTTGTTATTCGAATTTTGAAGTAGTCAGCATAAATGTAATTTTCTATTTTATTGCAACTTTAATTAGAACAGTATGATTCACATTCTTTAGAAATTTAATGACAAATTCTTAAACAAAACCTTGACACATTCTTCTTATATTAAATTGCACTTTTGACTCGGCAAATAAACCGAGCCATATACAGAAAGTATTTGAGATATCGCTAACGGTATTTATCACTCAAACTAAAATATGTGAATAATTTTTCTTTTAAAGTTCGAATAACACATTCAGTCATAGAAGCTTTTGTGAAAATTTTTATTGATGACAGTAAGTGCTTAACTGACTGCTTAAACGTCAAATTACTCTGGAAATATACCAGTTGACAGTGGTTTACTTTTGAAAAATACTGGTCGATCTGTCTGTGGCATAGAGGCAGTCATACAGACAGACAGACTGTCTGTCTGTCTGACAGGCATACAGGCAGACAGATCGATCAGTATTTTTTTAAAAGTTTTTATAAAACAGAGTCTTAGGGTGAGCGCAAATTAAAAGCGTAGAGTTTACATGAAGTTGTTTGAAATTTCAACTAGAATCATAAATGTTCCTACAAGGATGCACTATGCTCTATGCTCTCAGCTTTCAATTTGAGTACCCCTAAACCTTATGTTTTATAAACACTTTTAAAAAAATACTGGTCGGTCTGTCTGTCTGACAACTCATATTTAACAATTTTTCATTGTGTTGCAATCGCTATTTTTGCTAATTGCGACTTATGATTGCGATAATTTTGATAATTGCGACATGGGTGATTTAAATGTTGAATTTTATGAGTTATCTTTTGCAAACTCAACGATGTTGCTTTTTTCCTACTCTTTGTTAAATTATAAATATTTTCAAGGTAAAAAAGAAAATTGTAAACCCTAACATACATAATTAAAATTGATCGAACCCCGCAAAAATTATTAAACATTGTTAAATATTTAACAGTTTATGCTTTTTAGAGCAAAATAATTCTAATTGTATTACTAACGAAAACTATCAGTATTTGACATGGACATTTTTCAAAATTATTTTTTTTTTCAGGATAGTTAAATAATTTAAATTAACTGAAACGAAAAAGGAAGTAATTTAGATTTATTTCTACCTCTCAAATTTTAACAATTTGCACATAAACGATGTTGTAATTAAGATTTTGAGATTTGTTAACAATACTTCTGTAAAAAGCTGACCTGTTTGGTAATAATTATAATTAAATATTGCAAGTTAATTTACAAATTTCAAAAGATTAACAGAAATATCAATTAGGTAAGTGTGAATGCTTTATAACGTTAGAAAGTTAATTTACAAATTTCAAAAGATTATCAGAAATAACAATTACCTTGAAAATTACTTGTTTTAAAGTCAATCTATGAAAAGATATTAAAAAAAATAAAACAATGAGTTATCTTTTGCAAACTCAACGATGTTGCTTTTTTCCTACTCTTTGTTAAATTATAAATATTTTCAAGGTAAAAAAGAAAATTGTAAACCCTAACATACATAATTAAAATTGATCGAACCCCTCAAAAATTATTAAACATTGTTAAATATTTAACAGTTTATGCTTTTTAGAGCAAAATAATTCTAATTGTATTACTAACGAAAACTATCAGTATTTGACATGGACATCTTTCAAAATAATTTAAATTAACTGAATAGAAAAAGGAAGTAATTTAGATTTATTTCTACCTCTCAAATTTTAACAATTTGCACATAAACGATGTTGTAATTAAGATTTTGAGATTTGTTAACAATACTTCTGTAAAAAGCTGACCTGTTTGGCAATAATTATAATTAAATATTGCAAGTTAATTTACAAATTTCAAAAGATTAACAGAAATATCAATTAGGTAAGTGTGAATGCTTTATAACGTTAGAAAGTTAATTTACAAATTTCAAAAGATTACCAGAAATAACAATTACCTTGAAAATTACTTGTTTTAAAGTCAATCTATGAAAAGATATTAAAAAAAATAAAACAATGAGTTATCTTTTGCAAACTCAACGATGTTGCTTTTTTCCTACTCTTTGTTAAATTATAAATATTTTCAAGGTAAAAAAGAAAATTGTAAACCCTAACATACATAATTAAAATTGATCGAACCCCTCAAAAATTATTAAACATTGTTAAATATTTAACAGTTTATGCTTTTTAGAGCAAAATAATTCTAATTGTATTACTAACGAAAACTATCAGTATTTGACATGGACATCTTTCAAAATAATTTAAATTAACTGAAAAGAAAAAGGAAGTAATTTAGATTTATTTCTACCTCTCAAATTTTAACAATTTGCACATAAACGATGTTGTAATTAAGATTTTGAGATTTGTTAACAATACTTCTGTAAAAAGCTGACCTGTTTGGCAATAATTATAATTAAATATTGCAAGTTAATTTACAAATTTCAAAAGATTAACAGAAATATCAATTAGGTAAGTGTGAATGCTTTATAACGTTAGAAAGTTAATTTACAAATTTCAAAAGATTACCAGAAATAACAATTACCTTGAAAATTACTTGTTTTAAAGTCAATCTATGAAAAGATATTAAAAAAAATAAAACAATGAGTTATCTTTTGCAAACTCAACGATGTTGCTTTTTTCCTACTCTTTGTTAAATTATAAATATTTTCAAGGTAAAAAAGAAAATTGTAAACCCTAACATACATAATTAAAATTGATCGAACCCCTCAAAAATTATTAAACATTGTTAAATATTTAACAGTTTATGCTTTTTAGAGCAAAATAATTCTAATTGTATTACTAACGAAAACTATCAGTATTTGACATGGACATCTTTCAAAATAATTTAAATTAACTGAAAAGAAAAAGGAAGTAATTTAGATTTATTTCTACCTCTCAAATTTTAACAATTTGCACATAAACGATGTTGTAATTAAGATTTTGAGATTTGTTAACAATACTTCTGTAAAAAGCTGACCTGTTTGGTAATAATTATAATTAAATATTGCAAGTTAATTTACAAATTTCAAAAGATTAACAGAAATATCAATTAGGTAAGTGTGAATGCTTTATAACGTTAGAAAGTTAATTTACAAATTTCAAAAGATTACCAGAAATAACAATTACCTTGAAAATTACTTGTTTTAAAGTCAATCTATGAAAAGATATTAAAAAAAAATAAAACAATGAGTTATCTTTTGCAAACTCAACGATGTTGCTTTTTTCCTACTCTTTGTTAAATTATAAATATTTTCAAGGTAAAAAAGAAAATTGTAAACCCTAACATACATAATTAAAATTGATCGGTGCATTAAAGGTGCATTTTAGGGATGTTTGTAGTTTCAAAAGGTGTTTCCTGGATGAATTTCTTTGCTTTTTCTTTTTACTGTATTTTAGGGAATTTTAACATCAATCTAGTTTTAAGAGAGTTCAAGAATTTTCAACAACATCATACTATTTTTTTATTTAAATACAGTAGACACTCGATAGTGTGAACACAAAAAAACAAGGGTTGTTCACATTATCGATTTATTCACGTTAACGAAGGTTATATCAGTTACATCAAATATGCAATAAACATTTATTCTCCTTTAAAAATAACAATAAACGAAAGAAAAACAATTACCAAAAATTATTTTTTATTAAAAAAGTCAGATATTTTTGTCTGTTTTTGAGGGATTTTTATTTTTTGTATAACAGCTTTTTCTCTTAACTTTTTTATAACTATAAGGTCGTTAATGTCAACATCATTCTCTTCGGCCCACTGAGTCGCTATATTTAAAGCATTTATAGCACTATCCAAAGAAATTGTATTTAACGGTTCAGGTTCAGAAACATTTGTTTCTACCGCCTCATCAGTTAAACATTCTTCAATAACCTCATCTTCAAAATCATTGTCGCACTGATTCCACTTTAAAACATCAGATTTTTCAAATGTGCCCTGTGGATACAAATTAGAATCAATTTAGATTATGTATGTATAGGAAGATAAGACTTACCTGAGGTACCAATGTATGCAGAAGTCCAAGTGATTCGGATATTGGGTTCTCGATAGTATTGTCCCATTGGCGTTTTAGAATAGCAAGTGGCACATTTTCATCATCATCACCATCAACATCATCTTTTGAAGGAGCTGCATCTAAAATATTCTTCCAACACTTTTTTATAATTTGAGGATCAAGACGATTCCAAGCAGTCATTAAGTTGATTATTGCGTCTTTGATGGTCAGCTTTTTCAAGGTATCGGTAACATTCCTATTGTTTGCCACTACAGTAGATAGAAGACTGTTTCTATAAAATAATTTAGTTAATCTAATAACATTTTGGTCCATCGGTTGTATGAGCGCTGTGACATTTGGTGGAAGGAACATCGTTACAATTTGTCCATCCTCACTTTTCAATTCATCTTCGTTTGGATGCGACGGGGCGTTATCCAGTAGAAGTAGAGCTTTTATCGGCAGACCTT
Organism: Malthinus seriepunctatus; assembly: GCA_963924605.1. Lineage (NCBI taxonomy): Eukaryota > Metazoa > Arthropoda > Insecta > Coleoptera > Cantharidae > Malthinus > Malthinus seriepunctatus. Next base: position 25,539,470 of record OZ004600.1, on the reverse strand, counting down.
TATTCTTTAAAAACCGTTTAACCTTCGAGAAAAAAATTTGATTTAAAATTAAGATCTGTATGGAGCAGAAAATAAAAACTTACCTGTGGTACAAACGAATAATTGAACCAGTTTTTGAAAATGGTAGCTGTCATCCAAGCTGATTTAGAATGTTCATAGTCGACAGGACACTCGAAATTTTTAAATGATCTTGGCTTCGCAGCTTTACCAATAACCAAAGGTTTGACTTTATGGGTCCCTGTAGCATTACTGCAAGCCAAAATGTTATTCGTTGTTTTTCTATTTTTCTACCAGGAGCCGTTTTTTCTGCCGCCGAGACAAATGTCTTGTCTGGTAACAATTTCCAATAGAGGCCCGTTTCATCAGCATTGTAAAGTTGCTCCGATGAGATGTCAAGTTCTTCTATTTTATTCTTTAACTGAATTTTGAAGGGATCTACAAGTTCTGCTTGGGATGACAATTTTTCCCCAGAAAGTTTTAGAAAACGAAGTCCAAATCGCTTCTTAAATCGTTGTAACCATCCCTCACTAGCTGTAAATGGTCTATCATTTTCACTGATTTGTGAATGAATTAATTTTGCCTTTTGCTTAATCATCTCGCCACTCACAATAAAATTTTTATTTCGTTGATCAAGAAACCACTTGTACAGTTTTTTTTCCATTCTTGGAAACTGAGAACTCTTTAATGTTTGTCTTTTACCTGGTCCGACATACGTATCTCTCACAGCACTTGAAATCATTTCCTTCTTTTTTTTATCTTGCAAATTGTAGATTTTGCCACACCATATTTTTTGGCTAAAAAGGTAACACCTTGTCCACTATTGATATCTTGAATCACAAGCGATTTCTCATAAAGAGTCAAACACTTTGGTTTTTTAAGCGACATTTTATTTAGTATCGAAATTATACTAACACCACAAAAATATAATAGTACTTATTTACACATCTACTAAAACTAAACTAAACCACTTTTAGTAATAAAATAAACTCAGATGAATGAATGACTAATACGTATTTATGTATGTATATCGGGGAAGTACCGATTTAGCGACCAATTACATTCGTTTCCATAAACGGGGGTGTAGTTTGTTCACGATATACGGTGGCCTATGCATAAAAATGGGGTGTTCACGTTATGCGAGGTTTCCGTTATCCGATGTTCACACTATCGAGTGTCTACTGTACTACTTTTTATTTCATACATAATTCAAATATAAAAAATTATCAAATTACATTTTTTGATTCACCTTCTCTGTTCATTTTGTTGTTGTGGTTGTTGTTGTTGTTGGTGTTGGACCTACAAAAAAAAAAAAAGCAAAAAAAAAACATTACCACAAAGCAAAATAGAAAATTTAGGGGTACTTACATTTATATTATTCTCAGCTATGAGAATTCTCAACATCGCTCTCACCAAGAACAAAAACTCTACACTTCCTGTTAATATATAGTCTTCTAATAAATTGTCGATTATAGAAGCTACTACTATTTGTTCATCTTGAAGCAATACCATGCGTATATAAGTAACATTCCGTAAGGGGACTACCGGTCCCCTTAATAAAAATAAAATTGTACTATAAGGTACGGGATTCATGTTTATAATTGCAAAGAAACTACAGTTAATTTTATAAATCATCTTTTATATAAGGTAGAAACTAACAGGTCAGCTTTTTACAGAAGTATTGTTAACAAATCTCAAAATCTTAATTACAACATCGTTTATGTGCAAATTGTTAAAATTTGAGAGGTAGAAATAAATCTAAATTACTTCCTTTTTCGTTTCAGTTAATTTAAATTATTTAACTATCCTGAAAAAAAAAAAATTTTGAAAGATGTCCATGTCAAATACTGATAGTTTTCGTTAGTAATACAATTAGAATTATTTTGCTCTAAAAAGCATAAACTGTTAAATATTTAACAATGTTTAATAATTTTTGAGGGGTTCGATCAATTTTAATTATGTATGTTAGGGTTTACAATTTTCTTTTTTACCTTGAAAATATTTATAATTTAACAAAGAGTAGGAAAAAAGCAACATCGTTGAGTTTGCAAAAGATAACTCATTGTTTTATTTTTTTTTAATATCTTTTCATAGATTGACTTTAAAACAAGTAATTTTCAAGGTAATTGTTATTTCTGGTAATCTTTTGAAATTTGTAAATTAACTTTCTAACGTTATAAAGCATTCACACTTACCTAATTGATATTTCTGTTAATCTTTTGAAATTTGTAAATTAACTTGCAATATTTAATTATAATTATTACCAAACAGGTCAGCTTTTTACAGAAGTATTGTTAACAAATCTCAAAATCTTAATTACAACATCGTTTATGTGCAAATTGTTAAAATTTGAGAGGTAGAAATAAATCTAAATTACTTCCTTTTTCTTTTCAGTTAATTTAAATTATTTTGAAAGATGTCCATGTCAAATACTGATAGTTTTCGTTAGTAATACAATTAGAATTATTTTGCTCTAAAAAGCATAAACTGTTAAATATTTAACAATGTTTAATAATTTTTGAGGGGTTCGATCAATTTTAATTATGTATGTTAGGGTTTACAATTTTCTTTTTTACCTTGAAAATATTTATAATTTAACAAAGAGTAGGAAAAAAGCAACATCGTTGAGTTTGCAAAAGATAACTCATTGTTTTATTTTTTTTAATATCTTTTCATAGATTGACTTTAAAACAAGTAATTTTCAAGGTAATTGTTATTTCTGGTAATCTTTTGAAATTTGTAAATTAACTTTCTAACGTTATAAAGCATTCACACTTACCTAATTGATATTTCTGTTAATCTTTTGAAATTTGTAAATTAACTTGCAATATTTAATTATAATTATTGCCAAACAGGTCAGCTTTTTACAGAAGTATTGTTAACAAATCTCAAAATCTTAATTACAACATCGTTTATGTGCAAATTGTTAAAATTTGAGAGGTAGAAATAAATCTAAATTACTTCCTTTTTCTTTTCAGTTAATTTAAATTATTTTGAAAGATGTCCATGTCAAATACTGATAGTTTTCGTTAGTAATACAATTAGAATTATTTTGCTCTAGAAAGCATAAACTGTTAAATATTTAACAATGTTTAATAATTTTTGAGGGGTTCGATCAATTTTAATTATGTATGTTAGGGTTTACAATTTTCTTTTTTACCTTGAAAATATTTATAATTTAACAAAGAGTAGGAAAAAAGCAACATCGTTGAGTTTGCAAAAGATAACTCATTGTTTTATTTTTTTTAATATCTTTTCATAGATTGACTTTAAAACAAGTAATTTTCAAGGTAATTGTTATTTCTGATAATCTTTTGAAATTTGTAAATTAACTTTCTAACGTTATAAAGCATTCACACTTACCTAATTGATATTTCTGTTAATCTTTTGAAATTTGTAAATTAACTTGCAATATTTAATTATAATTATTACCAAACAGGTCAGCTTTTTACAGAAGTATTGTTAACAAATCTCAAAATCTTAATTACAACATCGTTTATGTGCAAATTGTTAAAATTTGAGAGGTAGAAATAAATCTAAATTACTTCCTTTTTCGTTTCAGTTAATTTAAATTATTTAACTATCCTGAAAAAAAATAAATAATTTTGAAAAATGTCCATGTCAAATACTGATAGTTTTCGTTAGTAATAAGGTACCTGGGCTGAATAAGGCCCACTTAACTTATTTAATTGTTTTATAGCGCTATTTACGGAGATATTGAAATACACAACTGAGAATAGAATCTTTATTTAATAATGTAATAAAAATAAAATATGTGGTTCTTATAGAATAATTATAACGATCAAAAAACGACTTCAAAAAATATCTAATTTTGGGCCTTATTATGTGATAAGGTGTTTATTAAGGCCCGAATCAAAACTACATTAAAATTAATACAAAAACTAAACATTATTCTCTAAAATGTTTATAAAATTGTTGTAAACACAAAAACAAAGTCACATTGGGCAATATTAGGTTTGAAAAGTTAACAACATGCAAAATCACTGTCACCTGCAGTCAGTCCTACACATACCTCGTGGTACCATTTTGCGCATTTAGGACACTGTCTCATGTCTTCAATTCTGTCCTCTTCACATGCACTGCAGAACCAAATAGCTGACGGTGTGGCTGTTGATGTTGATGGTTGATCCCGTTGGCCAGAACAGGGTTTCGTAAACAAACTTTTAGTCACCTTTTGAGCTCTGTAATTTAAAGCCTTTTTTCTTTCTGAACGGGTAGGCGGATCTACAGATACTTTCGGTGTTGGCGTAGGTAAAAGTTCTTTAAAGGATGTCGAGAGTTGTGCTAATGGAATGTCGTCATCGTGGTCCCATTCGTTTGGGGAATCCTCGATGTTTGAAGCTCGATTCTCTTTTGATTGACGCTCTGTTACAATAGATGGAGCAAAAGCAGACTCTGGAATAGCTTCGGGATCAAATGGATACAGCCCCACAGCTTTGAACCCGTTTGTGATATTAGAGTGAGTCATGCATTTCGACCACACTTCTGAGAATACAATGTTAAAGCTTGTTTTGTTAAACTTTCTATTTGGTTGTTTATCTTGATATTTTAGAAGTTCCTGGTCCCAATGATGTTCAAAGGACCGATAAACTGATTTGTCAAGTGGTTGTAATTCATGTGTTGTGTTAGATGGCAAACAGTAGAGTACAATGTCGTGCAGGTCGGCGGCTTCTACAATTGTATAATCAAGGTGGCATGCAGCACCATCAAAAACAAGCAAAATCTTTCCATTAGGTTTGAATGAAGCAAGGTGATTTATAAATTTTATGAATAACTCCGTAGTCATGTAACCTTTTGGTGCCATGCTTATTATACTTCCATGTGGTAAGTTATCTGAAAACTCTGGCTTTCCACGTTTACCTTTAAAAATTATCATCGGTGGGATAGCGATACCAATTGCTGATACACAACCGACGATAGTGACACTCTCAGCATGCTCGTTTGCAATGAAGTGAACGCGTTTAGCACCTTTCTGAGCTAGAACAGTTGGCTGATGATGGAGTGTTAATCTACAACCCTTTTCGTCCATATTAAATATTTTTTCTGGCTTATCTTTTATTTTTAATTCTGTCAAAAGCCTTCCAAGTTTGTTAAAATGGTCAGTTACAATAAATTTATTAAGTTTTTGGGCACGAGCTTGATTCATAAATTGGGCCTTCCTCTTTGATATTTTAGGATTGCGTTGTAGAAATGCGGTAAGCCATGTTCTGCCTGCTGTGTTCTTAGTAGTGTTGAACATATGAGGAATTTTATTTATTGTGCAAAACTTGTAAACTTGATATCTTAACATCTTCAAAGTTAAAGGCAAGCCAATTTCTGCCATACGTAAAATTCGTTGTGTAAGATCTTTCTCTTGGTCTATGGTCAACGTAGCTTTTCGTCCTAAACGTTTTGAAGATACGCCGGTTTTAATATGATTCCGTAGGGTTCTACGAGGTATTCTAAATTTTTCAGCAATAGCTCTTTGGGACAGCTTGCCTCGTGAAACAGCTGCAAGAGCAGCTTCCATCGACTCAGAACTCCAATTCGTAGCACGTTTCTTCTTGGCTTTTTTTTCAACTTCAGCCATTATTATCACTGGCGACAAAAAGTCAAATATGAAATTCACATGCATCTAATAAAGCCCAACGGTTATGAAAGTGGGCCTAATTACATGAATGGTTAGCTTTTAACAGAATTAAGTAAAGCTCAAAAATTTGAATCTTAAATTGTCATTTTTATTTTTTGGAAGATGAATAATGTTACCGTAGTTATAATAAACCACAAAATGTATTAATATATTAACAATGTTTTTGAAATACTTACGATCTTTTGCGACGGATTTTTATACGCACTCAAGTTCGCTCGTGCACTAACAATGATCTTGTTATACTGAACACGCGTGTTGATGTTGGTTGCAAATTCTTAGAAATTCTATCAGAGGTTTACCTGATACATCTTTTAAGCAAATTTTTAGCGCGTAAAAGAAGTTTTTAAGCGGTAAATTCAAAAGTGGGCCTTATTCAGTACTGGGCTTTATTCGGCACAGGTACCTTACAATTAGAATTGTACTTCTTATATATTGTACTTGTACAATACAAGTAGAAAAAACTACAAGGACTTGAAAAACGTAGGAGAATAACAGAATTATTATTTCGATGAGTTACATTTTATGTCATGTTTTATTATCAAATTTAAAAAAACTTATTACAAATTACGTACTTAACATAAAATATTTCTGAATACAAAATACAAAAAAATACATAGAAAGCGATTATTTCTTTAATTACAGATTATATAATACCAAATTTCCGTCTGTATTTTCCACCTCCACTGTATTACTATTAGATGTAGCTATTTTTTGCCAAATCGCTTCCTCTCTTCTAATCTTCAGACGTGTTAATTTCAATTCTTCTAAAAGAACTAACCTCTGCAGCTGGTTAGTCGACAGATTTTTGGTTTCACCAGTTTCCGGAAATATAGGAACTGGCCTTTTATTCTCTTCAGAATGCTGTTTGTCGGGTAGCAGCTGACCTCCTTCTTCAGAATCAGAGCTGTCATTTTCAGTATTCAAAGTATGTTTAGTTCTTTGATTCTTTGACAATCCAGAAGTTGGCTTTTTTTTTGGTACCGGCAAGGAAATGGATTCCCTATCGACACCAACCGATAATGATCCTTTAATAAGAAAAGCCACCACCGTAAAAAAAATTTTAACGCTGTTTATTTGTAACACAATACAGCCTGTTAAAAAAAAAGATCGAATATTTGGAGAGGGTATGGACCAAAATAAGTCAAAAAGTCTTAATAAACATGGGGTTTTTGCAAATTAAAAATAAATTTCAAAAAACAATAATCTTGTGAAAAATTATTCTTTTTATTTATTTATTACATCTTTAATTTTGTTTATACGTTTCTATCTTTTTTTTAACAGCCTGTATAAACAATTTTGATACTTTTTGTATTTAGTTACATTCTTGATATAAGACTAAATAGCATTGTTCTTGTTGGCACCTGCCTTTATCACTATTCTCTGAATAAGGTTTGATTATCCTTTATCTAGATTATTTACTTAATGCATCCGCCAAATTGCGATAAATAACAGCTAACGAGCCATCGACAATTTATTTACCACACGCGTTTTTACATTTTTGTAATTTATAAATGGTTTTTAAGTGAAATCCAAATTTATAAATAAAAATACAAATATTTTTAAAAAACTTACCTGTTATTTTTCTAAAGACCGGGTTATCTTCATATTCTAATAAATTTAGAAAATCCTGCTCCCATCCCTTTAAAATAATCGTCTTGTTCCCAGTTGCCTTTTTGTCGGTTTTTTTTTTGATTTCACTTTTCATATTATTTAACATCTTTTTCAGTTTGGCAATGGTACTATTCTCTCCTGAAATCTTCACGTATTTGTCCCTGAATTCCTCCCAATTTTTTTCTTTTGCAACCACCATTGATGGAACCATAGATTTTTTTAGCACTATTGCGTGCTCTTTCAGTAAGGAAATGAACGTTATTCTCTTGTTTGTTATTTTGTCTTTGACATCTTCTTCACTGGACGACATTTTAAAAAATAAATCACAGATGGACACGTTTAACAACACGAACGCAATGCGAATGCATAAGTATTTACTTGTCTGTATAAGTTATACCTTATCAGTTTTAGTAAACGTTTATTCACCCCACTTTAAGTAAATACTTTACTAGTTAAGTAATACCTATTACTTATAAGTAAAGACTTATAAGGAAATACTTATTTTTATTCAACTGACCCAATGACACACAATTATCGGGTTTCGACATCGAATTGGAAAACAGCGGACAGTTCAACTTTTTACATTCATAGGAAGATAATTTCCCATCTGTATCCAACACCTCGTTGAAAACGAACTTCGGGTCACATCGATCACGCGCTTCGCGAGCACGAGAAGGCGACCAACGTGAAGATAATGACTCAAATTCCTCCACACGATTACGAATTTGCTGCAAGACGTGTTTTTGAGAACGCACTCTCCTCTTGATCGCGTTCAAGTAATTTTCGAATGGAAAACACGAAAAATCATTCAAACACCCGTACATTCGAACATCGTCGACTAAGTGAGTGAGACAGTGTACATTGTAAACGACAAAGTTATCGCCCAATAATTTCGAAGATTGCTTAACAAAATCTCGTAGAAAAGCTTCCGCTCTCTCTACGAAATCAACGAGTAAATTTTGATTCGATAAAATGAAAACCGCAGAGTGCAAAAGCATGAAATGCTCATAGTACGGTTTCTTGAGTATGTCAAAAAATATAATGGGACCTGTGTACATTAAAAAAAGCTTAAATTCCACGGCTTTATAGCGTCTAGCGTCAATCAAAGGCCTTAGTTTTCTAGGAAAATCGCAAGGGATGAGTTGTACAATTTTGGCAATTCTGGTATTCATTGCTCTTATATTTGCTTGGGATAGTTTATGGGGTTTCTTGCCATCTAGATAAACGTTAATTAGTAATCTTTTAGTTATCCCAAGGAAAAGAAGGTGCATAGGGTCAAGGGGAAATTGAGTAATGAGTTTGACGTCCAAATCGAGCAACGGACTACGGAACTTTATGTAATTCTTCAATTCAGGCAAATAAAAATCGGAATCTAATTTTTTGCTGTGGTCGTGCCATTTTCGTTGAGCGAAATTAATGTGACGACTCTCGGGGTCATATTTAGCAATTATGGTACATTTGTCGCAGCCAACTTTACTAGTATGTCCATAAGTTCCCTTCAAATAAGATCTTGCGGGTGCGTCGCAAATAAAAAAATGAATGTCAAAATTATAGTGGTTATTTTCAAAAAGAAGACCCTCCGATCTCAATTGTTTGACTTCCGAAATAAAATCCCGAAGATAAATTGCGAGTGGTTCGGGTTTGCCGATCCCACAAAATACACCTATCATAAAAGGGCAGTTATCTATTAGATCGACGCACATCCCCAAAATTGGATAAACTTCGGTAGAACTACTACGAAATAATGGCAAACCGTCAATATTTATCTGAATTAAGATCGTAGCGACATAATTTTTGAAACCGTACCTCATCTTTGACAAAAGCTTTTCTTTTATTCCGAAGTAGTACATTTTCCCGTTTACGAGATCAAAAGCATCTCGCATTTTCCGCGGTGTGGCAAGTAACGTTCTACAATCTAGTGGTAAATTTTCATGATACGGGTGTAAAATTTTGAGCAAAGCAGTCAACGAATTACTGGTAACATTGAAATCGCAGGCCCACTTATTAACCCTTTAACGCCTGAATTTATTTATTTATTTTTTTTTTTATTTTAACCAGATAATTATGTTCATTTTGGTCTAAAATAACAAAAAAATTAGATTTGAAAAATAAGACGCCGTTAGGTCTCTAATTATTCAATGTGATCATTTGATCACGCTAGGCGCTTATAGGAGCAAATAATAAAAGAATACTAAGTTAGAGAAACAAATAAACTTTTATTAAAAATCAAAATATATTGAAATATAATTATATAAAAAAATATTACTGAGTATGAAATGGCACAAAACAATTGATACAAAGTCCCAAATCACATTTTGTGCATTTTGTTCTAACAGTTTTCATGCAGTTGGGAGCGGCACAACGACGCCTATTGCACGACGATACTAAATGTCCTCTTCCATCTAATCTTATGTCATCGGATACTTTGCATGATATACTACTAAATTTTGAAATCGATGGGCGGCCAGATCCAGACGGAATGTTTTTAAATGTTTGTAAATAATTCAATACTACTGAACGCCGAAATTGTAATTGTGACACGTTTTGTCCGGACTTTTTCATTAGTATCCACGCATTATGCATTACAGCGTCCAACATCCATGTAAACAAACTCCAATACCATTTTTTACCTCGAATACCAATCCGATAATACGAGATATTCTCATCCATCCTGTCAGTACCTCCCATAAACTTATTATAGTTAGCTACTAAAGACGGCTGAGTTACATTTATTTTGCGTTTTAGGGTAGCGCAATATCTTGACACTTTATTTAGTGGTTGTACACCATGACATGTAGATGCAATTGAGACAACAGAATTGTCAACCCATTTAACAATAATTATATTCTCTTCTTTACAAAGTTGATGTTCATATGTGCCTCTAGTTTTCTTTTTCATATCTTTAGACTGCGATATTGGACAGTCTTTCGGGATGCGATTTTCTCGAAACGTTCCTGTCGCACCAAACCCTCGTTCTTTTAGGTGGATTAGTAACTGCATTCCGGTAAATAAGTTATCAAAATAGAATTTGTATGGTAAATCGGCTTTACTGTCTGGTAGCTGATCCAACATTTGTACCAAAGGTGCAGCAGCCTTGCCAAATTTCATTTCGTATTCATCAACCCCATTTGGATTTCGTCCTTGATAAACATCAAAGTTTACTAAGTATCCACTAGGCGTATTGAGACTCCATACTTTGTAACCAAAACGTATGGGTTTGCCTCGAATAAATTGCTTACAACTATGGCGCCCAAAATAAGCCACCATGCACTCATCAAAATCTAAACGTTCCTCTGGTGGAAATATATTTTTAAAACGGTTTTGAAGTAATTCCATTAGCGGTCTTATTTTCCACATTTTATCATTTGGGTTGATTTTTGTGTTATCAGCAAAATGTATGTATTTACAAATATCTAAGAAACGATCTCTTCTCATTGCATTAAAAATTAATTCGTTTCTTACATCTAATGATGTTTCCCAGTATGATCGCTTACTTGGAACTTCGTTATATCCGGACAAATACAATATACCAAGAAAAACTTTTAATTCTTCTTTTGTAATGCGAAAATCTTTTCCATCCTTTTGCATTGCATATTTTGCAGTTTCAGTGATAATCAAATTTGTGATTTCATCGTCAAATATTTTTTCAAATATTTGGAGCGGTGTTTGATTTCGATAATCGGAATAATTTGCCTCTGGAAACAATGGAACAGTTTCAGACAAGTCTTCTTTTTTCCAAACAAACTCTTTCTTTTTTTTGTTACTTTTTTGTTTCTTTTTTGATTTTTGATCTTCATCCTTTCTAACTTTTTCTAAATCGTCTATTCGTTCTTTACTAGCTAAAACAATTTCAGCTTTGCTTCGTAACTGCCGACCGCTCATATTGTCAACAAAGCCGCCATCATCTTCATTTCCCGAATCTTCGTCCGAATTGACATTGACTTCGGGAGGTTCAATATATATTCTTTCCACACGCACACCTACATTATTTGCTTCTACAATATCAATAGCTTCTTTTAATGTCAGGCCCCTAAAAATAAAGTTAAATTGAAATTCCTTATTTTGATCTCGTATACGCCTACAGTGATCATATGGACACACGTAACTTTTCAAGATTGCATAGTATTTAGTAATAAAGATATTTAATTTTTTATTGCAGTATTAATCAAACAATACTTTTGGTGTCCATATTCAATTTAGATAAAAATAAAATTCAAATAAATATCATGTTACTTACCTTACGTTTACATCACCTGCCGCTGCAGAATTGATAAAACGACTAGTGCTTGCTTCCATGACTCAGAATAAACTGACGATAAGGTTATAAATAATTCTTTTATATTAAATTACCCTTTTAGATGTTTATTAATAAAAAAAAATAAAAGAAATTCCCCCATCTAATAAATGCGTGTTATATTTGCGTTTTTGTAGCAACACATTTGCTGTGATCATATGCACACGCACGGCGCTAAAGGGTTAAGTAGAGTTTTCAATGAGATAACAGAGTCATCCGACCTATTTTGAGATACACTCAAGAGTAGTGGCGGCTGATTTGCAAACGCGATACTCTCGTCGATCTCTTTAGAGCCCGGGCTATTGTAAGGAGCTACAATTAAATCGGCGGCTTCAAGCGATTGTGGGACAACAACGAGATCGCACGTGCCGACAGGTGAAGAAGTCGAGCACGACTGTAAATCTTTCGTTCGCTGCTGCAGCGTCGGAGGACAGATACGATATAACTCCATAGCTTTTTTAACACGTCTCTGCACCTGTCTTTTTGAAACGCTAGCCTCTTTCCGTTTGTTCATTATTAATTATCAAGACAAAAATAGTAACTAAACGTCCGTGCTTAAAACCGCAATTGTCTCTTGTACGCTTATTTCTCGTGGAGCTTGAAAAATGATTGTTTCTTGTAAACACTATGATTGAAAGATGGGATTGAATCATAAACGCTTTTCAAATGCAAACGGTGCATCCATTTACGTAGCTTTTGAGAAACCTACAAGACAATTATTTAAATTTAGGTTAAATTTTTAATCTAAAGCATAAGTAGCTCTCATTATGTACAAGAGACAAAATAATTTTAAAAAGAGGACCATTAAGTGTGTACTTACTATCAAAATAACAATCGTGTGGCAGCCCTTATTGTTACATCGAGTGAAAAAGCACCAAAAATCAGTGCGCACGCAACCGAAGCCGAATTATTGTATCTATCCTATAATTAAAAAATATTGTTTTAATTAAGTAGCACGTACTAGGTAACGAAAATATTATGTTGAAATAATTTTAAATATTAATGGAGAGTTATACAGACGAAAAACATGCAAAAGAAAACGCCAGAAATTTTCATCACTTGTAATTAATTTATTGTAATCAAATACACGTTACTTACTTGGACTGTTGGAAATCACAAACACACAGGTCACAATGTGCAGCTTTTCGAATAATCTAATTAATATTTATCACATTTTATTTAAATGTACAAGAGGTAAACGTGCTAATTAATCAACGCGAAAACACAAACAATATGGTGGCTGGCTTCAACACGCTAGACGCTAACAGCTAACACGCAAGATCGTCTCTCGTCCTTCGTGTTAGCCAGCCAATTACATCTCACGTTACTAACCACGTGCTCCTTTGACTATAAACTTTATAATACGTAAAAAATAAGTCGCTTTAATATATCCAGCATTGAATGGCAAATTTATATACACGGTGGAACTTTGAATCTGGATCATAGGATTTAACATGGGAAAACAAACTTGTATAAATATTGACTCCCTTAATTATTTTACAACAAAATATTACATAAAAAATTTTTAAAGAGTAAAAAGCTTCTTCTAATGCAGTTATAATATTTTTAATTTATTCAGCTGTTTTCGAGAAAATGAAGAAAAATTATTCAGTTAATTAATTAACTGAATAATTAAGTTAATTAACTATTACAAAATAAACAACAAGGAAATTTGACGTACAATCAACTGCTATTTATTTTTGTTTATAAAAATCAAGGCTAACGCGAGAAACGGTTATTAGCTGAATAATTTTCCTTCATTTTCTCGAAAACAGCTGAATAAATTAAAAATATTATAACTGCATTAGAAGAAGCTTTTTACTCTTTAAAAAATTTTTATGTAACATTTTGTTGTAAAATAATTAGGGGAGCCAATATTTATACAAGTTTGTTTTTCCATGTTAAATCCTATGATCCAGATTCAAAGTTCCACCGTGTATTTTGAAGAAATACATAATGTAAATAAACTGTTTAAACAGAAAAATATTGTTATACCTTATACTCATTGGATAAATTAAAAGAAAACTGTTGCAAATTAATTATTTATTAAAAAAAAAATAGGTAGTTTAGTAGAAAAACCAGAAAAAAAATTTTTTCTTCAAACGTAAAACTTAGAAAAACCACAAATTAAAATTTTTGAAGTGATTGAAGAATTTTTTCAATCTCTTGAAAATTATTTGTAGTTCAATAGTCAAATATTTTTAAAAATTAACTTTAACTTGTAAAAAGAAGCTAATTATTAAACGCAACGAATAAATTATAACAGAAGATTTATAAAAACATTAGGTACCTTTTTACATTATAGACTAGGCGCAAAAGTTAAGTATTGTATGCAAGCGGCATTTCATATAACATTTTGGTAACCGATGTTTTCCCAGTATTTCAACCCTGCTGAATACGAAAATTGCGGTTATCAAAGCGAAATCTTAACCGGAAGCGTGATATTCAAGATGACACCCAAGATGTCAGCTTTGTTATTTTTGATGGAATCATTATGGACAATTAAGACAAATATTTTTATTGGTTCGGATAGATAATTTTATACCCTACAATTTTTATTAGAAGTAAAATTATCTTCAGATCACTCCTAAAAGAGCTAGAGTCGATAAAAGCACCAGTGTTGTATAAACCGTCTTAATACATAAAGCAGTATATGGAAGCATCTTGGTGAGTTCAGCGAGGTAGCTTTCCCAGTATCCAGCTAGGATGTATCTGTTAAAACATGATCAGAGCAAATCAAGTCCATAAAAGTCGATCATAAAGAGGATATTGCGTCTTCTGTTTTGACAACACACGGTGCTTCTCCCGACTCTCTAGACCCTTAAAGAGTGATTTTACTGTAATTTTTTGTAGACCATAAAATTATCTATCCGAGCTAACAAAAATATTTGTCTTAATTGCCATAATAATTAATCCATCAAAATAAATAAAAAGAGCAAACATGTATATTACGACGATTTTTACGCACACTATGTCTTTAGCTGGCTTTCGCTCCTTAATAAGCAATCTTATGGTACTTTTACATTTAATAATAATTGTAGAGAACCTTGTATATCTAATTCAATCAAAACAGTTGTCCAAGTTTCAATAATAATTCTTCCATCCAAATAAATCTTAATTAATAAAGCAGACAACCTAGTCGCCATCTTGAATATCGCGCTTCCGGTTTAAATTTCACTGTGGGTAACCGCAATTTTTGGATTCAGGGGGGTCGAAATATTGGGAAAACATCTGTTACCAAAATGTTATATGAAATTCCTCTAGCATTTCGATACTGGGATTTTGTTCCAGTTTCACGGTGCTTCTTCCGACTGTAGCTCCTTAAGGAGTGATCTGAAGATAGTTATACCTCTAATAAAAATTGTAGAGTATAAAATTATCTATCCGAACCAATAAAAATATTTGTCTTAATTGTCCATAATGATTCCATCAAAAACAACAAAGCTGACATCTTGGGTGTCATCTTGAATATCACGCTTTTCCGGTTAAGATTTCGCTTTGATAACCGCAATTTTCGTATTCAGCAGGGTTGAAATACTGGGAAAACATCGGTTACCAAAATGTTATATGAAATGCCGCTTGTATGGCTAAGGATACGTTTTTTCCGATAACAGTCCTAGTCTATTACAAACGTTTAGAAATATCATTTTAGGTTACAATTTGTTGTAAATATTTTTCTAGAGCACAAAATTGCTACAATTTATTCCAATAACATGATTTTTAAACCTACAGTTACCGAAATACAGAGCTTGTAGTACATTATTTTGACCGTTATTCTCACGTGGTGAGACCCTGTATAGGAAAATTTATTTCCAAGATTCACGAAACGAAACAAAATTCTCAAATTTCTCACTAAAGCAACGGCACAGCGAAAAATGAAACATTATTACATTATTAGTAATGTTTTAATTTATAGCCCAGTGATCACTGATCAGGTGGTAAGAAGGATATGCCACCTTACAAAAGGTTATGTAGTTTTGGATTTTGGATATATTGTATGTACCTAGGCCCTTACTAAAAATTCAAGTTTTAGAATTCGGCGCGCCTGTGCGCGCTTCAGTACGACCACTTTTGTGTCACGTTTTTGGGCTTTTGCTCGATAACTCTTTACTAGTGGGTTCAACAAAAACATTATTCTCATCTTTTTTCTAAAGCACAAAATTTTCTACAATTTATCCCAATAACATGTTTTTCTAAACCTCACAGTTAGTTACCGAAATATAGAATACAGAGCTTCAAAGATCAAAATTTTTTAAAGAGTTAGGGAAAACCACAACAAAAAAGACAGTGTTCATCATCTTAACGGTTTATTGGTTCAATTTAAAGACAACATGATGAGTAACACTTTGTAGCTATATGATAGATCGGTGTATAAAAAATTACAAATATGACCACAATACCAATACGAAGAATATTATATACAGGATGAGTCGGAAGGAACGCACCAAACGCCAAGTGTGTATTTGTCATGTAAATAAAAGACGAAAAAACTCAAAAGTTGTGGTCCGATTTTTATTGCTTTCTATTACTTCCATTTGGCTCAAACAAATAATTTAATATCAGTTTTAATAGAAGTTCTTCAAACAGTAATTCTAAAATCGCATGACAATCTTGAGCGTCTGCCACTTGGCAACGCCGCGGAATTTGTTTTTACTTCAACGCTACACAAGTTTCAAGTATGACCTTCGAGTGTTCGCATACCAACACCATCACATTAAAGTAGGGTCAAGTCTCCCGTAAATCCGTAAAAAAGAAAATCATTTTTACTAGTTTTACAGGAGAGTGAGTTTACTCATTTTAAAAGAAAGTTACACAGCTGATTAAGTAGTATATTATAACTGCAGACATCCGACCAAGTTCTAACATCTCTTTAGCTGTTCCCCTTGAAACATATTCTTGTATATTAACTGCCGCAATTCAACCAATTTCTTACGTCTCTTTTGTATAAAATACTTCATTGTAACATTGCTCGTACAATCTAGGTGTAAAGTGAATTACATTTAAACGATAACATTACCGTTTATTTTATACATTCCAACAACGTCTAGCGTCAACGACGAGTAAACTATCCGTTATTTTTATGTAATTTTTTAACGTTGCTTTCGTGTTGTTTCCATTATAAGATTTTACGTTGTCATTCAACGTAAATTAGCTGTTCCCCTTTAACTAGTATAATTACTGACGCAATTCAACCAATTTGTAACGTCTCTTTTGTACTTCATTGTAACGTTGCTCGTACACCCTAGGTGTAAAGTTGGTTACATCTTAACGTTAAAATTACCGATTATTTTATAGCTCCCATCAACGTATCGCGACAACAGTGAGTAGACTATCCGTTGTTTTAATGTGATTTTGTAACGTTGCTGTCGTGTTGTTTTCATTATAACATTTTACGTTGTCATTCAACGTAAATTAGCTGTTCCCCTTTAACTAGTATAATTACTGACGCAATTCAACCAATTTGTAACGTCTCTTTTGTACTTCATTGTAACGTTGCTCGTACACCCTAGGTGTAAAGTTGGTTACATCTTAACGTTAAAATTTCCGTTTATTTTATACCTCCCATCAACGTCTCGCGTCAACGACCAGTAAACTATCCGTTATTTTTATGTGATTTTGTAACGTTACCCTTGTGTTGCATGAATTATATAATGTAACGTTAGCAGGCAACCTAAATGCGACGTTCTAATTTTCCGTTATTGTAACTGCCGCGATTTAACTACTCAATAACGTCTCTTTTATACTTCGCTATAACGTTGTTTGCTACATTATAGGTTTAAATTTGGTATATTCATAACGTTTTGTAAATTGTTTCATATATACGTAAATGGAACGTATTTATGGACGTAATTTCACCTATGTGTTGTTTTTGCCTCTAATTTAACGTTACTTTAGCGTTTTAAAATTCCTAAAACTATACGTTAATTAGTAACGTAGAATTTTCGTTCTTGTATACATTATGGTAACGTAATTTGGTTACTGACATATAACGTTATACATTTTACGTATATATAACGATACATATGCCCCACTGGGTTAAAGTAAATCTGTTTTCAACGTTTATTTCACGTGTGCCTTGGAAGTATAAATAAAGTAATTAAGTAACGTCTTCGTAACGTCCAATTCGTCCTAGTGGTTATCTTATTGGCACTCACTAACGTTGTTATTACGTTGCACAGTAACCGTTGGCTATCAACCAACTATCAACCGTTATTAATTCAACCAAAACCTAACGCATAACGTCTTTTCAACCATTGCAACGTTATTATAACCGTTAATCAACCAACCTGTGTTTACTGGGCTGTTGCTTAGAATTTTTACAGCCAAATACGGCACATACTGCACCTCGTTTAGACATTTTATCAAACTGTGATCACACTGTGATTGACTTTGATAAAACTGTCAAATACGTCATTCAGCTGACACCGCTGACACCTGACATTCGACAACTCCGACCGCTAGAGGCGCTACTTATGCGTATTCCTGTTATTTGGTTGAATTGTACGTATTTGGTACAACCCATTTCTTAAAGTAGTCATTCTTCCAAATTGTTAATTAAAAAAATAATATTTTAACCTATTTGCAACGCAATTACAATTCTAAAAAAATTCACCTGTTATCTGACATTGTTAGAGAAGATATGAGTTTCAGATTGTTTAAAGCTCATTTGCCTAAATTATGGTTTTTAATTCATTAAAAAAATGTTATTTTTGTATCAAGAGCGCGAAGTTAGTGTTTTTAGGGCAATTTTTAACACAAAACAGTGAAAAAACGCTTTTTTAACGGAAATGAAAAACACTTTTTAACGTTGATAAGGATAACAAACTAAAAAATGCTACTATTAAAAAATGGCAAACTTCGCGATTTGTAAATGATATTAAAATTTGTCGTTTTTTTGACAGTTGGACAAAAATAGTTATTTATGTTATAAGGAGACAAAGTGACGTTTTTTGTGACAAGACTGTGTTTGGCTGAAGAGCGAGCGAGTCTGGCAATACAGGCGAGTCACACAAAACTACTTTGACTCCGTATAAAACATTAAATTTTTTCTGCAAACGTAAAGCGTAAAACTGAAAATTTTGATTTTTGAAAGAGCACCATCTCTTGTCAATTACTTGTAGTTCAATTGTCAAATATTTTTTTAAATTAACTTAAATTTGTAAAAAAAGCTAATTATTAAACACAACGAACTAATTATAAAGGAAAATTTAATGTTTTTTAAATTTTCCTTTATAATTAGTTCGTTGTAATATAAACTAAACTTATTTGTTAATAATAAAAAAAAATAAACTAAACATATAATTTTTTCAAAACTCCACAAATACTTAAACTCGACATCTGCAGCACCACAATATTCAACTGACTTTCTATACACTTTAAATGGAAGGTTCGTTATCTTCATAAGATTTCCTTGCATTTTCATGTGTATCTTGAGAATTTCCTTTCAAAACTTCTGGATAAAATATATTTCGAGGGTCAAAGTGCAGTAGCTCGTATGGGAATTTTGCTAGTTTTCCAGGAAGTGCGAAAAACGATTCTAGAACGTTTATAGCTATATTTTTAATTTTTTTTGCAGTTGCAAGTAAACTAATATTTAAAGAATTGCATTTAACATTGTTTAAACAGTTATATCAAGAAAAAAGTCATATACGAGGTACTGCTATTGAGATACGCTAATCATATAAGGTAATGTATTAAGTAGAAATTCAAAATAATTAAGAAAAAATTTAACACTGGTCAAAAATAAGTATTTTTATTCATTTAAAAATATGCTATTATTTGGTACAACAACAGTAATAAGAACGAAACTTTTATTCAACAAATAAAAATGAACTATAGAATATAAAAATATGAAAAACTAAATCTTTATTTCAGAAGATCAAACAAATTCTAGCGATTCATAATAGGGCCAGCAATCTTTTGGAATAACTTGTTTGATTTCTTTAAGGTGATCAAACTTCTTTTTTGAGATCTTTTGCAGTCCATTGTTTAACTTGGGAAATTGTATGCCACTTAAGTTTATAGGTTTTGCTCTTCGTGGTAGGGCTTGAAATTCTTCATCAAAGTCTAATTTGAAGTGAATTTCCCCAGTTGGTTGATAACGGAGAGCTCTTATCTGAGTTACCACAGGATCTGATGTGATTTTACCTGGACGGATAGATTCATACTTTAATAATCTTTTCTGACTGTAGTTCAAAAAGAAATCATATTCGGGTGTCTTGACTAGATAAGGGTTACTCTTTTTTGCCTCTTTGGTAATTCTAACATAATCACAAGGTAAGTATACGTCCTTATTTTTTAAAGCTGTTTCGATAGTTGCATGTACACTATCGCACTCCATTTGAGTATGTCCTTTGACTAGAAATTTTTGTTGGATCTCTACTTCATAAGTTTCACTCAAATGGAGTAATGCGTTAGAAAGTGTACTATTGCGATTCTGGGCGGTACACCCATCAGAATATATAATTACCTGACGTTTGTCTTGTTTGTCCAGATAATTCTCTTTTAGATAGTCTATTATGCATGATGCGTAAGTTGAAGCTTGAAGGTCACTTTTGGTTTCATCAAACCAGTAGCAAGTTCCAGAGTTTTTTGCTAGATCATATACTGTAAAATTGTGGCAACATAATTTCAGTTTATAATACAGAGAACTGGCCTTAAGTTGAGGGCAGAGCTTGACAGCTTGGACATCCATTGTAATAACATTGCAGTTTCCCTTTACAGCTTCTTTTTTATCTTCTTCTTTTTCGGCTCTAGCACGATCTTTTTGCTTTCTGTGTAGCGTATATGACTGCTCGTCCAGATTGCCATTTTCATATTTGTAGCATTCGTCGCAACGATCTTTCCGCGGTCTAAATAACCCAATATTTAATTCACTTACCATTGCTGACAATGATGTTATGGATAAAACATTTTTATTATGTTCTTGGCATTGATTTTGGTATTCTTTGTATAACTGCGACATAGATTGGAAATGCTGTTCCAAGTACATTTTAGACGTATCTCTTCTGCAATAGTGCGCTGGCAATTTATTAAGGGACTCTAAAAACTGTTTCATATGAGATGAATCTTCTTTAAATACATTTTTTCTTGTTGGTCTATTCTGTACAATGCTTTCGCTGCGTTCTACAATTCCATCTTGATTACCACTTATCCAGTTTCGTATTGACCATTCCCCAAGTCCTGTCGTGTTTAGATACATTCTTTTGCAGACTGCCACTTTAAGATGGTTTATTTTTAATGTGTATTTAAATGTTGATTTTCTTCTGGAGTCAGGTTTAGATCTCTTTGGTATATTCAACGCTACAGTGTTGCATACAAATACTTTGCGTTGGTCCCACGACATTTTATTCCAAAATTTGTCAAATAACTTCTTTCGATCTTCTTCCTTAAATAATGAACACTTCAAACTTGATTTTTCTTTCAGAACACATTCGCAAGGTGGTTTCAATTTTCTTTCGGGTCTTTTGGTATTATTAAAAGTATTTTTTTGACCCTTTGGTTTAGTAAACCCCAAGTACTCTTCGCCTTTCATTCTCTTTAATTTATTGAGTGTCCGCTGGTTTTCAGCACTTCGTTTTGTGTTTCGTTTGGTTTCTTGAGGAGCTTCGTTTTCATTAGTCAGATCTGTATCCCTTTCCCTGTTTTCGCTTTTTTCATCTTGTTCTTGTTCATTTAATTCTATAAATTCTCCGGCTTCTTCAAGATTTTCCGATTCTTCTAATAAATCTGTGTTAATACTATTCGATGTTCCGTTTAAGAGAAAATTTTCGTTTTCTTTATCAAGCTCCACGTCTTCATTTCTTTCTTCTCGTTCTTGTCTATTTTCTTGAGGTAGGAATGAACTTCTACTAAGTACTTCTACGGAAGTTAATTTTTGTGGAATTAATGGAGTATTGATATTATCGATGGTGCTGCAGAAAATTTCATCAATACTAATAGATTCAAAAGTCACGTGAGTATTGCTGAAAGGATAATCTTCTAAAAGCAATATTTCAGCGTTTTCTATATCTATATTATCGGTGTTAGTTCCATCATTTTCTCTATAAGAAACAGTAGACATACTACAGTATTTTAGATCATTTTGGACATCAACCTGACTAGATTCATTAAAATTGCACTCATTAGTTAAATTTAATTTTTTTTTACTTTTGGCATAATCTTTGGTTTCATTAACTTTAATTAAATTATCACTGTTGACGATTTTTGCTAATTCTAAAATTCTTTTTGTTCTTGATTGTGCCATGACGATCACTTCTGAAATAAAGAAAGTACTGCAGTACCTCGTATAAATCTCTATAAACAGCATGCAGGAGCTCGTATATTATAGCTCTCACAAACTCTTATTTTAGTATACACAAATGTAATTTAATGAAGCAATATGATATACCATCAAGCTTTAAAAACGTTGAAGTTTAATATTTGATAATAGAATGCGTCTAAGAAGCTCCAATTTTGTTTTAATGAAAATAATAGAAGTACACTACTTACCAGAATCGTTCCAATACAAATCACAATGGCTTACTATAAGCATACGAGCTAATGCATTTTAAAAACCGATTCATTTATGCGAGGTTCTGCATTTAAGTAAATAACTTCATAAATAGAAAACTTTAATATTATTAAACCATCACAATAGATGGAGCGCATTATATTATACACAGAACAACTAAAACGTCAAAAGTGAAAAAAAGTCACATACGAGGTACTGCACTTTGACCCTCGATTTGCTTCTTCGTCTAAATCACAACCACGAAGTAACTTCTCAACATCTTCTTTCTTCTTCGCACTGACATGATTGCAAGCTGAAACCTCATTAACTGAATTTAGCCTACTTGCATTTTTTACACCTTTCTTATAATTTTCCACTCTTACTCCTCCACCTGAATATGTTTCTTTAACTCCAATAGCAACGGACTTCTTAGTTTTCATATATCTGATTACTCTAACTTCACTTATTTTGAATGGTAACTTTGATTTTAAATCAAAGTTTCGGAAAAAGGAATCACTTTGTTTTGAATCTTCACAATCGCAATTGCATTTATTTAGAGCAAAAATGCTAATTTTTGCAAAAAATTTTATCAGTTGGAAGATTATTAAAAAAATATAATAAATAAAAAAAAATTTTTTAAAATATTTTCAGCGGTGAATAAAATAATTAAATTGAAGGAAATGATATTATGAGAATTTTTTTAAAAAGAATAGATCTTCACAAGAACTCACGTTAATTTTTATTAAAAGGCTTGTTAAATTAACCCAATTATTTTTTCCCGAATAATTCGAATATGAAAAAATTATTTGTAAAAAATTAATGGTATAGAATTGAATTTTAAATAGGTACATAATAATAATTATGTAACGAACCCCCTTGGTTTTGTTGGTTATTGTTCCCTTGCTCTTTTATGGATGTTTGGTAGCGTAGGGGTTGTTACGTTTTTGCACATATATAGAAACTCGCAGATATTTTTACTTCGTTTATTTTTAACTTCAATTAATAAAGGTTACACAAACGGTACTCAATATAACCCAAACAAAAGATAAAATATAAAATAACTTATAGGACTCTTACCCCTCTGGTACAAAATAATCCTTATGGAGTTTATAAATTATAATCCACTGAGTTTTAGTTACGATTCGACCGACGACTTTAACAATTATATAAAACAAGTACCACGTACCGGATCAAAATTGGTTTTAACAATCTTTTAATAACTCTTAAAAATATTGACTTTCACGACGACTTTAAACTTAGTGTTTCCACGATTATGGGTTTCAACCGACTTTAAAATTAGATCTTTTCGATATTATGGTTTTCTGACGACTGCCGTTTCTTGAACTATTTTTTTATGATCCTGATTATTGAATCAGCAATAAATTGTAATTACGTAATTAATTTTTCTATAGTTCAAGAAACGCAGACATAGGTAAAGTGAACAGCCAGCAATTTGTTTAAATATAATTAATAAACGTCTAAGTAATTTCCTGAACGAATTCATGGGAATTGCAACTTATGATATTTCTTTATTATTGACTTCACATTTTTATTTGATTGTTTATACTGCAATTCCCATAAGTTCAGGAAATTGACTTCCCGCGTAAATGAACTTTAGTAACATTTATTTAATTTAATAATTGAATTGTTTAATTTGTTTTATAAAATTTAGAATATTTTAAATATTTA
The DNA here is from genome assembly GCA_963924605.1 of Malthinus seriepunctatus. NCBI lineage: Eukaryota > Metazoa > Arthropoda > Insecta > Coleoptera > Cantharidae > Malthinus > Malthinus seriepunctatus. Next base: position 25,515,737 of record OZ004600.1, on the reverse strand, counting down.
AATTGCTGGTTGTTACAATTATTTATAAACAATAAAAATTATCTATAAACGATGTGATAAAAAACCATTAAATTAGAAGGACTTGGCCAAAAATTAACATTTTTTTTAATATTTTTAGACGTCTGTCTCATTTTATATAAAGCCTCTTTCTCTCCTTTTTCTTCAACTTTATCCTGGTTTTTAGGTTTATAAACTTCATCTTTCAAGAAAAAAAATAATTTTTGCATTTTTAAATATTTGATAAGGTCTTTTTGTAACCCATAATCTCTATGTAAAATTAGAAGTTCTTTAGAATTCCCTAGAATTTCCTGCTGAACTAGGGTATTTTCGCAGTCACTGCAATTATATTTTTTTATAAGTTTATATACAACAATATCCTACAAAATATGCAATAACAGTATTTTCCAAGATTTCAGCTGATGGTTTTATAACTTCTGTATTTATCTTTTGTTCTTCCACATTTATTTCTTCGCAATAATTGTTATCACTTTCTTCACCGCTGGAATACGCAGACGGAATTGATGAAGACGATGGTTGTGGAAGTGGATCCACGGTTAGATTTGGGATGATCGCGTATATACGAGTAATTTAAATCGTTGTAGTATTATTAATTCAATTGTAATAAATTGATAGATATTAATAATTATTAGGTACATTTTTTATTAAAATTATGTTCTTTATTTTTCACTTAAAAATTAAAGGTATGAACTTTAGGGATCATCATAAATCTTTCTCACAATGTAACAAAATAACAATAAAAGAACAATAGCAAAGGGTTCTACTCCAAAAGAGGAAACCTGAGTAAACTAATGGTATTCAGGTAAAAACTGATATAATACTACACAAACGGTTAACCTGTTTTTATCCCTTTCTTTGTTGCTCTCACATAGATATTCAAAAAATATTTCAAATACGCCTAAAAGGTATGCAATTGCACCGCTCAATTTTTAACTAAGGCTTGCAAGTCTTATGTAGATGGTCTTTGTATTAACTCACGTATATGTGTAGATGTCGAGTATAATAAAATCTAAATTTAAGTAGTTGTCGAGTTTTGAAAAATCGCTTGCAATTAAACCTTATCTAGCTATTAAGGATGTCGAGTTTTGAAAGATCTGAATAGTCTATCGTATTCCTTAGCATTAAAATACAGAGAAACGATGTATAACTCATTATTGAGAAAAATGTAGTTGTCGAGTTTCAAAAAAACGCTCCTCATATATCATCAGATAGCATAAGTAAAATTTTTTCAGCAGGCACTGGTTCTGGCGAGAAAAACTTCGAAAGTGATTGGTTCACGAAAATTTTAACAGTATCACGATAGATCTTGTCTAACTGTTTTACTGAAATTAGATATGGTGTTGGAGGGATATCTTTATTTAAAACGCCTACTATCAAGTTTGCTACAAAACGTCCGCAAGAATCGGTAGTTTCGTCTACAGCAAACCATAAGAAGTGTCGTGATAGAATTGTTCTACACATTTTTTACTCAAATTTGACTCACTGGGTGTAATTTCTTTGCAATATTTTTTCAGAAAAGTTTTTACAGCAGAATGGCTTACTTTTTTCAAAGGAATATATTTTTTTAAACACATTTCACACAAATCTTTCGAAAAATTAGCGTTAGCAGCCATAATTGTTAAATTTGATAATAGCGCTTGTTTAGTTAGCCCAGTATTTTGATCATTATTCTTCTTATATTTAACATGAATTCCAGTTTTCAAATGTTGCACAATTTGGAATTTTTTATCGCAATCTACCTGAAGTTTAAAGGGGCACAGGTAAGTTGCGATACGCGGTCAGAAATTTGGAAGGATACAGGCAGGTAGATCACGTCGAGGGATTATAGAGGGTTGAGTTCCAACCCAAAATTTTAAAAGGTGAAGATTACGTCGTTAAGTTAATTGCTTTTTAATATGCAATTGTACCATTGGCATTGCACGAAAATATTCTTATTACCTGAAATTACAAAAATTTTTCTGAATGTTTAAGTACCTACCCTAATGGAAGGGTAAAAATTAGATAAGAAAGATGATCAGTTTGCTTCTAACGTTGCTCTAGTGGAGGTGTATTAATATTGTGAAAAATGAATATGTACCAAGAAATGTTAAGTGAGAAAGGCAAGCCTTTGATAGTAGTAGAAGGCGCTAAATTTCGCAAAATAAAAGTTTTAGCGTCTGGTAAAACCCTGTGGAAGTGTACAAACAAAAATTGTAAAGCTAAAATACACATGGTTACTGATGTAATTGCTGATAGTTATCTAATTCACAACCACGTTATTAGCAAGTTAGTAATAGTGCTAAGAGGAAGGCTGAAGAAGATTTGTCTATTCGACCATCTAAATTAATTCATATGGAGATAAAAGGTAAGAAACTTGCAAGTTTTACAATGAAATTGTAGATTTTGAAGATTACGATTTTCTAGAATACGTTATAATAACATTTTGTGTTTTTTTAGAAAACCCAAGTGTAATGGAAGAAATGACATTAACGGACGTTGACTACATCAGAAAAAATATTTATAACGCTCGTCGCGCTTTGCATCCTACGTTGCCGAAAAATGTTGAAGACGTACAAGAGGCATTAGACACCATTTCCATTAAAACGGTACAAGAGGAAGATTTTTTACTTAGTAATGACCGTCACAATAAAATAGTAATATTTTCTTGCTTCACAAATTTGAATTTTTTATGTTCGGTGGATACAGTTTACTTAGACGGAACATTTAGTTACTGCCCCAAATACTTTTTTCAGTTGTTCACCATCCACGGTTGTAAAAATGGTCAATATGTTCCACTATTATTTGCATTGCTACCATGCAAAGATAAACAGATATACAGTAAACTTTTTTTAAAAATAATTGAAGAATGTTCAAAATTTAAGTTAATTTTTAACCCAAAAACAATAATTGCAGATTTCGAAGAAGCAATTCATTTATCATTAAATAGCGTTTTTCCAAAGGCGAACATTCAGGGATGCCTTTTCCATTTAAAACAAGCGTGGTATAGAAAAATACTAGAGCTAGGATTGTCCACCGAATATAAAAATCCAAATTCTAATCAAGGAAAATGGTTGAAACATTTATTTGGTTTGCCCTATTTGCAACCAGAGCAAGTAGGTGAAGTATTTTGTTTCGAATTTATGGCTGATCAACCACAAAGTGATGCCCTTACTAAGTTTGCGGATTATTTAGTAAACGTGTATATAGACGAAAATTCAAAATTTCCACCGAATGTTTGGGCTAAAATGTCTTCTAGTGTCGCCCGTTCTACCAACGCCTGCGAATCGTTTCATTCGCATTTTAATTCCAGTTTTTATACGGCTCATCCAAATATTTTTAAATTTTTAGAAACACTTGTAAGTTTTCAAACTATCACGTACATTAAAATAAAAAGTGCCAACACCCGTAATAATAAAGCTCTGCAATCAAAAACAGCAAAGAAGCAAATTTTTCTAGAGCAGCAAATAAATTTATATAATAGCAATTCGATAGATTTAATAACGTTTGTAAAATCGGTATCATATCACAACTTGCCCGTTTCCAGCTAATTTTTCCTTTTTCATATTAGTATATTAGTATTTCATATTCATAGTATAATGGCTGTTCATTTATGTAATATAGTAGCTTATATTTTATATCATTTTATAAAAAGATGTTTTTTGTATTATTATTTTTAGAGTTAAGTGTGAAATTACAATTATATTAAACATTTAAAAAAAAATTACTGTTTTTATTTCAATAAAGCAATAAAATAAAATTTAGGTAGGGTAAAACATCCTTAAGTCGGCCTTCTCCAGTACTCGACATGTTTTACACTAATATGCTTAGGAATAGGTAGCTAACCAACCAGATTTTGTAAAATTTGTTCCCATTAATCGGCCGCCTCTGTTTTACCTAAACGTTTTAAAAATGTGGTTATGCATAAAACTTGGCGCTAATACTCGTCCCTTTAGTTGTAGTCTTATTTGCGAAGTGGGAAGACGTGTCACCATTTTGTTTTTTTACTAACTTAGTGTGTGCTGCTAGAAAGGTAAGTTACGTACGAGTTTATTTAAAATCACTTAGTATATTATATTTATTTAATTAATTAAACATGTTAGTTATCATTATTTAACAAAACCTAAATAAAACACGTTATTTAACCTCACATTTGAGGAGGCCGAATACTGGATATTGTAATATCTGGTTAATCTAGTAGTCGGTCTAGTATGCCGACTACTAGGTAGTGTGGCATATAACTACAATAAAGGTGATTTTGATACAAATGATACTTGGAATTATGCTTTATGCAAGTGTAACAAAATAATCTGTTCTTAACGACTTTTACCCAGTACTCGGCCGCCATATACAAATGTGGCCGAGTTTAAGGTGATTACGGAACCCATACTCGTCCTAATCATATCCAATTGTTTTAGCATTTAAACTTTACTTTTATTTATTTACTTAGGTTATTATGGCAAAAAAGAAAAAAGAAAATGTTGTGAAAAAGAAGGTTTCACGTTCAGTAATTAATAAGCGGCCCATTCATACGTATTCTGAAAGTTCTTTAAGTGAAGCTCTTCGCCTAATACGCCAAGAGGTATTAACTATAAGAGCAGCCAGCAAACGATTTGGTGTTCCACGATCTACTATCCAAGATAGGTTGAGTGGAAGAATTGCAGAAGCACCCCGAAGAATGGGGCCACAACCAGTTTTGAGTCGAGACGAAGAAAAGAAGCTTGTGGAATGGTGTTCAAATCTTGCAAAGTGCGGATTCCCAAGAAAAATGGACGATTTATTAAACACTGTACAAAATATTATAAAAGAGAAGGCGATATTAACACCCTTTAAGAACGGTCGACCAGGTAAAAAGTGGTTTACCGCTTTTATGAAAAGGAATCGAGAATTATCTGTGAGAGAAGCGGAAGGGGTAACAAAAGGACGAGCTGTTGTTACAGAAGAAAATATTAGAAAATGGTTCTCTGAATTACATGAATATTTAAAAAGCATAAATGCGGAGGATATACTGAACGAGCCAGAACGTATTTTTAATGGAGACGAAACCAGTTTTTCTCTTTGTCCCAAAACAGGCAAAGTAATTGCTCCCAAAGGGTACAGAAATGTGTATCAGTTACAAACGACTAGCGAAAAGGAGACACTAACGGTGTTGCTGGTATTTTCAGCTAATGGACATATAGTTCATCCATGTGTGGTTTTTCCATATGTACGTCCACCAAAAGATGTGAAGGAAAGCATCGATTCGAAGTGGTTTATGGGCTTGTCCGATTCAGGGTGGATGAAAGCAGATGTTTTCTTTGAATATGTCGCTAACGGCATAAACAAGTGGTTGGTAGAAGCAAAAATTAAAAAGCCAATTCTATTTTTTGTCGATGGACACAAAAGTCATCTTACATTGAGTCTTAGTGAATTTTGTGCAAACGCTGGTATTATATTATATGCGCTACCACCAAATACCACCCACATCATGCAGCCAGCAGATGTTAGTGTGTTTAAGCCCTTTAAATCAGAATGGAAAAAGACAGTAAGGCAATGGCAAATACGAACGGAAAACACAAATGAAATTTTAACAAGAGCAAAATTTTGCCCTCTTCTAAAATTGGTATTGGAAAATCTTGATATGTCTGACAGTATAAAACATGGATTTCGCAAGTGCGGACTTTATCCATTTGATCCGGATAAAGTAGATTATACTAAATGTATACAAAACCAATTAGAGAGATTGGCTAAAAATGAAATCAAATCTATTCCATTGTCTGGGCTACCTTCAGAGCGAGATTATCAAATGGCACAACAAATAGTTGAATCGATTCGTCCTATTTTGGAAGAAAAACAAATAGAAGTAAACATCGTCATAGAAGAAATTAATAAAGCAAAAGATGCTACAAGAGAAATACCCTATAATACCATTGATAATGCCGTCATTTTAATAAATAATGATACAGATTTCATTACTGATGTAAACATTACAGCTGGGGTGTTTGACGTAAATAGTGAAGGATGCCTTGTCCCCACTACACCTGGAGTGTTAGACGGAAATATTGAAGGATGTCTTGTTTCCAATCATGAATATCTTGATGACAACTTTAACATAACTGACGAAAACCCTCTACCTAACACTTCCATAAGTTTGCCAATTACAGTATTAACAGACAATAACATACAACCTAATCCTAAAATTGGCAGTGATGATTCAAAAATTAATATTTTAAGTGACATCTGCATTGTGAATGAATCATCTGCCAATAATCATTGTTCAACTGTAATTACTAATAAAGTTGACGCAAGTAGTGAGCTTTCAAAGGAAAATATATTATTCAAAAAAGAAATTCCAGTTATACCTCCCTATGAAACTCATCTTTTTTATCCAAAGCCAATTCAAAAGCTTGGGAAACGTGCACCGATAGAAAAAGGACCCAGTTGTATATCATCACCTGGATGGCGAGATTTTCAATTAAAAAAAGAACAAGAGAAGCAAGCAAAATTGGATGCTTTGAAATTGGAAAAGCAGAAAAAGAAAGAAGAAGCCATAAAGAAAAAAGAAGAAAAGCGCAAACAGACAGAAATGCGAAAGGCGGCCAATATGTCAAAGAGGAAGAAATTAGTAAAAAAGAATTTAATACGAAAGCCACCTACGACGAATGTGACCTTAGAACATTCAATAGAAGGAAATGAGGAAGATCAATTAACTGTAACTGCATCACACGTCGAGAAGGAAAGAATCAAGTGCTGTGCATGTGAAGATGAACTGATTAGCGACACCGAAGAAAATGATTTAAAGAATATAGGTTGTGAACAATGTCCCTCTTGGTACCATTTAAAGTGTACGAAATTTAAAGGACAACTATACGAAGCCGTTTTTAATTTGGACTTCATTTGTCTAACCTGCAATGAGGTCACTTTTTTGTAATCCACGTTTATTTTTTATTTTATAAATGTTCCTAGATTAAAAATAAAGAAATATGTGTTTTGTTTTACGAAGCCGTTTTTAATTTGGACTTCATTTGTCTAACCTGCAATGAGGCATTATAATAATTTTATTTTATTTTATAAATGTTCCTAACTAGATTAAAAAAATAAAGAAATATGTTTTTTACTAATTTTTTATTATTATTTTTGTTCTTATACTCAGTTTCAACCAGTAGCCGACTTATGTAGTACTAGTAGTCGGTCTTACAATTTTTAGTAGGCTGACTACTAGTGCTTAAAGGGCTGACGACTAGATTTTAGTGGCCGACTTGTAGGAAATTTGAGGTAGTTGCAATTTAATCAAAATTTCTTGTTTGTAAGGTTTGTTGTGACCTAATAACTACGCTTATTATAGAAATAGTACATGTGTCAACGTGATTACACATTTTCCACTTTACAATATGTAGAAAAGCATCACTAATCAAGTCTTATATTTAGAAGCGCTTCTAAGTGGCCGACTATTGGCAGTTTTACCCTACCTGAGTACACAAATTATACCTGGGTAGAAACTGACCGCGAAGCGCAACTTACCCATGAAAGGGACAGTACTTGGGTAGTAAATGACCGTGTGTCGCAACTTACTAATACCGGTTTAAAGTATTAGAAAATTCTACGAATTTAATTGAGCAAACTTACATGTTTTACAAGACAACACGTCTTTACTTCTTTAACCCCGTTTTCAGAATAAAATTAATGTCCACTTATAGTTAAAGCTGCTTTAAGGGGTATCAATATCTACCTCAAAACGTAAATTTCTTTTTAAAAGGAAGTATTTAAATCATTAATACGATTAAACTTCAGAAACTTTTTTACATACAAACAAAGGCCACCTTCCCTTGAATTCCTATCCTGCCTCAGCAAATTGTAACCCTTGATCTGAATTGACTTACTCGAAGTACTTTCCTGTAGCCACGTTTCTGTTACTCCAAATATATCGTAATCGTTAGATATTAAAGTGCTCTCCAGATCCTTAAATTTTGGCACCAAGGAACGAATGTTTATTTGCGCTATTTTAATTTCATATTTATTCATAAACTGCAACAAAGAAAAATGTTAATAATATCCAGAAAAAGAAAGAAAAGAAGAAAAAGAAATAAAATACAAAAACTAAATCACTTATCCTTTACAGATATACAAAATTGCACAGTTTCTACTAATCTTGAGTTGCCACCATGTCGACCCCAATCACACTTCTCCCTAATCTGCTTCTTTTTCTACTCGATGCTCGATTCCTCCGCTTGTGTACCATATTACGCCATCCCGAGACCATACATTTCTCCTTTGAAACTTATTTTCTACATGTTTCAACAACTTTGATCTAGCCTTTGTAAGGTCTTCGAATATAGAGATGCCCGATCCTTTCAGCAGCTTTCTATTCTGTAGCACTGTCCTGTCCTTGTAACTCACAAATTTAACAGTTATTGCTTGTATGCCGTTTATTATACGCCCAACTCGGTGTACCCGATCGATTGCGTTTGGTTGGATGTTTATGCGAAGATCGTTGTTAAATATATTCAATGCAACACGCTCGATATCTTCTCTACCATTGGCCACTTGGGCACCAAATATTCTTAGGTTATTACGACGGGAGTATTGTTCCTGACGATCCAACTCCACACCGAGAGAACAATAACTTTGGTATGAAGAAAGCTTCTTATCACTAAAGAAATAAAAATGTAGTATTTGGCCTAATAACTGTGATCTAATGAGTAAGAAATTATTTCTTCAATAAATTTGGAAGAAATTTATTTGCCATTAAGAATTATTCACCGTGTAGTAATAAAATATGAAGTACTCATTAATTAATTAGTTTCTCTAGACTAAGTTCCCATTTCATCGACTTAAAGAAGTTTTTTAATATGTAATAATATTATATAATCTACCATTGAAGAAACCAATTATAGCAGTAAAGAACCAAATTTAGTAGATAAAATTCTCATTTACTTCTCCTTACGAATTTTTTTAGTATTTAAGAATTATTATTGTAATACCTACTCAAGACTCAGGTAACTCATTTTAATAACGATGAACCATAACTTATTAAAGATACTTACCTTTTTGAATATAATTTGTATAAATCTCAATACTTTCCATCTAAGAGATTAATTCTTTAGCGATTAGTACTAAGAACTTAAGTCAAAAAAACCAATATCTCAGGAGGCGTGAAAAGCTTTTATGCTAATTTACTACTTCAGTTATAATGTACCAAAAAATTTTTTGTTTCGTATGGTCAAGTAATTACAAGATGTAATTAAGCCTTTTTGCCCAGTTTTGAAATCCTAATTCTAGTCAGTTATTTTTCTGACTTAAGGTTTTAATACTACTAAGTTATTGCATCTTGTTTAGTATTATAATCTTAAGTCAACTTAAGATGTTATGATGATTTATATATTTAACTTAGGGCAGTATTAAGAACTTAAGTCATGCTTTTTATATATGAAACTAACACGTTATTCGAAAATTATAGTTTTTATTGTTTATTAATACATAAAAAAAAGCATAATAAGATCATGTTTCCTCAAATTCAATTAAATCTGGATCCTCTGCCGTTAGTTCGTCATTTGTTGTTAAATCTTGATAAAACTGGTGAAAAATGGGTGGAACTAACGGTAGAAGATCCAAAATATCTTTCTTTTTCTCTTTCGATATTGGTACGCTATCGAAATATTTCTGCTTGACTGGCATACTAACACGGGTGTTTCTTCTTAAAAAACTAACTTTTTCTTTATGTTCTTCATTTAATAGCGAATCGGTATAGAATAACATTCCTGTTTCATTGGCTCGATATTGCAACCAGTTTACATCGTGAATCTTAAAAGCCTCTTTATTAATATTTTTTTTTCGAAAAACCAGTGTGTTTGTTAAAAGTGCTGCAAAATCTAAAAAATTGTTTTGGGTCATTTCGATCACTTTGAATTGATTTTTCTTTCCAGTTCCTCTTACTAACTGGAACCAGTCATGTGGGTGATACACGGATGTAGTCAATCTCTTCTTTTGTTTTTCTATCATGGAGTGATCGACGTCACACTCCATGTGCGTATGCCCTGGCTCAAGAAACTTATGATTGATGACTTTGATATGGTCAGATTCAGCCATAAATTTTAGAAACATTGCAGAAACGTGGCTATTTTTGTTCTGGCCCTGACATGTATCCGAATAGAACGTTACTTCTTCTACTATTGGATCTATATTTTGCAAATGGATATACAAACAAGACGCAATTTCATTTGCCCCCCTTCCTGCAATAGCTTCGTGCCACATATAATTAGTGGACTCACCACTGCTGTTATCATGAATTGTAAGATTGAAAGTCCATAATTGGCGTTTATAAAACGCCACCGATGACGAAATAAGAGGAGTTGGTAAGCATTGCTGCAGATCAAATGAAAAACATTTTTTTTTATTATTTGCCTGTGCTTCCGTTTTGTCGTTTTTCTTTACCGAGTACGCCAAATCTGCTCTCTCCTGATGCAATTTTAACTCTTCTTGACTTTTACATTTTTCTTCTTCACTGTTGCTTACTTTAATTTTCATAGCAAGGGTGTCACATTTGCTGCACGTATCGACTGAAGGCTTTTTAAATTTTAAATTAGTTTTGTGGAACTCACGTTCGTACACCATTCTCGACACAGGCTTTGGATGCGTTTCTTTGTATAATTTATACATGATGGTCAAATTTAGGTGGGTTGGTAAATATTTTTTATCATTGGTCTTACGAGTATAATGACTCTCGTAAGCCGGAAAAGAATAAATATGAGTAAGAACTGCTTCTATTTCTTTGGCAGTTTTCTTGTTTACAGAGGAACTTTTACCACGTGCATCGTTATTAATAATGCCTGATGTACTCTTTTGCTTATTTTGAAGTGTATTTCTTACAAACATTTCCTTTTCATCAAGCGTTGAACAAAAACAAGCTTTGCAAACAGGTACCCTTTTACCATTAATTTGAAAAAAATACTCATATGTGAAATTTCTAACTTTTACACTTCCTGGTTTTCTTTTGCGTGTTGTTTGCTTATCTACATTTTCTACCAAACTAGCAATAAAGCTCACTCGTTTGTCGTGGTTTCCTAATTGCCAGTATTCTTTAAAAATTTTTTTTCTTACATCTTCATTTAACAATAGGTGGCATTTCTTTCGGCAGGTTTCTAAAGGTTTTAGTTCTCTTGCATTAACTGGCTTTCCACTTACGTTTATATACGACTGGCCGGTATTTAATAATTTCTTTCTCTCTTTACGAACAGCTACACTCCATTTCTTTGCAGGTTTCTGATTTTGAAGTTCATCGGCTATAACATAAAGAAAATTAAAAATTTTGAACAGTTGCCATTTAGACTTAACTTACATGGAATAACTGTATTTGTTGTTGATGGACCTGCAATGTTTAAACCACTCGATTCCAAATTTTCTCTTTTGGTTTGCGAGTTTTCTGAATTTTCGTTTTCTGAACCATTATCAACTGGTTCATAATTGGGATCGAAAACGCTGTCGTCGGAACTAAATATATCATCCCGTTCTGAATAATTAACAGGTACGGGCGAAGATGACGTCGAGCATGCTGTTACAAAATTAAAAATTAAAATTCTCTGTTTAGTTATACCTTAAAATTTCCTTACAATAATTTTTAATAGATTTTGTTAATGTTGATGGTCCTGCAACTTCTAAATTAATTAATTTTAAATCCGAGGACTGTGGGTTATTTGGATTGGTTAGCAACGGTAAATTATTTTCTTCTGAATTCTCCGAATTTGGAGGAAGTGAGGATGCTGTAGAGCATGTTTTAGCTATAACAATAATTAATAGTGGCATTAGCTTTAGACAAAAAATTTTAAAGTTAATTTTTTTTTAAATTCGAGATAGGTATAATACTTACTTTTCTCCGGGTGTTGATTTAAAACCATTTCTACAATGCGTTTGGATCTTGCACTCATTTTTTACACTAAACGCACTTTACACTTTTGAAAAATTAATTTTAGATACTTCTAGAACAAGAAGACAAAACCAACTAAACTGTCTGTAAATACCTATAGTACATTACTATGAATAGCAAATTTTTTTTATATAATCTCCACCTTTATTATCAGAATAAGGACAGCAAAGCTACACATTTTGTGGTGATAAGTCCATTATTTATTTATTTTAATACTATCTAGTTGTTTACTTCATAGTGTCTGCAATTTTTTGTCTCGGTTTATATTATCAACTCAAAATATCGATAAAGTTCTTTGTCGAAATAAATTGTGTGGAATAATTATTATTGTTAATAATAATTAGCATAGTTACTAAAGGTGTATAGTTAGTGCAGATGTTATGCATTATATTTATAGTTAGTAAAAATTTTCTTAAATTCAGTTAACCAATTTATTGACGCAATTTTACATTATTTACAAGTCATAAAGTTTAGTAAGTAATTAGGTAATATAAAATAAATTTTCATAGAAAATCAAAAATATTAAAAACTAAACATTGACTTAAGGTTTTAGTACTACGCGTACCTATATTATAACTACGATTATTGTGTTTCGTATTAACACCGTAAGTCGACTTACGTTGTTATGAATATCTAAAAAGTTACAATGCGTTTTAAGTTTTTAGGATTTACATCTCTGTTTCTCTTATTTAAAACCATTGACTTAAGCTGTTAATACTAATCGAAAGCGCGTAAAATTTCCTATAATATGCTATATAAAACCGAAAAACGCAAATTATTGACTTAAGTTCTTAATACTAAACGCCAAAGAATTAGTTCCTTAGGAAATTGTCATATATTAAAATAAATAAAATAGTTCATAATTAGAAAACATTTTTATTGTGATTAGGTAACCACTAAATAGAAAAATAAATGACAATATTCAAAATACAAAACATGAACAATAATATAAATGTTTGACAACAGTAAAATTAATTGATAACTATAACTATAATTATAATTATATTATCAAAATACAAAAGCTACAAATTGTAAAAACTAAAAAAAAGGGTTAAAAACTACACAAAAAACAAAAAATAATTCTATCTTTCATTAAAAATTGATAGTACTCTCCGTCCATCAGGAAGTAAATGGCATTTTATTGGTTGATGTCTGTATAATGCAAATATGCCTATACATTCGCAAAACTTAGATAAGCTAAATTCTATTGCTTTAATACTTGGATCAAATCCTACGGTATTACAAACTTTCAGATAAAAATATACTGAACTTATGTTAACACTGTACAAAAAATAGCATCAATCTGTCCAAATAAAGGATCCCCATCTTCATTATTTTTAAAATGAATAAAGCAACCCTTTTGAAAATATATCCCATTATATCGAATCCAGTCAACTCTAAAAAAGTTACAATTGAGGACGCCCAGTTTCATTCTTTCGCTAAGAGCATATTTTGTATTCTCTAAAACATTATCTTCAACAGTTTTACCTATTACAACATCATCATACAATCCCTTATTACATTGTAATCGATAACACAGTTTCAGTTGATAGCGAAGTGCCAGGGTTAAAATTATATTTTTTCTTGAAGTCACAACGCCAGCAGCGTTTTTGCCGATTTTATGATACGCTTCATATCTGATAGAAGACAGTGGACTCAAAGGCCCTATATTTTTAATAATGTTTGGATAGTGCAGCAAGAAATGATACTTTGGTTTTAAATGTAATTGAAATAAAGAAATAAAAAGTTCATGGTGCTCTTTAATTAAATTTTGAAAATATATTAAATCTATATCTGAAAAGTCTTTTTTCGTGCTGTATTGAACAATTTCAAAAAGCTTTAGGTATAGTACCCAACAATCGTCCTCTTTATCTACTAAATCTCCAACTAGGAAAGGGAAATACACTGTAAAGGCCAACATTTCAGCTGATGACATAATGACAGAGCCTTTTTTTATCAGAGATTCTTGTAGCGGAGGAATTCTGTTCCCAACATCCAAATACTGACTATAATCAAAATATTTTATCCTCAAGTTTAATGTTTGCAAACTAAAATCTTTGTTTTTATAAATTAAGTGTTTCAAAATGTTCCCCATGTCATACCTGCACACCCCTTCAAAAATATCGTGCATTATGTCGCAACAAATGTTTTTTTGCTGTATGAAAATTGGACAAATCATTAAAAATACAGTACTCTTTGATACCGAATTGTTTTTCTTCTAAATGGTGACGATAGTTAATAGGATTTCTTAGTGAAGTATTATCTTCAACTAATAAGGTTCGAGAAATTTCTTTAGAACATGTACAAATACGACAATAATATGTCGAATTGAAACATTCTGACATTCCGGTTATAGAATTTAGTCCTAAGTTGTCTCCCAATATAAGAAATAATGTGAAAAAAACTTCTTTATTACCTTCCTTAGTTTCGATAATTAAACAATTTTTTTCTAACTCACCAAGTTGCTTGACGCATTCGCTAAATACAGCTTTATTTCCAAAAGTACTTCGGTCTGGTGAATAGAAAAGAGCCCACAAAAAGATATTTTCTAAGCGTGATGAATATTGAGGAGGAATTCCTCCAATAGTGAAATATACCCCACCTATTTTATGTACCCCTGCGTGGCTACCCAAAGGGTTGCCGCATTCAAAGTCATCAAAAAACATTATAATGGGTATTATAATTTTGTTTGGATTTTTTTGTTGTATTTCCTTCCATAAATACGCGTTAAAAATACTAGAAATTGTAGAAGTATTTGACAATTCAGTATCAGTGTATTTCAATAACTCGGTTAAAAAATTATCCGTTTCAAGAATTCTTTTCAAAACTGTTTTAATACATATAATTTGCAATTCACATGTTTTATAATCTAATGAAACACTTAAACCAGATCTTTTATCATCTAGAAGATGCCCAATTGTAATACCAGAAGGTTTAATAAAATATTGGGAATTTTCTAGGAATTTAAATCGTTTATACTCAGAAAGAACAGTATCTAAAGGATTTTGTGAGAGAGCTCGACATATTTGGTCATAATTTTGAACTGAATCAAAATGTGGTAAAATTTCATGTCGCAAATTGGATAATAAATCTGAAATCAAAATGTGTGTGTTTTCGACTACCTCTTGAATAAATTTTCGAGAAATTGTGGGATTATTATAAAACTTTGCTAAATAGGAGATTACAAAGTTAGAAGACATACTTTCTGCCTCAAGATCTTCGGAGGGTTTTAAAAACTGCTCACTGCTATTATTGTTAGGACTACTTAGATGCATATTTTCTGATTCTGCAAAACTGTGTGAAGGTTCGAGTGAATCACGATTAAAGCCCATATTATCATTATGTTTTAATTTGAAATGTTTATTCAGTATATGGACGTTATTGAACCTTTGAAAACAATCACTAAAAACGCAAAAATAAAATTCTGAATATTTATGGGAAGCCTTTAAATGGTTCAAACAAACGGAGAAATTATTAAATTTTCTAGAACACAATTTGCATTGCAACATTATGACTTATAACTAAAAAAAATTGTAACAAAAAATAAACTCTAAAACTCAACACTGAACTTATATGAAAACAACTTACAGTTTGTTAGTTTGCTCGTTTCACTTTATTAACAATGTCTAATATGCCTGGAATCGAATGGTCCCATTTTGTTCGAAAGTCGTACATAGCTAATTGGATGAATGCCCATATATGCTCAGATTGGAACTGATATTTGAGGTTGAAAACATGGTAGCATTGAAAACACATATCAATAGCCTTCAATAACGTAGGAAGCACATACAATTTTTCGTTCAAGCACACGTATATTTTTTTTACTCCTGATCCCTCCACTATTACATATGGTTGAATTGGCAACTCCAAGGTGTTCATATACTCCTGTTTTTCTGCTTTTAACTTTTCAACATCGGCAGTAATCTGTAGAATAATAACGGATACCTATTACTATTATAATATTACAAATTTTTTGTTTTAATTACCTCTGCTTTCAAAATAATCCCTTCTCTTGCATCTACCGTTTTCGACCTAAAGATTTTTTTATTTTTTGGGTTAACATATCTTGCATTACATGGTAAAAGGGAAGCCAAAAGTACTAACAAAACATAATGGAGATATTCTAAAAAAAATAAACATTAATACATTACCTAAAAGAACAATTCATATAAGTATGAATACCTTGGTTAATAGTTTCGGTTTCTATTAAGGCTAAAAGTACTTTATCACTTTCATTTATAATATAATTTTTTCTTAAATTGATTAACTTTTACTTTCCGATACCTTAAGGTATTAAAGGAAAGTATTGTAATGGGGTAAAAAAATTTTTTTGAGATAACACCGGATATATGTATTTTGAGGTCCCCCGAGTCGATCTAGACCATTTTTAGAAAAAAGTCTGTGTGTGTGTATGTATGTGTGGATGTAGTTCCCCACGAAATCTCTGAAACGGCCGAACCGATTGACTTGAAATTTGGTATAGGGTCTTATCAGATAACGACGGAGTGCAGAAAGGAGTTTGTTCAAAATCGGTCCGCTAGGGGGCGTGCAATTAAAGAAATTTTGTGTTTTTTAAATCATCCGATAGAGAACTTTTTTTTTTATTCAATGATATAAAAAATTTTAAAATTATTTTGTTTTTAAAAGAGTTTTTACGCAATCAAATATCTAATAATATTTGGCAGCTGACGTTTCTGACAATTGTCAAAAAATTTGACAGTTGTCAAAAAATTTGACATTTGTCAAAAAATTTTGACTTTTATTTATTTTTAATCAGTGATTATAAAAATGTTCAGTATTCTTTTGTTTTCTAACTGTTTTGGTCTTAAAATAATCAACTCAATCGGAAAGTCTTGTGTTGACACAACAGATATTTTTATATTGGATTCAAAGTTCTGGTAAAAATTTTGAGTTTTGTTTGTAAACAATTTTTCAAAATCTCTTGTCACCTTAAAAATATGTAGCTATTTAGTAAAATAAAATTATTTTGTGTTGCTAATGTTACGTACCAACGTTAGACTGTTCGGATTTCTCAATATTATGTACTCCGAATAGATTTCGTTAAGTGTAAGTTGCACTTGTTCATTTAGAATTTTCTGGCGTCTCACATTGAAGGTAAGGTCCCGATGCTTTTCTACTTCAGACCAGGGATTATCGTTGTGCTTCAGCCACAATGCACTCTCGTGTTCTTTATCTCCGCAGTTTACAGCTGGAAAGAGGACATAAGAACAATAAATGATAAAAATATTTCTAATATTTACACTTACCATCAGAAATCTCTTGTGAGATTATCTCGCTATGCTCTTTCTCTCCTCGAGATGGTAAAAGTCCTGCCTCCCTCAAAAATGTTTGTTTGTTTTTAAATTTGTCTACTAATTTACCTTTTGCGGCTTCAGATTTGTGGTCTCGTGAATTTTGTTTTTTAATTGGAGGTATAAAATAACAATTGATAGTTTCGTTTGGAAACAATTCTACAATTTTATTCGCCAATGTGCGATATTCTGCAGTGTTTGGATGACTAAAATACGATGATAAGTTATTTATACTTTATAATGTCAAATATGTGTAACGCAACTGCCCACAGAAAATTTAACTTGTGATAAAAAGTTTTAGGTAGGTAGGTACTTTGCATCCATAATAATACTTTGATAAATACGTTACATAATGGTAAAGAATAAATAAGTCTTTCCATTAGCAGTTGTAATACTGTTAAATTACCTTAGATTGTTGTTAAGAAAATAGTTTGCTATGATTTCAACTAAGTATCCTTGATGGGTTTGGTTAAATCCGCCTTTTAATGTATTTAAATTTAGAAAAGCTCTGCCGATTGTAGACGATGTCAACAGAGATTTCAAGTCAAAATTGTTGACAAGTTCATTAAGGATTTTCAGCCTTTTACCAGCAGGTTCTTCCAAATGCAAATTGTTAATAGGACTTGAACTTGCACAAGGTATCACACGTACTATTTGTAAATTGTTAGTGCTATTATTTTGAGTTGAT
Source organism: Malthinus seriepunctatus (assembly GCA_963924605.1). Taxonomy (NCBI): domain Eukaryota; kingdom Metazoa; phylum Arthropoda; class Insecta; order Coleoptera; family Cantharidae; genus Malthinus; species Malthinus seriepunctatus. The sequence continues at coordinate 25,497,844 of OZ004600.1, read as the reverse complement.
TGTGCACTAAAAAACAACATTTAAATAATATAATAATATCTTCTCGAAGTTCATAAAATAATAAGTCGAACTAAGTGCTTGGGTAAACAACTCACAGATAGGTACCTATCTACGTATCTTCAATCTAATAAAATATTATAAATAAATATTTTCACTCACTTCAGAAAATAGTTGATGTCAACCTCCTGTTGTAAGTTATTCTCACTATTATCGTTATCACTATATACATCAGATGTAGACGTTGATACTGGAACGGGTGATCCGATAAAAGTGCTGGCGGTACTGGCGATACTACAGATGCTTGCATTGGCATCGATATATAGAGGTACGCTAGTTGTATTGGTAATTGGATTTTGAGTGATGATATTATAGGTTGTATCACTAAGTGGCATCAATATTTCCTTGGAGGTCACTTTTTGTTTCAAATACTCTTTAATACGTTTCTTTAGTAGAAGCCTGTCACCCCATTTTTCTATCAGGTTTTCTATGGTACTTCCCTCTAGTAACTCTTCAAAAATGTCTGTAGTGATGCCTTCAGCTAAAATATGGAGAGTACCTAGTTAATTATAGAGAAAGCAATAACATGGGAACAATAAAATGGTTTGTTTACCTGAACTATGTAATATTTTCCAGACAAATTAAGTTCTTGTTAGGTACTCAAGAAATTATTGGTTTTAATAGTTCATTTAGGTAGGGTAAATAAATAAGGTTACAATTAAAATTTTGTTTCTTTGGATTAATAAAAATACTTGCCAATAATAAAAATAATTCTTAGTATCTAAGAAATAATGTCTTAGTATAAAAAAATATTAGCAAGGTTTGCGTTGATTTATACGCAAAACGAATCTTTTACAAGTTCATTTGTCTTAGATTGTTTTTGATGATTACTAGAAACGAATCAATTTAATCTATTTTTATTTTAATGTCGTTTTAATGTCAATAATTGGATTTAATTCAGGCACTAGGATTTTGGTTTAATTAAAACTAGCTTTTTTTACCGTTTACGTCGTTTTTTTTATATTTACTTAGACGTTTCGACACCTGTTGCGACGGTCATCATCAGAGCAATATATTTTTTAAATAAATATGAATGTCAATCAGTCACTTCGACCTATCATTGTTGATTACAACTTTGGCAAAATTTATTACATTGATTAAAATATATCTACTCTGATGATGATTGAGCTACTTGATAACAGGCGTCGAAACGTAGACAAAAATAAAAAAACGGCGTGATCTTAGTGTCTGAAATAAATCAAATTATTGAATCTAAAAACGATTGTTACTATGATAAAGATACTTCGAAAAACAAGTATGGCTGCCAACGCGCGTCGTCGACACTAATTTCTTAAGCGCCAATAACTTTTTTGGCGGTCCAGTTTTGTAAAATCATTCCATCATTACCTACTTACTTACCCTCAAAAATCGGGACTAAATGTCCCAAACTCCAGGAATTTAATAACATTTCCATAATGCACACTCTTAGTTTAAACAAGCACTACACTTCCCGAACAAATCAATTGTATACTAACCAAATATAACTACATAGTACGCGAAAAGATATTATAAAAGAAACAATTGTGTTGTTAAAATAATTTAAAATTGTCAGCAAGATCTTAGGTAAAATATAAATAAAGAAATGAATTTAGCGGTAATAAAATTTCTTGCTGACAAAGAAATGTATTCAGTTACGATTAGTAATCCGCGTTTTGCGGTAATGAAATTTAAGATTTGCGATAAAGGAACTATACTTAATAAACAGCAAATACATTACTTTGCTCAAATATTTTTGGATTACATGTTAAAACATCAAGTTCACATAAAGAATTAATGATCGAAGAAATAATTTATTTTAGACTACATATGAGGCCACTAGATGCAAAACTGTGTATATGACATCCAACTCGTTCTGAGATAATCGCAAAAAACTGTTTACAGTTTTAATAAATAGAATTTAAAACGCAACTCTGTTATTTATAATAGAACTGATCTATCTGATCACAACTGAACAATATTATCAAAATATTTTAAGTAAAACAACAATAATTTCAAAATAAAATAACATATACACAGTTTTGCAACCAACATTATGTTTTAATTAAAGAAAAGCTACAAATTCACTTCATAACACAAACAACATTACATTTTAATTAAAAAAATTAATACAAATTCTAAGTAATATATTATTATATTATTAAATTCTCATGTCAATATCATCAGTGCAGCTGTTCGGCAAATGGTCGTCTTTCTTCTTCAGTATCTTTAAGTAGTGGCTGGCGTTGATCTATAATCTTGTAGAATGCCAACTTTGAGTCTTGTCTCCAATCGTCTCCATAGTGCTTCTTTAACAGCGAATCTATGGTGGATTTGTCTCCTTTAAGTTTATTTTGAATAGGAAATAGTTTAGGCTTAAACTGATCAAACTTTTTGTTGTTCTTCAAAATTGACTTGCCTTCACAAAGGTCGGAATGGTAATTTGCCTCACCTCTCAACTTAACGGAGTGTTTACTTTTGGTGAATATAAATCTTTTTGAAGGATTGAATTTAAAATGCCACTGACCAGGAATTTTGGTAAACTTCTTCGTCTCTTCTTTCCAGTCGAATATTTTCCAGTCTTCATCTAATTTCTTAATAGTCGCGTAATTTTTGATAATGTCTTGGTATTCTTCTTTGCTTATAATTACGTCAATTTTTCTTAACTGTTTTTCAATGAGTCCAAAAATTCTATCTGGCGGAAGGAACGAATATCCAACTACTGGAAAGATAACTTCGACTGTTTTGATGTGTACAGGGGATTCCTTAGCTAGCCAATACGCTAGCATAGACATCATCACAGAATTCTTATTTTGCCCTCCACAACCGTCTGCAAACAGACGTACTTTTTCTATAGTTGCCGAGAAGGTAAAAGTTTTAAGAACATTATGAACAGCAGAGGCAATCGAATTTGAATCTTTAGGGGAATCTGCTTCCGTCCAAAGGTATGAAAAAACATTTTTTGGGGTAAGTTTAGCCTTGGAGTTTCCTTGAACTATTGTTAAATTGAAATAGTTAATTTGTTGACTAAAGTACGCTGCCTGATCTGGAAGTTTTGGTAGACATAAGTTCTTCTGGCAGTCAAAAGAAAAACTTTGTATCGCATTCCCTTCTTCACTTTTCAGTAAACTGTAAAATGCTTTAGCTTTTAATTTATGGACTTTCTGCTCTGTTACGATTTGGGTTAGTTCTTGTTGAGTAGTTGTTTTCTCAAGCAATTCTTTTGACCGAAGACATGTGGAGCATACGTCGGTCATGGGTGTACCAAAAGAAATATTATAATTTGAATTAATGTAATCTCTGAAGTAACTGAGTTTTACGGGTTCATCGGGAGATTTTTCAGAATACATTTTATACACTTTCGTAAAATTTAAAGTACATGGCAAATACATCCGTGAAGAACTTTTGCTTCTACAATAATGAGATTCTTCATACTTTAAACTCTCAATGAACTTTTTTATTGCCTGTTTTTGACTATCATTTTTAGTTTGAACCCTGTCACCACCCCTGTTCTCTTGTGGCGTTTGGGATTTTAAATTAAAATTTCTTACCACTCTTTCAATCCTATTGGCGCTGAAAGTTGTTATGCCCAAAAAAGACTTCTTGCAAACTCTAACTAAACTTCCATCTTCTACAGAAATATTATACTTAATAGAAACGGCATGACGTGTGGTCTTCTTTTTCTTTGGGTTGCTGCCTACGCAGTATTTCAAAATAAAAGTATCTTGCTTGATTTTATCAGCTGTTTGAAATAAAATGGCATGAAACCTTTTCACCTGCTTCATAGTAAGTGTTCTACACATTTAGGGAATCCCTTTTCCTTTGTGGGAACATTTAGGGTAATCTGGTAATTGCGTAGGTTTATGTCTTGCTACTTGTTTTATGTTGCGTTTCCACTTCTCTTTTTGAATAGGTCTCTTTCGGGAGTGACCCTTCTCACAAGGTGTAATATTAACACTCAAATTCATATTCAAAAGTATTTTACAAATAATCACAATTAAAGTGTAAGGAACACTGCAGTAAATAACTTACTTGTCGAATAACAACAAACTAATAAACAGAAGATGACTGACCGTGTTCGTTATCAACAGCGACCATGTGACGCTATTAATGCACTGGTATTGGTTGAAGTTCATATACACACTTTTGCATCTAAACTGTCTAACTAAAGACAGAGTTTTGCATCCAACAACAGATTTCAAATTGATTTTACTCGACAAATAGAAAGTTTTGCACCCGACTGCTATAGCTTGTCATAAAGAGATTCTTTTAACGAATAAGATGGCACAACAAACTCATTTTTTTCATTTTTGGCATATACACAGTTTTGCATCTAGTGGCCTCATATATATTACTTTCAGGTAAAGTTGATTTATAACATATAAATTTGCTTTATTTGTGATAAAGAAATTAAGGTGGAAGAAATGAAATTATTTGTAATAAAGAATTTGTTCTCTCGGTGCAGCGTAAGTGTTTGATTTTCCACTTTAAGAGTCTGGTTTTCCCTTTCAACAGTCAATAACCTCGCTTCGTGATCAGACAGGGTTTTATTGATAACGGTAAAAGTTTTTTCAAGATTTTCTTGAATAATTTTCGTCACTGTCGCAGCAATACTAGATATTAATTTTTTATCTGATAACAATAACTTAACAGAATCGTTGACCACGTCCTTGACATCTTGCTTAAACACTATTTGTACTATAATCAAACGGATAAGTTGTAAATTACAAAATTGTTATTTCTGAGTCTTTAGCAAAATAATCGGAGCGACATAGCACGCGTTATTCTACTCAGCGGACATGCACTAGAATCGCGCTTTATCGACCAACTTACCTTTCGCTAAAACCGGTCTACCGTTGGTGCTTGGTACTTTGTGATTTTAGGATCGCTGGTACATAGTAAGTCATGTAAATTTCTTGTGGGAATAACTGAATTATTTTTGACGTTATCAAATTGTATTCAGCGTGTTTCAGTCGAGTAAAACGTCCCAATAAATGTATTTAAATTTTTACATGAAAGTGAATTAAAAAATGCTTGCTGTTGCGTAATACAGTTGTAGAAGTACCGAACAATGATATCCACAACTTTGGAATGGTACAACTTCATCAAAGATTTGTTTTCCCCGTAGTGTTTTAAAATACTTTTTCCCATGGGGGAAACTTGTAGCAGGGTTTTGAAATCAAAAACCACTCGAGTTCAGTCTTGGGCATCGACCGTTACAGTACTTGCAAGGCGTGTACTACTAACTGCTATCGACGAGACCAGCATCTGACATCATTGATGGCAAAAAGGCTTGTTCATCGCCGCTATAGAAAATCTAAACATTCATTGTCCTCAATATAAGATGGCATTAAGCAAACACGTCTTCGACCCTCAAGAAAAAGTACCGCGTCTCTGTAACCACGACCAACATCAAATATGTCTCCTTCCTCAAACCAATCTTTAATGCCGTTCATATCTTTCATAAATCCATTTCAAAAAATTTCTGCCGTCTGCAAAGTATGGTCCATGTATAAGATCTGGGGTTACAACTAAAACAGGTTTGATCAAATGACATCCCTTGTGTGTGGAATAGGATTGGCGTAACGTATTGTAATTATTAGATTTATAGATATAACTGTAGGTTCGATTCACTATAACGATAGTCTTTTTTTTATATTTGGATCGCCATTATTATAGGGCGTGTTTTTAAATAGCTTGAACACTTGCTGCAATGGAATGCAAATGCGCCATTACAAGCACTCGCAAGCTCGCGCTTGTAATTTTTGTCGCTAATGCGATAAAGTCTTTCTTATACACATGTATTATAATATACTATTTAAAATAATTGAAGACACAAGTTTATGAAGGTGTTATGTAACAAAATCATAGTTTCGAGTAAATGAGAGTTAAAGTTTTTGTTCGGTAAATTTTTTTTGAATATATTTATATGAATGATTTTGTGTCTATGTGGTTAAAAAAGGTCATAAAATTTTATTCGCGAAAGAGCCATTAATGTTAACACGTATTTGTGATATTTATAAACAAATATAGGTACATAACACCCTCATGCATAATAAAGTCTTACAAAAGTAAAACAAAAACTAGGTAGTGAGTAACACAGTTTATTAAAGAAAAAAATTATACGCAAGTTTATTAACAATATATAAACCAAATGAATAAATATTATAACATTATAAGTAGTTAGTAACCAAGTATCATTTTCCAACTATTCTTTCATAATAATACCGATATTCGGGTTTTATAAATTTTAGTTGTTCGATAAGATTTTTTTTCTTTTCTTCGGAAATAGTTCCGTATTTTTCATTAAACCTTTCTAGCTCAAAGTCAATAGGCCGCTCTGCCCTTTTGATATTTTTCAAAATGTTTACCTTTTTGAATGGCATGGCGTCGTCATACGATTCTTTATATAAATAGGACCCATACTCTTCAACTCGGATTCATTTAATCCCGTCCCTAAATCGAACCGCCTCGTTTAACTCATCTTTTTTTCTGTTGATAAGATTAAGTTTATCTGGAAGCTCGCTTATTTTTCTGAAATGGCCAGTCATATCTATAACTTGATTATTCTTGCTGGCCGTTGAAATTATTTCACGATACGTTTCTGGGACATAAACAGTATCATTCTTGCGTAACACCTTTTCAATTCGCCTAAAATCGCGGTCAGAATCGAGATATGTATGCCCGACTTCCGGAAATTTATGGTCAATAATGCGAAAGTATCCTTTCAGTATTAGGAACTGAAACAGGCAGACCATATGGAAGTTTTTGTTTTGGCCGGCACAAGAATCCGACCATATGATCAAATGATCTTTTCCTTGCCTAGATTCGGTAACTTCTATAAATCGTAGCAGAGCGCTACACGTTTCGGAACTACCCCTATTTGCCATATCCTCTGTCCACGTGCAGAAAAACGCCTTTTCTGTTTGTTTAGTGATGAGATGTACTCCGAAATTATAAAACCACATTTGACGCAGGTAGAAGGCTTTCGAAGTTGTTAGCTTTGGTAATGGCATGGTTTGTTGTAAGTCCATGGTTAAAAACATTATATTGTCCGCCCGCTTGCTTTTGCTTTTGTCACTCTTTATTGCTGCAATAGCAGCATCATAGTTCTGTTTGTGTTCGTCGTTTCCCTGGCCCGAATCACAAGTGGAGCAAGTGTCACTTTTCGGGCGACCAAATGATAGATTAAATTGTGTATTAAAAATTTTAAAATAGGAGCACTGTTTAATTTTAAATTTCTGGGGCATATCGTCGCACTGTTCTAAATAGAGCTTATGCATTTTTGTTTGGTTCAGCAATGGAGAAAGATACTTTTTATGAGGATTTCTATTTCTCGAGTAATGCGATTGTTCCACCGGAAATTTCTTTATGTGTTCTACAACATATTTCTTAACTTCTTCATCTATTTTATTAGGTCTATTCGAATGTTGACCTCTGCTATCAGGGGGGGGGGCGATTCCCCACGATTGATAACATTTTTAATAATGTCAATTTTTTTTCTACCGATTTGGTACAAACCGCATAACGCTTCTTTGCACACTTGCTCATATACACCGTTTTTGGTCACACTGTAAACATAAGAAGCACTTTTACGTTTAACTAAATTTTTACGTTGTCTTTGCACTGGCTTCTTAATAATACTTTTAAAAAGTAACACATTTTTGGCGTTTACATCAAGTTTGTAGAAATCTTGTAAAAACAGTAATCTGTCTTCTTTTTCAAAACGAGAACTGCATTTAAGTCTACAGTTTTCTCGACAAAGAATGCCATCTTTAATTTCCTTTTTAGGAATAAGCTTATTTTTATAGGAAAAATAGGCTTCGCCTTTCTCTCTAGCCAGAACTGCTTTACGGGTTTTCCAATTATGTGGATTCCGTTTTCGCTTTTTAGAACTATATACCATAGGAGGAAAACACTTTTTCTTCTGGTTGTCTTTAACTTCTTGCTGTATATTATCAGTTAACGTTTCAGGCCTATTTTCACTACATGATGCAAAACTTCCCTCTTCTATTGTCCCTGATGAAGAGCTACTTACGTCGTTAGGATTTGGAACATAGTCATTATCATCCTCGCTGCCTGAAAAGTCTTTTCCTGAAACCTCGGACAAAGAACTTGAACTATCATCTTTAAGATGAAAACTAGTGTTATTCCCTTTAGCTCTTTTTTTACTTTGTATTAAGCCACTAGGTCCAGGAATGTCATTGTCTGTATCAAACATCTGCTCTAGCGAAGAACTAACTGAACCAGGAGGAGATGACTCTCTTGAGGTGATTCCACCTAATAATACAAACATCTAAAATTACTTATTGGCCGCATATTATAGTTAAGGACGGAATTTACTCCATATTAGAGATGCGCCTAGCAACTTATTGATGAGAAACTGAGAAAACTACATTCTCAGTACTACATTTTTACTTTTTTTATTCTAATTTTTTTATTCAAACTAGTTGCTCAGCAAGTTAAGTGAAAAGTTATTAAATTTATTCCAAAACCACCAGTATACATTTACCTATAACATATTTTCTTGAATTTTGGCAATAGAGCCACTGGTTTTAATACAAAATAGGAATAAAAATGATCTAAACACCATTAATTTTTAATGGAAAAAATTCCACCCTTAATATTAGAAAAACTGGACTACGTTATATTAAACTTACGATGAAATCAAAAAAAAATTGTCCGTAATATTCAAATCAAATTTCAAATAATAAAATTACTTACCGTCTTTTTGAAGTTGTTCATTTCTAATCGCCATTTCTACTATTTTTTTTGATCTTGCACTCATTTTTTTAAAAGTAAATCAAACACAAATAAAACAAAAATGCACAAATATTATTAAAAGTATATTTCTTTTAAACAAGAACCATATATTCACAAAACTACCACCAAAAATATTAACTTGAATAACACGAAGAAATAATAAATTTTTAAGTAAAAGTCGAGGTACTTCAACTTCAAAAGTAATGCTCGAAGTGGCAAAACTCAAATTCTAAAATCAAAAACTTATTATTTATATAAAAATTATTTATAATGTCATAATAGGTACCTGTCTTTTTATCATTTTATTTCTTACCAGCTAAATAGAAAAAATTTTAAAATTTGGTAAGACTGTAAATAACTTGCGGAAGTTTATTTAAAGTCTTGCATATGATAATTTTTGTATAAACATGCAGTATACAAAGATGTTTGGGTTATCTAAAATTTATTATAACAATATGCCTTGTTAAAGAAGTACGAATTTTTAAATTTAGTTGAATAAGTTTTCACAATATTTTTTTCAAAACCACGTACCAAGTACTTTTTTATTTTTGTAGGTTTAGATTTATTAGAGCCTCTTTGGCTACTTATATTTTGTCACATTCCTCGCCACAAAATTCCACCCTGTGCCAATAACGCATTCAACAAAATATTATTTCGTAACGAACTGCAATAGAAGAAGGAACTATGTTCGGTACATAACACTTTCATGTACAAAACTAAAATTTTAAAGTAGTCATCCTAGTAGATGAAAGTGTTAAGAACCCACATAACACCTTCATTCGTTCACAAACGAAAAATAAAGGTGACATAACACCTTCATTCATCAGAAAACTCACATAAGGAAGCCTTTCCTGTTATTTAAAGTAGTCCTATATGAAAGATTGGTACATAACACCTTCATAACGCTCATAAAACAATTTTTCTAAAAATGCGACATAACACCTTCATAAACTCGTGTCTTCAATTAATAATATTAAAATTTTTTAACCTATCTGCGATTAGTATAGTTTAATTATAGATATAAGGTTTTTGACTTCTATAAAGCCAACAGTTGCTCATCAGCTTATGCCAATACACAATAACCATCGTAAATCATAGTTAAGCATCCGTTGTACTATGATGATTGTAAACCTAAATGTTTACAAAAGCTGGTAGGTAGACAAAAATACCATTATTAGTCCTGGGGCCTGTAACAGAAAAAAGGGGGTGATCGTATTCAGGTCCATCTTTTGGAAATAAGCTATTTGAGTACCAGCGGATACGAAAATCTGGTTGGCTTCCACAGGCAGTGGCTTAAGCCCTCAGGATCCTTCAATGAAATTCTTAAAGAAGGAAAAAAGTAAGAAATATGACAGCATTCGGGATGCAACTTTGACATTTTATCGTTCTTATAAAAAAAATCGACCAAAAAAATTGGCTGCTCTCTACAATGTCTCTGAGAGCGTGGCAGCTGGACTGAAATTAACGTCTTTTTGCTACACACCTGCAAACACTAACTCGTGACTCATAAACGGTATTTGAGTTGTCCACTGCCAAAGTAACTACTTTTTACATAAAAAGTAAGATTTTACTTTGCCATCCCTCTCAGGTGGGTTTCCCGCCTTCCTCACCGATTAGAAATTTATTATTAACAGCTCTGAGGCCTTAAGCCACTGCCTGTGGAAGCAAACCAGATTTTCGTGTTCGCTGGCACTCAAATAGCTTATTCCCAAAAGATGGGCCTGAATACGATCACCCCCTTTTTTCTGTTACAGGCCCCAGGACTATATCCTTTATTTGTGCGTAAGCATTTTAAATGAAATTTATTGTACAATTAGCCATTAAACTTTTAATAATTTAATTAAGTACTGCTAAAATTTAACATGTTATAGTATATAAAATTACTAATTAGAAAACATTTACTTATTTATTTATAAATTAGTGCTAAATTTTTAAATTACCAAATACTTCTATAAAAATAAAGGATAATGGTATTTTGGTCTACCTACCTGCTTTTGTAAATATATAAAAGGGTAGGATTACAATCGTCATAGTACAACGAATGCTTGCCTGTGATTTACGATGGCTATTGTGTATTGGCATAAGCTGATGAGCAACTGTTGGCTTTATAAAGTCATAAACCTTATATCTATAATTAAACTATATCTTAACCGAGTCGCAATAAGCATAATAGCTCATCAAACTGTGGTTTGATTATCGAGGTCAATGTTTTAATATCTTCGTCAGAAATAGCGTCCGAGTCAGTAAAGAGGCTTTCTTTTATAAGAGTTTTATTGCGTAAACCGTGTAGAAAATTCGCTATTTCCTAACCAGATTATTTTATAGGTTATGAACCTGAACCCCGCATGTAATATTTTTTATTAAACATTTATCATTATTAAGATGGTGTTCACATACTCGCGTTGAAGTAGATACATAAATGTCAGTAACTATGAATATTTCAACTTGAGTCTTTGTTGAAAGCCGAATCATTTCGTCAGGATTGTCGTTACAAACCATACAAGAATGGGTAGACGTTTGTTTTAAAACATTTAAGCAATCAGGATCTTTCGTTAAGGTTTTTATCAGCATCTTCTTTCAATTGCAAGTAACAATTTAAACAAACACGCGTCTCGTTATCTACTATTGATGGTGGTAGATTGAGGCATTCCCTACAGTGGATATCAATTTGAATACTCTCTTCTTCATTATTTACTAAATGTTTCATGCACCTAAGAATGTAACGCTTGTTGTTTTGTTTACACCCGACATGCATTTTTAAATTGTAGATAGAACTAAATAAGGGTAATAATAACATACTTATAAAATTGAATGATCGGACGTGATGAAATAATACATGATAATAGCACTTCACAACGCGTTTCGTTACGATGTAGCTTCTCTAGGTTACAATTTATAACTTTAAATTAAAATCTACGAAGACATCAGAAATCATGTATTAATTATAAAATATTTATAATAGAAAAAATTGTATCAAAACGTGTACAGTCACGTGCATATCTTTTGGCTACCCCGGCTCTAGGCCTAGCACGAATTGTGGGTTTAACCGTCAATAACACCCCCCTACTTAAACTGAGGGGTAACTTTATTTGCCAAAAAGTAGTAACTCAATAAACTGTGTTGGTGTTGTGATGGTTGCACCCACAATTCTACAAAATAACAGTAAAAGTATAAAAAGAAGTGGAAAAACATAAAAGTTACAAAAATATAATACATTAAAGATCGTTTTCAGGTACAACCGACGCCTACGTAAATTTTGCCAAAAGTTAATTCTATTTTTTGGCATTATTTTTGGCAACTTCGTCAAAAGACCTTCCTTTCGCTCTGCAAATATGGTTCTTAACTAGGTACGAGGTTGTGGCATTAGCTGACTCGATTTCATAACTTTAGCATTTAAAAAATTGGGGTCTCTAAATTCTCATTTAAAATCTGTTTCGAACTTTAATAATTGGCTACCTCTTTCGAATACGACTGTAATGAGATAGTGTAGATAAACACGAGGCTGTAGCTTCTGGAATTTATATTTGGAACTATTATCTTGCCAAATCATAAAAGTTTTTGATTCGCGTTTCGATTGAATCCACATTTGAACAATTTGCCGACTTAACAGCGTTTACAAAATCCGAAAAATCGTATATTTTGTTACCATGTTTTTCCACCTAGTGGTAGAAATGATCGGTAGACATAAAGGTGTGCCCGGTTTCAAAGTATTTTATGTTTAGTTTGTTTAAACTCACTTCTGGTGAATTTACTATACAGGGTGTATTAAAAATAGCGCCAAATATTTACATCACGCTATTCATCATCAAAAACTAAACAAAAAATTCCAGTTCTAATTTGGTCTTAATCCAATATTTTTTGAAATATAAGCAATTAAAAGTTTTTAAATTTGGCAACAAACTGCAAGTGGAACAGCAGCAGCTTGACGAAAATCGTCAAAAATGACAACTGTCAGACTTCATTTACCTATCTAATTTTATTTTTTACAATCCACTGTTGCAACATTTTGCAAAATAATCCATAGCAAAGACTTCACATTTTTTAAGTTTAAATTACAAGTAAACTAATTACCGAAACTGTAAAATTTATATTCGGTTATTTATTTTAGTTGTTGAACTATGTATCACCGATACCATTGAAATAGATTTCTACGCCATAGTCCAAATAAAATTCAAACTACGACCATTAATAACACGCTCACCAATGGGTTTTAAGAAAACTGCTGCCAGAGTTTTTTGCTTGATTTTCGACATAGAATTGCGCTATGTAAATATTTGGCGCTATTTTAAATACACCCTGTATACTTACACAAAAAAACTAAATGGTCCACTTCTTCTTTTGTGATGTTCTAACTAAAACACCTTAATTCATTTTAATAACTTTAATGATTATAGTTTATTGATGATACAAATATCTTCTTAAAACATCTTCTTATTACTACTTACAAACTTAGACTACCTTATCTAACAACCAAGTGGTTGCTTGAACTTGCAATGCTTACATTGCATTTAAATATAATACTTTGTTAACACATTAAGGGGCGATCTATTCACCTTCCTGTAAACTAGTAAGTAACTACGTAAAACGTAACTTTGCAAGTAACCTGTAACTTCATTTCGGTATATTCGACGTTTTTAAAGCGCCAAGTACGTATAGGGAACCTGTCGAATGTTTTTGTGAAGATGATACATTTCATCTTGTTTACATGTCAGCGCAGACGAAAATAGATAATGGTGTTTGCGTGCATTGAAGAGAGAAACAAAGGAGTAGGGGACAGTACATTTAAAAATTCAAACTTTAAAGGTTATGTTTATTATAAAAGCGTGCATCCAGCGTGGTTTACTTGCAACGATTTGTTACTGTGTTATTGCTAGATTGTGTGTTATTATTATTATTTGTTGTTGATTTGTTGTTATTATTATTATTATTTGTTGTTGATTTGTTGTTATTATTTGTTGTTGAGTAATAATTATGGCTTCTGAATCAGGTAAGACCTTTTAATTAATACGTTTTATTAGTAATTTATTAAAACATTATTATTGTAGAAAATAAGAAAAGGCCTAGGGCCACAAATTTCACGCCATTGGAGACCCGTCTACTTGCAGAAGAAGTTTTGAAAAACGTTCACGTCATAGAAAATAAAGAAACAGATGCTGTTACGTGGAAAATAAAAAATGCGGCGTGGGACCAATTATGTGAAAGTTTTAATGCTAAAAGTAGTGCAGCAAATAGGACGGCAAGCCAGCTGCGTACCAAGTACGAGGGTATAAAGCGAGCACTGAAACAAAAATTAAGTCGAAACAAAATGCAGCTATATAAAACTGGGGGTGGTGCAGCTGAAATAACTCCGTTGACGGATTACGAAGCGAGCTTGGTTCAAGTATTGACGTTATCAGTGGAAGGACTTCCAAGCTCGAATGATAGCGATGGAGGTAAGAAAAATTGAGTTTTATTTTAATACCTTTTTTATCATTTGTTTTTCTTAGTTTGCAATACGATGACTATTGAAATTCCACAAGTAGGGCCACTAGATGGAATAAAAACATCACCTAAGGACGATGGTGTAGATGTAGAAGATGAGCTAATGGCAAGAGGTAGTATATTATTTTGTACTTGTTCGTTGACTTTAAAAAGAATAATTTACTTGCGTAACATACTCTAGCGTAGCTGTTACATAAACTAAATTTAATTAGTTATTTTGCTCACTTCATTTTTCTTTCAACCATTTGTAAATCTACATTTTTAATAATAAAAATTCTTTATACACTTGTAGATCAGCCATCAATTGCTAACCAGGCTGCAGCTGATGCAACAGTAGAAACACAGCCATCAACATCTGGTGCAGAAGCATCAGCACCAGTTGTTGATGGTTCTGTAGCAGGACCTGCTACAGAACCATGGGGTACATGGAATCCTCAAAAAATGAGAAATCCTGGAAATAAAAAATTGAGGAAATCAAAAGCCAACCTTTCCGAAGTAAAAGAAAAGTATCACACCTTGGCCGATAAGCGAAATGAGCTTTTGGAACTTCAACTGTTGGCAGCTAGGAGTGATATTGAGTGTAAAAATAAGCTCTCAAGGAATTTGGACGCTCAAAATCAAAGAGCAATTGATCGAGACTTATTTGAAAAAAAACTTATGCTTGAAAGTCATAAAAAAAAAATGGAAATATTGGAACTCGAAAAACAAAATTTGTTAAAAAATGTAAATAAATAAAATGTTGAAATTTAAATTATTTATTTCAATTGTTTAATCACAGAGTTCTAAAGTAATCTATTAATTCTCTTTGTACATGTACATTATTATTTTGAGCTATATGATTTCCTATCGGAACAGCGATTAATCCTAGATCTATGTCATCATTGATTTCTGGTAATTCCTCTTGACCTCTGCGGGCAATGTTATGTAGAACTGCTGTAGCAACAACAATGTTTTGAGCTAATTCAATTTTGCATCGCATTCCTAGTGAAAGAACTGGAAATCTTCTTTTCCAAATTCCAAAGGTTCTTTCTACGACACCTCTTGTCCTGATTTGTGACTCATTAAACAAGTTTTCACCTTCATCTCTTGGATTTTGTAAGGGAGTTATTAAATACGATCGCAAAGGATAAGCACTGTCACCTAAAGTTAAATATTAACGTTGTTAAAATAATATAAATATGTAATTATTAATTTACCTAATAAAAGTCCATTTCCCATTTCGTTATTCTCAAATCTCATACGAATTCTCGAGTTGTCAAAAATATTAGCATCATGTGAAGACCCAGGCCATCTAGCTACTATGTCTCTTATTTCATAATTTGCATCACAAATTACTTGAATATTCAATGAAAAATAACCCTTGCGGTTTCTAAATACTTCTGCATTAGGGCCACCTAAGTTCAAAAATTGCCTAATTTGCTTAATGTGTTTAGTTTAGTTATTTTTTATACTTTACCAGGTGACTGAATGCGTATGTGAGTGCAGTCAATGGCACCAACAACTCTTGGGAATCTAGCAATTCTGTGAAATCCAATTTGAACATTACTTCTTTCTTCTTCGGTTATCGGAAAATCTATATATACTCCGCTCAACTGAGCCAAAGCTACTGAAACTTTGTTTATAATTTTTGCAGCCGTGGTTTTATGCACATTAGCAAAATCACCAACAGTTACATAAAAACTCCCCGTGGCATAGAAGCGCAGAGTAATGAGTACTTGCTGTAGAGCAGGTATTGGATTATTTCTGTTAAGAAAAAGTTATATTAGACTATACTATATATTATCACTATCTGATATGTAATTACCTATTTGAAAGAGGCATTAACTGGTCTTCTATAAGGCGTGTTACATTTAACACAGATGCTTTTGATAAACGAAAACGCCGCTTAAAATCTAAATCATCCCAGTCATTTAAATTATCCTTGTGCTGATATCGATTTCTGGTATTATATGGCCTTCTTGCTGGTTCAATTTCATCTAATGCCTCTAACTCTTCAAGAATCTCCAAATCTTCAAATATATCCATATTATTTGATATAGGGTAAATGCAGGAGAGATGCCGCATATTTTAAAGAAAAATTGTAACTTATTTTTAATTTTTAAATTTTAATTACAACTTACATAGACGTTCAGCCTTAATAGTACACCAACAAAAATTAAAAATTCTAATAAATCAATACAAAAAAAAATTGTTTTGGAAGCGCTGCAAATAGGCGTCTCTCCCACACTATTGGGCGAGACGCCGCGTCACAAAAGGATAGATGCCGCGGTTCTTACTCTGGTGGTTTATAATTTTTTTTACGCAGCTCAGCTCTGGAGCAAGCATTACACTTATCTGCATACATTGTGCAAGACTCGTGGAGCCATTCTAAGCATTTAAGGCATTGCAACCAGTCGTCTTTTCGCGTTGTTTTCTCATATGATTCAAAGCATTGCACGCAAAAATATTCTTTCTGTTTGCTTCTTTTGAGAAGAGGTTCCTCGTCATTGTTAGTCCACTCATCTGAGTTGTTCTTCTTTTTAGTACTATTTGACTTTCCTTTTCCTTTGCCTTTATTTTTTTTATCTTGGATGTTTTGCTTCGAATTTAACACACTCGCGCCTTGTTTTCGTCTTTTATTAAATGGTATTGGTATCACAGGAACTGGAGATACGTCTTGCAAGTATTTGCTGGGTGTGAATTTCGAGTCACAACTTGGAGTTTTGTTTTGTAAGTTTGATGGACCAGGTTGTTGAATCAGATCACATTCGGGAGTGGTAGCTCTGGGTATAGTCGTCTGGAAGTTTGCTTGGCCAGATTGTTGGATCAGATTACATCCGGGAGTGGTAGCTCTGGGTATACTCATCTGGTCATTTGAGACCATTTCACTTGATTCAAGCATAGAAAAAAAATGCTCTGGAATTGCATTTGGATCCAGTGGATATATTCCAGTAGCTTTAAAACCATTTACAGCAATGCCTACAGAAGCTGCCCTTAACCATGCTTTACCAATCAATTCTCCAGCTTGGTACCTCGTAAGATTCCTACTGCTATGATTTTTCATCCAAAGTTGAGCTTCCTGGTTAAAATAAACTTTAAACGGACGAAAAAAACTTCTATCGAGCGGTTGTAGAGCTTTTGTACAATGACTTGGTAAACACAGAATAACAATGTTGTTATCATCAGCTATCTGCAGCATTTATATATCCGTACTGTGAGATGTGTGACCGTCGAGAATTAACAAACATTTCCCCGAAGGTTTGTGTGGAATGAATTGCTCTTTCAACCAACAGAGAAATAACTCCGAGTTGATAAAGGAAGATTTTCTATTCATGTAAATCTTAGATCCTCCCGGTAGTCCATCTGAAAACTCAGGTTTTCTATTAACACCCTTGAATATTAAAGTTGGAGGAATATATTTTCCATCTGCACTGCAGCACGCTATTACGGTAACGTTTTCTCCTCTTTCTTTCGAGGTGAGGACATGAACATCTTTCGCTCCTTTTTTTGTAATTACTTTTCCTGGTTTGTTTATGAGTTGAACGCCAGTCTCATCCATGTTATAAATATGGGATGGTTTGTCTAATAGATCGTGTTCTGTTAATACCTTTTCTAACAGGTCGAAAAACTGTCGGACGTCTTCTCTGTTCATTCCATGAGCCCGGGAAAGCGATAGGCCTTCGGCTTGCCTTACTGATAATTCGGGATTTCTTTCTAAAAAAGATTTCAGCCACGCATGACCAGCTTCTTCTTTTGTTTCCGAAAATCTATGTTTAATATTCAACTTTTTAGTGAACTGGTACGCAAGTTTTCGCACTGTGCTTCTATCTGGTGCAAAACCTGCAGCTGACAACCGTTGGATATGTAGAACCAGTCTTTTTTCATTGGCGTTGCCCAAAACTCCTAAAAGTATAGGATCCATTTATATACAAATTTTCAATGTTAAATTAAAGTACCTTCAGGCCCAAGACCACCTTTTTTTAACTTTCCAGTAGTAATTCTACGCTGTAATGTTCTGGGTGGAACATTATACCGCCTATGAGCTTCTCTTTTACTAATTTCGCCAGCTTGTACCTTTTGAATTGCTTCCAGTAACTGTTCTTCCGACCAAAGCGCTCGCTTTTGCTCCGTTAATTTTCGTTGGTATTTGCGTGGCATAGCTAGGAAAAAAGTTTGAATTCATTCTTCCGAAAATTTTGGTAAATAAACTAATTGCGGTTGATAACTTTGTAGTTAGAACTTTAATTAGCTATGCGGCGTCTATCCCCCATCAATATGTGGCAACTCTCCTTTTTGTTGGGAGAGACGCCGCATGCTGTTACAATATAAAGCAAATGTCTTATTAGGTTATGTTATTCTTGAATGCGTAAACAAAACCTTTAAAAGCCCCCTAACAACGCTAAAAGTTGTAAAAATTGTATCCAAACGTTTTCACTGATATAAATCAAACCGCGCATAAAATTTTTCTATTATAAAGTAGCCTTACCTTCGCAAAAATTCAAGTAGCAGCCACAAAATCACTTAAAAACGCGCAGGAAATATTATGGTCAACTTAGATGTGTGTTTAGCACGTAATTAACGTATGGGTAGCGCCATCAATTGGTTGAGTTTGAAAATAACTCTTACGCGGCATCTCTCCTGCCTCGGCATCTCTCCTTCATTTACCCTAACACAGAACGCACAAAAACGTAAACAAACAATAATTTTAGGTTATAAACCCACCAGTAACGCTGTATATGCTACTTCGAGTGCCGTATAAGTTTAAGTCGCCCGTAACTAAAGTTACTTGCCGGTTTAGTACTATTGCTAGTTGAATATACACAAATTTGATTTACTTGGTACTTAACTTTAACAGCAGCTTTAATGGGAGGTGAATAGATCGGCCCTAAGGCTCCTCACTAGTAAAATCTCAGTCAATGTTAAAATTGCGCTACAAAGAATACTTTTTAAGCCCACATTTTTTAATTTGAAGTATCTCTCGAAGTTTGTGCATATTTGTATAACCCATCCACACAGGTGACTTCATTAAAATTTGAAAAAAGTGTTAATTATTGTCTAATTAATTTATTTCTTTAAAATTTCCATGACTTTTTTATGACTATCTAAAATTCATTTTTTTATAACAAATTATATATCGATGGATAGCTTATTAATGTGCTTAAATTAGTGACTTCTTGGATTTTCTTCAAAACCTTTGGTTTGTTAATAATTAATAATAAACAAAAATTAGTTTTCTCCAGTTTTAAGTTGTTTTCCTTTAGTCTTAAAGGGTTTTTAGGCAACCAATTCTACTCTTTGCCTGGACTGGGGCTCTTGTCAACAAAAGATACAATACAACAATACAAAAGGGTCTAATAGGAGGTCATAAAAGCTTTTACTTCTATTTCTTTTACTAAAACGATAAATCCTTATTGAAATTTGGAATAAAAGTTAAAAATTAACATTTTATCTAATTTAATAGTCGGCCGCTAAAGTTGAAACCTTTGCTATTGTGTATTACTTATAGCCCTTATTATCATTCTCAAAGTCCCCACCCCTCCGAGGGGGGAATACCCCCAAAATTCACTGACTACTTAGTTTTCGAGATAATCGCATAAATATGATAAAAGTGCAAGTTTTCGGAGTGATGATGACTTTAAGTATAATAATAAGAACTTATGTAGGTACTTACTAAACAATAGGTTTCGGCTTTAGGCGATTTTGTTCCGGGTTCATAAATGCAGTAAAGTAGGAACGGAAAAACCACACATTCAGATTTTCTTTGATATTGTTAAACATTTGTTTGTTTTTCTCTAGATCTGATAGGTAATAATTTTCAATAACGTAAAATCGGACGCTCAGTATCACTTTGATCGCTCAATAGTACTGCAGTACGCACAAAGGAGTTTAACTTTCAATAACATTTTTTTCTAAAACTGTTATATACATTTTGAAAAATTGCAAATGAGATTTTTTCTCCTCTTCAATTTTTGACTCTTTATGATTTTTCGTTTACTAACTAGTTTTCGAGATAATTGCAAAAATGTGATAGAAAGTTTAATTTTTTTTTGTTTTTTGTTATCACGTACCGTCGGTCGTCTGCGTTGATGTTTCGTAGTTTGACAGATCAACGCAGGCGATGGTTGAACCGATTGACGGATTGAAAATTAAAAGAGCATAATCGACGCATTTTTAAATTCTGAACAGAGTACCTATTTACAATTTTGCAGTAAAACAATTAGGTTAGCCAATATTTTGCAGTAGTCTAGTTTTACATGCGAAAAATTTATATTCAAGATCAAGATAACACGCCGTATAAGATTAATTTCTAATAAAAGACTTGTTTTTCTAAAGTTTTTTTTTAAACAATTTTCGAAGTGGCCGTTTACGCACTAATCGCAAATCCAAAATTTCTAGTAGCAACAGCAACGCACTCATAAATTTTTTTCTATTTGTTTGTAAATTTAATATTCACAGTCCCATTTCTCAATCCTAAAATTTCTTTTGCTTTTAAAAATATAAATATATAGCCTGCAGAAACCAAAGGATTAAACACAATGGTTATTGCTTTTGGGTGCAGAGAGCCATAAAATTTTACGTGGAAAATAATCTTTAAACAGTGATACAATGGTTACATCTCGGGTTGCCTAAAAACAGGCGCATCCCAAAAATCTGTATTATCCTCAAGATTGAAATAAAAATTTACTAGTGAGGAGCCTTAAGTTCAATCAACCTTAATACATTACACTTTTGTGCTGAAATATTGTCCAGTCAAAGCTTTATTTCTGTTTCGTCTCCATAGAATTTAAAAAAAGAGTAATAAGTTGAAATCAAATCTTTTGTCCTTCCAGCTATAGCCTCGTGCCAAAGAACAGATAAAGGATTCCTCGTAGGCTTTTTTCCTATTGGGACAAAGCTTTCATTAAACGCGTTTGGTCAACAAAACTTCTTTAAACATGTCTTATAAGAAATAAAACATAAATAAGCCATTTTTAAAGCGAAATTTATTACAAATAAAACGAGTTGTTTTTCCCCCTGATCGGACTTACACAAGCGAAGTTATAAAAAAAATAGTGAACCGATAAGATAAAAACTCAAAATTTTACACTAATGTCTAAGAAAAAGTGCCTTTTGGTAAAAATTGGGTTCATATATTTTATCCTCACACGCACAGTGATGTTATCGACCGATTAAGAAAAAAAAATTGCTGTTATCAAACTTTCCAAAATCATGAAAGTTGGAAGAAATTGTACTGGGTGTTCATTAATGCGACCCAAAGTTACTCATTTTCAAATGGCCATAACTCGTTATTTTCAAATGGAACACGCTGTATATTTTCACATTTTGAATTCTTGGTAAAATTTAGATACTAAATATGCAAAATATAGTGAGTGTTCTATTCTTAAAATTATAAAAAATTACTCGGACCACACTGTATATTTTTGCATATTCAGTATCTAAATTTTACCAAGAATCGAAATGTGTAAAAATATACAGGGTGTTCCATTTGAAAATAACGAGTTATGGTCATTTGAAAATGAGTAACTTTGGGACGCATTAATGAACACCCTGTACAATTTCTTCCAACTTTTTAAATTTTATTACATAGAGGATAGTTATAACTACCTAGAAATATTTTTTTGATATTCACATGGGTCTGGACTATATAGAAATTGAATCCCTTCGTTTACAAATCTCGAAATAGTAGCAAAATTTGTTTTTTTGAGAACCTTAGGTTGCAGTAAATATGGTTTTGATCGTGAGTTTTCATGTAATTTTCCTACAATTAAATTGGCAACGTATTCTCCACGAGCATTGGTTTCGTCTACTGAAATCCAAATATATTGATTTTTTAAGCTCGAACGTATTTTTTCTATAGTTTCGCGATATATTTTGTCAACGTATGTCTTTCGCAAAGTTGTATGAGAAGGAATAGTTTGAGAAGTATATTTTTCTAAAAAATTACTAAAAACTTCATTGTCAAGCTTGTAAAGTGGTATGTTAGCGCAAACTAACGCTTCACATAAATCTTTTTTAAAATTGTTCCTGTTTTCATTCTCTTTGTTCACTGGCAATTCATTTAGAAACGTTTGGCGTTTATTTCTGGTACGCTCTGAATTCTTTTTTGGCGTGCTGTACCAGTGTGTTGATCCAATTGAAATTTCTTTTCACATGGTATCTTAAAATACAATGAAATTCTAAATAGGCCGAAATTTTAAAAATAATTTAATATTTACCTGCTTGTTGCACGACTGACAATAAACTACTTTTCCGTTTGTAGTTTATGCCCGTTTTCACCGACGATTCTTAAAGTTAGGCATTGCTTAATTTGACATTAGCATTTTTGAAGTCGAAATTGCGCTTCACCACGTTTCACCACGCGCTCCAGGGTTCCTAAATAAGATAAACAAAGGTATCTGTATAAATATCGAAATGGTTAATAATTTTTATGCATCGGGTTAGGAATTATTTTAGCATTAGGCAGTTCTTACGTAGGCAATTGCTTAGGAACCGTCGGTGAAAACGGGCATCAATCACTGAATCCAACAATCCACAATTGCAAAAGCGACGACTTGGAAGTTTTAGTTTTTGGCATTTTTTAATTTATACAAAAATTATAAATGCAAAAGAATATCGCTCTCGTTTTGTAGAAAACTAACTGATCACAATGAGGCTCATAGAAGAACTAATATTTTCGAACATTGTATAAATAAAGAAAAATGTGGTGAATATGTCTTTGAGTTCAAACTTTATCTAATTATTGTAAATATGACCTGGCACCAGACATCAAAGAAGGTATTTAAAGGTGTTTAAAGTGGGACACCCGGTATAACAAATAATATGTGCTACATTAATTTATCAGGATAGCTATCTTAAGAGCTTTGACGGCCTCTATCTCAGAAACGGGAGGGTCTAGATATAGAGATCCAAAATTTTAAATTTTGAAATTGAACTAATTTTGAAAACATGTGTAAATTAAGTTAAAAGTATTTCAAAAGTTATCCACACACTAATAAAAGCTGAAAAGTGTTTTGTTTTTGCTCGGCCTGTCTTATTTATATGCAAAAAATTAACTTCTTCTGGAAACTTTGAAAACGATTATCTGGGAAACGAAACCCGATAGGAAAAAAATTTATTTTACATTTTTGATTCTAAATTTGACGCTGAATATGACATTTTATTTTTCGCCTCGAGTTTTGAATCACCCTGTAGATACTTTTCTGAGATATTGCAATATGCATGTACCCAGTTCATTTACACCACGGTGGCCATTCCCCTCATCCCAAACATAACATTCGCAAGTATTCGTTTTCAAGTTGTAGATGGTAAAGTTTAAAACGTTCAACTTTGACTTATAATAAAACACAGAAACGTCACCTTTAGGTAACTGCATGACGGCCTGTAGATCATAAACAGCTACTACTACATTTGGTTTTTCCTTATCATCTTTTTTTTCTGCTCTTGATAAGTCTTTTTCCACCAAGTGTTGATCATAATTTTCTTTCATTTTTTCTTTTTCATTGCCTTCCGAGTTTTGATAAGCTGTACACTGCTGTGCTAAGGCTAATAGACGTATCTGCAAAATCATAGTTTTGAGAAAATCAACATCTAGTGTTTTTTAAAATCCCGACTATAAACAGTATACAGTGTGTCACCGGATTGAGTTCACTATAGGTGTAATTGACAAAAAATTTCGGAATTTCATTTTGATGTTCTGGAATTCAGCCTTGCTTGGTCTGAAATGAATTTTAACCATATTTTTAGTTTTAAAAAATGAAAGCCCCCGTGACAATTAAGAGAAATCTATTTTCTGTTCAGGTAAAGTGTCGTTTTGGTCAACAATATAGCAAAATGTCATTAACAAAAGTTGTTCAGAATATGAAATTATGGCTTTATACAAAATTTCAAAATGATCGGCACACTTTGATTAAATCGGTTTTGATTGTATGTATCAACGAAAAATCGCATCGTACGTATAGACTACGGGCCCATAACAGAAAACTGGTGGTAATATTATTTTATTGGGGTGTCACCAAACAAGAAATGAATCATAATTGCATTGTAAATTGAGATAAAATTTTATTCAAAATATTTAAATAAAATTAATAATGAATTGATAGATCAGGCGTGGTTTGCTCTTATTATTTTGAGCGAAAATATTTGGAGTGAAAATAAATAAGAAATAAGTAACTGCATGGCATTTTTGTATGTTTCAAAAATTATTTCCTAGAATGTTGACTGTAGAACAACGTGTTAATCAAAGTGTGCCGATCATTTTTAAATTTTGCATAGAGCCATAATTTCGTATTCTGAACAACTTTTGTTAATGACATTTTGCTATATTGTTGCCAAAAAAGACACTTTACCTAAACAGAAAATAGATTTCTCTCAATTGTCACGAGGGCCTTAATTTTTAAAAATTGAAAATATGCTTAAAATTCATTTCAGACCAAGCAGGGTTGAATTCCAAAACATCAAAATGAAATTCCGAAATTTTTTGTCAATTACACCTATAGTGAACTCAATCCGGGGACACACTGTATTTAAATATTTGTAAATAAGCCAATACGGTGTAAAATTTTCTCAGGAATTTATTGAAATATGCAAAAATATGTATTTCTTTTCATATTTTGAATTATGACACATAGGCCAAATTTCTTTATTAATTTAAATGAATTTGCTAAGTAAAAAAGTCATATCTAACAAATATGGAAGATACGTTCTTTAACCCATTAGTGCATAGAACCATTTTTTTTAGAAATTCATGTAATTGACGATTAAAATGTTTCAAATGAAGAATTTGTAACACATTATTATAAGAAAATTTTTAATTTTTTTATCAAGTTTAGGAGATACGATAGATCCGTTTAAACGGATTATATGCATATTGAACAAAAAACTATATCTTAAACAGGTTTTTAATGTAGAATTATTGTAGGTACATTTTTATTTATTTTTCGTATGATATGAAATAAAACATTATTTTGGATGTAAACCAATGCTGCACTTGTTACATACAAATTTAGAATTTTTTTTGCAAACTTTACACTTCCTATCGGTTTCTACATATTCTATTAGGTGACCGATATTATCATATCTGACATCTTCCGTAGTATTTTTTTGCTTGTAACGGAGTACCTTTGTTCCGTTTGTTTCTAAAAAACTTATGGCAATGTAGCGTCTAAAATCAAGTAAACTGGCACATTGAGGATTGTCAGGTTTCATACGTTTCATTAAAAGCCACGCATTTACTACACTCACGTCGAAAAGATACTGAAAAATCGGCCAATACCAATACGATAAGCTGCGACAAGTCCATCTATTTTATCCACACCGCCCATTCCTTTATTATAATTCGAGATCATTTTAGGCTGAGTAATGTTCTGGTAAGATTTTGAATCGCGACACCAACGTTTTGTACTGGAAATGGACTGATCATCAAAATTTGTGGCAACCGTAACGACTTTGTTGTCTTTCCATTGTGTTAGAAGTAGTTGTTCATTTGATAAAAATTTATACGTACCCCTTTTCTCTTTTTTCCAAATACATTTATCGGGAAATGGACAACCTTGCAGTCTATTTTGTCGCAAAGTACCTGTTGCACATAGTTTATGATCCGCTAAATAAGATAATAGTTCAAGACCAGTAAAATAATTGTCAAAATAGAATTTATAACCCATATTTTCAGGGATATCTGCTTGCTTTATAAGAGAAATAACAACGTCACCGCCTAAGCCGAACTGTTTTTCTTTGTTTGATTTTCCTGTATATATCTCAAACGCAATCATATACCCACTGCTTGTGCAAAGGGCCCAATTTTTAAACCCAAATCTTATCGGCTTTCCTTTTATGTATTGCTTTGCGTAGTGTTTTCCATAGTATGGGATCATACTCTCGTCTATGGAGAGCTTTTCTTCTAGACCCCCATGATCACAAAAGTTTTTATTCAAAGCATCAATTATTGGTCGAAGTTTAAAAAGTTTATCATTGTTATTCTGACAATTATTATTGTTGTTAAAATGAATATGTCGAAGTAGTTGTTCAAAACGATTTAATCGCATGGCATTTAAAAGAATCTTTGGTGTATCTGCTGAACTGTTCCAAAACATTCGTTTATTTGGATACTTCGCATATCCAGATAATAATAATAATCCACCAAATAGTACATATAATTCGCTTAAAGACATATTCAAGTTTATATTTTTCTGTTGTCCATATATATTGGTTTCTCTTACAATATTTTGCATTACATTATCGTCAAAAAAGAGTTTGAAAAAATCAACTGGACTTTCGGCAATTCTTACTTTTTCTGATGGTACCTTTGGAGAACACAGTATATTGAAATCTACAGTTATATTGGAGTTTGACCATGTATGTATTTTACGTCGCTTTTTGGAAGCTGCAGACGTCGGTTGTAACTTTTTTCTAAGTTCTGACAACGGCATATTTTCTTCATCGTCACTGCTTTCAGCTTCATTATCAATTTCACATGGCTGGTTCAAAATTCCTCTCGGTAAATGATTTACACCACCTTCTTCTTGGTCAGAAAAATCGCTGTCTTCTTCCGTTTCTGCGGAATTATTTTCAGGGGGTTGTATATAGATACCACCATTGTGAAAATCATCATCTTTTTCAATAATATCTAGTAACTGATTTAGCGATAGTCTGAAAGATTTAAATTTTTGTTGTGAATAAAGTATAATTATTGTAATAAAATTTTTTAAAGAGAAATGACTCTTATGCATGTAGTCCTTTTAAACGGATTGTTTATAAGAAGCGATACCACACACATACAAAGCTTACTATTTATGAATTAATGATAAGAACATAACAAGTACAGGTGCTGTTTTAAATTATTAATTGAAATAAGTTAATAATTATTATCTTACTAAGTTAAAATTTAAAACTTACCCGTCGTTTTTAGTGTTATATAATGTAGGATCCATGTCAGCACATATTTTAAACACAACTAAAAATTTAAGAATAAATACACAATGGATAGCTTTCATAGACTGTCTGGAACGACCACGCATGTTCTTATCATATTCTGCTTATTTTTCTGCAGTTAAAACATAAAAATCGCAACATCCTTTTAAACGGATCGTATGCACTAATGGGTTAACCTTAGCAATTGAAGCAATTTCAGTGAATATCAAAGTCTTAACTAATACTAATTCATTAATCTTGGAAATATTATTTATTTATTTAAGTATTACATATTTATAAAAAGCGAAATAAAGGTAAATAGTAACAAAAACTTTAGATTTATAAAATTAGAAATAGAAATTAAAGATCGTCTTCTTCGTGTGACGCAGCAGCGCCGACAGATAAATCTTCCCAAAACTTAATTCGGTTTTGAGGAATTATAGGTCGAAGTTTATTTAAAATGGCATTTTTTTTTTTCGATTGCAATACCCCTATCTGTTGTTCGAATAGGAATATTAGGAAATCCATTTTTAATTAACTTTGCATTTAAAAAGTTTAATGTTGTGGCATCTCCAGTAAAACTACTTTTGTACTTCATGGTAAAGTCGCCTCGTAAAAATTCTAGGTGTACCATGTTTTTCAAATAAGGTCTTGGGTGAATATTATTAAGTTTATATTGGGAAGTGTAATTTCCCCAATCATAGAAATTATTGCATTTCATGTTTACCACAATAACTTTCCCGCTATTAGCCGTTTGGACACATTGTTCGAAGTCACCAAAGTCAAAGACCTTCTGCTTTTTTTTTAAAGACATCTCCACCTGATGGTGAAACGAATCAGCTGACATGAAGGTGTGGCCTGGCTCAAAAAACTTAATTTCGAGTTTTTCCAAATTTATTGAGTTTGAATTTACAATAAAAATAAAAAACGCCAAAAGTGACCAATTTTTATTCTGCGAAGAACAATTGTCTAACCACAAAATAATACGTTGGTCATCTCGGTGTTTCAAAAAAAAAGAATAAAAAGTACTGATGATATCAGTTTTTGATCGCCCTGCTACACCTTCATGCCAGATTACGGCTATTGGTTTTTTGTCCTTTTGTTTAGTTCCTACAGGCACAAAAGACTCATTATAGGCAATAATTCGACCGGTGAAAATTACTTCTTTTAAGGACTCATATCTTGGCAGCATTATAACCTAAAAGAGATAATATTTAAAAAACCTATTTGACTTTTGTTTGGCTCATTAAAAATACCTTTTGTAAATCAGCAGAATATATAGATGTGCCACTTTTGTCATCTTTATCTTGTTCGTAGCTTTTTCGAGCTTCTCCAGCTTTTTTAATATGTACGTTATAATCTTCACAATCAGAACAATTGGGTTCAAGCTTATCTCTTTTATGCAGCGAGTCATTTTCGTGAAGGAAAAACTTCTCGCAAGCAAAACACTCTTCGTGCCCAAGCTTCACGAAGGAAATGTTCAATTCTTGCACAGTTCTTCTGTATAACTCATAAGAGCATTTAAAGTTTTGATGCTGTATTTTGAAATTGTTGTACATAGATTGAACATTTAAATCAATAGGAAGATATTTCCGGTTAGGAGCGTGCTCTCTTCGGTAATGCGAAATAGTAGGCCCAAATGAATTTATGTGATTTATTATTAAAGTTGTGTCAATTTTATTTGAAGAAGTGTGCTTACCGCGCAAATCTGATACAGCTTGTAAAGAATCGTTCTTAGTGTTGTTCGAAACAGTTCGTATGCGTCTATCTTCATTTTTATTCAAACCCAAATTTGACAAAAATAAAATTTTGCAAACTTCTTGTTGAATACCTTGGTTATCTTTACAAAAATAATTTACAGTTACTTTTCTACGTGAAACTGAACCGACGGTACGCCTTTTCGGAACAACTCGTTTCGTATTATTGAAAAAGTACGTTTTTTGCTCTTTCGAAGTCATAGACCAAAACTCTTCATTTATTTTCATTCGTGTTTCTAAACATATTTTGTTAATACATTTTTTTTACAGTTACTATTACACGGTTGCTTAATATTGTGTTTATTTATTAGGTTTTCGCGTTTGACTTGAGCCCTTTCTGCAACCGACGTGCTATATTTTTTACGTTTTCGTTTCAGCCCTTGTAGCGTAAAGTTATCTGTGACATTGTTTATTAATTCTCCTAATATAGATTTTACTATTGCTTGAGGGTCTTGATTTTCCGATACACTACAATCACTTTGGAGTTGATGAGTTAAGCTCTCATCTTTTAGACTTTTATTAACTGTTAATGAATCACAATCAGAAGATTCTTCACCTGAAGTCGAAATAATAAAATCTGGATCATTAACTCTATCGTCCGAAGTATTTTTTGAACAACTTGGTCGAGATTGAGAACGCAATAAAGAAATTTTTGGGCTTGAATTTTGTTTAAGGCCATAGATATTATTTTTTTGGTTCTTGTTTGTTGTAATTGAGACATTTTGAAAGTTGATGAAATTATGAAAGATGAGTCTAAAAACAACAAAATGTGTTTTAGTATTTTAAAAACGACGATGGTTGTTATCAAAAGATATTTACTATCTATCTAATTAATATTTACCTGTAATTAACTAACAGATGTTGCTTTATTAAAAAGCACTTTTTGATTTAAGAAACGGTACACTATGTTTATATTATAACACCAACGAACGACACAGCAGCATAAAAATGACAATACTAAACTGAAATTAGAGGAAAATTTTTTCTTGTATTAACCTCCCCTTATAAATAATACAATGTTTATTTATCTTTTACTATCAATCTGCTCTTACCAAAGGCAGATATTAAAAGTTTATAAAAATCTTTATTATATAAATAAACAATAAGTAGATAAAAATCAGAACAAGGCTTTGTTTATTTCTATATTTTTGGTTATTTATATTATAATGGTATATCTTTTGCTTTCTTAATAAGTATAGATGATAGTTCACCTAAACAGTTTTAAATAAAATTAAGTTTTAATCTTGTAATTTGTCTTCGAATAAACATTATAAGACTCTACTGATTATATTATAATAAACAATGTCGACACTTGCATCTGATAATAATTATTATAGCATACCTTAAACATATGAGATTGTAAGTTACGACCATTTCACTTAGTAATACAAGCTTAAAAATTACGCATAAAGGGCGTATCTGCTTATGTAAATGCATATATGACTTTTTCACTTAGTAAATGTAAGTTACGACCTTTTTACTTAGAAACACAAGCATAAAATGCAGATACCTAATAATTAATAAGCGTTTTTGACCAACTTAAAATGAAGATACGCCATTTAGCTTTAGGAATTAAATAAAATACATATTTAACTCTTTAAAAATCGAATAATCCCAATTTCGCAAAAATGTCAGATACGTCTATTAGCCTTAGCACGGCAGTACAGGTATCACACAAGTCTTTTTTAGGGACGAAAAATGAAATATTATATTCTTGTGTGAATACTCTATAAAATAATACATAGTTGCCATATGGTACATTTTTCTCCTTACCATTAGCCACATAGTCTTTGTGAATGTCAGCGATAGATTTACTTCCATCAATAAAAAGTCTGGATGTATTCGCGCGTGTGTAATGACTTTCTATTTTTGGGATGGAGTCAATGTGGTGTTTAATTCCTATAATTATACGTGGATCCACAGTCTTCTGTTTACCATGTTTGCCCTTTAGATCAGGTTCCAGTAAAACACTTGCAAGTTTGTTCCTTTTTTCCAATACGGTGCGAATTGGACGGTCATTAATGTCTAGAGTGTTCTTGAAAAATAATTTACAAATTCGAACTTGCTGATTATTTAGACGAAAATAGAAAGCATTATTATTTTGTCGCTGGCTTCTGGTACCTCCAAGACGAACGTAGCGATATTTTGGCTGGATAACTTGCATAGAATTAAAAATAAACTGTCGTTGTTTGTCAATATTGCCTAAGCTCCAATATGCTGAAAATAACTCCTTTCGTTCATCTTCGGTGAATTTTGTAGAGCACTTCAGTTTGCATTTTTCACCACATGCAGGTTTAATTTTCCTTTCATCTCGAAGTTTCTTGTTTTGTGTGTGTGTTGTGTAGGCGTTACCGCTATTTCTGGACATTTTAATCAAGTTCCTCTTCCATTGATCTGCATTTATTTTACGTTTGACACCTTTTTTTGGAGGAGTTGTTAAAATAGAAATATCTGGTGTAGCAGGTAATGAAACGCTGGTATTCACATTATCAATCTGAACGTTTGGGTTTCCATCGCTACTACTACTATCGCTTTCATTATCATCTCCATGTACACATTGCTGGTCATTAATTATGTCGTCACAATCTTCAGAGGACGATGAAGACAAAGAACCACTAGAAGAAGAACTACTAGACGAACAACTAGACCTTCTTTGGTCACATCTTGCAACAGTATCAGTAAACCGGCTAAAAGTTGCTGTATTCTCTGAAAAATTCAAACAGATTATGATTTATGACTATAACAATCGTATATTAAATACCAAATTCTTCTGAAGGCTCATTTATAGAGAGAGAATTTGTAACAGGTTCATTTTCTAAAACAGAAGATTTTTCAAGAGAATGTTCATTCTCAAAAACGGATATATTTTGAACGCCATATTCCTCTTCAGTGATTGGTACATCCGTAGAAACAGAGTTATTTTCAACAATACATTCATTTTTGAGTGACCGTTGGGTTTTTAACAGAGCCATTATAATTTTACCACGATGGGACGTCATATTTATGGTAAACTGGAATAGAAGTTATACAAAAATTAACTTTGTTTAATAGCATTGGAAATTTTAGTCACATTTAAAATAGACTTATTTGGAAAATATGTGGCCAGTAAGCAACAAGAATGACATAAGTGTAAATAAGAAACAGTAAATCTTGAAAGTATGAAAAATATTTTCATAAAGAACGTCATAATTCCTTTTAGTTTAAAATAAATTTAAAAAAACAAAAAGTGTTTCTTGTAATAACGACATAACAAGAAATAATACAATTACAAAGATGAGTTTTTGCTGCAAGAACGTCTTATTTAGAATTAAAACTGATGTTATCAGAGCAGATTATATCATGGAGGACGTCATAAGTCAAAATAATACTTTATTGATGAAATAAATTAAGATAGAAAGTAGTCTTACCTTTGCAGAAATATTGTGTTAAAACAAAATAAGTCACTCTATTTGTAAGTTAGATCACTCTTTCACTTCAACAACAAAACCACAACTAAAATGTGACACTCTTACAACTAACCTAAAACATCAAATATGGCGATACAACAACGACACAACTGTCCTCTAGTGGCGAGTTTTATAAGCTCAGATATGACGTTATACCTAAAGAAAGCAGTCGTATAAACTAATCTTCCCGTACCAATAACTCAAAAACTGCGATTTTTGAATTATTCATTGGTGCAGCAAATGAGCGATGTATAGATAACTTCTTCTGAAAACTTTGAAATTGATTATCTCGGAAACAAAAGCGAATCGGAAAAAATTTTATTTTACATTTTCTGCTTACAATTCGATACTGATTACGACATTTTATTTTTCGCCTCGAGTTCTGAATCACCCTGTATAGTTTAGTAGATGATTTTCGGCAGTAGTGAGATTCTAACTTCGGTAAGCTATTTAAAAATTCTACAACTGAAGATTTTATTTTAGCGTTTCTTAATGTTCTTTCATCTGAATTTTGAGTTTTAGTTTCTAAATTTTCAGTAGTGACTTTTTTAATTTCTGGCGAATTATCTTTTTTAAGCCAATCCGCTACAGTTCTCATTGACATAGCCAAGGTATTGCAAAACATGGTTTTGCACACTCTGACTCTCTCCTTTTTTTTATTCATGAAAAAAGTATAAGACACTGTTCTTCGGCTTTTATCCTCACACTTTCTGTTTCTTGCTCTTTTAATATCTGATGCTGTTATTCTTCTCATAACATAACATTTTCGTCCCAAGAAAAGTACCAGAATTTCTGAAAAACCTTTTCATTCTCCTTCATTTATTTTAAAGCATTCAAGGGAATTCTTTGCTTTAGTTTTTTTTTCTACACCTGAACATCGAACCTTCATTGTTTTTTTCTTTCTGGGAACCGTGAAGTTGTTCTTTTAACTTTATCCAATCCAAGAAAAAGTTGCTATAATCGAGAAAAAAAAATAATAATAATAAAATTTCTCTACGTTTTGGGTCACGCTGATTCCAAAAGTCGAAAAAAAATGTTTTCAATTTTTTGACCTGAAAATGTCCGTATGTATGGATGTCCCCCCCCCCCCCTTACAGCAAAAACTACTGAACCGATTTTGATGAAATTTGATTTTAGCCACTTTAAAATTATTTCATCGACGTAATAAGCTTTTAAATAAATATATACAGGGTGTCTAAAAATAAGGTGGTTATTTTGGGCGTATATTTTGGTCAAAGTAGGTCAAAATTTTGAAATGGATTTTCTCACCATATTTTCTGCCATATTTTTTCTTTTTTGGATATGTTACAGACAACGTAATTCTCTATCAAGGTCCGTCTGGATGTGCTCAACCTTGTTGCTCTTGTAACTATTGATGATGAACATTGGGGTATGCTATTATCAATTTTTTTGCGAATTATTTCATAACCAAAATTCAGTATTTTTTTTTTAAATTTTTTTTTAATGTCATTGGTAATTTGGTTAATATACAGGGTGAATCCTAACGTACGGATCAAACTGATAGGGCATCTAAAGGGGACCAAAAGATAATTTTTTTTAAATAAACTTTTAATCAAAATCTAATAACAACAAAGTTACATGGGTTTTAAGTTCTTATAAATTAATGCCCAGCTATTGAGTACCGCTGAGCTTATACAAAATACCCTATTTAATTTCTGACGTTTAATTAATTTTGACTGATTTTGACGTACATGATTAAATTAAATAAATCAGCGGATTTCAATAGGTGGGCACCCATAACTGGGTATTTTAAAGAAAAATTAAATAGGCATAACTTTGATAGTATAAAAGTTTTACTAAAATTTTAGCTGAACTTTGTTTAAATAATTCTCAAATATTGCAAATTTGAATTCAAAACGTAAGTCATTACTCTATTTTTAATATAAAATACTCAGGTTTATAAGAACTTAAAACCGTTATAACTTTGTTCTTATTCGATTTTGATTAAAAGTTTACTTAAAAAAAAATTATATTTTGGTCCCCTTTAGGTGTCCTATCAGTTTGATCCGTACGTTAGGATTCACCCTGTATAGACAGTTTGGATAACTTAAAAGGTTTATAACATTTTGTTTTAGAGCTTTATTGGCGACGTTTCGATTGCGATTTAGCAATCATAATTGACTTTCACATATCGCTAAATGTTGAGAAAAAGATAAAAGATTACAAGATAAAATTATAAACAAATTTGCATGATTATGATTGCTAAATCGCAATCGAAACGTCGCCAATAAAGCTCCAAAACAAAATGTTATAAACCTTTTGAGTTATCCAAACTGTCTATATATTAACCAAATTACCAATGACATTAAAAAAAAGAAAAATATTATCAATTTCTCCTTCCTTCGCATTTAAAGGCATCGACAAGGTCTGTCTGGATGTGCTCAACCTTGTTGCGTTAGATGAAGAAGGGATATTTGATTTATTACAAGATTCTTGTAAATTTCTAACATCACGACGTGTTAAAAAAAACACGAATCTAAATAGAAGAATTAGCAATAATCAAAATCAAATAGTTTATACTTACATCTTCAGAAATCACTTCTTGATCTAATACAGTATTATCGATATTACTAATAGCAGCAGTATTGATAGTAGTAACAATAATATCACTTAAATTATGTTTTTTGTTTATAGTTTCAAACCTAAATAAATTAAAATTATCATAAAATTTAAATTCAACAACAAATCGTACCCAACATTATTTTTTGTACTCACTGCTTGTTTTTGTGTTTCCCGGTCTACTACACCGGGAAGTAAACTGTCAAAACAACACTAATAAGTGGTAATAAAATAAAGTAATATGTATTTATTAATGTAAGGAAACATATTTTAGAACATTTAAATTCTCAAACTAAACTATTACGTTACATCTAATATCAATTTTTAACAACTTTTAGAACAATTAACTGTCAAAGTAAGAATTTTTTTGACGTAAGAATGAAGTTTGACTATGAAGTCATAGGTTGCTTTGCACCTAAATTGTCAAAACTAATCAAATAAAACTTTTATTTAAGAATTATGATAACGGTTTTGTTCGTTACAAAAAATATTGTACAATCCTCATGCGTGAACAATTTTCCCGCGTGAACGCTGTTTGAAAACACGAGCGACGTAGGAGCGAGGTATCCTCGAGCGAAGGTATCCTCTATAAATATTTGTAATTGAAATAATCTCTACTCTCTATAACCATTTCACTAAGGCAATTTAAACTAAAAAAGTTAAAAAAAAATTTCTTAAAATAAAATAAAATTATGTTAAGTGCGTTAAGCGCTCTCGTACTAACAAGAGACATTTAAAATTCGTAGAAATTGTACATGAAAGTGTCCTTTTTAAATATCTATGATTATAATAACTAAAAACTTGTTCATGGTATCTCGTAAGCTATACTAACTGTGTTAAGGAAACAAGTGACCGTCGAATTTAGACGACTTGTTGGTCGAGGGTTCGTATACTTATCACCACAACACCAAGTTGATGTAAAATAAGAAGTTTGTTGTATTGAAGTAAATTTATTAATAAAATATAAGTTACAAATGTTGAATTAAATTGGACTGTTCACAGTCACGTTCGGAATTAGACTGAATTTACAAGATGCACCCAAAAGTTATTGAGGGTGGCATTTGTTTATATTATAATGCACTTAAAGACGATTGCGTTCTATTAGTAACGCAATGTGCGATTTCTTTATACGCGTTAATGCGTTCAAGTGCTTTAAGTAGCCCCGTTTTGTAATAAGTAGCTTGAGATTTTTGGTTCTAGACTAAATAGAGAAGCAATCAGTAGCTATTTGTTTACTTTAAAGAAATTAACTTGGCGCCCAAAAATCCTCAAGTGTTTATTACCTCGGAAAGTAAAATATTTAAAGTTAAATAAAGTTGTGTGAAATTATGACATGCAAATAGTGAAATAGTACAATACAATTATTATTACAATTAATGCTAGGTTATAACACCTCCCAGCGAAAAAGATCCAATTACCATTGGATGTGTGACTCAATACAAAAAAAAAATTAATAATTATGAGTACAATAATACCTATATGAAAAATTAATAATAAATTGATTAAAATAAGTAAAATAATGATTTACTTAATTAGTAAAATAAGTCATAAATAACAATACCTTTATGACCAATAAATTGTTATTAATAATAATTAATGAAAAGATTAGTTTATTCTTAACCTAAAATAAACAAAGTTAAATTTGAATGAATACAAAGATTTTAAGGATAAAAAAAAATTACAGAATATAGGTTCTTAAAAGTTTTTCTTAACACATAGAACTTGTAGTTTCTAAACACTAAAATTGTTCTTTAAAAAAAATAGAACCTGTAAAGTTTCTTTAACCGTTATGTTCGCGAAGAATTTTTATTCATATTCCACACGGATGAGGTACCCCGGTACCTACATGTATTTACTATGGAAAATGGACGATTTTAATATTTAGTTTATATTAATTTGAGAATAAGTTGTTTATTCTTTAATCAAAGAAGATAAATAATGAATTTTAGCGTGCGTGGGATGTTTGTTATCATTATTTTAAGAAATAAAAAAACTGCCGTCAGCATATTTCATTTATAGTGCAAAACACAAAGTTAAAAGGTTGTTTTTTTTAGTGCTAGAAATGTAATTTTAATTTCTGATTTTAATTAAGGCTCATCTTAGAGCATCAAGCCATTGGCGTAACTATACCCCTTACACCCCATTAACGTCGGGGTGGAGCAGAGAGAAATAAAAGATCCGGGGCTTAGTCTAAAACAATATTTTGAAATCACACTCAAAAGTTTTACTGGTTTTAAATTTTTTTACGAAATTGAAAGGGCTCGTGAATTAAACAGGGGAGGGGGGCAGAATGTGTAGTTACGCTACTGTATAAAAAAAATTTACAAAGCCTCTTAGGTCATAGATGACGATTTTTTGCGTAATAACAAGAATGCAGTTCAGCAAGGTGAGTCTGAGGACTTTTACCGCAGTCACTAAAAGATTTAGATCATGAAGACCTGGTAGATCTTGTAGACCTAGAAGATACTTTGCTAAATGAGCAAAATTTGCCAACTTAAATCAGTGATGATGATTAGGGGAAGAAGTGCCAAAAGAACAATGCCAATGCCAATGCCGGAGATATCTCAAAAGCTGTTTGTGTGACTGAAAATAATAGACTATGGGCAAGGTGATTCTATTAGACCCATCTCTAGGGGATAAGGTATTTGGGTTTCACCGAACAAGAAAATCTGATTATCGTAATCAGACACTGGCTTTAGCGTTCAGGGTCCTTCAAGAAAATTCTTACAGATATAAAAAGTAAGAAGCATTAGTTGTATCCGTACAAACACTTTGTCATTCTTTCATTCTTGTAAAAAGAATGGACAAAAAAATTTGGCTACTCTCTGCAATGGCTTTGAAAACGTGGCAGCTGGGCTAAAATTAACGTCTTCATTTCAGACAACTCATAGACAGTATTTGGGTGACACATCGGCAAAATAACTATCAGTTTCCGTAAAAGTGAGATTTTACTTTGATATTCCTCTCAGTTGTCTTTCCTGCTCATCATAAATTAAAATTTAAGTTTTAACAGCCTCATTTCAGTAGTAATATTATTCTGAAAAAATTTGGCCCAATTGCATCAACAAAAATGGTTATCTAAAGATTTCAAGTGTTTTTTTATCAGAAATAATGTATAATGTATTATAACACAAAGAACAAAAATAAAAAGACTAAAATTAATAGTGTGTTTATAATAAAATAACAGAAAATAACCGAAGAAAATTCGGAAAAACTATAAAGAAAATGGAAAACTCTTACTATACCAGAGTTTTAGAGCTTTGTAAGTAGAGATTGCATTTGGAGTTACTCCAGTTTGTAACGAACGTGCTAAAATATTTAGGAAATTTAGTGACTGTTTTCAGAAAAAAAAAATTTTTTGGGAAAAAATGATTTTCCAAATCAGTAAAATCGATCATTAATACTTATATTATCAATCAATAAAAAAATAACGTGGGTTTTATTTATTTATTTTCTAAATTTTGGTACTAATCCCATATAAATGCATGAAGGTACCCGGGTACCTCGTCCGTGCGTTAGAAGACTACGAATATGCTTTGGCTTAAAACTAACCCCTCAAAAAAGTTTTTTGCAATTTTTTTGGTGGAAATATATTTAAAATTGATTGTTTTAGGAAGTCACAAAGGGTTATCTGGAAATTTTAACTTAAACATAAGAAAAAACGTAAATGAAAACGCTAAAGGTACCCGGGTACCTATCCGCGAACATAACGGTTAAACACTAAAATTTTCTTAAAACGTAGATCTTGTAAAATTTCTTAAGCACTAAACTTAATTTTAAAAACGTAGAACTTGTAGAGTTTCTTTTTTTAAACACTAAAATTGTTTTCTTTAAAATGTAGAACTTGTGGAGTTTCTTTTTAAACACTAAAATTTTTTTTTTATTAAACGTAGAACTTGTGGCGTTTCTTTTTTTTTTAAACACTAAAATTTTATTAAAACGTAGAACTTGTAAATTTTTATCTTAATTTTTAAACATGTAGAACTTGTAAATTTTTATTTTAATTTTAAACATGTAGAACTTGTAAATTTTTATTTTAATTTTAAACGTCGAACTTGGAAGATTTTATTTTAATTTTAAACGTCGAACTTGGAAGACTTTATTTTATGCACTTTCAGTTTTCCAGCCTCTGACCTTTGGTCTTGACAAATTTAGTTGACTGGATCTAACTGGATTAGATTGATAATTATTATCGGGTTCTTCATCCGAATTTTCATTTAGACTATCCTGAATGGAAGACATTCGGATGTCGGTTCTGCCCTGGTGACGAGATCCGACTTGATTATAAATCGTCAAAGAATGCAAACAATCTTTATTGCAGCTTATCCTCTTTAATTGGTTCCAAATAAATGTTAAAATGTTGCATTTGCAACAATATTGACAAATGCAAAGTGAAATTATAAAAATAATAAAAATTGTCGAAAAGGTGTACCATCCATAATTTCTTTGTAGGTGGCGATGGAATATTAAGGAATCTAAATTTTCGTCTAAATGTTTGAGTTTTAGTTTAGCATGATCTAAATCGTCCAAATTGATCGGTAGAGGTTCTAATTGATTAAAATGAATCGTTTGTACGTTCGGTTGTTCTTTTTCGCAACAATCGTTAAAAATTGGTGTTTCCGGAATGAAATATGTTATGTTGGAATTACCTTCTGTTAAGGCAATTAGTTGTAAGGAACCTATGAAAGCTTGACATTGATTGTCTAGTTTTAACAAAAATGTTTGATAAACTCTTTTATTTTCTTGGAAATTGGGACAAACAATATCAATATTTTTTTCGTTTGATGTAGTAATTATCCATTCGTTATCATTGGTTAAAGTCCACGCTAAAACCTGTCCTGTTAGATGTGTAATTTCGCAGTTGCCTGGTATTTGATAATTCGTTTTCTTGAAAAGTTTGACTTCACATGATTCTGTGTCACTTTGGTACTGAGTTTGCTGATTTGAGCATACATATTCTGAGCTCTTTATTTTTCGGCACTCATTAATATTTCTTAGATTGATGTGTCGGCGCCTGTCCTCAGTAATAAGTAGGAAAGGATAATAAGGTTTTATCATAGCAAATTCATTTTTGTTGGAATTAGGAATAGGCAATGAGTAAATTTTAAATAAATTATATGTGTATAAATCAGTTAAAGGTATTTCAATGATAAATACGAGTATGTTCTTATGATAGTAAACGTTTAATTTTGAAATTTCCAATAAATTGTGTCCAAATTGCAACTCTAAAGGAGTTGGGAATTTTCGTCCTTTAGGCAAATAATTTTGAATTTTACGTAATTCTACGACTAATTGAGAAGGACTTAAAATTGAAGGAGATAATACATTTTGTTTAGCGAAAAGAATGCTATTAATTATTATTTCTAATTGATTATCGAGTGTTTCAGTGATGAAACTTAATTGAGATACAGTGTCATGAACTAAAGTTGCTTTTTGCAATTCCATCTGTGTATCAGAGGTTTGTAAAGCTAATTCGTTTAATTTTTTGATATTATTATTAAGTTTTAAAGTATAATTTTTCAAATGATGTAAAGTTGAATTAAAGTTTGAAATTGTGTTACTAACAATTTGTACTTGTTCTTTAATAAGAGTTTCAAGTTTCATTTGATCATTTTGATTTTCCAAAATGGCTTTATTAAAATACTCGGCGTCATTAGCGTCGGGTGAACCAGCGATAAATTTCCAGACTGTTCCAAGGAAATCTAGAGATCGTTTATACTTAGAGTTTTGAATTTTGTCCAAGTTGATTAAAGAAGGTTGGTGATTTAATAGTTCCGAAATTTCATGAAATCGTTTTTGAATTTGGGGAAGTTTATAATCGTATTGTCTCATGGAAAATTCGCAGAAATGTGTCGGCATATGAATATGTGGAATGAGACATATTTGATTGAGCGTTTGTTTTAGCGTCAAAAAGTTTTTTATTTCGTTTTCTACGGCGGTAACGTTTATAAATGTGACAAAGTTCCAATTCGAATCAGTTGTTTGGGCGATTCCCATTTTCTTAAAATAAAGTCCTGAACCATCAGTGATTGGTTGGATTTGGTAACAGCAAAAGATTGGTAGCAACGTTAGCCTGAAAAGGTTTTAATCTATTTATATGTACTTTAACTAATTTACGATTATTTAGTTTAAGTGTTGCGTTAGTTTTTGTTAGATTTTCAATTTTATAAGGTCCGGTATAAGATTGATTTAACTTTTTAGAAGTATTTAATTTTGCTTGCTCGTTTTTGAGTAGCACTTCGTCTCCTATATTAAATTCGGGGACATTAAGTTTTGTATCGTAATAAATTTTTGAATTTTGTTTTGCCTGTATCAATCTAGTTCTAGCTAAAGCATGAGAATTTTGTAAATTAAGTTTTAAATTATCTAAATAGTCATCATAAGTATATTTGAATTCTTTTTGTTTTTGCAAAGTTTGAGGCAATGACATTTTATGTCCAAATAATAATTCGTAGGGAGCAAATTTGGTAGCTGAATGCGTGTTAGAATTATAAGCTAAAATTGCGGTAGGTAAGTATTCGTCCCAACGAGTTTGGTTGTCGTGAATGTAATGTCGTAAGTATTCTTTTATGACTGCATGACTTCGTTCTAAGCTTCCGTTTGTTTCCGGTCTATAACTTGAACTGTTTAATTTGTCAATCTTTAAAAGTTTCATTAAATTTTTAAATGTTTCGGACATAAATTCGCTACCTTGATCGGTCAAAATAGATCTGGGAGTTCCATATAAGGAAATAAATTTTATAAATTCTGCCGATATTGTCTCCGCTTTGTGTTCCGATAAGGGTGCAGCGTATAAAAATTTGGTTAAGTCGTCCTGAATTGTTAAAATAAATTTGTTACCGTTTTCGGTTAAAGTTAAAGGACCTACAATGTCCAAAGAGATTCTCGCAAAAGGTTTTTCGCTTGTGGTTGTTATTTCCATTGGCAATTTTGTTGGTTTGCGATTAATTTTTGACTTTTGGCAAGATTCGCATTTTAAAACGTATGTTTTTATATCATTGCACATGTTCGGCCAATGATATTCGGATTTTATTCGCGATAACGTCCTGTGAAATCCAGGGTGTCCTGCTACAGGGGAATCGTGATTTTCTTTTAAAATTTTGGAAATTTGGTCTGGAGTAACTTCTGTTACTTTGTTTAAAAATAATGTTACCTTAACATTTGGTAATAAGTAATTAATAAGTTCATTAAAGTAAGATTGTTTTAAGGTTGAAAATTTATCTTTGGGGTAAGATATGTCTAAATTGATTATTTTGTTTTGTTTACAATATAGTTTAACATTGTATAATGAGTGATATAAATTTTCATAAGTCGAAGATTCGAAATGGTTAATTTTATGATATGAAATTAAATATTTTTCATTAACTCTTTCACATTCGTATAATTCAGCGTTAGTATTGGTAGTAAGATTTTCGGAAAATAAAATTTGAGACGTAAAAGTACTTTGGTCATTATCTAAAGATTGAAACAATAATTTAAGTTTTTTAGATTTTAAAATTGAAAAATTCGTCTCTGGGACTTGTTTTAAAATAATTGAATCGGTGTTTCTGGCTTTTAAGAAATCTTGAAATTTTGAAGCCTTTGAAATAACGTTTACTTGAACGTTTGTACAATTTTTATCAATTTGAGAATGGTCTATGCGTGACAAGGCGTCCGCATTAGAATTAATTTTTCCGGGCTTGTAAATAATTTCGTAATCGTATTCTTCTAAACTAAGTCTCCATCTAACTAACTTTGAAGAAGGATCTTTACAACTTTTTAACCAGACCAGAGGTCTGTGATCCGTTACTATTTTGAATTTAGTACCATACAGAAAAGGTCGGAAATGTTTTGTGCCGATTCCAATAAATAGTTACGAATGGCACTTTTGTATTAATTTTCGTATTATGAATACCTTCCACAACAAATAATAACTTCAAAATAATATGATATAAGTTTAATGTAAAAAATGCAGAATGATGTGAAATAGTTACAAGTTGGAAAGATACTAAAATAAAAATACCTCAAAAAGGGTATTTATAAGGTGTACAGGTACATTAACATAAAATTCCTTAGAAAAAGGTTACCTATTGGAAATTCTTAAAATTAAATTACAAAGGGTAGGTACAACGTGAAAAACCCACATTTGGTCTTAACTTAACAAATCTAAACAAAACCCACATTTGGTCTCCAGATTTTTGAAGCAAAATACATCTGACAATTGTTTCTTTTCAACAATTCTAAACATACTCCCCACCCTGGAAACACTGAAGGGTTTCAAGAATTATAAAAAACATTAAAATTATACATACTTAAGATTAACAGATGAATTAATAAAAATACATATAAAAACTAGAATAAAACCAATAGGATATTGGTATGACATACAATTTCATTGCTCAAGAACATAAATGAATTGATAACAATGCGTAAATAAAAATGTAATGAGTCAATGTAAATTGGTAAGTGATATGAATTCATAATAACTAGAACATAAATGAATGAATAAAAAATTCATAAATACATAAAACATATAATGGAATCAATAAGCCAATATAATTATATTGGTAAGAAATAAGAGTTCATATAATTAAGACTCAATAAAAAACATGGTGCACCTTTAATGTTTGCGTTATTCACAAGGCAAAACACACACTTTTTGAACTGCGCGTTTGAACACGCCACTGTTTGTTCTCACTGATACCACCCGCACTAAATTGTCGCTGCCGGGGTGAAGATCTAGGATTCTGCCCATAATCCAATTGTTGGGCTGAAGGTTGTCTTCCATAAGTACAACTAACTGACCGAGTTTTATGTTTTCGCTGATAGAAGTCCACTTTGAGCGAGACTGAAGCTGTGTCAGATATTCCTTCTGCCAGCGTTTCCAAAAGTCCAACTTTAAACGTTGGACATACTGCCATCTTGACAGGCGATTAATTTTTAGGTTCCTTAGGTCGGACTCATCTATGTGATTAAGTGAGCCACAATGAAGGAAATGTGAAGGAGTTAATGCAGAGAGGTCATTAGGATCATTGGATAACGCGCAAATTGGACGGGAATTCAAGCATGATTCAATTTGCGTTAATAGCGTGTAATACTCTTCGAAAGTGAGTAAACTGTTACCTACAACGCGGCGTAAATGATATTTTACCGATTTGACCGCGGATTCGTACAGTCCTCCGTGATGAGGAGAACGCGGGGGAGAAAAATGCCACGTTATACCTTCTGTGGTGAAATAGTCGTGAATTTTTGATTGTACTTCCTTCGTTCTTAAAAACTTAGAAATTTCTTGAATTTTGTTATTTGCCGATACGAAATTGGTAGCGTTATCGCTGTACATATGTTGAATCTTGCCTCTACGAGATATGAATCTATGAAATGCGCTTAGGAAAGCTTCTGATGTCAGACTAGAGACCAGTTCTAAATGGACGGCCTTTGTAGTGAAACAAATAAAAATGGCGATATAACACTTTGTTGTATTTACCCTGCCTCTTCTATTGCTGTCTTTAATTAACATGGGTCCCGCATAATCAACCCCAGTAATCGTAAATGGGCTTGAGATATTGACCCTATTAAACGATAAGTTTCCCATTTGTTGTGAAACGGGTTTAGGCTTTGCTTTGAAACATGTCACGCACTTGCGTAAT
The DNA here is from genome assembly GCA_963924605.1 of Malthinus seriepunctatus. Lineage (NCBI taxonomy): Eukaryota > Metazoa > Arthropoda > Insecta > Coleoptera > Cantharidae > Malthinus > Malthinus seriepunctatus. The sequence goes on along the minus strand of OZ004600.1, from coordinate 25,453,273 downwards.
ACTTTATTTATAGAGGTTTTGCCCGAAAGCGGCCAAAAATGTAATCGCACATTGGCAAGTGTCAATTGCGGGCCAGCATGTAAATATCTTTCATGCACTTGTCTAATTATTAATTCAGTAAATTTGTGATTGGCTGGTAAAAGCCATTGATGTTTTTGATCAATGGAAATCTTAGCATTTTGTAATCTGCCGCCCACCCTGATTAGTCCTTTGTCGTCCAAAAATGGATTTAGTGTTTTTAGATTGCTCTTTGTATGAACTTGACCATTGGTCTTTAAATTTTTTATATCGTCAACAAATGATTGTTCTTGGACTAATTTTATTAACACATGGGTTGCGTTATTTAATTCATTAACCTTTAAGGGTCCTTTAATTTTCATACCTTTGCGCGAGTTATTTATAAATCTCAGCATCCAAGCAACTGTTCTTTGCAAGGTGACAAATTTTGAATATTTGTCAAAAATATTGTTGATGTCGCGAGTTGAGACAGCACAGAGAAATGAGGGCTTAACTCTTTCTAGCAATTCTTCGTCAGTTTTGATATCTGACAAATTATTTAACTTAGGCCAACAATTGCTATCTTGTTGTAACCAAGTTGGACCATGAAACCATAAAAGGCTATTAATTAATTGGCTAACCGTTTTGCCTCGCGAAATGAAATCCGCAGGGTTTTCGTGAGTCCTTACATGACTCCAACTGCCTATATCAGTGAATTGTTGAATCTCACTGACTCTATTTGAAACGAAGGTCTTCCAGGACTTTGACGGTTCATTAATCCATGACAACACAATTGTGCTGTCCGTCCAAAAATGAACAGAATCGAATTTGACCTTTAATGCTTTAAGTACCTTAGCATATAAGTTTGCTAACACAACTGCTGCGCATAGTTCTAACCGTGGCAGAGATACGGATTTTAATGGGGCTACTCTCGATTTCGAGCAAAGTAAATAAGATGAATGTTCGTTATGATGTGTCGCACGAATATAAATGCAAGCGCCATAAGCTGCTTGCGAAGCGTCGCAAAAACCGTGAAGTTCGATTCTATGATACTCGTCCCGTTCTCTAAATTTCCGCGGTATTTCTAATTTGTTTAACTCGGATAATTGACTAATATATTGTAACCACCGGGTATGAATGTTCATTGGAACCGATTCGTCCCATTGCACCTTTAACTGCCACAATTCTTGCATTAAAATTTTAGCGCTTGTAATTATTAATGGTCCAATTAGACCCAACGGGTCAAACAATTGAGCGATAGCTGATAAAATTGTACGTTTTGTGACACGATTTGAATTATTGTCACCAGGGCGACTTGTAAATTGAAGAACGTCGTCGCGCGAGTTCCACAATAAACCTAATGTTTTTTCTGAGTTATTTTTATCGATTGTAAGAATATTGTTCTTGCCCAAACCAGCATCATCAGTTAGTTCATGATGGTTGGACCGCCATTTTCTTAAATGAAAACCACCTTTAGCTAATAATTGAATTAACTCGCCTTTGAGTATAGTCGCGTTTTTGACGGTGTCGCAGCCCGATATTAGATCGTCTACATAAAAATCGTTTTGTAGAACTTTAGATGCCGTGGGAAAGTTAAACTCTTCCTCACTGGCTAAAGCCGTTAAGCACCGAATGGCTTGAAAGGGAGCGGAAGTTGTTCCATAGGTTACTGTTTCCAATTTGAACGTTTGTATAACGTCCTCTTTATTTTCCCTCCATAAAATTAACTGGTAATTTGAATCGTCGGGATCGACTCGAATTTGCCGATACATTTTTTCAATATCGGCAGTAATGACGATGTTATGGCCACGAAATCTTAATAAAATTGTAAATAAATCGTCCTGAATGGTAGGGCCCTTAAGTAATGATTCGTTTAAAGATATGTTAGTGCTAGATTTCGCGGACCCGTCGAACACTACTCGAAGTTTTGTTGTTAAACTATTTTCCTTTACCACACAATGATGTGGCAAATAATAATGTTTATTAGGATTAATATTTGAATCTGAAATTACGCTCATGTGATTGAGATTTTGATATTCTCGCATGAAATCGCAATATTGCTCCTTAAGAGAAGGATGTTTATTTAATTTGTTTTCTAACGAGTGAAAACGTTTCAATGCTATCGCCTTGGTTTCGCCTAATTTTTTTATATTATTATTAAAAGGGAGCTTTACTTGGAACCTACCGTCTGACAACCTTTGAACTGTGTTTACAAAATGTTCCTCACAAGCTCTTTCTTCAATATTTAATAATGGCGACCCTTGAATTTCCTCTAATTGCCAAAATTTTTGCATTGTTTCGGTCAAAGAGTGACCAACAAATGCCCTTGATTGTAGTGGGATTTGGGCAGGGATGTTTCCTGCTATAACATAGCCCAATTTTGTCTTTTGGAAAATAGGACCGATCTTGTCTAATTTTATTTGTCCTACACATAGTAACTCGTAGAACACTCCTGAGCCCAAAAGAAGGTCTACAGGAGCAGGCTCTGCAAAATTTGGATCAGCCAGTTTTATGTGTTGAGGAATTTTACAGTCTGATAATTGTACTTTTGATGCAGGCAAATTATCTGTAATTTTTGAAATGACTAGAAATTCTAATTCTTTGTAATAACGATTAATCGTGGAGTGGATGGTTAAGTTAATTTGCCTTGAAATGTAAGTTATTGAACTCCCTATCCCTACTACGGGTTTGTTAATTTGAATGGGTTTTCTTCCCAATAATTGGAAAGCCCTTTCTGACATGAAGTTGGATTGGGACCCTGAGTCTAGTAGCACTCTCAATTTGTGTTCGTTGCCATGATTGTCATGCACAACTACTAGTGCGGTTGACAGTAATACTGACTGATTACTTGTAGGTGTAATTTGATTATTTATGCATGCCACTGAAGGTGGTGCCGTGTTTGAATTATCAATTTGATTCGGGTTATCCACGGTGATAGCGTCTACGTGGAGCAACGAATTATGTTTTAAATTGCATTTCGTGCAAGTTCCAAACTTACACATTTCTAGAGTATGATTACTCATTAAACAGTTTTTACATAGTCTTAAACGACTTGTTTCCTTGAGCCTGTCGTCTGTGCTCAATTGGAGAAAGGTACTACAACGATATAAGGGATGTGGTCCCTTGCATAACATACAAATATATTTTCGTGTGGTAGCCACGTTGGCTATAATGGGTCTCGAATTATTATTTACATGATTAAAACGTTTAAAATTTAGAACTCCCCTGTCTGGTTGGGGAAAAATTGGTTTGATATTACTAGATGATGGCATACCATCTAAAACTTTACATCTTTGCCTTAGGAAAACCTCGAATTCGGCCATCGACGGTAAGGTGTCCTTAACTGAGGTTAATTTTTTCCACTCTTGGCGCGTATTGACATCAAACTTTCTATCAATTATTTTAATTAAAATGGCATCCCATTTGTCCACGGGCACACCTAATGTTTTTAATGCCCTAGTATGGGTAAATAGATTATTGGATAATTGTTTTAAAGAACTGTGATCTGTTTTAGTGATGGGTGGCAGATCTAAAATTGCTTCGATATGATTGTTAATTATTGCGTTTGAATTATGAAATTCCGCCTTTAATAATTCTAAAGCAATTTCGTAATTTTCATTTGACAGAGGAATATTGTTTACAACTGCTAAGGCGTCACCTTTTAGAGAGGAGAGTAAATACTGAAACTTTTGTATCGGACTCAAGGACTGATTATCATGAATTATGTTAATAAAATTATCGAAAAACGACAACCAATGTTCGTATTTTCCGGAAAAACTCGGTAAATTTAATGAGGGCAAGCGAACTTGCAAATTTTTAGCACTACAACATGCCGCATTTGAACTTGCAGGAGATGGTGGTGTAGGAATTTGAGGCGTATATTGGCTTAATAAATTCTCTGCGGCAGATTTAATTTTAAAATAATTATCGACAAAATATTGTTTTTCGTTAATTTGATCGTCGCTACAATCTAAGGTTTCAATACTTAACTGAATTTGACAAAAATGATCATATACTCGATCATACACGGATAATCTACCTTGTAATGCTCGGTAGTCGGGATCATTTTCAAACTCATTCAAAAAATTTGCAAGTATATCAATATCTCTCTTTATCGAATCTCTTTGAAGAATTAAAATTGTGAGCTCATCTTGCTCATTAGTCATTATTGCTTGAAAAAATAATCAAATATAATAAAATAACGTGAAATTTTTCTCGTCTCTGTAGTGCGAATAAAATCAATAAATATCAATAAATGCCTAAATAACGTACAACTGTTAATACGACTATTAGACGCGAAAATAAAATAATGCTTGAAATAAGGAACAAACAAGGAATGAGGAAGCTGAGGAAATGCGACTCACTTACCATATGTCTAAGGCTGAATATGAGCTCCTACTGAACTTCTCTGAATCTTGTTGCACTTATTTATAATTGAAGCACGTGTTCGCGATCACTTTGGGATTACGAAAAATTGAACCACGTGTTCACAATCACTTCTGGGGTCACCAAAAAATGTGCCGATTCCAATAAATAGTTACGAATGGCACTTTTGTATTAATTTTCGTATTATGAATACCTTCCACAACAAATAATAACTTCAAAATAATATGATATAAGTTTAATGTAAAAAATGCAGAATGATGTGAAATAGTTACAAGTTGGAAAGATACTAAAATAAAAATACCTCAAAAAGGGTATTTATAAGGTGTACAGGTACATTAACATAAAATTCCTTAGAAAAAGGTTACCTATTGGAAATTCTTAAAATTAAATTACAAAGGGTAGGTACAACGTGAAAAACCCACATTTGGTCTTAACTTAACAAATCTAAACAAAACCCACATTTGGTCTCCAGATTTTTGAAGCAAAATACATCTGACAATTGTTTCTTTTCAACAATTCTAAACATGTTTAATGGACCAAATTATTGCTAAAAGTTCCTTTTCTGTGGTATTATAATTTTGTTCGCATTTGTTTAATGCTCTAGAGGCATATGAAATTGGTAAATCTTTGTTGATTTCACCTTGCGAAAGGACCGCGCCTAACGATATGTTACTAGCATCAGTCGTTAAAATAAATTCCTTCGAAAAATCTGGATAATGTAATAATAAGTCGTTTGTTAAAATTTCCTTTAGGTCATCAAATGAAGATTGTTGTTCTGATCTCCACTCAAATGGTTTGTTTTTATGTAACAATAAGGTCAATGGCTTAGTAATGAGTGAAAAATCTTTAATAAATTTTCGGTAATAACCGGCTAATCCGAGAAAAGATTTAATTTGTGTTTGGTTTGTAGGGATTGGAAAATCTTTAATGATTTTAATTTTGTCGGGATTTGGTCTAACACCATCCCTTGAAATTACATGACCTAAAAATGCTACTTCCTTCTTTAAAAATTCGCATTTATCGGGCTGCAACTTTAAGTTATTAATTCGCAATCGTTCGAATATTTCAGTTATTTTTGCATTATGATTATCTAGTGAATTCGCGTAAATGACAATGTCATCTAAGTATACAAAACATTTTGTACCTTGCAAACCAGTTAGTACATTGTTCATTAAGCGTTGGAAAGTCGAGGGAGCGTTTTTCAAACCAAAAGGCATGCGAAGATATTCATAATGGCCTGTTGGAGTTGAAAAAGCAGTTTTTGAAACGTCTTTTGGATCCATGGGAATTTGATGAAACCCACTAGCTAAATCTAAGGTGGTATAATATTGCGAATTACCTAATTGATTTAAAATTTCTTCCATGTTTGGAATTGGGAATTTATCTCCTACAGTAATTTCATTAAGTTTACGATAATCTACTACTAATCGCCATTTCTTTTGACCGCTGGCGTCGGCTTTCTTTGGCACGACCCAGAGTGGAGCTGACCATGGAGAAATCGAAGGTTGAATAATTTTTTGTTCTAGCATTTTAGAAATTTGAGAATTTACCTCTTGTTTGTGTACCTCGGGGTACCGATAAGTTTTGGCAGCGATAGGAATGCTAGAATTAGTGTTAATAGGGTGAGTAATTACGTTGGTGACTGAAAGTGTCTTTAGGTAAATAGAAAATGTCTTGAAATTTATAGCATAATTTTAAAATAGAATCGCTTTCTTCCTTATTCATGTGTAAGGTTCTAATGTTTTCCTTTAAAATTTTTAGCCTATTTTGAAGTTGGCTAGTAGAGGAAATTTCCTTCGAAAAATTTTTAGAAATTCGATTTCCGCTTTTATGTACGGAAATGTGGTGCGTTTCATAATTGAAATTTTTATTTAACATTTGAACATTAGGAAAAATAGAATTTGAATTTAAATTAGAATTTGAATTAGAATTTCCGAGTTTATTTACGGGAACTTGTTGGGTTTCAAAATTTTTAATAAAATTAGAATTTGAAGATTCTTTGTCTTCAATAGATTGTGATCCGAATTGATTTACGGGAACTTGATGGGTTTCAAAAGGTAAAATTCGTAACTCAGTAAGAGTGTACGTGTAAGAATTAGCAGACGTATTAGCAATTGTGGCAAAACATTGACCATAAGAATTAACCTTTACTAAGGCCTTGGATAAATATACGCCTGGTTTAGTAATAACTTCAGGTAATAATCCTTCTTTGATTTCTGGATTTAATACCTTAATTGGAATGACCATTTCCATGTGAGGAGGAACAACAAAAGAAATAAGTTCTTCTTTGGACAATGGTATATATGCACCGTTAATATTTAAAGTTTTCATTTTAAAAATAGTAGCTTCATATTTTCTTAAAAAATCGTAACCAATTATTCCATCTAAGGGAATATTAGTAGAATTATTTACGATATAAAATTTAACATTATACGTTTTTTCATAAATTTGCATTGGCAAAATAATTGAACCTAAAGTAGAAATATTGGAAGTTTCGGGATTTATACCCTTTAAATTAATTTGATCATCATAATTGATGTTCGAGGAAGAATTTAGAACAGCGATTTTAATAATTGACACAGATGCACCAGTATCTAATAAAAATTTGAATTCTTTATTTTTGTTAAATTTATCGATAGTTTTAAGTTTTAAGGTAAGAATATTTGGGTTATAATTTCATGAAAATACCTCGTAATGATTAATTAAGCCAGATTTAAAAGTTGCAATTCCTCCACACTGACTGTTGTGGGGGAATCTTGGTCGTTTTTTGAAAAATTTATTTGTTTAGTTTGAGAATTTGAGTTTTGATTCGATTGTGCTTTAAGAGCTTCGTTGTACGCTCTTTTTCTGCAGTCTTTAATATCGTGACCTTTACTTTTGCAGTATCTGCAGAAATTAGAAGAATTAGAAGTAAAATTATTTTTATTAAAATTTTTATTAACAAATTGTGTTTGATGAATTCTAGACGTTACTTGAGATTTATTTCTATAACAATTAATAGTATCGTGCGTTGACGTTTTACAAAAATTACAAAAACGATTGGGAGATTTTTTTATATAATTATTTTGTGATTTAGCGTTTGTGGAGAGATTCATCATTTTAAGAGATGTTTCCTCAGACAAAGCAATTGTTACTGCTTCATTTAAATTTGAAACAGTATGTGTACGTGTTAGAGAATTTTATTGCTTAAATTCTTAAGTTGGTCCTACTGACAGTTGACGTTTATTTAAACTTCTAAGATTTTACCAAGAGATGGCGGTAAAGTTAGTTTGATTTTAATATTTTTAACTTTAATACTAATCAATTTACGTAAAAATTACATTATTCCTTTGGTATTTATTACTTAATAAGCATTTTTTGTAATTATTTTTTTAAATTAAGAATAATTTTTACATAATTGATTTGTATCATATGTCAAAATAATTATTTTAATTACCAATGTCAACCAATCTCAAACTAAAAAAAAACTAGAAACAGTACTTAAAAGTAGAACATTACAACATCGTTTTGGACGGTTTTCGATGCTGTAATGAGTATATTGTAAACGCAAAATAGAAAAAATTTTTTAAGAAACTAGCTTACATAGCGGTATTGAATGACAACTTAAACGTACAAAAGCAATAACTAACCTAATTATAACAAGAACTTAACATTAACAAGTTAAACGAAAAGTTAACTTCACAGTTAACAACCCACTCAGGAGTCTGCTCCGACTCATCCACCGGTATGGACAACCTACTCATGCCCACTCTCCCACCTCCTCTTGGAAGGCAGCAAGAGTGGGCGGAGGACGACGTGCCAGGTGCCGCCCTCCACAAACTAAACCATAAGGGAACCACGCGCGGGGTCAACGGATTAGGTTGAAACCGAGCAACTGAACCAAGAGAGGGAAGGAATGATTGCACATCCAAGGAAGCACAGAAGGCGCAATCTATTCATGCTCGGTTAGGTACTCGGATGGTGACGCCGGGTACACGAGCAGTGAAATAAATATGACACTTACGTTTGTTGAAGGCGCAAGATGGGCTCTTACCTCAGGCAGCCTACACCATGGGACTATTCGTCGACCCCATACGGCCATTTAACAGGTGGCAATCCCTTTATTTAATTTTAATCAATCTGTTACTAATACAAATTTAACAAATTTATTAGCATATAATAAATAAATTAGCATTTTCTTTACTTAATGAACATTAAACATTACCGTTTCAGGCAAATAATTAACCCTAAATCAAATCCATAGAAGATGGATGACAACCAAGACACGAGTAACTAAACAATCACCAAAATCATTGATCAGTCTCAATATAAAACTATAAAACATTCTGGCGCCCTAGGCAAATTTGAACTTAAAATTCAGTAAGAGTAAAATTGGATTATTTTTTTCTTTTTTTATTCCAAGCTGCAATTTAATAGATTTGAACGGTTCCTATTTAGCGGTCCGCTTCACACGAGTGACTTGATAAACCAAAAACAAACTAATATTTACAATAATTCGCCAAACGAACGAGCAAAAAGTTAACTTCACAGTTAACAATCCACTCGAGAGACTCCTCTCTCTTCAAATTAAACCTTTCCTACCCACTCTGTTGTCTCCCTTGGAAGACATCCAGAGTGGGCGGAGGAAGGCGGCCCAATGCCGACCTCTCAAATGCCCTATTGGCAAGGCACAACAGTGCGGAGTTTTGTGGGATGCAACTCCCGAGTGCACATTTGAAATGCACATCATCAAAAACGCAGAAGAAACCGCGAAAGAGACTGCGAGAGAGATCGCGAACAAGGGAAGCGCTGAAGGTGCAAGATGGGCTCTTTAGAGGACTCTTACCTCAGGCAGCCTACACCATGGGACTATTCGTCGATCGGACCCCATAACGCCATTTAACAGGTTTTATAATAAACTTAACCTAATTATTGTCATTCAACACTTGCCAAAACTCAACAGTTACAACCAATCATTCAGGCTTACGCCTCTTTTTCTTTTTCTTCAAGTTAATCACATTATATGTTTCACGGTATTCAGCACTGTTGACAATAAAATATGATTGTAAATATTGATAACATACATTTTCAAAAATTTTAATCAAAAACGTACATATTTCTTCCCATACTTTTTGACTTAAATCCCGGTTTTTATAATATTTTATAAATCCCAAATTTTAAGTTTTTCTTCAATTTGCAATTTGCACTGATTAGTAATTCTGTACCGATGCCTTCCATCGTTAAACAGCAAGAAATTGAAATCCCGGCCAGTGGTTTAAATGAATGGCAACTGTGTATATAAACGCGCGACTTAGCATGTGAAAGGTACCATTTGATGCAATGCCATCACGCCTCGCGTAGCTACGTCCTGCGCGGGTGAAGCCCTCGAGTAAAGCTAGGTACATAGCTCTCCGTTGATACGTTTCCGTTGGTACGTTGACGTATATTTTGAAGTGGTACGGTTCACAGCTATCCGTTATCCGTCGTCCGTTAATACGCGTAAACTTGTCAACTTTTGACAATTGACAGCTGCAACGGATAAAGTTCAACATCAACCATCTTTTCCGTCGCTTTCACGCCTATGTGAAAGGTTACATTTGGTACAATCGTAACCAAGCGTAGGGCGTAGCCTATGGCTCCATGTGAAACGGGACTAAGGGTTATTGGAACATTATCTGGTTGGTAGTCTAAAAGTTTTTGAACGTACTCGCGTCTTTTGTTTTTATTTTCTTCGTTATTGACTATCTCGGGTTCTCTTCTGATATCTTTCAATGTAAACATTAACCCATCTAAATGCTGACGGATGCTTTCCGTTGACACAACAATTTGATGGTTAATGTTAAATTTCGGTTTAAGTTGTTTTTAAGTTATTGTTGGGTTTTCTTCAACATTATACTGCACTATGAATTCCCGATGCTTTTCAGTAATTTTGCCTCTTCGTCTTCCACCACACCACGTTGATTGTCGTTTGGTGTTTGGTTTTTTGCCCATCGGTAAGAAGTAGACTTGTTCACACCCAATGGATTTGATAATGCTAATAATCTTCGTTGTTGTTATATAGAGCACAAATTCGACTTCTAATACTATTAGTTTCAGCTTTTTTAATATACGGCATTTTTTTAAATGTTAAATCAATAATATTTAATTATAATCAAATTTTAGTTAGTTTAGCGATATTACGCAACTTGCCGCTAGATGTCTCTGCTTCGAACAAAGCTAACGACGTAACGTGTACAATAAACTTAACTCGGCTATTGTTACTAAGATTGCGCCACGATGTAAAAACCGGCATTATAAAATTTTAATGTTTCAATAATTCGATTTAATTTTATTATTACTTTGCTGGGGGTATAAAATTATAAAACTTGTTCCGAGTTTATCACAACACTGTAGTCCTGTAACCGTTTGAAGAGTGTCCGAAGATGTCGTTTGTGTTCGTGTGTTCATGCGACGAGGATATCGTCTATGTATGCGTAACAGAAGTCTAGGTCGCGAATCACTTCGTCGATGAAACGTTGGAGGGTTTTTGCAAACGTCATATATGGGAACTCGTACAATCCGAATGGTGTGGTGATTGCTGTTTTCGGTATGTCATCCGCTGCTACTGGGATTTACGTTACGAGAGATAAAATAGTTGTTAATAAATACCAAATTTAAAAACACACTATTACAAACATGTTAAAATAGTTTAAAAATTTTAAAATGCACGTAACACACGTTATAAAGTTTAAAAGGATAAAAATACAAATACGTTAAAAGAATAAAAACTCACACATTAAAATTTCAAATTGAACTGTGTTCACAATCGAATATAGGTACAGTCACGTGCATATCTTTTGGCCACCTCGGCAATACGTTAGCACGAATTGTGGGTGCAACCATCATAACATCAACACAGTTTCTTGATTTACTACTTGTTGGTAAAGTAATGTTATCCCTCAGTTCAAGTAAGGGGGTGTTATTGATGGTTGAACCCATAAATCGTGCTAGGCGTATAGCCAGGGTGGCCAAAAGATATGCACGTGACTGTACACATGACGAGTATACTTGATTATACGAGTATAATCTTGCTATTAGTTGATGTTAATATTGCCTTGATTTGCGTCCATGACGTGATTTCTAAGTGTGACGAAACTAGCATTTGTGCTTGTCCCGTTAACTTAGATCGAATCGCTCTCATTAAATATGCGTTTTGGGCGTTGCTTTGTTGATCAGAAAAAGCACTGATTAACTCGTTGCAACTATTAATAAAATTGTTTAATATAAATGGATTCCCATCAAAATGAGGAATGACATCCCCGTACATTTTCAAAAGCTGGTAATTAACAGCCATTGTATGGTTATTTGAACTATTTGTTGTTTTAAAATTAAACCTTAATGGTTCTAAAATTGAATTCCTATTGGTAATTCTTTCTAAAGTTGAATTATTTTCAACGTTTGAATTATACTCAGGGTAAAAATTATTAATTAAATTATTAGAGTTATTTCCTTCATTAACCGAAGTATTTAAACTGTTTAACAGATCAGTTAAATCATTCATTTATTGATTCGTTCATTCAAAATCAATTTTTTTTCTCTTCGTTTTCTTAAAATTAATTTCTTTTACCAAACACACACTATAAAAGGTCAGTGAAGGAAAAAGGAGTACCTGGTACTTACAATATATTTTTGTCTGCTAATCCAAAGTTGTTCGTTGCACTGTAATCCTCTTGTAAAGGATAAAAATCCACCGTCTTTTCAGTGAGCCTGACGTCTTGGGATCCTACCGACTGCGCCAATTAAATAACTGCCCCGAACGGGTTATTAGAGTAAAACACAACGCAGAATAAAAGTGTTTAAGTAAATAAATAATCGTTTGATTTAAGTCGCCATTGCAATCCGTTAATTTTCTCACCACTAAAAGAATAATTTAAATAACGTTTATGTGTATTTAAAAAAAACGAAAAACGTATCAGTTGGCTATCGCCAATTAGTTCATGATCCATGTACATAAATTTCTTATTTTCATTTTTATTTTCTTTCTTTTGTTTTTCTTTCAATCTAAAAATTAGAAAAATATTAAAAAAAAGTGTTCATTGTAATAATTGTGGTTTACAATTACGCTGTTAACAAGATACTGAGTTGTCTATTAAATTGTAACAGTTTATACAGGGTGAATCAGAGCACCCGTATCAGGCGTTTTTCTCAAAAACGATTAGTCGTAGTGTCGTAGAGAGTTGAGTCAAAAAATTTGATTACAAAACCCGTAATAAAGAATGAAATGGTGGTATTGTTATTCCGCGAAAAATCGACATGCCGAGGATGTCTCAAAATGTGAAAGAATTTTAAATGGCAAGATAGGTCGAAAGTGGTATCAATGAAAAGATCTTTAAAAACCAAGCAAGTTTTGTAGAAAGCATTTTTTGATTACTGCCATTCCAAATTCTGAAGTTCGTGAACTTCTGAGAAAAACTTTTTGGCATTCCGACCGACCTCTCTGAGGAATAAAAATATTTCCATTGCATTCATTAATAAGGCTTTTGTGATACAATTTTTTTATCCCAACTCTCTAGGACCATCTAATCGATTTTGAAAAAGAAGCTAAGAACGATAAGATGGTCGAACTTCAGAATTTGGAATGGCAGTAATCAAATTATTTTCTCTACAAAACTTGCTTGGTTTTTTAAAGATCTTTACATTGATACCACTTTCGACCTATCTTGCCATTTAAAATTCTGGAGTTCGTCACATTTTGAGACAATATCTTCGGCATGCCGATTTTTCGCGGAATAACAATACCACCATTTCCTTTATTACGGCTTTTGTAATCAAAATTTTTAACTCAACTCTCTACGACTAATCGTTTTTGAGAAAAACGCCTGATACGGGTGCTCTGATTCACCCTGTAACCCTGTAACGGCTGAGCAATCGGTGATAATAGTAAACGGTTGTCCGAGTAAATATGATCTAAAGGTCTTCACTGACGAAACAATTGCCAACGCTTCTAACTCAAAGGAGTGGTAATTTAATTCTGCTGGAGGTGTTTGTCGACTATAATAAGCGACTGGATGCTCTTTATTGTTATGAAGCTGAATTAAGGTGCTTCCAATCCCTAATCTACTTGCATCAGTATAAAGGCGAGTTTCAAGACCAGGTGTAAAAATTTTCAATAAAGGTTGATTGGTTAAAGTTTCTTTGAGATAAGTTACAGCAGAATCTTGTTCTTGCGCCCAAGACCATTTAATAGTTTTTCGTTTTTCGTTAAAGTCAATAAAACAAATTCGAGCCATATTATTAATTAAAAGTTTCTTGAAAAATTTGGAATTTGTAGTAGCAGTAGGTAATAAAATTTACCTGCGGGTTAATTTCGCGTTTTTCGATCTTTTGTTTACGGCGTATAACGATTGTCACTACAAAATGTTTCTTTGCTTGCAGAAGTCAAAAGCATTATGGTATGTTATTAAAGGGCGCGGACGCGGAGATTTAATTTTATCATCATAATCTTTTAAATACGCAGCTAAGTTTGCAGGATCGACAATGTTAACAGCTTTTATGTGTTCGTCGCTTATGCCCCCCAAAATTAGATTTACAATGTCGTAATCGGAAAGATTGAGACGCATTTTATTGATGAGATTCAACTTGTTAAAGCAATATAGATATAAGGATTTTTCATCAGTATTTGCTGTGTAATTTATCATATTGGACATCAGATTATGAAAGTCGCGAACGGGCATAAACATTGTTTGTAACAAATCTTTCCATTCTATCCAAATCTTTTTTATTGTAGAAAGCCTGGTCGTACCAGGTCCTTTAACTTTGCCAATGCATAAAGGCTGGTTTCTGTGTCTGTCCAGTTGTATATTGTCGCCCATTCGTCAATTTTGGTTAACCAGATATTTACATTGTCATTTTGGGGGTCAAAATTGGAAATGGAGCGTACTTACGGTTGGTCGTCTAGCAACATGATGTAAAGTACTGGCAAGTAGTGTATTGATGTCGGTGGTTGTAACAGATGAGGTGGAATCTGTATTTTTGGCGTTCGAATCTCACTTCTGATATTAACTAAGTCAATTAATGAATAACTGATGTTGATGTTTTATTTCACTTAAGACAAATTTAAGTAACACATAATAAATCAACGCATAACTCAATTAACAATTATAACGTAACTTGATTGGTGAAGTACAACCTTCTTTCCGTCAGCCACACAATCAATGTCCCCTCGTGCTGCTTGTACCACGTATCCCCTCTTACACATGGTGGCCTCGGTACACAGCTTAGGGAATCCCCTCAGTTAACACTAACTAACTGAATCATTGCCGCTGCACGCCTTTTCTTGCGTCCCCCCTGGTACCATAAAATCGGGAAGGCACCCAGGATGACATAAGCGTCCATAAAATGGATGCATTCGCGTCAAAAACACGCGAATGCGGCCAGCCTGACAGCTTAATTCGTTCTCGAATTGTTCACGGTAATTTTCTCCTCTGTGCCTTCTGACACCTGTAAAGATAGAAATAATACTACAGTATCAGGCTTTATTTGTAAAGCATCAGTCTTTCAACAAATATACAAAACAAAACTATTTGCAAAGCGTTACGGCTTTCAACAAGTTTTTTAATTATCCGAATTTTGCAACACTTGATACATAGGCAGAAAGCAATTATGGTAGCTGTAATTATTATTACCACTGCAATTAAAGTATTGTACCAAGTACCATGTTTCAATAAAAATGGTTTGTTTAAATTGTTTTGTAAAATTTCATCGAATTCTTGTAACTGATGCTTATTATGACTGAGTTCGTTCAAATTTAAGTTAGATAAAACGATTGAATTCATTTTCTCTTTTTCCAAATAATCTTGTTCTTGAATACAACAATCATCGTTGGTAATATCAATTGAAGGTGGTTTGTTTTTTACTGTTCAGCTAATATCTGCTGAAATATTGGAGATACAAAAAAAAGTTAAATTATAAACTTTTCAAACAACACCTTATCTACAAAATAGCGCAAACAATTTTTTTCCATGGCCTACTTGTTTTGCGGAAAAATATGTAACTTTGGTTTTTTAAATAGAACACCCTGTATATTTTTAGAGAATCATATTCTAAATCAATTTCTCTTTACAACGATGTATCGCAAGTACCATTTTGCATTCTAATTATTTCCAATATTTAAGAAATATTTAGGATGAGTGTTGCAGAAAACATAGTCAAAGAGGGCCAAAGTAACATAGTAACATTTAGTAACATTTATTTAATGTATTAAATGAATTATTTAATTTGTTTTATAAAATTTGGAATATTTTAAATATTGAAATTGCTGGTTGTTACATAGTCTTACATCCAAAAGAGATTCGTTCACCGCCACGTCGGCTACACCCTTCCTAGACTCAAGTACACAGTTCAGTCTACCTCTCACCGTTTCACATGACTCCAACAACCTCGTTCGCTGCCCTTCTATCTCACCTTCCGATACAATAATTCGCTGAAGCCGATTTTCCACGTGCATGAGTCGAGATTGCACCGATTGGCAACGACCCTCACTAAAAGAACCATGCAAATCCTCCACTCTTCCTAACAATTCGTCGATCTTACTGCCACATACACTCAACTCTGCAACATGATTCAAAGAACTCACATCCACTTGTACTTGACCCTCTCTCTCCCCCTCCTAAACGCTTCTCTCAATCTCGTACGCTTTTCAACCGTTCTTACATCAGTCACTCCTCTTATAAACAATTCGTGCATTATTTCATCATTTAATAACCGATTAACCTCCATATCTAACTTACCAATGTAATAGTAACTTAATCTACAAGTAAACACCCTCCTACTAAAATCTTTATAACAACTGACAAAAAAAACAGTACCTATACCCAATACAAGTAACTACTAACGTAAAAAAAATATTGATGACAAATATGTTATGGCCAATGGTGATGACAAAAACAGGTAAAACTACTATATGAAGTGCATATAGTATAGTATTATTTCGTTTAAACCCCTTAGAGCAATTGCTTCGTACCACATAATGATGCGAGTTACCTATGGTGCAGTCATGAATGGTTAAATTGTATGTACTTAGTTGTCTTGTGTAAAAGACATTGCCACTGGTTAAGATAGGTGTTGGTAATACTTGTTCTAAATCAAAGGTATACACTCTCAAATTTGTTTGAGTTTTTGCATTTTCTATGTTTTCTCTTTTTGAATCATACGCTAGGTCTGCTTCTTCGTGATGTTGTTTTAACTTCAATTCTTCTTCAACTTTTAAATCACCATCTAAATTCTTCAGCGCCACGGCCAATCTGTCACAAGTTGTGCATGTACCAATTGTTGATTTTTTTAATTTTAAGCCCAATTTATGGAACTCTCTTGTATATACAGGGTGGTTTGTTTTTTACTGTCCAGCTAATATCTGCTGAAATATTGAAGATACAAAAAAAAGTTAAATTATAAACTTTTCAAACAACACCTCATCTACAAAATAGAGCAAACAATTTTTTTCCATGGCCTACTTGTTTTGCGGGAAAATATGTAACTTTGGTTTTTTAAATAGAATACCCTGTATATTTTTACAGAATCGTATTATAAATCAATTTCTCTTTACAACGATGTATCACAAGTACCATTTTGCTTTCTAATAATCATGCCAAATATTTCAAAAAAAGGAACAATATGAGGGTTGTAGTGACTCTTGATTAATATTAATTTATTTACTTTTTAACAAACTTAGAAATTTCGGAACAAACTTTAACACGTAATGTATTATAATGATTGTTCAGATTGTCCACCATGGAATTCAACAATTTTTGGTCCTCTTTGACTATGTTTTCTGCAACACTCATCCTAAAAATTTTTAAAATATTGGACATAATTAGAAATCAAAATGGTTCTTGTGATATACCGTTGTAAATAAAAGTTGATTTAGAACACGATTCTGTAAAAATATGCAGGGTGTTCTATTTAAAAAACCAAAGTTACATATTTTCTCGCAAAACAAGTAGGCCATGGAAAAAAATTGTTTACGCTATTTTGTAGATGAGGTGTTGTTTGAAAAGTTTCTAATTTAACGTTTTTTTGTATCTTCAATATTTCAGCAGATATTAGCTGGACAGTAAAAAAACAACCACCCTGTATAGGCCTACATACTGGTTTTATTGCTATTTAACGGTAGAGATCATACATAATTGATAGATTTAAGTTGCTGCCTAAGTATTTCGATGGCCTAACTGCAATGGGGTATTGCAGATACCCCGTATCTATAAAAAGACAATTTTACACGAGAGACAAAAAACTATTTTAATTTTAAAATTAAGCGCTGTTATAATTTTTTTTTGTCTAATAAAAAATAGCTAATTACCCTAAACTGAATAAATAATAGAAAAATGAGAATTTGGCACCATTTTGCATTTATTAAGTACATACGGGGTATTGTTAAAAATTATTTAACAAAAATTTGAAATACGGGTTATTATTGGATTTAAACGCATGGGTTTATTTAAAAGGTTAAAATCATTCAAAATAAAATTTATTATTATTCTTAAAACATTTTCAACAAAATATCAAAACAAACACATAGGTAAATGAATAAAGAGATACATAATTATTTAATTTTCTTAATATTTTGGTAAATTGTTATAGAAAACATGGCAATCAACAGGTAGAAG
This sequence comes from Malthinus seriepunctatus, assembly GCA_963924605.1. Taxonomy (NCBI): domain Eukaryota; kingdom Metazoa; phylum Arthropoda; class Insecta; order Coleoptera; family Cantharidae; genus Malthinus; species Malthinus seriepunctatus. The sequence goes on along the minus strand of OZ004600.1, from coordinate 25,435,268 downwards.
TGATTTTAGATCTTGCAAATGAGTATATTTATCACTTTTTATACTCAGCCTCTGTTTGTGCAATTTAGGGTAGTTTGTTATCCCAAGACCTTTAAGATTAACAGCACGTACTGGTAGTGGTTTCAATTCATCGTTAAAATTTAATTTGAACCAAATTTGTTTCTTCTCTGGATCGTACATCAATACTCTTAAATCTGTAACTGTGGGATCATTTTTCATTTTTCCAGGTCGAATACTTTTGTACGCTGCTTCACAAGACGAATAATTTAAAAAATAATCATGAGTAAGCAGGCGAACTCTAAACGGAAACGGTTTCAGACGGGCCTCTTCAGTAGCTCTTATGTAATCATGTGGAAGAAAAATCTTTCGATTTTTAAGTTTCATTTCGATCAGGTGGTGAACACTGTCACACTCCATTTGCGTATGACCTTTTTCAAGGTATTTTTGTTGAATGACTTGGCCTCTTTTTATTGAAAGATTTAGGAGTGCATTGGAAAGCGTGGAGTTTCTGTTTTGATAGCAACATCCGTCGGACCACAATATAACAGGCAAGTTTTTGTTTATACAGTTTTCTTCTATATGATTTACAATTATAGAAACAAAAGTAGATGCACATAAGTCCCCTTCCGTTTCATCCCACCAGTAGTTTGTAGCGTCATGATTTTGTAAGTTGTACATGGTAAAGTTATGAATTGTCAGTTTTTTCTTATAATAGATTGCACTTGCATTTAACACAGGACAGTTTTTCACAGCCTGGAGGTCCATAGTAAAAGTATAATTTAAAAAACTAATAGCACCCTCTTTATCTTTAGTTTTATGTTCTCTAGCTAAATTCTTTCTTTCTGTGTGAGAAGCGTAAACAAGGTGGTCAATATTATTAACTTCGTACGCACTACAGGTATCACAATAGTCTTTTTTTGGTTGATACAAACTTAAATTTAAATTACAAAAAACTTGGTCAAAAATTGCGTATGACAACTTTTCTTGACCGCTACTATCACAGTGTGTTAGATAAACTTTATACAATTGAGCTTTGGATTGAAAAAGCGTTTCTAGGTATAGCTTATTTGTGTCCTTGCGGCAGTAATGTGAGGGTATTTTGGGTAGACTATTAAACCAGTTATTAAGAACGTCCCTCTTTATTTTGTTTGGATTTTTCAATCTCTTTTGATCTGTTTGATTTTTTGTGTTAGTGGTAGTGGATAAGGTAGTGTCAAGTCCGTGTTCAGTTTTTTTAAACCAGTCGTGTACCATGTCTTCTTTTAATCCGAAAGTATTTAAAAACATCTTTTTGCACACTCTCTTCTTTTCATTATTTTTGTTTCTCAAATAGTACCAGTATGTTCCACTTCTTCTTGATGGTTGTTCACCCTTTGATGATCTTTTTGTTTCTGTGTATTCAATGTTACCTATTATATAACTTTTTTTCTCTCCCCAATCCATTGTTTCCCATAAACTCTGAAACATAAGTTTTCGCTCCTCTTCTGGAAATGCATCACAAAAGTGTTTCGTTGATTTACGACATGCTAAAGATGTACATCTATCTCCCATTTTTCTACTAGGTCGCTTAATTCCATAACAAATTTTTTTGTCTTTCTTTCTCTGAAAGCCAGCGTATTCCACTCCGTGCATTCTTCTCGACTTGGTTTTTAACCTGCACCAGTTTTCTTTATCTGGTTTTCTTTTTCTATTTCTACCTTTTGTACTTTCAACTTCTACTGTACTTTCATTTGAATTAGTCGTACTTCCTGTTTCGTCTTCTTCATTCACGGTTTCTTCCGGAGACTCAGGATTTTGTTCAGGGATATAATCTGGATCATCTTTTTTATCCTCAATAAAATTAGATTCCACCAAGACTTTGTTTTCACTTTTAGGGGCGAGACTTTTATTTTTGTCGTTAGATACGGTAACATCTTCTAAACAGCCAATCTGTGTAAAATTAGAATCGGTAGCATTTTCAAAAGAGCAATTTTCTGTTACTAGTGTTAGGATTCCAGTGGCACTAACTTCATAAATCCCGTTAAACTCATTGGATGTAGTTTCAAGAATTTTAGCGTCAACACTAGAGGTTTGTATATCATTTTCTGCAACACTAGAGGTTTGTAGATCATTTTCTGCAACACTAGAGGTTTTTAGAACATTTTCTGCAACACTAGAGGTTTGTATATCATTTTCTGCAACACTAGAGGTTTTAAAATCATTTTCTGCAACACTAGAGGTTTGTAGATCATTTTCTGCAACACTAGAGGTTTGTAGATCATTTTCTGATTTTTTTAATGCCATAGACACAATTCTCTGTATTCGAGTTGGTTTCATCTGAAAAACAAGAAACTCATTAGGACACTTACAAACCGCAGTTTTATTGTAATCTGTATATTAGTTTGTTGAATATTTGGATCATTAGTTACATAATAAAATAAATCTAAGAAAATACCCCGTATCTAAATAAAATTAAAGCAAAAGATTATAAATTATTAAAGAAACAACAACCCGTATTGTAACAGCTTCTTTATTGCCCTTAATTTCGGTGAGTAGATAATTAAGAGCAAATAATAATTAGTGTTATCAGATAAGAACATATTTCTAATAAAAATAATGACAAAATTACTTACCTTTGAATAAAATATCAGTCACAGCATAGGAAACAACTAACACGAGTTTTGTAGGTTACAAAACATCACAGACAACTAACAGATACGGGCTATTTGTATGCGCATGTTCGAAAGTTGCGATACCGGCTATTACTTTAGATACATTTTCGTAGATTTCCTCAAAACTTTACGTTACGGCGTTTTAATAAAATGTAGTAGGCAACCCCACAATCGTATTGCAACAAAAATCTCCAAATATTAAAATTGTCAGATACGGGGTATTGCAGTTAGGCCATCGATTTGTTGAAACTCCATCATTATTTAGTTTCTGTTTCTCCATATAATAATAATAATAAATCATTTATTTACTCATACTATCAAAAGTACATAACAATACATAGATAAAATAAAAAAAACAATGCCGTAGAGTAAATCTCAGGGTCGGAGTTTAAGAAACATTTAAGGTAAAATGTCCTCTTTCTACCACTCAGATCCAGTAATAAATACAAAAATAATCAATTAATCAAAAATCACAAACAAAATTGATCAAGCCACTAAACAAATAAACAAGTGCTCATACGTGATCAAATCTCCAGTGGCCTTTTTCGCATTCTTGATCTAAAGCGGGGTTGACACGGGTCGTGACTCGTGAACCACGAACGTGAGCCACGCATTTGTGGAATACGAATCGTAGTTTTCGCCACGAACGGATAAAATTCCGTTCGTGGAGAATTCCAAACTTGTTTGATATTTGGTGGGTGAAGTAGTTGACACGCACGGTGCGTATTCCACGAAAGCGTGGCTCTTGTTCGTGGTTCACGACCCGTGTCAACCCCGCTTAAAGCTTAACCGCGACATCAACTTTAAGCTATCGGGAACATTGTACAACTTAGCAAGGTTAAAACTAAACGAACACTCATACAACGAAGTATGGTGTAAGGGCGGAGTAATCAATCAATACGAGTCATCGTATCTTACGATGCAAATAAGACGGCTTTTTGTAAGGTACTACCGCATGATAGAGGCACACCGACGCAAGAACGAATCTCTTACTCATACACAGCCAACCATTTCAACTCTCTAAGCTTGTGTGAGATACGACTATACTTTCGTATACCGTAGATAAATCGCAAGCAGCAGTTCTGTAAGCGCTGCACCTTATTTTTGGCAGCAACATCCAAACAGGTTGAGTATGCTGGGACACAATGCATAAAATGTTGTGTAACGCAAGAGATAACATTTACAAATTTCCGTTGTTATACATCTTTAATAATAATAATGTTTATTAATAGTATATTAAAAAGCAAGTATCATTAGGCATCTTCTTAAGGACGCGCTGCAAAAGTGGAGGGGAGACATTTTTGACATAGCGTGTATTTTTACCACTTTAAGTTGAAGGAAAAAACTATAGATGGTGCCAACATACTGTCAAAATAATTATTTTAATTACCAATGTCAACCAATCTCAAACTAAAAAAACACAAGAAACAGTACTTAAAAGTAGAACATTACAACATCGTTTTGGACGGTTTTCGATGCTGTAATGACGTAATGAGTATATTGTAAACGCAAAATAGAAAAAAGAACAGTAAAGTTAAAAATTTATACCTGGAACTTTAAAATTTTGCTTGGGCTATCTAAAAGGCAATGCATGAACTATTGTCGAAAGATTTGGTTGAAAAAACCGCTAAGGACATATTTTGATTCAGTATTTTCTTGCGTATTTCGTTTAATTAGCGATGGAAACACTTAAAAATTAGGTATTGTTCTTATAACGATCCCCACCGGGAGATAACGGAATTTCATCAATATTGGTTGCTTCAAAATTTGAAAGTTTCTTGTTTTCAAAAATTAATTTAATCTATTTATTCATAATATAAAGCAATGAAAATTGTTAATCTCCTTCATTGATCTTTGCTTATTAAAATTTCAAAAAAATTAAGTTCATAATAACGTTTAGTTTTTAAATCCCGCAAGAAAAACTAAAGGCTTATTTTTAACGTTATTTTAACTCCAACTTTTGCCGCTTTGTCAGCGCGGCCTTAACGTATGAGTCCAAAGTTTAGAAAACAAGCGCGCAGCGCGCGTTTTCTAAAGGGATGAATGCGTTAAGGGCCTAATGAAACGTGTTTTTTATACTATTTTTTCTATTTCGCTGTATTATTTTATAAAAATGGTATTAAAATTACATCAAAACATAGTTTTTGGGATTTTGATGCCTAAATTTATTTATGTTGGCAGTACTTATTCTAAAGTTTGACGTTCGTGTTTGAAAGTTAGTTTAATCTGTCCAATGAAATTAATTTTATAACTGTCAAATATAATTCATCTGTCAACATGCAGTGCTGTACATTGAAAAAAATTCCCTAGAAACAGTGCTGTTATAGACTCTATAAGCGTACTATTATGACGTCAAAACAGTATTCTTATAGGCTTCTTAACGTACCAAAATAGAAAAACTAAATTACATTACATGTGAGTTACACAACATGGACTTAATGCGAATAGGTAGATATGCCGTATGTGAATAAAGCATCGTCAATCCCATTACTCAATTTTTTACGCTTATTAACGGTAAAGGTACGAACGTGTCGCTATGTGAAGCTGATCTTTTTCTGTTACTTTTTACATACTTAATGTGTTCTTTTAACTGATTGTAAACGGTTATGGTTCCATCGCCAATCGTCACATTATTATCATCCGAGTCCTTAAAAGTTCCAGGAAATTTTGAAACAATCTTATTAGCCACAAAAGCAAGTGCGAATAACTTCCTTCATAGTTTTATAATTTCGAATACCATCTTTTAATTCCCATTGAGCAGCTGTTAAATATTTTTGTATCGGAATTATGAACTCCATCCAAGTACTTTCACTGAGAAGCGACGATGAAAAAGAACTGTTCGAACGAGTATCAATGGGAGACGTAGAAAAACTTTCATCAGATGGCGATTCCACCGTCACTGTTGATGCTAAACTCGAAAAAGAAGATTTTTTTTTAATCAGCAGGCTCCCAAATTTGATCTTGTGTTAAGAGCATTAAAACTTCACTTTTAAATGCTTTCAGTGACTCGTCGTCTTCTATTTGAGTTCCATCGTCTTCTAGAACTAACGAATGTCCAACGATGTTAAATTTTTGTGAAACTGAAACATACACATATACCTACTGAACTTGTTTGTGCATACAGTGTGTTCATGAAAACAGTTTACAATAGCTAACTTTTTTATTAGCGAAGATAGGAAGATGGTTAAATTAGTAAAGTTATAGTACTTGTTTTCCCGGTTTTAGTGATGTAGTTAAAAAACGGGAAAAGATCTAGTTACTGAGATACAGGAATATGTCACTTTTTTTTTAAATAGAACACCCTATATATTTTTAGATATTTGGCTTCCTCAAACATTTCTCTGTATAAAAGTATTAAGGCACTTTATCAAAATATTTAGAAATAACCGAGTTACAGCTCATTTTGTGGTCAAGTATGCTGTGAGTTAGTAGTACAATCTATGATGTCCTGAACCGAAGAACGTGTTAATGCAATATTATTATATAATGTTGAAACAAATCGTTCGAGGTAATTCTTCAGCTCAGTTTTCAAAGTTTCGGTTTTTCGTTCTGTAATTTTAACATCACCTTCAACGACCTTAGTACTGTTTGTTAAAATACCAAAAGAATCATTTCCTGCTTCATTTACAATGTCCACTTTATGATTATTTTCATTATTAGGTTTAATCAATTTGGTAGTTTTGTTATTACAACCATGTTTAATATCTAAATGTTTTCTGAACACATCTCTCCTTTGATACGATCTTTTACAGTTTCCAAACGGGCAAACAAAATTATTATTGATGTTATGCGCATACTCTAAATGAATTAAAAATTTAGTAGTTACAGTAAATTGCTTTCCATAAAGTTCACAAATCATGTTGAATGAAGTAGGTAAAGAAAAGTAACACCAAAATATTTAAGTAAATTGCATAAACCACATGTAACAACAAATTATGGAAGATCTATAATGTCCATAATGTAAGGAAACGACTTATCATATTTGGTTTTAAAGTTATAGATCGATATTTGTATCAAAGTCCAGATTCAATCGGATAATGTGCATTAAAAACGTGAAAAATCTTAAATAAGGTGTCCAAACCTTTAATCACCGATTCAAATTGGTACTGAACTTTGTCGACTACGACGTATATATTATTAATTTGTTGCAGCGAAGGGCCTTCTACCATGAGGTAGGGTTGTACCTTCTGTTTGTTGATTCGAGCCTTCTCTTTTTTAAGTTGTATGTTACGTTCGATTTCGCCAGCCGTCTGAAAAATGATAGTAATAAATCACTAACGAAGAGTACTTGGGCAATAGTATTACCAAAGTAAGTACTTATCAGTACTTTGTTTTATGGTAGTAGGTAGCACTAAATAATTTATTTCTTACCTTCACATGTATGAAGATACCCTCGACACACTCGATCGTTGAAAATTTCCAATGTCTGTCGCCTACTTTGGCCCATCCTCTAGGAGGAATAGTTAAGCATAATAGATGTAGTTGGTAACAAACTTTGGAATCTGAAAAACAGAAAATAGGCATGAAATTGGTAAGAAAAATATACGATTGATTTTTTACCCACCGATGGATATCTCTTTATCATTAATTATCGCAAGATACTCTATAAACTTTTCGTTTGTCGTGAATGAATTCTTTTTATAATCTATTAATTTCTTCATAAAATTGTCGAAATTGGTATACAGTTTTAAGCTCAACTCAGGATGCATTTCTTCGAAATCAATATTAATCTGAAACAGAATAGAAGTATAATATAAAACAATTGAAAAAATACTTAATAAGTAATTAAGTTATCTTATGAGTAAGCTACATACTAAACATTCAGCTCTTAAATCTTCTAATATTGGCCAGTCGGTTATAAATTCTTCGACCGTGTTTCTTTCGGAAGCTTTACGAACTGAGAACGATTCTTTCCATTTTTCTAAAACGGTAGCCCACGGTTCTGAAGAATGTTTTAGCCATAATACAACTTCTTCCATGGCTTCTGTTAAATTTATTTATGTAATAATTCACTTGATAACGATAATTTTATTGCAGGTAATAAAACATTTAGCATATGGGTTATAAGTACCTGATGTACGAGGTTTTTTTGGATGTTCGTCAATGATATTACCGGTTCTTTTCCTACGGCAGCTTACTGTGTCTCCACATTTATATAGAATATTACAACATTTATCGACCAACTTGCCTTTTGCTAAAACAGGCCTACCGTTGGTGCTTTGCGATTTTAGGACCGCTGGTACATAATAGGTTGTGGACACTTCTCGTGGGAATAACTGGATTATTTTTGATGTTAGCACATTATACTCCACATGTTTTAGTCGACTAAAACGTCCCAATAAATGTATTTAAATTTTTACATTTAAGTGAATTAAAAAATGCTTACTGTTGGGTAATGTAGTTGTACAAGTGCCGAACAATTATGTCTACAATTTCCGAACAGTACGAATTTGTCAATGATTTGTTTTCTTCGTAGTTCTTCAAAATGCTTTTTCCCATGGGGGAAACTTCTAGAAGAGTTTTTAAATCAAAATCCAGTTGAGTGCAGCCTTGTGCATCGAGTGTTACGGTACTTGCAAGGCATGTACTACTGCTATCGACGAGAGAAGCGTCTGATGACATCACGGATGATGGCAAAAAGCCTTGTTCATCGCCGTTATCGAAAATCTTAACAATTTGCACGATATTAAAAAAAAACAAGTTAATAAAACGTGGTTTTAAAAGAGCCTGTGTTTCAGAAGAAATATTGAAACATTTTCATACGTATTTGACCATCATGATCAATGATCATAGATCAGTTAGACAGTTATTATAGAAATATTAAAAATGAATATAAAAACACTAACCACGTCCAAGTTCATCAAATCTCGGTAAGACTTGAAGTGTACCATAAAATTTATTCTTTTTCCAATCTTTGGAACTAACTCCTTGAGCATTCCGTCAGTTAATAATTTTAAATTATCCAAAGTTATATCGTTATCTAACAAAATATATATTATTTATATCATCAGATAGATAATTTTATGAGCTTTCCAAATATTAAAAATATACAGGGTGCTCTATTTAGTCTTTAAGTACTAACAGTCGGTCTCACAGACCGACGAGTTTTATTTTTATTAATGATATCGCTCGTTAGCAAATAGAACGTATAAAAAAAATTGAATAATAAAAAATAAACTTACCAATAGTCGTCTTCCTCGAACCATTAATAAAAGGAAAATTTTGGAATAGGAAAATAAGGAAACGACCAAAAGTAAATCACTATCAATTCAATCTACTGATTGTTAATAATATTAAATAAAAAAAACTTAAACTTTAATTTTCACTTTGAATTTCATATGTTTGTAAGTATTGTTAACTTGAATATTTCTGTGCAATTGATTACAATAAATTAAAAATCCTTCAATCCAAGTTATCAAATAAAATAAATATAAATCGGGACCATTCGCGCCCTCTCTTGAAAATCAATAATAAATTAAATAAAATAACTAAATTATTAAATGGCGTAAACATACCCCCGGCCTTAAAACATTGTTTTAAAACTACTCGAAAAAAAAATCAAAAAAATAACTGAATAAATAATATCCAACATTGCCAAAATAAAATAATCTAAATTAATATTCAATAACTATAATAAAATTAAACTATAAACACCCTATTACTGAGTAGGGAGCGGACACAGTTTAACAACTGGACGCCTAAAATCCCACTTTTAGTACGAACTGTAACCACTCGGACTACCCCATCAGCACCTGGAAAGCAATCCTCTACAATCCCTATAGGCCATCTTAAAGGCGGAGAATTATCAGTAATAATCATCACAATAGTACCCGGTTTTATATTATTACAATGAGAAAACCATTTTTGCCTCGATTGCAACTCACATAAATAACCTTTTGACCAACGTTTCCAATACGACTGAACAATTTGGTCTAATAATTGCTTTCGATTTAAATGATTCAATGGCTTATCTAACTCATTATTTGCCGGTAAAAATTGCAGAGGCGTTAAAGTAAGAAAATGTGCAGGCGTAAGAGCTAAAGGTTCTGCCGGATCAGAACTTAACCAGCACAATGGCCTAGAATTAAGTAAAGCTTCTATTTGAGCCAACACCGTAGTGAATTCCTCAAATGATAAGATTTGATCTCCAATAACTTTAGAGAGATAACTCTTGACAGACTTAATATTCGCTTCCCAAATACCCCCGAAATGTGGGGTTGAAGGTGGATTAAATCTCCATTCTATACGTCTGTGACTTAATTCAACACCGAAGGAATTCTTAAAATCATCTGAATTAGTAAATTCATCTAACTCCCTCTTTGCACCTACATAATTCGTCCCGCAATCAGAGTAAATGACGGCACACGGACCTCTTCTCGATAAAAACCGTTTAAAGGCGTTCATAAAACAAGCCGTAGATAAGTCGGAAGCCAACTCTAAATGAATTGCCCGCGTGGCCATACATATAAACAAGCATAAATACGCCTTTTGCGCTCTAATTCCACGATGCCTAGAAAGTGTAACAAAAAATGGACCCGCATAATCCGTACCAGTCTGTAAAAACGGCTTAGCCTCGTTAACGCGAGGATACGGTAAGTCCCCCATAATAGGATACTTCGGACGCGGCTTACGCTTAAAACAATGGTTGCATTTCTGCACTCGTTGACGGACTAAATTCCTGGCTCCGACAATCCAAAATCTCTGTCGTAAAAGTGATAATAACAGGTGAGGCCCCGCATGCAAATTAACTTTATGATAATGATCTATCAATAATTCTACAAAGATATCCCTTTTTGGTAATAAAATTGGATGTCTTTGATCATACGACACTTCTGCATGACGTAACCTACCCCCAACTCTAATGATGTCATCTTCTAAAAAAGGACGCAAGGTACGTAAATAATTCGAACAACTATTGTCTTTCTTAAGACTGACTAAATCTTTAAAAAAATGGATATTTTGCACAATTTTAATTAAACTCTCTTCAGCTTTTATCAAATCGCTACAGTTTATCGAATTTCTCTTAGGAAGAAATTTTAAAAATCTCAAAATATAAACTGTAACATTTAATAATTTATTAAATGAACTACATCTTGACATTAAGAGATAAAAACAACTATCTTCTAGTTTTATAACCGAAAGTGTAACAGATTTTTCTTCTAATACTACTGCATCGGTTTCACCTGATAGCTTATCAACTTCTGTTAAAGGCCACTCACTTTCAGGTAGCAAAAGCCAAGTAGGCCCATCAAGCCACAAAGAATGATTAATAAAATCTTTAGGTGGTAAACCTCTAGAAGCGCAGTCCGCTGGATTATCTTTACCACTTATATGATACCAACACTTCATGTCTATCGCCCTTTGTATTTTACTAACACGATTCGCGACAAAGGTTTTCCAACGTTGCGGAGATTGATGGATCCAACCAAGCACCACCATAGAATCCGAAAACGCGTAGATTCCATTAATCGTACACCTCTTCGAATATGTTTTTACAACACTCCCCAATAACCTAGCCAAAAGTAAAGCCGCACATAACTCTAAACGCGGAATAGACAAGGTCTTTATAGGAGCAACTTTAGCCTTTGCACATAACAGAGTGACTACTGGCGTCTCACTCGATATTATCACCCGAGTATAGACTACTGCAGCATAAGCCTTTTCAGACGCGTCACAAAATCCCACTAATTCTAAAGAAACCGATTTTGTAAACCCTATGTGTCTAGAAATATTAAATTGTTGTAATAAGCCCATTTGAGTTTGAAAATTTAGCCAAATTTGTTGCATGTAAGCAGGAGTCGTTTCATCCCATTCCAGTTTTAAAATCCATAATTCTTTTATTAACAGTTTTGCATAAAGCGTAACAGGGGTTAATAAACCTAAAGGATCCCATATACGAGCTACCGTCGATAAAATGTTACGTTTAGTACACGCTAAATTTTTCTGTTGTACTGAAAACGTTAAAACATCTACTGAAGGATGCCATTCTAGACCTAAAACCTTAAGATAATCATTTTGAAATTCTACTGTTTTCAAAACACGCATTGACTCCGGAATTTCTTTCGATAGTTCAACAGAATTTGTAGCCCATTTAACAACTTCAAAACCCCCGGCCCTTAACAAACCTACCAATTCTAAATAAGCCCGTTTTGCAACATCATTATCTTCAACCGAACAAACAAAATCATCCATAAATGAATCGTTAATAATAATTTCTGAACCTAATGGATAATTAATAGCCTCATCTCTCGCTAATTGACGTAATACCCGTAAAGCTAAATAAGGAGATGCATTTATTCCAAAAGTCACTCGAACACTATTGTAAATTTTAACAGGGTCGTTCTTATCGAAACGCCAAAGCAACCTTTGATAATGCCAATGTTCCTGTTTTACTTTTATTTGTCGGTACATTTGCCGAATATCCGAAGTAAACGCAACCCTAAATAACCTAAAATTCAGTAATAGCGGAAAAACATCTGCTTGTAATTTAGGTCCCGTATACAACACATCATTTAACGATTTATAGTTATTTGATTTAGCCGAGGCATCAAAAACAATCCTTAGCGGCGTCGAAGATGATGTCTTAAGGACACCATGGTGAGGTATGTAGTAACCTGGAGAGGTCTTATCGCAATCAGCTAACATTATGTGCGATTGATCAATATAATCTTTCATCGCAACCGAATACTGTTCGAAAAATAACGGAGATTTAGAAAACCTCTTTTCTAACGAATAAAATCTACGTAAAGCGGATTCATAAGAATCGCCTAAATCGGGAGGAAAAGTTTTAAAAGGTAAGCCTATAACATATCTCCCATCCCTTTCACGTTCAAAAGTTGAAGTGAATAATTTCTCACATTCTACATCATCTACTGATTCCACAATTTCATTATCAACATTTTCTATTTCCCAAAACCTTTCTAATAAAGATTCGACCGGTGTCGAAATCTGATCTGTACAACAAAAGGATTGTAAATCTGAGTTATTATTAATAGCTACAGGTGCCTTGCCCATAATTATAAACCCTAAAACAGAATCTATCGCTACCGGTAAATTATCTTCCACTATTTTTGTTGAACCTAATAAATAGGGCACCAATTCAGCTCCTATCATCCCATGAATTTCGCTAGGCACGTCAAATGTATCGTCGGCTAATAATAAATTTTTGAAATGATCTTTTACCGAAGTTTCTACCTTACATGTAGGTAATTTATCAGTTATTTTATCTATAACTAAAGCTGACATACTAAAACTTTTATTCAAATGGAACCTAGAAGAAAAATTGAAATACGTTTGACCTTTAACGCCTTTATTAGAAACCCCGATACCTGATACGGAAGCATGAATTTTTTCTATTAACAACCCTAAAGTTTGGCAACATTTATTAGTGATAAAATTACATTGGCTAGCACTGTCCACCAAAAACTTAAATATATGACTTTCTCCATCAGAAGCAATTATTTTAACTTTCGCAGTGGCCAGCAAAATGGTAAAATTTTTCTTAGGTTTGGGTTCGATAGAACACAAACTTACATTTTGGGAATTTTCATTAACAATTTCATCTGAAGATTGTTTTGTTATAGTGGTATCACTTTTATCAGTACTATTATTTATGTGAAGAATAGTGCTATGCTTACTATTACATTTTTTACACACATAAGAGGAAGAACAGTTTTCCCTAATGTGATTAGAAGATAAACAAACACTACATATGGCATTTTCGTTAACGAATTTTAAACGATTTGATGCGGTTAAACCTAAAAATTTATAACATTTAAATAACCTATGCGATCCTTTCTTACAATATGAACAAGAAGGACCATTGGGTTTCCGATCTTGATCAGCGTTACTTGCCACAAAAGAATGCATCTTTAAATTTGATTTACTGTTATTATTATTAAGAGAACTTGTTTTGAATTTAGAGCTATCACATTTTAATGCTCTATTTAAAATTTTACATTGTTCTTTAATAAATTCGGCTAACTCTTTATATGTTGGAGCTACCCCTTTAGACAATGAGTTTTCAAAAAGTCGGTGCGTTTGGGAATCCAATTTGGACAAAGCTACCGACGTTATAATAAAATCCGCTAAATCAGGAAAATTTAACTTTTTTAAAGCGTTAACCGCCGAATCAAATTTATCTATAAATGTATTTAAACCGCCTACACTCTCAACTTGCATAGCTTTCATATCTAACATTTGACTTAAATAAATGTTCGCCAACCTTCTTTTGTCTTCGTACTTCTCAATGAGCGCTTGCCATAACATTAAATAATTGTCCGCTGTAGGCAAAATACCCTCACAAATAGAAAGGGCCTTTCCTGAAAGTTTACTCAACAAATAATGCATCTTACTAGCGTTATCCAAAGAACCGTTATTATGTACTAACGTCTTGAAAGTTTCATAAAACAAAGGCCATTTAGCAAAATCACCATTAAATTCAATTAAATCGATTTTTGGTAAACGTGGTTTCGCGTCAACATTCGACGATTGAGGTTGAGAGTTATCATTTTTCAAAGAAGACTTTGCAATTTTTATGTGAGCGTACAGATCGTCGATAGCATTTAATTCTTGATAATTAGGATTGAATTCGGGATTTATTTCTAACTCTAAATTATTTATCTCATCGATTACATTATCTAACAATTCCTTAGTATCCTCTAAACTGGAACTACGGACAGTAAAAATTTTAATATTTGACTCGGTATTCAACTTTTTACTTGCGTCGAACATTAATTGTAATCGGATGAAATATGTTTCCTTCTTGGATTTTAAGATTTTTAACGTATTTTGTTTCGAGGACATTTTAAACAAATGGTTAAATGAATTGACAAAATCTGGCAAATGCTGAAATCAAGGTTAACAATAAAAATACAAAATTCAAAGTTTAAATACAGCTTAGGGCTGTATCCGGCTCGAAGGACCAAAATGATATCGCTCGTTAGCAAATAGAACGTATAAAAAAAATTGAATAATAAAAAATAAACTTACCAATAGTCGTCTTCCTCGAACCATTAATAAAAGGAAAATTTTGGAATAGGAAAATAAGGAAACGACCAAAAGTAAATCACTATCAATTCAATCTACTGATTGTTAATAATATTAAATAAAAAAAACTTAAACTTTAATTTTCACTTTGAATTTCATATGTTTGTAAGTATTGTTAACTTGAATATTTCTGTGCAATTGATTACAATAAATTAAAAATCCTTCAATCCAAGTTATCAAATAAAATAAATATAAATCGGGACCATTCGCGCCCTCTCTTGAAAATCAATAATAAATTAAATAAAATAACTAAATTATTAAATGGCGTAAACAATTAATATCTTTGAAATACGAACTGCTAAGGTTGGGAGGTTATCAGTACCTTTAAACTAAATGCTCTCACACATTTTTTTGAAGTTTGCAAGCATAAGTTTGTAATGGTTCAATTATAATAATTGAATTCGGTCTGAGAGACCGACGTTAGTACTATAGTAACAAAAAATTTTCAATATTTATTCTAAATTTTTTAGTTAAAAATTATCTTTTTCCACTTGTCTTGAATAGAAATACGATAACAAAAAGAACAGAAGAGATTTTTGCATTTACTTCAATTAATAAGTAGCTCTTTTTGGTGCATGCGGGAACATGCTCTACATGTTCTAACATGTAAAATGTGACAAATGTTCTATCCAAAATATTTCAGCTATTGTTGAGGATGAAAAATTTTTTTTTACCTCTTTAGAAGTGTTGTTTCTACGTTTGTTTATAATAATACTAGTTATTAAAAAAATTTGTTTAATTCGTTTGAAATTGCTTATTTAATTTATGCATCTTTTTACTTTTGCTTATTTTTATAAAAGTGAATTTTGGTTGTTAAAATGAATTTTTTTTGCTAAAATTATAATGAGTGTCAGTTTCATTATAATGAAAATTACTAAATATTTGAAATAATTTCTATTTGCAATAAAAAAGTTGTAAAAAATACATTAAAAAAAATTAAAACTAAGCGCGGTCTGTGAGACCGACGTTAGTATGGATGTTATATGATGGCACGTTAGTACTGGAAGGTTAAAAAGAAAGTTGGCTCCATTTTCGATTAAGCCGAAAACTTCTATCTAAATTTACCAAAATGCGCCTAAAAGAACTCATTTATTTTCGACCACCCTGTATATATATTTTTTGAACGCTTACTTACTAATTAAAGTAGGTAGAAATAACAAATTAACTATACAATTTATCAGTGACAAACAATAATTTCATTGTGGTATTTAAATATGGCAGTTGAAAGCTTTAACCTATGTATTTAATTATTTATAATAAACAAAGCAGTTAACCCTTACCTTCAAAAACTTTCAAAAGGTCTTTACAGCCCCATCCTTTCAATAAAACATCCATTTTACTATTTTAGTAACTTCACAACACCAATTAATAAGTAACAATAAATTATTATGCTTTACACTTGTACTTCCCGGGAACGCTGGATGAAAGTCACGTAAAGTGATGGTTGATTGAAGCACAAGAAGGTGTATGCCGGGGCACAGGGGAACATAAGGATACACACGTGACATAAACTGTATTTTATATTTGTTTATATCAAACAAACGAACCTCTTGTTTTACGAATCTCTTAATTTTTTTAATTTAAATCTGGCATTTTTAAATTAATAATTTAAATGCATTAAAATAATGTTCAAATAGTGTTCAATCAACATAAGAAATTTTGATACAAGTAGATTTGGTACGCTTAAAATAAAAATGAAAAATATTTGATTCAATCGTTACGTATACTTCAATTAAAGAAAGCATTTGTTCTTCTGAGAAAAGATGTAAATGGTTACAACAAAAAGTTCAATACGTTGAGTGTAATAATTTTGATTTCAAACCAAATAAACTTTTCTTTAGTTTACAATATACTCTAAGTAATTAATTTTCTATGACGGAGAATTGTCAAGTATTTGCATTAAAATTTTCTACTTACATCAAGAATACAATTACTTGAATTTAATAAATTTTACCAAAGAAATATTTTTTCTTCATTGAAGTAATCCTTTTTCTGTGTGTACAAAGTAAGCCACTGCACTGCCTTAGATTGTTCTATTTCCGCTAATGTCTCAGAAGTGCATTCGAAATTTGAGCTGCTAGGGCTAGAAGTTATTGTTGATTACGCCGGAAATGAAGGAAACTTTTGATTTTTAAATGGAACACCATAAATATTTTTTTATTATACTTGCATTATAATCTGCCAATTGCACACTAAAAAGCGTTCATAAAATCGTCTTTATTGCACAAGTGCTCTGTAAAGTCGTCTAGGTAACAACAATAATATTAACTGTTGTGTGACTGTTGTTCTCCTATGTAAACACAAAACATCTCTGTGGCAACAAATATATCCAAAATCGGCACGCTTAATTTTTAAATTTTAAATACAGTTTTTTTCTCTTTTATAGAGGTTTTAGTTGCAATTATAATAAAAAATAGCGTATAATACTCGTGTATAAGTAGACTTTATCGCATACGCGCCATTACAAGCACTCGCAAGCTCGCGCTTGTAATTTTCGTCACTAATGCGATAAAGTCTTTCTTATACACATGTATTATAATATACTATTACTTTTATGGAACCTACATAAAATTTAATCAAAAAAATTAATTTTATAAGCAATAAAAAATCAGTTGGTTAGAATGCTGTGATGTGATATAAAATCATCGCTGAGAGCTAATTATACTATGGAAATTATGTTTGCACCACAAAAGTTAAAGGTTGGTGAATTGGAGCTTTCAGAAAGTAATTTAGTCACATTCCCCTCAATAACTTCATTTTTTTCAAATGGCATAATATCGGAACAATTCTATCGTTGTACAGTGTCCGCAAAAAAGTCTGCACTATATGGGATTTTTTTTATTATGCGTGTTTTTCGAAAATAGTTTTCGGCATCTATCTCTGCATAAAATAAAACCAAAAATGCGTAAAAAAAATTAGTTATGTCATTTACGCAACACCGCCAAAACGTCTTTTGAAAGTTTCGATTGCCTAAAAATGCCTTTATTTTTCAAAACAGACAAAATCATCATAAGGGAAAATTGTTTTTATTCACCTGAAGATACTAGATACGAAGTTTAAGAAAAAAATATTAACATTTTCATTTTCTTGTTTTTTTGAAAATTCTCACTTATTTATAATTCTTCGGAGTTCTTTTCTTTCTTTTCTTTACATTTAAATTCTAGAGATCCACTTTGATCCAACAAGATCAAAATATTACGTTTTGTTCTTAATTTAGTCTAATTTTGGAACATAAAAATATTTTCATTGAAAATGATAGGACCATCTTGGACTATTTTCCCATCTCTGAATTTATCTTGGGAAATATTTTAACCGCAGTGGTCACTTATTTTAGAAAAATATCGGCGAATTTTAATTAAAATAAAAACTGACAGATAGAGGTCCCAAATGATGTCCAAATTTACCCGAAATATCCTGACACTAAACTAATATGAAATTTATTTAATTTTCCTATCAACAATGCTTACTAAGACAGACAAAATTGAAATTGATCTAATTCATGGCGAGAACAGAACAAACAGGGATACAGCTAATAGTTTTAACCACTGCGGTTAAAATATTTCCCAAGGGGAATTCAGAGATGGGAAAATAGTCCAAGATGGTCCTATCATTTTCAATGAAAATATTTTTATATTCCAAAATTAGACTAAATTAAGAACAAAACGTAATATTTTGATCTCGCTGGATCAAAGTGGATCTCTAGAATTGAAATGTAAACAAAAGAACTCCGAAGAATTATAAACAAGTGAGAATTTTCTAAAAAACAAAAAAATGAAAATGTTAATATTTTTTTCTTAAACTTCGTATCTAGAATTTTGAGGTAAATAGAAACAATTTTCCCTTACGACGATTTTGTCTGTTTTGAAAAATAAAGGCATTTTTAGGCAATCGAAACTTTCAAAAGACGTTTTGGCGGTGTTGCGTAAATGACATAACTAATTTTTTTTACGCATTTTTGGTTTTATTTTATGCAGAGATAGATGCCGAAAACTATTTTCGAAAAACACGCATAATATAAAAAAAACCCATATGGTGCAGACTTTTTTGCGGACACTGTATTTAGAAAAAAATACTTTATCTGAGGTAGAATTGTTCCGCTATGTTGCCATTTGAAAAAATGAAGTTATTGAAGGAAATGTGACCAAATTACCTTCTGAAAGCTCCACAACACCATCCTTCAGCTTTTGTGGTATAAACGTAATTTCCATACTACAAGTAGGGTAACGGGTACAGTTATTGGCACTTTAAGGGTTATGTTTTTTTTTGATTTGTTGTTTCTTTTTTATTTATCGTAAGCTGATTGCAAATAAATTATATTAGAATTAATAAATACCAAATTTACAGTTCCTATTATTACTTTCACTACAGCTAGAACCAAAAATTAAAAAAAAAATTCTAAACAAAAAAGTCATAAAAATATAGTGATTGGCAGAGTTAAGACAATTATTGGCATTGATTAATGATAATTCGTCGCCTGAAACACGAAGTGACGTAAGTCATTTTTACCAA
Source organism: Malthinus seriepunctatus (assembly GCA_963924605.1). Classification (NCBI taxonomy): domain Eukaryota; kingdom Metazoa; phylum Arthropoda; class Insecta; order Coleoptera; family Cantharidae; genus Malthinus; species Malthinus seriepunctatus. The sequence continues at coordinate 25,416,060 of OZ004600.1, read as the reverse complement.
CTTTTCAGGAGAGTGGTTTGAAGTTTTTAGTAATATTTTCATAATCTTAATTAAATAAATGGATGATCAATTTTGCTGAGAATTAGTAGAATGGTTACTACATGTATATACTTTAATATAATAATGTTGGTGCGCATTTAATAGTTATCAATTTTTAAAAAATTAATGTTAATTGAGATACGACAGTTCGTGAAAATAATATTAATTTTTCAAAGAGTTGATTTTTAGTTACGCCTGTGTAGTTATAGGTAATAAAGAACTTTTATAACGCAATTTATATATTTTTATTGAAATAAACTAAATTCTACTTATTTAATAAAAATAATAAAAGAAATAAAAAAGTATTTTTATCTACCTATTACTCAACATGAGGAAGGGACCTATAAAAAATTTGGTGTTCTTCACTTCGTATTAGTGGGGTGCCTCCATTACATAATGACATTAAATCTGAGTATTTTTCCTTACTCATCTTATTGTTCTGTAAGTTAAGCTTTTGTAGTGGAATTGTGGCAATATCTTTATAGTTTTTCAGTCTTTTCAGATGAAGCATTTTGTATTCTTGCTCTTCGTGACTTGTTTTGAAAAGAACTGATGAAGGGTTAGACTTGCAAACCTTGAATTCCATAATATCTGTCCATTTAAATGTCTCTCAGGTCTCTGTTGTTCTGACATTTAAAATACGAAGATCTTGTGAAAGTTTTTTAAAATCTAAAAAATCGTAATATTCCAGAGAGATTACTTGGTATGGCTGTTGACGTCTTGCCAATTTAAATATTGAATGCAGTTGTGAAGGTTGAAAAATATCTCCAGCATGCTGGACAGCGTAAGAGATTGCACTATGGGCGGAATCCCCCTCATTCTGTCCATGATAGGATTCAAAAAACCTTAATGTAATCTCTTCAATATGTGAGCTTCTCACAACAGCATACAAGAGCATAGTAGCCATTGAAGAATTCTTATTTTGGCCACTGCAGCCATCCGAATACAGCGACAATGTTTTTACTTTGTTTTGTGAGTCGTAATCCTGAATTATTTTATATATACATGTGCTAACTTCCGAGGAACCTCTCTTGCTAATACATTCGTGCCACGTAAAACAGGTACAATCTTTCGTCGCAATGTTGTAGTATGTTAAATTGTAATTCGCCAAACGACGCTTGTAAAATAGAGCACTTTCCTTTAAAACCGGTAAGTATAACACTTGCTGTAAATCGAATGTTCCACACTGATAAGTATTATCAGTTTTAGCCCTTTCCTTGCATCGATCCTTTAACTGTCTTACTTTTATTTTCTCTGCATTATGCTTTCTATAACGTTCTTCTAATTTTTGCTTTGAGAGTTCATCGCCCTGTTTGTAAGTTAGGCATAAAGAACATTGGTCTTTTTTAGGACGATGAAAAGATAAATTTTTTTTTCTAAAAATTTTGCTGTATGTATTTAGACTTGGTTTTTCACTATCTCGAGCCAACTCTTTTAAAAGCATTGAATGCATTTTGGTAATTGAAAGATCGGGATGTAGATATTCTTTTGTTGTATTTTGTCGACAATAATGAGATTCGACTCTCGGAAAACGATCAATATGATCTTCAATAGCTTTATTGATGCAAATGTCCCTTTTTTTCACGTTTTTGGACTGTCTTCCACCTCTTCGCTCGCCGTCTACAATCCCACTGCTATCAACTTTCTCTAATGCCGTTCTTACTGTGCGTTCTGAAATGCCAAGCGTATTCAAAAAAAACTTTTTACATACTATGTGCTTAATGTCATTTACTGTAAAGTAATAAAAAATAGTTTTAAGTCGTCTAGACTCTTCTTTTTTAGTTACTTTTTGTTTAGTGTCCGCAGTTTTAGTATGTCGGACTATAAATTCCCTTTGCCGAGTTAAGTTGGACAAATTATGAAAAGCGTTAAAAAGTTCTTCCCGATTTTTATCTGCGATAGTAGAACACGTTCGTTTACAATTTTCTTTGCATCGAGCTTTCATAAATTTCCCAGGAACTGTTTTATTGGTTTTTTGACTTATGTACTCCTTTCCAGAGCTTCTCAATGTTTTTGCCATGTTTTTCATATTAATACGAGCTGGTTTAGTGTGATCTCCTTCTTTTCTGCTACCTTCCATTAGAAACTGTTCAGGAGTAACTTGTTGATTAACAGCAATCGATAAATCCACTTTGCGTCGTTTCCTAATTCGTGGTGCTTTACGAGAGTGTTGTGCACATGCTTCATTACCTATAAAGTGATCATAACATAGCAATTTTTGGCAGCGATGACAAGAACTAAAAATTTCTGTTTCACAGTTATTCGCTTCACACGTCGTAGTGAATTCAGGATCTTTATCCGAATCGTAAACATCACTAAAAGGATCATGATCTGACAAATAAGATGTGTTTTGCTCTCTTGTAACTACAGCTGAAGATTTTTCCACATTATCTAAAAAAATGTAACGTTTATTTATATTGACTTTAATAATTATTGTGCAAAATTACTCGAAAATTTATTTTCATCTAGGTTGGTGATGTCTTGCAGTCCATCGGCATTTCCTGTATTGGTAATTAGAATGAGAGGAGAAGCAATACTCAATTCTTGATATAAGGGTTGTGTTTGCAAAACATGAACAACATTCTCTAAAGATTGCCGTTATTTAATATTGTATTAGGTATATTAATGTACTTTAAGTTACCTGATTCATAGTCATTTTTGTTATCGTTATTTTCAAATTTAGACTTCATCTGAGCTAAAGGTATATCATCAGATGAGTTTGATAAAATATCTGAAACGTCTTCTTCCATGTCTACTATTTCACCATTTAACCATTTTATGCCGGATTGCATTTTTACCTTGCTGCCTAATTTTAAACATTTATCACTTGATTCTAAATTATTTTTGAAAACCATTTGTACTGAACCATCACTAACACCATTACTTCCATTTTTATCTCACAAAATAAAATAGCACTTGCCTCTATAAACCGACAATATAAACTACAGAACGAGCTAACATAGTATCCCTTGTTCATACTGATTATTTTTTTGCAGTTTTAACGCGCCGGAAATGAGATACGTCTTTTCAATAAGACTAGAAGTTAGAAGAAATTGTCACAAACTGTCGTAAGTCAACTTACGCCTGTTCGTGAATTATAAGTTTTAATGTAAACCTTATACGCCACATTGTTGATCTCACAATACTAAAAATGTACTAAGAATTAATATACGCCACTACGTGCGTTTGAAAGATCTAACAAAACAACACCTCTTGGCGGCGTATCTCAAATTGGCATGTTTTTGAGTTACGCCACTTCGTGTTTCAGGCGACGAATTATTGGCACTAAACTAAACTAAACTAAATTCTTGTTTCAGTTTCATTTTTAGCTTGTTTTTTTAAACATTGTACATGGTAGGCTCTAGTACAGTAAAAACATTTAATGCCAGGTAACAAAGTAGACATATTTCTTGTGCAAATGAAACATAAACCTGTAATCATCCTAATACATTCAGAAAAATAGCTATTGTCGATAGCGACATTACAAATGTTGTCAACTTCACCATTTGGTAACTTGTTATCAGCTTCTAAATCCTTTGATTCCATTTCCGTAGATGAGATTTTTTCATTTGTATGACTCTCAACGGAAGCTGCATTTTCTGTGGTGGGAGTATACTTTTTTGTGGTGGAAACTTACTGTTTTGCATTTAGGACAATATGCCCAGATTGCCTCTGTGGTCCTTGCTTGGTTTTCTGAATTTTAACTTTCTGTCGGGCTATTTTTCTACTTTTTGTTTATCGCTTTTCTCCTTTTGTATTAATCGTTGACGCTTTCTTTCCTCTTTGTCTTCTTCGTCTTTTTTTTCTTATCTCCTTTTGCTTTCATTAGTCGTTGCCATTCACCTGATGTAATAACAAAAGGCATTTGTTCAACTTGTTTTCCTTTTCTCTTTGGGGGATTGGGATAATGAAGAACTTCTTTGATTGGAAAATGCACTTTTTGAACACTTTGAATTATGACATTCGGCGTCTGCTTAGTATTCTGCAATTCTTCTGATATTTCTTCCAATATAATCGCTGGAGTATCAGTTTGTGCTTCTTTGTTTAGTTTAATAAAATCCTCCTCTGTTATTATTGGCAAATTGGTAATATACTCTGTGAAACTTGTATCCTGTTTATCTAAATCACCTGCTTGGTTTTGATTTGGGATTGTAATTGTTTGGTTTTGGTTTGGGATTGTAATTGCTTGATAGATATTTTCAAGATCAGATTCATTACAGATACCTTCAAATTCATGATTAAAGTAGGTTCCTTCAATTTCGGGATCATCCGGAGTTGCTTCAATACCAAACTCTCTCCATATTTCATACAACTTTAAAAATTCTTCACTTCCTTCTGTTATTATTTCCATTTGCTTAAATTTTTGTAAATAATCGTGTCCGACAATCTTTTTAAACGTAGAATAATTGACAGTCATTGAATCATGTTTTATATCGTCGACCTGTACTTGGTCTGGTATTTCACTATGGGTATTTTTACCCAGGCACTTAGAATAGTCAATGGCATCCGGATTCCATGGAAATAATCCGCATGCTTTAAACCCATTGACTGATATCTTACTTTTTATGGTTTTGACGACTTCATGTAATATAGTGGCAAACACCTCTTTATTCAGTTCTTGAGCTGGATGTTCTCGCCGCCAAGCTACAACACCCTCCTTCCAACTATTTTTTATTGGTCGAAAAGCAGACACATCTGCTGGTTGTAAAATGCGTGTTGAATTTGGATATAACGATATCAATATAATTTGCAAATTTGTGCATAATTCACTGAGATGTATGTCTAAGTGTGTCTTATGACCGTCAACGAATAAAAGTACTGGAAACTTTACATTTAATTCTATTTAGTACAGATCCCAAAAGCGAATATCGGCATCGACCTGGAAATAAAACATATGTGGCTGTAAATTTGGATTTGGGCATTATTTGATATGTACTACAAGACGCTAAAAAGTTTACCATCGTCAGGGGTGTGCAACATGGGTAGATCCCACCCATATAATGTTTTTAGGGGGCGTTTTTTTAAACCCAATTAGTTTTTGATAAGGACATGGTACTTTATATTTTTGGGGTCGCTGATTACGAATATGATGTCAAAATTGTAGTTTAACAACTACAAACTGTTAAATCAGCTGCCAAAATAATAACATTCTGTTTTTTTAACATTATTTTTCGATTTAGCGGTTACTGTAAATAAGGAGGAATAAAAAAGATAAAAAAAGAGATGTAATTGAAATTTTAAACTAATTTATTTAATTTTTTTTATATAAATTGATGTAGAGGCTATCTAAATGTTCCTTTCATGTTGCTTATGGTACAACTATTGCAAGTACAGAAAATTTCATAGATATATAAATTGTTTAGAATTTAATTCTCTATAAATTGACCCAAACAAAATTTCGATTTTTCTATTACACTTCCAGTTACTCTTTTAACAGTTGAGGACACATTTAGTCGATGTTGCACACCCCTGAGAGTGGTAAACTTTTTTGCCTCTTTTTCTAGGCTTTTAATACTACCTTATTTCAAATTTTCAGCCACATATGTTGTTTTTCCAGTCTGTGGCCTAGAGTAATGTTAAGGCTATATAAATGGTTCTTTTGACGCCTTTACGGAAAAACTATTGCAAGTACAGAAAATTTCATAGATGTATAAGTTGTTTAGAATTGCATTCTCTATAAATTGACTATAACAAAATTTCGATTTTTCTATTACACTTCCAGTTACTCTTTTAACAGTTGAGGACACATTTATTCGATGTTGCACACCCCTGAGAGTGGTAAACTTTTTTGCCTCTTTTTCTTGGCTTTCAATACAAGCTTATTTTAAATTTTCAGCCACATATGTTGTTTTACGAAATGTAGCTTGTTTTTGCCTTTTGTTCAGGATCATCGAAAAAAACAGTTCTTTCGGGGTTCTTTTTTCGGAACAGGTAGTCAGAAATCAATATTTAATATAATGAACTAAAACGTTGAAATATCCTCTTTCATTATCCGTAAACGTTTTTAAGATATAACGTTTATGTAAAAAATGCCGTCAATATTACGATAAAAGTGCCCTTTTTAAGACGCGCGCACTTCATCTTAATTTCATAGAAATTACATGAAGTAGAGTAAATTTTTGAATACATCATTTGAAAGCACGTTAAATTACCTACAAAACCGTATATTTATTGTTTTGGAAATTACATTTTTCCATCTTACGCTAGCCTCTTAAAAATTTAATTTCAAGAAAAAAATAAAATTCAAAAAAGTTGAAATATTTAAGGGGTGTTTTTTTAAAACTGAAAATTGGTTTAACATAATTAGTAGCATGATGTCATTACAAATATATTATAGAACATATATCCAGAATATTTTTTAAATTTGAACTCTCTGTAGCTTATGGTACATTAATATGTAAAGAGTCGTCAGAAAAATGAAAAAGAAAACTTCTAGTACAATTTCAGGGATGATGAAAATAAATAAATTAAAAAATAACCCCATCAATTTAAAGCTAAAACCATCTTCTTTCCAAAAATTTACTCGAAATAATGATCTGACAATTCCTTACAAAATGGCAAACATTTTTGTGAGTCACTACGCTGTAAAATTTTCAATTTTCAGATTTCCAACGGTTTATCCCTATTTGTGTTTCATCGCGTTTTTCTGGAAAAGTACTATTGGTACAAAAATTTTTATAGATTCATAAATTGTTCAGAATTACATGCTCTATTAAATAGCTTTATCAGAATTTCGAAATTCTCATTTCTTTTCGAGCTAGTATTCTTTGAATGTTGAGGGCACATTTACTTCATGTTGCACACCCCTAGGAGTGGTAAACTTTTTTGTGTCTTTATGTAGACTCTTAAAGCTAGCTAATTGTAAATTTACAGCCACATATCGAGGGTCAAAGTGCAGTAGCTCGTATGGGAATTTTGCTAGTTTTCCAGGAAGTGCGAAAAACGATTCTAGAACGTTTATAGCTATATTTTTAATTTTTTTTGCAGTTGCAAGTAAACTAATATTTAAAGAATTGCATTTAACATTGTTTAAACAGTTATATCAAGAAAAAAGTCATATACGAGGTACTGCTATTGAGATACGCTAATCATATAAGGTAATGTATTAAGTAGAAATTCAAAATAATTAAGAAAAAATTTAACACTGGTCAAAAATAAGTATTTTTATTCATTTAAAAATATGCTATTATTTGGTACAACAACAGTAATAAGAACGAAACTTTTATTCAACAAATAAAAATGAACTATAGAATATAAAAATATGAAAAACTAAATCTTTATTTCAGAAGATCAAACAAATTCTAGCGATTCATAATAGGGCCAGCAATCTTTTGGAATAACTTGTTTGATTTCTTTAAGGTGATCAAACTTCTTTTTTGAGATCTTTTGCAGTCCATTGTTTAACTTGGGAAATTGTATGCCACTTAAGTTTATAGGTTTTGCTCTTCGTGGTAGGGCTTGAAATTCTTCATCAAAGTCTAATTTGAAGTGAATTTCCCCAGTTGGTTGATAACGGAGAGCTCTTATCTGAGTTACCACAGGATCTGATGTGATTTTACCTGGACGGATAGATTCATACTTTAATAATCTTTTCTGACTGTAGTTCAAAAAGAAATCATATTCGGGTGTCTTGACTAGATAAGGGTTACTCTTTTTTGCCTCTTTGGTAATTCTAACATAATCACAAGGTAAGTATACGTCCTTATTTTTTAAAGCTGTTTCGATAGTTGCATGTACACTATCGCACTCCATTTGAGTATGTCCTTTGACTAGAAATTTTTGTTGGATCTCTACTTCATAAGTTTCACTCAAATGGAGTAATGCGTTAGAAAGTGTACTATTGCGATTCTGGGCGGTACACCCATCAGAATATATAATTACCTGACGTTTGTCTTGTTTGTCCAGATAATTCTCTTTTAGATAGTCTATTATGCATGATGCGTAAGTTGAAGCTTGAAGGTCACTTTTGGTTTCATCAAACCAGTAGCAAGTTCCAGAGTTTTTTGCTAGATCATATACTGTAAAATTGTGGCAACATAATTTCAGTTTATAATACAGAGAACTGGCCTTAAGTTGAGGGCAGAGCTTGACAGCTTGGACATCCATTGTAATAACATTGCAGTTTCCCTTTACAGCTTCTTTTTTATCTTCTTCTTTTTCGGCTCTAGCACGATCTTTTTGCTTTCTGTGTAGCGTATATGACTGCTCGTCCAGATTGCCATTTTCATATTTGTAGCATTCGTCGCAACGATCTTTCCGCGGTCTAAATAACCCAATATTTAATTCACTTACCATTGCTGACAATGATGTTATGGATAAAACATTTTTATTATGTTCTTGGCATTGATTTTGGTATTCTTTGTATAACTGCGACATAGATTGGAAATGCTGTTCCAAGTACATTTTAGACGTATCTCTTCTGCAATAGTGCGCTGGCAATTTATTAAGGGACTCTAAAAACTGTTTCATATGAGATGAATCTTCTTTAAATACATTTTTTCTTGTTGGTCTATTCTGTACAATGCTTTCGCTGCGTTCTACAATTCCATCTTGATTACCACTTATCCAGTTTCGTATTGACCATTCCCCAAGTCCTGTCGTGTTTAGATACATTCTTTTGCAGACTGCCACTTTAAGATGGTTTATTTTTAATGTGTATTTAAATGTTGATTTTCTTCTGGAGTCAGGTTTAGATCTCTTTGGTATATTCAACGCTACAGTGTTGCATACAAATACTTTGCGTTGGTCCCACGACATTTTATTCCAAAATTTGTCAAATAACTTCTTTCGATCTTCTTCCTTAAATAATGAACACTTCAAACTTGATTTTTCTTTCAGAACACATTCGCAAGGTGGTTTCAATTTTCTTTCGGGTCTTTTGGTATTATTAAAAGTATTTTTTTGACCCTTTGGTTTAGTAAACCCCAAGTACTCTTCGCCTTTCATTCTCTTTAATTTATTGAGTGTCCGCTGGTTTTCAGCACTTCGTTTTGTGTTTCGTTTGGTTTCTTGAGGAGCTTCGTTTTCATTAGTCAGATCTGTATCCCTTTCCCTGTTTTCGCTTTTTTCATCTTGTTCTTGTTCATTTAATTCTATAAATTCTCCGGCTTCTTCAAGATTTTCCGATTCTTCTAATAAATCTGTGTTAATACTATTCGATGTTCCGTTTAAGAGAAAATTTTCGTTTTCTTTATCAAGCTCCACGTCTTCATTTCTTTCTTCTCGTTCTTGTCTATTTTCTTGAGGTAGGAATGAACTTCTACTAAGTACTTCTACGGAAGTTAATTTTTGTGGAATTAATGGAGTATTGATATTATCGATGGTGCTGCAGAAAATTTCATCAATACTAATAGATTCAAAAGTCACGTGAGTATTGCTGAAAGGATAATCTTCTAAAAGCAATATTTCAGCGTTTTCTATATCTATATTATCGGTGTTAGTTCCATCATTTTCTCTATAAGAAACAGTAGACATACTACAGTATTTTAGATCATTTTGGACATCAACCTGACTAGATTCATTAAAATTGCACTCATTAGTTAAATTTAATTTTTTTTTACTTTTGGCATAATCTTTGGTTTCATTAACTTTAATTAAATTATCACTGTTGACGATTTTTGCTAATTCTAAAATTCTTTTTGTTCTTGATTGTGCCATGACGATCACTTCTGAAATAAAGAAAGTACTGCAGTACCTCGTATAAATCTCTATAAACAGCATGCAGGAGCTCGTATATTATAGCTCTCACAAACTCTTATTTTAGTATACACAAATGTAATTTAATGAAGCAATATGATATACCATCAAGCTTTAAAAACGTTGAAGTTTAATATTTGATAATAGAATGCGTCTAAGAAGCTCCAATTTTGTTTTAATGAAAATAATAGAAGTACACTACTTACCAGAATCGTTCCAATACAAATCACAATGGCTTACTATAAGCATACGAGCTAATGCATTTTAAAAACCGATTCATTTATGCGAGGTTCTGCATTTAAGTAAATAACTTCATAAATAGAAAACTTTAATATTATTAAACCATCACAATAGATGGAGCGCATTATATTATACACAGAACAACTAAAACGTCAAAAGTGAAAAAAAGTCACATACGAGGTACTGCACTTTGACCCTCGATATGTCGTTTTTCCAGGTTGAAACCGATAGACCCTGTACTAATTAGAGCCGGATAAAAGACGTTACTAATATATTCATAAAAAACCTCTGAGGTCATCCAACCTGAATCGCTTAAACCAATTCCCCACTTTTCGGGTACAGAGGCTGCAATAGCTGCTGGTAGCCTTTTGTAAGGGTAAATTATCATTGGAGGTGTAACCTCTCCAGAGGCTCCAAAGGAGAACATCACAGTAATTGAAGTTTTAGATTTTCCAACATCGATCTCGTACACGTTCCGAGTCCCTCTAGGAGCCAGTACTTTCTTATTTTGAGGGCATAGTTGAAACCCCGTTTCATCTCCGTTATAGATTCTGCTTGGATCCTCAAGTATATCCGCCAAACCTTCTTCAATCAAAAAGGTGTGTACGTTATGAAACCATTTTCTAATGTTCTCCTCAGAAACTCGGGAACTTGACGAAGTTACACCTTCCGGAGTTCTACTTGCGATATCCTCATGTCTTCTGAGAAAAGCCTTATACCACCCTATACCGGGAAAATTATCTTTAAATGGGTTTTCTCTAGGCGATTTGTCTAAAAATTGTTTCACGGAGCATTGCACATCTTCCATTCGTCTAGGGAATCCCTTTTTAGAACAATCAAAAATCCACTGCTTTAAGCCTCATTCAGATAGGTGGTAGTGCAGTGCAGTTGCCTTGCAGCGCAGTTGCCTTGCAAGGCGAACTTACGAAGCATTCACATAAGAAAATTTAAATACTACGCCAGTTAGCAACGACCAATTAAAAGCGATAATGTCGTTCATGCGTAGTCGTGTAGTCGAGTTGTTTTCTATTTATTTATCAGTAGAGCAGACCGAGCTGGCGCACGAGTTGGAAAAATTTTCCGACGCGGTTTCTTTTTTAATTCGTATTCTTGACACTTTAGACAACGTAAAACTGCAAGGTGCCGGCAGTTTTTGTGGTCACGTTTCCCTAGGACCGCTGTTGAAAATTGCAGACGATTGATGTCATTATTTCAGAATTTGTTCATCAGATTTCTAAAAAAAAATTTTTATCAGAAAGCTTATAAGATATTATTCATAATTTGTTAATATATATTTTTTAATATCTCCTCTAGTTATCTTGAAAAACCTCAAAAATCATTAATTTTCGTTAAAAAAAAAGTGATATGTCATCACATGACTTTTTCATTTTAGAGTGCCTCCTAGTGGGGGGATTGTAATCAAAATCTTATGGCTTCGACTCACAACCTCAAGAAAGCTCTATATGAAATTTGAAGTCAGTCGGTTAAGTCAGTCCAGAGTTAGCTGGCGGAGAAGAACTTCTCTAAAATTCGTATAAATTATGGAAATTATGGTAAATTATATAAAGTCTTTTTTAAGGTACCAAAAGAGGTTTCTTAAAACAAACTTTACATTATATTAATTTATTAATGTTAGATACATATTCGGTAGGTAAATTAACACTTCAGAAGTATAAACAAGGTCTCTAACACAAAATTTAGTCGTGCAGCAAGAACATACGAAATGAACATAAATTCACATAAACCATCATAAAAGAAGAAAATCGGGGCGAATTTTGAATATAATTTTTTCCAGGAATGAGAGATAAGTATAATGTCATATATGCATGCTCCGTAGAATGTGTGCTTTCCTGGCAGAGGTACTGAAGTCAATTAAAGAGTACCAAAATTTATTAGTTGCAAAAATTTAATTCCATTCTTGGCGAGATTAAAAAATAAGCAGTTTGGGTAAGTACCAGGGGCGTAACTAGCGGGGTGCGGTGGGTGCAAAGCACACAGGCCCCCGTCCAAGAGGGGCCCCCGACCGTTGTCACCTTCTCCCAAATTAATTTTTTTAAATTAATTTTGGCTGCCGTTTTACCCTATGGGCTAAACTTACTAAAGCTCAAGGTGCCAAAATCTAAGGGGCGCCAAATTTACAACTTTAAAACGCGTTGACCTTCAGATGACAAAAATTTTGGCCTGTGGCGCTTTGGGGGTAAACCCCTGAGACTTCCCCCACACGCATACTTTGAGAGCCACCGAATAACTTTTATCCAAGGCACCATGAAGCCTAAGCCCTAGAGCCACTGTTTTTCAAGATCGCAGAGAATCAAAATGTATCGGAACACCATTTATTTCTTATGGACAGCTTCCTGACTTTAATTTTAGAATTTACTGCTTTTCAAAAACTATGTATTAATAAATAGAGGCCCCCACCATTAACTTTGCACACGGGCTCCTGGAGTACTTGTTGCGCCACTGGTAAGTACGTTTACTTTTCCACACCACCTGTATTCTATCAATACATTTTTGGCCAAAACTTAGAAATTTCAAATGTTTGGGTCTTTGGCTAAAAATCACGTCCAAAAGATCGCGTGTACTTGGTTGCCACCTAGGCCGAGTTTTTCATTGGGAGTTTAAACTACGTTTCATCTGAACGAAGTTCAAGCTCATGCGCCGTAACTCGTTTACGTTACAGTAAAAGTACAGCGCATGAGATTGATCTTCGTTGAGATGGAACGTAATTTAAACTCCTAATGAAAAACTCGGCCTTGGTATCTAATTCATTAGGAGACACAATTACGAACATTCTACCTGCTTTCCATACTTTTACAGGGTGCGACACAATGAGCAAAATATCTACAAAAAATGCTGGATTTAAAATTATAAAGAAAAGGGAAGTACAAGAAGCTCTTACGCCATTGGGAAATGGACTACCTTTCACGACTACGCAATTATCATGTTTGGAAAATATATATTTAAAATTAATTAATAAACCAGGTGATACTGCTGAGGACGCTCGTTACTTGTACATGTGCATTTCACGTTCTCTGGGTACAGGGGTAGCTTTAGATACTACTTTACAGCTCATACAGGTGGTGCATGAGATGATAATTGCGAAGTCGTGAAAGGACTAATAATAATAATAATAGGAAAAGCAACTAATAAATTTTGGTACTCTTTAATTGACTTCAGTACATCTGCCAGGAAAGCACACATTCTACGGAGCATGCATATATGACATTATACTTATCTCTCATTCCTGGAAAAAATTATATTCAAAATTCGCCCCGATTTTCTTCTTTTATGATGGTTTATGTGAATTTATGTTTATTTCGTATGTTCTTGCTGTACGACTAAATTTTGTGTTAGAGACCTTGTTTATACTTCTGAAGTGTTAATTTACCTACCGAATATGTATCTAACATTAATAAATTAATATAATGTCAAGTTTGTTTTAAGAAACCTCTTTTGGTACCTTAAAAAAGACTTTATATAATTTACCATAATTTCCATAATTTATACGAATTTTAGAGAAGTTCTTCTCCGCCAGCTAACTCTGGACTGACTTAACCGACTGACTTGAAATTTCATATAGAGCTTTCTTGAGGTTGTGAGTCGAAGCCATAAGATTTTGATTACAATCCCCCTACTAGGGGGTACTCTAAAATGATAAAGTCATGTGATGACATATCACTTTTTTTTTAACAAAAATTAATGATTTTTGAGGTTTTTTAAGATAACTAGAGGAGATATTCAAAAATATATAATAACAAATTATGAATAATATCTTATAAGCTTTCAGATAAAAAAATTTTTTTAGAAATCTGATGAACAAATTCTGAAATAATGACGTAAATCGTCTGCAATTTTCAACAGCGGTCCTAGGGAAACGTGACCACAAAAACTGCCGGCACCTTACAGTTTTACGTTGTCTAAAGTGTCAAGAATACGAATCAAGAGAGAAACCGCGTCGGAAAATTTTTCCTACTAGTGCGCCAGCTCGGTCTCGTCTACAGCTATTTTTAAAGTGTGTAGTTTGCAGGTTATTTAAGTAGTTTATTACATTATTTTTAATTTTTTTGTCGTAATTGGCTGTGCTGTGGGTTTGAGTTTTATGCGAAAGTGTATTTATTAAGAGTGTACAACAAGTAAAGTTTAGGTTTTTAAGTAAGTTTTATTGCAATTTGCTTGAAATAATATTTTAATTGTAATTATTTTAGTTAATATCTTAATATGAATATTGCATCTTCACTTCAACAGCAGCGACAAGCCCACCTTTTGTTAGCGGCAACTGCTGCACTTTTATTAATAAAATATATGAATAAAAAGAAAAATCGTCGCCACCGCCGTTGGTGGGTTCGCCCCGTTAATAGAAATAAGGTTGGACAAAGCGATTACAATAACCTATTTCAAGAAATGAGACTTCAAGATACAGAAATGTTTTTTAATTATACAAGGATGAGTGTGGTAGTGTTCGATAAGCTATTACATTTAGTCGGACCACATCTTAAGAAAACAAGTAATCGTCCAAGCCTGTCCGAAGGATGTCGTTTAGCTATGACTTTAAGGTAACTATACACTGTACACCATGTAAAAATTATCCGCGAAATAATGTGTAATAATTTAGATTATTAGCTACAGGAGATGCGATACCATCAATAGCATTTTCGTATAGATGTGGTAGATCTACTGTGTGTGAAGTGTATAGAGAGACCTGTGAAGCAATATGGTACACTTTGAATAAAGTAGTAATGCCAGTTTGCAATGCTAATTCATGGAAGGAGAAAATTGATGATTTTACCACATTGTGGCAGTTTCCGAATTGTTGTGGAGCGATTGATGGTAAACACATAGCTATGAAATGTCCTACTAAATCAGGATCAATGTATTACAACTATAAGAAGTTCTTCAGTATTGTTCTTTTAGCGGTATGTGACGCCAAGTATAATTTTATTTATGTAAATATTGGAGCATATGGTTCTGAAATGGCCTTCATTGGGCCATTGTTTAAACAGCAAAACATTAGATCTACCGGAAGATATATTATTGCCAGGAACTAGCACAAAATTCCCAAGTTTTTTTGTTGGTGACGAAGCGTTTCCATTAACCACAAATTTATTAAGACCTTACAGTGGGAGATATTTAGCGGAAGATAAGCGAATATTTAATTATAGGCTAAGCAGAGCCAGACGATGCATTGAAAATACTCTGGGTATACTTGCAGCTAGGTGGAGAATTTTCCACCGAACAATAAATGCAAATCCTGAATCGGTGGACTCAATTATAAAAGCTACAGTTTGTCTACACAACTTCATCAAAATGAATGAACGCCATTTTAATAATAGAAGGTACTGCTCACAGTCATTTGTAGACCGTGAAGTTGGAGGTGTTATGCAGCTTGGTGAATGGCGAGATATTGTAAGTAATGAAAATGCCTTACGATCTTTAACAACTTTGAATAGAAGGATTGGGAGTCGAAATGCCTCCAGAGATGCTTTTGAAAACAGAGATGTAATGAAAGATTATGTCAACAGCGTTGGAGCCGTAGAATGGCAAATTCAGCATGTTAGAACATAATTATTTTACATTTTAAAAACTTAAGTTATGTACCTAAATTTTTATTTAATCACAAAGTAAAAAATATTACAAAATATAACAATTCATTTTTGTTTTTTACTCTTTCAATTTTTTTCTTAAAATGTCTGAAATTTCAAAAATGGCATCATCGCAGACCCTTGCTGACAACCTTTTTAAAGTTTTGGTTACGAAACCACCAAAAGCATCCACATGGTCTGAATCAGCTGGTTTAGCACAAGTTGATTCAGCAGCATCTGCAATTCTACTTATCAAATGTTCAATATTTGGTCCCTCGCTGCTCTTCTTATTTTTAATTTTGGGGGTAGAGCAATGCTTAAATGGCTGTTGTTGCGATTGCCCTGTTAAATATAACATATTATTAAACAAATTAATTAATTTTTATAGTTCGTGTACCTTCATTGTGACTCGACTTCTCAATTATAAACAAACTCTGAGATGTGTTAGCTTCTTCTTCAAGTGCTATAAAACAAAAGAATTAGAAGAATTTTGTATTATTTATTGCAGTTTACTGACTTTGACTGAATTCTTCAATAATACTGTCCCCAATGCTTGCATTTGTGCTGGTCGGACTTTTGTGACATTGGTGAAAATAAATGTTTATCACATGCCATATCAAGGTATTCCTCAGCTGTTATGACACTCAATTTTGTGCATGCCGACCTTTAAGAGAAGAATCGATAAAAAATTGTACGTTGATATTCTACATCTAAATATACTCACTTTCTAGAAACTTGAACCTTATCTAAAAAACTAAGTGTTTTCAGTAAATGCCATGGTTCAAAGTCTATTTGGCCACTACCACTTTTACCAATTACTTTCAATTTTTCTTTCCGGTACTTTTCACGCAGGGCTTTAAATCTATTAACCACGTGTTCAGCTACAAAACACAAGTTAGTACATAATATCATGGCTATTGAGTAGTACCTATTTCAATAAACAGAAAAATTAAATTACTTACGAGTACAATTTAATACACTTGCAATCTCCTTTATGGCATTTTCTTTTTTATTTTTATTTTTAAAGTCATTAGTTGACTTATCCCATATAGCTGGGTAAGAGGCTACCATTTCAGCTAATAAATTGTCAAAATCACTCATTGTTTTTTATAAATAAATTACCAAATAATGAAGCATGTGATTAAGGCCGGTCACATACTTATACGACTTTTGTTGACGACACGTCGCCGACATGTCCTCTCAAATTGCAACACTTGCATTTTTATGTAGACTCACACACTCATCAAACACGTCGCAAACAAGATAAAACGTGTCGTAAACAAATTTCATACGACCGTGCATGTTCCAATTTCAAACGACACTTGTTGCTTGAACTGTGAAGTATTATTTGTTTAATTAATTTTGTCTATAATTTTCTTAAAATGGAAGCAAGTGCTGATTCTTTTTCATCTTTAAAGTTTGTGCAAATAGTAGAAAAATATAAAGTGTTATATGATCACACTCTTGAAGATTATTCTAACCGCCAAATTCAAGAAAAAACGTGGAAGCAAGTAGGAAATGAATTCAACGAGACAGGTATTTATACATTTTTTATTAAAGTAATATTTTATGAAAGGGGGTTATAAGCAAAAATATTTGATTTACAAATTAAAAGCTAGACACAATATTGATGTTGCCAAGGTAATGCTGCGTATGGCTTATTTAAATAAGTACACAATCTTTCACGTAATTCTATCGCATCGTCTTTGCTTCTGTGACTTCGAGGATGAAAATTCTCTAGCATTTGTGACCCATTATTGCTATCTAATAATTCACATGTAACATCTGACATTTTTCCATTCATTTGTCTAACAAAATTATGTAATACACAAATCGCTTTTACTATTTTATCGACTTTATTTGGGGAGCATAGAATAGGTTTTTC
This sequence comes from Malthinus seriepunctatus, assembly GCA_963924605.1. NCBI lineage: Eukaryota > Metazoa > Arthropoda > Insecta > Coleoptera > Cantharidae > Malthinus > Malthinus seriepunctatus. The sequence goes on along the minus strand of OZ004600.1, from coordinate 25,398,621 downwards.
TAATAATTTAAATTTTGACACCAAGATACCAAACGCACATTCTACACTACGACGAGCTCGAGATAATCTATAATTAAATATTCGTTTTTCATTGGTTAGATCCCTTGATGGATAAGGTTTCAATAAATTTTTAGATAAAGGAAATGCTGCATCTCCAACAAAATAATAGGGAAAGGCTTCGCCTTGAAGTTCTTGAGGCAAAGGATTGGTGATGGAATATTCAGTGTGTTTGCTTTGAAGTTTCGCCCAAAACTTGAATTTTTAAATACTCCACCATCACTATTTCTCCCATAATCGCCAACATCAATTGCAATAAAATTACTATCTGCATCTGCTACTGCCAATAATTGCAAAGAAAAATAATTTTTATAGTTGTAAAAGGCGGATCCAGTTTTTGCCGGACAATTGATTCTGATATGTTTACCGTCGATACTTCCAATGCAATTGGGTAAATTCCAAAGTTCGTTAAATCGTCGAGCACTTTCAATCCATGTTAGTTCACTCGGAATAGGCAAATATTCTTCGTGTAAACATGACCAAATACTATCTGACACTTTTTCAACTATTTGTCCAATTGTAGATGCTCCTCTCATAAATTGAAAATATAATTGTTTGAAACTCATTCCGGTTGCAAAATATCTAAAAGTAATAATAATTTTAGGTGCGTCATGTAAGGAAAGGTGGAAGAATATTCGGTCTGCGTATTCAAGATTTTTAAGGCAAAAACCAGCATCTGGCTCGGCTGCGACATTAAAAAAGAAATATTATTTAGCTGATTATTTGTCTTTTCTCATGCCTTTCACTAAATCTAGGCAACAAAAAAGTAGTATCCCGTCTCCTAAAAACATAAATGAGGAAATCGATAATTCTACTCAAGAAGATTACGACAATGTAAATGCTGAATCTGAAGTGCAAGAGTTAGACGGTGAAAATCAGAATGCAGAAGAAACTTTAAACATAATCAACGAAAACCAAACTCCTACACCAAAAATTAATAGAAAACGCAAAGAAGTAGATCCTTTAGAGAAATGTGCTATGGACTACTTTACTTTCAAGAAAAGTAAGGTTGACAATGAAAAACCTGAAGACGCTGATTTCCTTTTTCTTAAAAGTCTCCTTCCTGATTTACATATAATGACAAACTCTCAGAAGCACGAATTCAAGTGCAAAACAATGCAAACTATTGGAGATATTCTTTATAAGTCGCCAATTAATCAATCACGTTTGAACTACAATTATAACTCAGGATACCATACAACCGTATCATCAATTCGTCCATCGTCTCAGTTATCTCAAGCACCATCTACAAATTCGTATCCATCAACTGTAAATACGCCTCTCCAATCGCCAAATTCTACTGATTATGAATTTGTTACTTTTATGCCACAATAGTGATGTAATATAAATAAAAATTAAAACGTACCGTAATGTTATAATTAATTTTTCCTCAGGTGTAATTGCGTCTCTAAATTTAGTATTACATTTTTTAATAGAAGGGCCCACTCTGTTCAAAAGCGTCTGAAATGTCTCTCGAGACATTCTGTAGAACGACCTAAATTTTTCTGCGTCCATAAGCATTTCATTACTGGTGCAACTTGTAACTATGCTTCTATGCAGATTGGCAGAACTGTATGGGTGCACCCAGTATTTGCGCTTTTTCTTTTTTCTTCGCTGTAATAATAGCGTATAGTCAAATTTTTTAAAGACTACCGACACGTGACCACCTTTATATGTATAAATAAACATGAAAACGACTTATTTCGTGAGTTTAATTAGTTAATTTAGTTAATACATTTATTGCTAATTATTATTAAATATTTATTTAGAAAATTTATAATTAAATTAATTATTTATTCAATATTTTAAAAGTCACGTGTCGGTAGTCTTTTAAAAATTCGAGTGTAAGTATTAATGCGTCTTCATCTGACGACATATCGTGTCGAACTGGTGTGCGAGTACGAAGGTTTTGTCTACAACATTTTGTTTGCGACGAGCATCCAACACACGTCGTAAACAAAATTCATTCGACATGTCGTATAAGTATGTGACCGGCCTTAAACAACGTGAACGGAGGTCATTGACGAACAGCTGTCTATCAACTACCACTACCACGCATGAACTATCGTGTGACGAAATCGATTCCTATTGGTCGTTGCTAGTTTGTGCGGCGTGGTGTAGTGCAGAAGTTTGGAGTTTACAAACTTTTACCATCGCTTGCAATGCGTCTACCACTACCGACACCTATCTGAATGCTCGTATTTAAAATAAGCAGGTTTTAAATTTCTTCAACTGCACTGCAAGGCAACTGCACTGCACTACCACCTATCTGAATGAGGCTTTAGAGTATTCTCTTCTTCCACACTTAGTACTGTAGGTGGGCCGTGTCTAGATTTTGTTGGGGGATTTTTTAATCGAAATTGAATTGTAGATCTTGGTATGTTAAACGTTATACCAGCCTTCTTCTTGGACATTCCATTTTCCACAGCCTCTATTGCCTTTTTTAAATGTTCGTCATTGTATTTTTTGGAATAGCTCCACCCAGATTTAATTTTTGGCATTTTTATAATATTTTTTCAACATCTGCGAATACGTTACTTTGCATTAACAAAATCCGATTACAGTAATTGGCATAGCAAACTTTCAGTAATTGGCATGGGTGCCAGTTACTGTTAAGAAGCGACATTTAAGTATTTCGTCTATCTTTTTCGAACTGTAGGAACTTTATAAATGGAGAAAAAGAGAAAAAGTCAAATTATTTAAGATCGCCGAGAAATACAATCATTGGCACCCATGCCAATTACTAAAATTGAAAGTTTTTGAAAGACAGTGATTGGCATCCCTAATATTTTTTAAAATATAGATATTTCGAGATTAATTAATAGGGAAAAGCCTAATTATTTACTATTTCGTAACGACAATCATAAGTTAATAGTGCAAAAATGAAAATTATCAAAGTTACAAAGTTTAAATATTCATCAGGTTCTTAGTATTTTGTTAAGGACTTACCATAATTTCACAACACGTGTAGGTTGGCGAACAATTTTAGCGCTAGTTTCTTGTGCTGCCAACCAAATAATTTACAACTTAACGTGTGTGTGTAGAAATGACAGAGCTGCAATCTAGTGTACTTATACTTAACCTATTAGAGACAGATTTCTTATTATTTTAGATTAAATTTTATTGTGCCAATAACTATCGTAGTGCCAACTACTATACTTGTTACCCTACCTCTCAACGATGATTTTATACCACATCACAGCACTCTAGAAACCTGCGTAATTTTTTAAAAATAATTTTCTTTTTGTTTAGAAATTAATTTTTTTGATGCTACTGTATATAAAATTTAATGTAGGTATCAAAAAAGTAAAAACATATATGGTGTTTCATTTAAAAATAAAAAGTTTACTTCATTTCCGGTGTAATTGGAAGTGACAGAATTTTCACAAGTAGTTAAAACAATTGCAATTTATGTGAATATAATCCACACCAAATTTCATTTTGACATGTTAATAAATAACAGAGTTATAAGATAAAATAATATAAAATTGTAGTTGTCAAAACCACCTACAATTACACCCCATTCGTCATCATTTTCTAAATTTGAATCCACTGATAAATCACTATCGGAATCAGATTCTTCCATAACAACTTTTCTTGTACATCTTCTTATCGAAGTGGAAGGCCCTTCGTTACTTGCATAATCAGCAGAAGAACTCGAGTCTTCTCCGGAATTATCAAGATCTTCATCACTCGTATCGATTATTTCATCCATAAATGCTTGTTCTTTTTCATCTGCCATTTCAATTTAAATATAATTTATAAAATGCGCGTACTTAACTTTTAACAGTTCAAACAAACTTTAAATTGACTAATGAATGCTACTGCCCAAATTTTCTTATGTATATCAAACCAAATATTCAAGATCAAACCTGTAAATGCAAGTATATAACGCGCTAAATGGTGTGTATTCTAGCAGACACACGCGACGCAAGATTAATTGTACGCGGCGTGTATGTTTTAGCCACACAGTCATAAGGACATTCCAAAATATGAATTTTTATAAAATCCTGGTAGTTTATATATTTTTAGCGTTAAATATAAAAAATATATTTAAAAATAAACCGTGGCCCACAGGACCCTACTAGCAAAATCGGCGCGGCAGTCAACGTGTTAAACTTTTATAAATATGGGGGATGTCATATACTATAAAAATGTCATTGTTATTGAGTTTAAAAAACGGTTTTTCCACAGTTGTCCCTAACATTTTAAACGCAGAAACATTGCTGGTTCCCTGGTCTCCCACTACATCTTTGATAATTAATCCGGTGATATTAATTAATGACTTCTTTTATCAAATCTGCCAAAGTCTTATATTGTACGACGGCGTTACTTAAAAAATATGGGATTGGAAGTTTCCATTTGACATACATGCCTCTTACCATAAAAACTAAAGCTTTTTTTGCTAAATTATTGGTCCGGTCCAACGTTCTTAAATCTTGAAATCCTTCAACAATATCTAGGGCTTTAGAATATTCTAAAAGTTGTTTTATCGATATTTCGCCCAAGAGCAAAACACAATTTTTTTCGAGCATATCATGGAATCCGCTTTAATTTTGATATGATTTAGTAATCTTGTACTAAAACCTGGTATAAATAATTTTGATCTACCTATCCAAGTTTTCACTGTAGATAATGCAGGAAGATTTATTTTAAGACGCCGAAGAAATAAATATGCAGAAGGAGATTTGTAGTACAACGCCATGGCCAGGTTCCTTTCATCTTTTCGCCACTCTGATTTTTTTGTATGAAATAATTACATTTTGACTAAGCATTTTCCATGAACAGAGTCAAAATTGTAAGATTCAGTCATTTGGTATAAAGTTAGTTTTTGCTTGTGAAATAATCGTAGTTTTGAAATTTGAGATCTTTTATTTTTTAACAATTTCTGTTGCTTTGCTATTTTATTTTTTTACTTTTCTATTTTTATCCGCTTTGGAGTTAACTCATCGTGAAAGAGCTTTCTTTTAGACGTTTTAGAAATTGGGGATGAAAATTGTATAAAAAAATTACCAGACGGTGAAGTATTTATTGATGCCTTATTGCTACTTTCTTGAGCAGTTGATGGGGAGATGTAAGATTCTGTTGGAAAAATTTCGCTAGCAAATGGATATTGTCTTACTGGCAAAATTTTGCGGTTTATTACAGGCGAATCATTTGATATTTTTGAATGAGGTGGGGATAGTACTTGGATGGAGTCTATTTTTTTCGGAACTTGTAAATTGATTATCAGTAAAATGTTTATAACAAATATATTTAGATTTTAAACTTTTTGGCGATAATGTAGCAACATCAATGTTGCCACAATTTAATATCCATTGTTTGCAACGATTTTCATTTTTAACTGGAAATCTAAATAAACTTATTTTATCTTTAGATGTTTTCTACTGACTGCTACGTCTCCCGATTACCGGAAACTGACTTGATACCTCAATTGGCACATGGAAAAATCCATTTTTCAAATCGATTGTCAAAAACATAGTAGCCCCTACCAATTTATCTATCTGATCTTCTATGATAGGACGGATAGCGATCTTTAACAATTTTTTTATTCAGCTTTATATAATCTACGCATATTCTTTTTCCGCCATCTGTCTTTTTCACTAATACAATAGGACTTGCAAAATCGGAATTGCTAGGAACTATGATGCCTTCTTTTATCCATTGCTTCAGTTGAGTTTGAAGCGTACCGATCTCTCTAGCCTTCGAAATTGGTAACGTCCAATACTTAAAAACTAAAACTCCTCACCTACCTCACTGGAACTTATTTACTGGAAACTTTTACTACCTAATTACTTTTATTTTTAATTTAAGTTTGGGCGCCAATATGTTTTATGGAGATCACATATAAACCATAATAATCGAAATTAACCCTTAACTATTTCCAGCTACCTCATGGAGAACCTCTTATGCTAGGGCTACATCTGCGTTAACGTCTAACAGTATAAAACGCGTTATTTAACGAGAGAAAAAATTACGCGCTAAATTACATCCTTTTGAATGGCTACATTTACGTGTATGTTTTTAGTGACGGTTAACGTAGTTCTTTGTGCATTAAATTCAAGATGGATTCTAAAGCGGCTGCACTGCTTTATTATATAAGCGCTTGTAACTTTTTTTTGAATGTTCAGTATTATTGGAAACCGAAAGAAAAAGTGAGACTTAAAAGAAGATGGTGGATGATAACAATGCATCGACGTCGAACACGGTAAATGTCTAGAGTAGATAAATATTCTAAATTAATAATAAAAAAGCGTTTAAAGTGTTCATTATTGAGTTAACATGTACAGGTATACACTACACTCAATAAATTCATAAATATATTTAATTTTCCAGAAATACAATGGAGCAATTGTTTTCTGATTTGTTGGCCGAACAATCTCTACAGTTTTATAACTTTGTTCGAATGTCAACAACTGATTTTGAAACATTGCTTAATAAAGTGGGTCCACTAATTTTCAAAAGAGACACCAGATTTCGAGAAGCTATTCCAGAAAAAATGCGTTTGGCAGTAACTCTACGGTATTATGCTACAGGAGACAGCTTCAGAAGTTTACATTTCTTGTTTAAAATTTCTCACCAACTCATTTCTAAGATCGTAAAGGAAGTCAGCTCGGCTATCGTTATAGTTCTAAAGGATATGATAAAGGTAAATGAAAGGGTTTATTTTGTGGTAACATTTTATTTTTAACCCACATGCGCCACAGGTAAGAATTTTTTAAGTAATTTGTAATATTGTATTAAGAGAAAGAAGTCATGTCATATTTTATTTTAAACATTTGAGCACATTATGTAGTTACTTCAATTTTTAAAATAGGTGATTAAACGGTATTTTCATTATTTCTGTAGCCACCTGCAATTAGTACATCATTAGACAGGATTTGTACTGCCCCTGTTTCTGACATTCCTAGAATACGCGGCCTTGCTGCTGCTTCAAAATTTAATTCCTGAGTTAGTGGGTGTAAGTAAGTGTTTGTTTCCATTCGTTCCAGATTGCCGTGGTTCTGTTGGTATACTTCTGCAGAAGTGCAACGTGAAGTTGATGAATGAATATCTAGTTCATAGTGTGAGTTTGGTGTACTTGAATATGGTGTAATGTTGCTGTCTTGGAATTCACCGTGTTCACGAGACTGACGTTTTTCCATATGTGAATTAAAGATTAAGTTTTGAATAGAATTCATAAGAATCTCTCTTTCATCGCAGTCACTAATTTTTCTTATTTTGGCCGCAATCATAAATCCAAAGTGATCATACTCATCCATTGCGCTTGTATGCTTTTCAGCAGACATTGATTTCAAACATTTAAAAGCTTCATCCATTTGGTTTTTAGCTGCAAGTATTTCTGGCGGCATTTTCTTTGTAACATGACGAAATTGTTGTGTGGGTTGTTTATAATTTGATTGAGAACTAAGGGGACGTTTAACTGTTTTAGATTGTGCAAAAACTTTAGAACCTTCTTCTGATCTGCTTTCAGAAGAAAGAACTTCTGAACTTTCACGATCAAGTCCTTGAGTTTCTTGTGTCTCCTCTCTCACAGTTTCTACATCAGGCGAAGCCGGCGTAGTCGGCGTAGAGAGCTAAAAAGAAAACATTTAACAAACAATACTTTGTTTTTCAGATGCCTACTAACGAAAATGGGTGGTTAGAAAAAGAAGCTCAATTCAGAGACACTTTCCCTCATTGCTTGGGGGCATTAGACGGAAAACATGTCGTAATATTAGCACCGATACATAGTGGATCAGAATTTTACAATTACAAGCATTGTTTCAGCATTGTTTTGCTCGCTTTAGTAGATCGTAACTTTTGTTTCATGTTTTGTGACATTGGATGCAGAGGGAGAATCAGCGATGGAGGAGTATTTAGAAATAGCGTTTTGTACGATAAAATCCAAACAAACACTTTAAATCTACCACAACCTGCTCCAATGCGCGATGGTGATATAAATATGCCATATGTTTTTGTTGCTGACAATGCCTTCCCACTACATGAAAATTTAATGAAACCTTTTCCTGGTGACCATCCAGAAGGAAGTTTAAAGCGAAACTTTAATAGAAAACTTTCCTCTGCTCGTATCGTGGTAGAAAATGCCTTTGGCATAATGTCTGCAGTTTTTCGAGTACTCAGAAAACCTATTGCTCTACAGCCAATACGAGCGACAGAAGTTGTGATGGCATGTTGTTTATTGCATAACTTTTTAAGAAATAGTGCTTCTTCTTCAAATATTTATACTCCACCAGGCTTTGCAGACACTATTGAAAATGGGGAAGTCACTTTACCCGGAACATGGAGAACAGACATAGGAACTGAGGTTGGTGGTGCTTTAAGATCGTTTCCAAAAACGGCGAGACGTGCAAATTTATCAGCAATGAACGTTAGAAATAAATTAGCCGAATATTGTAATGCATGAAAAAGAAGCTACTGAATTTAAAAATAAAAAGCAAACAAAATTTGTAAATTAGTGCTTACTCCTCATGTAATTAGTAATAAGTATACCTATCAAAATAATTAATTAAATGGTTGAAATACTGAAACAATTGGAACATTTTATAGTAAAATAAAATATTGTGAAACTTAACGAAGTGTTTAAATTTAGTAACTACTGTGATTCTCATAATGTTTCACCAACAGCTAAGCGAAAATCAATTCTTTGTATTTTAAGTAGAGGTAGGTACCTAATTATTAATTATAAAAAATGATAATCTCACCTCAGTGGCCATGGTTGTATTACCCTCGTATATAGGTTTCAGGAAGTCGTTCATAATATTAAAAGCGAACCAATTCGTCGTATAAATGTCGCTTGTTCCTGCACCAGACTTAAGAGATTTCTTGTATTTATTTAAATGGATTCGATAATAACCCATAAGAGAATCTTTTTTCTTCTTTAGTTCCTCTATTGTTGTGGAAAATGACAATGCTTCTGAAATTCTACGCCAAGCGTCACTTTGAGCACCACGATTTTTATGTGATTTAAGTCCAGGATCCCATAAACAAGGCTCCGTTTGAAAAAGTTCCAAAAATTCGATCGCTTTTTCGTTACTCCAATCCATTGTGTACGGTGTACCAGTTAATACTTTTTTTTTTGTAATTACTATTTGTTTTATTTATAATTGATGATAAAAAAATTTAACAAAGCATTTAACACTTATATTTTTAATTTTTCAAAAGAATAAGCAAACACGATTAAACCACGTGTAGTAGTGTTTAGCTCTGCAGAAAGCGTGCGAATGAGTAATACAAGTGTAGCCACAACTGCGCGATATCTAACGCATTAAGTCCCTTTGATGTGTCAAAATAGACCGCTACCCGAGCTATCGCCTAACGTCTAATGTCACCAATAACGCCGTTACAAGATTAGCACGTTAATTTGTGGCTATATCTGCATTTTAGTGCATTAATGCACGTTAAGCATCACGTTAGACGCAAGTGTGGCCCTAGCATTAGAGATTTCCTAACCTTCAAGGTCCGTGAAAGTCACAGTAAGATTTAGCACTTTTTATGTAGGTCAATCAACTGAACCTCAAACTTATTACCTGATTTATCCAAGAACAATTGAGATGAACTTTGATTTTCTGAAAAATATTTATTAGTTTGTTGGAGATAACTTCCAAACAATTAAACACATAAAAACCTTAAAAGAATATATTAACGACAAACGCACTAATATTACAAAGACGACAGTTGTACATAAACATACATAAAATTATTATAAAGTAAATGATCAGCTGATGCGTAAATTACTATCATACGAAATTAAACAGATATCTGAAATAAATACAAATTACCTGAATTAGCAAAACGTTTAATTTCGGTTGATTAAACAACTTAAACAAATTTTTTAATAGTTAAATTTTTTATAACCTTTCTTGGTTATTTCAAACTTCAAGTGTCCATAATTCAATTTGAATTAATTGAATTAAATTTCACAATTTTTTATAAAGACAAATATTTTAAATTTCTTGATCAAATAATTAGTTATTTTACAAAGTAAATCAGTAAAGTAAATCAGATCAAAATAACACATACAAGATAATTTTTTACAAATTTCACCAACCTGGAGCAATCTCAAACAAACTGTTGAAAATTACTGAATGATGCAATGTCCCAATCCTTCCTTGAATAAATCAGGTGTCTTCGGTCTTCGACTTAATGCAATCTGTCAATCATGCATTAAGGCCCTTTTTCTTATTTGATGTAAAATTAACTTTATTACACTCTTAACTTCACAAGTGACCTTTTTGACAAAACTTCACCCACTCACTAACTTCACTGATTTTGAAGATTTAATACCTCAAATTTTCCCTTTACTTTAGGAAACGCTGCTGAGCTTTATTTCATCACAATCATCTAATTTATATTGATGATTTAATTTACTTTTAACCGGTTTCACGTATTTTCCTTTTATTAGGAAACCACGTAGTATTTCTACACTCAACTTTACTTTAAAATGAAAATGCGTCAACTTGACACTTTTTTATACGTTTTCCTTTTACTTGGAAAACTACTTTAACTTAATATTTTAAATCCACTTTGACTTTACGGCGCTCTCAATTGAGTATATGGGTAATTCTCCCATAATTTCAGTTTTGATTATTAAAATTTAAAAATAACCCAGATAACTTTCTAGCTACATTTTTATCATTCTACAATGTCCCTAGTACTTTACTTTTCAACGGCGGCGCAGGACTTTCTTTATTTTATCATATATTTCTTTTTAAAGTAACAAAAGTACTCCAGTTTTTCCTGACCGTCCCATTAAAAGTTTACGATACTGTTGGTTCCAGGATCGAATTTGAAAACTGCTTTTGCACATTTTTAGTCTGTATAAAAAGGGTAACCATAACAAAAAAACTTGACATGATAAAAGGCAATACTTTTCTTAAGAATCACATAGAAACGTGAAGATTCGATTTTTTCAATAATTCCCATGCCAATATTTGAGTTTGCACTTGTTATATCTCAAAGTAAATCACTGACGCTCAAAATGATTGATAAATGTTTACTTGTACTTCATGAATTTAGATAAATAAAACTATAATTTAAGTGAGTTAGTACGAATATCTACTCTAACTCCTCGGGGACGGTCTTGGAAAATTTCAGGACGGTCTAGAAAACTAGGAGGGACGGTCTTGGAAAATTTCAGGACGCACTAGAAAACTAGTAGACTATAAGATTACTGAAGGAAGGTAATGAAACTAAACCTTAAATTTTTTATAGAAATTTATTTTAAACAGAACACAAAACGTATTTTGTATAATAAGTATTTTATACTTATTTTATACAATAAGTATTTAATATAAGGGAAGATTCTTTTTTTTGAATATGTTTGCTCTTTAATTCATTAAAGAGCAAACATATTCAAAATTTTGTATAGCATAAAGCCTGCTAGAAATAGACACTGGCTTTCCCAATTTACATAGAATTTCGCCAGAGTCAATTTTATCTATGTCCTTTTTATCTCCCCAACAGAATTTATTTTTACCTTTTTTAGACATGAATGTTATGTGGAGTGTATTGCCACTTATATCAATTACTTCTCCTGAAAATAAATACAATTATTAGTGTACAGTTTTTTTTTGTCAGCAGAGAAAACCTACCAGGATACCAGTTATTATCATCGTAAGCCACAGCAACATAGTCACCAATTTTAATACTTTCATTATTGCTACTTTTAATTTCATTTCTGTTAAGATTGTTTTCAGACTCATTATTGTTCTCAATATTCTTATTATGCATTACACCGACATTAGATTCATTCATAGCATCATCTGCTAATGGAATGTTCCATGTTTTAAATATTGTATGTCATAACCAAAATTTTTTTGTTTTTATAATTAGTAGGCTTTCATAGTTGTTTTATTGGTTGTGGTAGTGAAAAAAGAAACAAAAAAGGTTACATAGAAGGTCTTCTTTATTGAGAACCCATTGTCATTAGTTTTTGACGTTTCGGCAATATTTTTCAGCCATTTTCATATTTATTATCATATTCTTATCTACAAAAAATTTTTTTCATTTAACAATGTGTTATGGTTAATTAACGAAATCGTGAATGCATTGAACAAATCAAGATTCACAGAGCTGAATGTAAGTTATTTTATATGAATTTGTCACCTTGGATTAAGCATGCTCTGTGAATCTTGATTTGTTTAATGCATTCACGATTTCGTTAATTAACCATAACACATTGTTAAATGAAAAAAATTTTTTTGTAGATAAGAATATGATAATAAATATGAAAATGGCTGAAAAATATTGCCGAAACGTCAAAAACTAATGACAATGGGTTCTCAATAAAGAAGACCTTCTATGTAACATTTTTTGTTTCTTTTTTCACTACCAGTTCCATGTTTGTTTGGGCAAATTAAAATGCGAGCAGTTAAATTTATCTATGCTACACCTATCGCAAGTTAATTTACGTAACCCAAAAACTGACGGGTTTTTCTGGTTCCAAACAATCTGGTGGATTTGTAGTGTATGAGGAATGGATTTTATTTCTGATTCCACTTCATTTAAAAGTGCTTTTACTCTTCGAATATCATCTTCTTTAATCTCAAAAACTGAAGTCTTTAACTCTTTGGTACATTCTATTAAATCTTTCGCACTGGTTATATCTCTGCGACGCATAACTTGCTGGTCGGCAGTACGTTTAACTAAGCCTCCTACTCCATCGGCTACACTTTTGCCGTGACCAGCTTCTGAAAATGTCCAGGAAACATTATTAAATTTTCTTCTTGAAATAATCTGTGATAAAAGAAAAAAGTTCTTCTTATTTCTATACTGGATCACAGGACCATCCGATCGAAAATGCACTGTATCTATTTCGGCGTTCTGGTTTTCAATTAAATCTAAAATTAGGTGTAAGTGTGCCCAGATAAAAGCTGGTGAGTGATCATTGAAATCCGAAATCGTACAAAATGTTTTTGTGGCGAGTTTTTGGAAGTTGTTTAAGTAATAAAAAGCTCCAGTATGTAAAGTGATTTGAGGCTTGGACGCTCCAAAGTGCACGCTTTGTATTTCATTGTGGTACTTTCCAACATAATTCTCTGAAAAATCGACTAGCACTATGACTTCATTTGCTTTTAAGTTGGATTTAAGGTTTCTCATAGTTAACTGTTGTTGATGCCAAATGTTGTAGGAGTGTTGAGAGTAAATAGGCAATGACTTATTAGCTTCTTCGATAAGTTCGTGTGCGCTACAAAATATCTTCTGTTTTGTTACTATATTAACTTCGTACATTTTATCTCCTTTTCCCACTCGTTTTTCCTTTTTATTTACCCACTTCCAGTAAAAGGTTTTAATAGTTTCGATTTGTGATCCCCAGATGCTACGGTTCGAACATTCTGTGCACAAATTATACATGCATTCGTATCTTTCTGTGTAGCATTTTAGTAGCTTTAAATTTTCCAAGGCATTAGCAGAGTCGATGATTTTTAGTAGATGGAGCTTCTGGAAAATAAACTTCATATTGGCGCATTTCTTGCACAGACAAGTATCTCTCTGAGAAATGTTCTGCTTTAAAAACCAAAAAGGCTTTAGTTTACAAAAATAAGCATACGAACAATTTTTTGAAGTTGTTTTTCTAAATTTTTTATGAAGATTTTTTAAGTTGTCCTGTAAATAACATTTTTGTTTTCTAAGTTTATTTCTAGTTATGGTATCACGCCTACCCGGTTGAATACAGGAGTTTTCTTTTAAAAATGTCTTAACCGCTTTCTTGTCTTCCTTGAATTTGTCGTGAGATCGTCTTTTACGCTTAAAGTTTTCTTCGCTATGTTTGTGTAAAGCATGCCACGTTATCAATTTAGAAGCTTGCATTTTATATCCACATTTTTTCATTTCTCTACCATTAATCTATTTTATGTTTATTTTTATTTTATTTTTAATTTTTTCTCATAGATCGATCGGCTCGATTATTTTAAAGAAATTAATACAACTAATTAATAAAAATGAATTTTGTATTAATACATTTAAGGCATTATTTTTATATTTGTGGATGTTCCATTTATTTTTAATATAATTTATGGGAATTTATGTTAATATTTCCTATTTTTTAATAGTTTCTCTATAAACTATTTTTAAGGTAATTGTCTATTTATGACCGACCCCTTGAATTCCGGTCGGTACGAGGTAATAAAAGTGACAAACATGAAATACACCCTACTGTGACTGTCGCTGTAATGGATAAGCGAAAACGGTTCTTGAATTTTGTTCTAAATTATCACTTATTTTCAAAATCCCCACTTCCTGCGTGTTGAGTTCCAAGAAATTATAAGGATCCTGACGTTCATCAAGTTTTTCTCCATGAATTGTCCGTCGTCATTGAAGGAATTACTAGAAGTCGTTACTTTTTCTAACGTGTTATCTTCTTCAGGTCGTTTGATATTCCTATTTTCTAGATAATTATTATAGATCTTTTCCTGTTTTTCTTCACTATTAATAACTTTATTTACTTGCAGCAAATTAGAATCACTAAAGTAGTCGCTATTATTGTCATCAAGTTCATCAGGTAGCTCGGGATGCAGCGAAAATACACTACCAACACAATCTTTTACTTCGTCTTGAACTAAGAAATTAAAAAAAGGTTGTTTTCAAAAGAGTTTATGAGAAAACTTTTAAACTTAGCCAATGGTTCAGAATACAAAATTAAGTGAGGAGGAGTGTTAACATGTCCATCAACTAAAACCGATTCTGAAATCGATTCTTCTGCTACCACTGAAAGGTAACCATCAAAAATAATTTCGCTATTGTGTTGCTGTTGATCATCATTATATCCATCTTTAACCTGAGTTCAGCTGACTCCGAAATCCGAATGATAACGCATAGTAAGGGTCTCTCTTGACGATTACCCGTGCAAACCAGTACCAAGTCTCAGGAGTTCATCTTTTGCACCAGAATCAGCACCCTAATTTACCTACTACAATATGTATTTAAAATTTTGACAAAAGTCGAAATATCTGCTGTGACACGATATATCAAACGCCCTGTATATATGTGCTCGTTTACACAATTAACTCTTTTGGAGGCATTATATAACTCTAAAAAGGCATAAAAAGTCGTTTTTTAGAATAGTTGGATGATACTGTTGAAATATCTCCACACCATTGGATATTGTCGAAATTTTTAACAAAATTTAATAGCTACTCCTGCAGCCCCAGTCAATCCTAAAGCGTTCTAATTTTTGTATATTACAGTATAAGCTATAATGTTTCATTTGCCTAAGCGATTGTTAAAAATGTACAACAGTACTCTTAATTTAGGAGGAATTTTAAGAAAAAATCGCCTATTTTTCTACTTCTTCAATGTATTCAATAGAAAAAGGAAACTTGAGATAATAAGTAAAATCTAACGAGTGTATCAAAAAGTAGACATATTTTCCTTCATAATGAGTTTTTAGTTTCTTCAATACCTTTAATATTGACCATTTTACAACACTTTAAATCTAAATTTTTGTGAAAAATAAAATTTACCAAAAGTAAAGTAATATAAAATCACTATGCTTTTTTGAAATAAATATGTAATTAATTTCCCATGACATAACTTTGAAAAATAACTCATAAGGGACAATATCCTTGGAGGAATTTTTTCTAAAATGATCCTTCCAACAAAATATCTTGAACTGTTTAAAAAATGGTACATGAAAAACTTCATTTGCTATTTAATACCACAAGATGTAACAAAAATAAATTCAAAAGATATGGAAATGAAAGCTGAAGCCTTCAGCTTTAAAATCATATTTTTATTGTAATTTTATCATAGTTCGTCTCGGAGTAAGACGGTTTTTTGTCCATCAGAGCGCATGTTTTTTTTTCACCATAGCAATCTGCCTGCTTAATATTATTTTTGAAAACATAACTCTTTTAAATTTCATTTTGTGAGAAAACCATTGCTCTAATAGAAAATTTTTTAGAACATATTGTTTGTAAAAACTCATTATCTAACCAACAGCCTCTTCCTATGATTGTCCATTGCTGAGTTATGGCGTTTTCTTGAAAAAATGCAAGATGATGGCCGTTTATTCAAAATTTAAGAGGGTTCCCCAAGGAGGATTTCTTGGGATTTTTCTGGGGAAATACAGGGGGACCTATAGAAGGTATTTCAGAAAAAATTAGCTTTCTAATAATTAATTCCGTCTCGAGATAAATTAAAGTCGAAAATGCCTATACTATAAACAAACACGACAAAAAAAGTTCTGAAAAGAACTGATTTTTAAATAAGAGGAAAACTTGCATAAATACTGAACAAATACGACAAAAAAAGTTCT
Source organism: Malthinus seriepunctatus (assembly GCA_963924605.1). Lineage (NCBI taxonomy): Eukaryota > Metazoa > Arthropoda > Insecta > Coleoptera > Cantharidae > Malthinus > Malthinus seriepunctatus. The sequence continues at coordinate 25,382,306 of OZ004600.1, read as the reverse complement.
GAAAAGAACAAATTTTTTTAAACACGAAAAATGGATATTACAAACAACTTTAGGTAATTCGTAAAGCAATGTGTTTTAAACGTTATACTGACATTGACAGAACTAAACTTCAAAATTTTTCGAAAAATTGTTTTATACACACTAGAATTTGTATTAATTTTGCTTTTAAGTCAACATAGTTGCCGCAATTTGCAAAACTCTCAGTGACGTCACAAAGAGTTTAAAAAAATTATTTTGGGCTTAATATACAAGTTAGAGCAAAAATTTTAAAAAGTAACAATTTTTTTTTTTAATTCTACCTATTTTACAAAAAAAAGTGGAATATTCGGTGGTAGTCCCATTCCTCATTGACTTCATTTCGGGTGTCACTAAAGCATTGAATGTGTCCGCACGTGTATACAGGGTAATAGGGTGTTAGGATATTCCTTGGCCAACGGCTTACACATGATTCTTCAGGTCAAAATAGTACTACAAGTTCCTATAACAAAAAGTCCAAAGCCCACTAATAACAAAGTTGTGTAGCCTCAAAGTGGAGTTTTAAAATTTTTATTTTTGTCACAGGTACTTTAGATGTTAAGGTTGGCGTCCACGCCTCGCATTGCTAATGGGACTCTGTAGATGGAGCTGTGATCGAATTTTTACTGAGTTAAATTTAAGGGATTTTAAGATCCTCCCATTGAACCTTTTTTGCCACTACGTATACCTAAATGAATGTAGTGAAGAAGTATTACTTTCTAAAATAGGAACCATAAATAAAAACATCTAAACTATTCAACCACTGTTCATAGTAAAATCTGGGTAAAAGATTTGGGATCTATTTTTAGAATTGTAAAAAAATAAAACGAGTAAATATTTTGTTGACGTTTGAAAAAAAATTATTCATAAAATTGTAAAAGTTAGAATTATAGCAAAAAATAAAATAAAAATTAAACTTAACAATAAATTATTTATTTAATTACGAGTAACAATTCAATTAACATGAGAATTGCACTAAAATACGTTAAATATAATACAATGAATATAATATAGGTGTAAAAAATTATTTTTTATTCATAAAAGTATAAAAATTAGAATTCGATAAAATCTGCAGACCAAATGTGGGTTTTTAAGTTGTGCCCTTTGTAATTTAGTTTTAAGAATGTTCAATTGTCAATGTTTACCTGTTTAAACCCTTTAAATACCTTTTGTGAGGTATCTTTAGTTTAGTATCTTTCTCACATTTACATTCGTCACATCGCTATTTTGCATCTTTATTAAACCAATTAAACTTATAATACATAAATTGACGTATTTTTATTATTTGTTGGGAAATACTCGCAATACAAAAATATTAACAGTGCCAATCGTAACTATTATTGGATTTCGGCACAATTGTATATTACTTTTTTTTCTTTTTTCCAGTTTTTTCAATTGCATAAAGGTTCGTTTTATGATGCATCATATAAGAAGTCAAAGTGAGCTACTTCCTAGAAAATGACATTGAAAAGACTTCCTTATTCCCCTTAGTTCAATTTATTCTAAATTAAAGACATTTTGTAAATATTTATAATTGATAACTCAGTGAGCAAAATGAACTGATATTTTTTTACATTTTTGGAATCAGGGGGACACAAAACTAGTATCAACAAACAAAGAAAAATTGCATAATACATTTTTAGTAACCAAGGAATAATGCTACCCAATTTTGATCGGTCAACTAAAAATGTATACTATACTTCACTACCTACTCGTTGTCATTTTTTCTAGTCTTTTTTAATTTCCTAAAGGTTCGTTTTATGATGCATCATAATAAGAAGGCAAAGTAAGCTCCTTCCTAGAAAATAAAAAATTGCATAAGACATTTTTAATAACCAAAGAATAAACCTTTGCTAACCCAATTTAAAAAATCCTTTAGTTCGGATTATTTTAACTTTTTGAAACTTTTCTTTATAAAAAAAACAGAATAATAAAAATAAAAATGTGTCGGCCTATAAAAAAATTATTTTTATTGAACTACACCTTTCCATAATTAACAAAACTAGTGTCAACAGACAAAGAAACATTGCGTAATACATTTTAAATAACCAAGCAATAAACATTACTAACCAAATTTTTAAATAGGTCAACTAAAAATTTACTACATCTACGGTCATTTTCATTCATGTTCAGAAGTCTGTTTTTCTAATTGAATGGCTACTAGTAGGTAGAAAAAGTCAAAAGAAGTTCTTATAGTAAACATCATTGAAAATCCTTTTGTTCAAATTATTGCACCCTTTAAAAGGTAATAAAAAATAATAAAATAGTAAAAGTAAAAATACGACACTGTAAAAAACCCTTGGCCTACGCTTACTTCTACTTTTCAAGCAAAATAAACTGATATGCATTGCTTCCAAGTTCCAAATAATTGAAGGAGTACAATAATGTACTCTAAGTATATAATAATATATATATAAGTATAGTGTATAATTATAAAAGACTCTTTTTGCGTATTTTTAATTTTTAATTGCAACACATTTTTTACATTAAAAAATGACAGTAACAGTTCTTTTTTTTCTAAACCACTTGATAATATTTTTACATATTTTACATGCAGTGGCGGCAACATACCCACCACTTTGAAAGGCTATGCTTTCAACAAAATTACAAACAAAAACAACAAATGAAACTTGGAAAGGCAATCAATACATCGAACATTCGAAAGTGATGCTTAACCATAACACAAAATTATAAAGTCAATAACAACAAACAATAAATTGACAACAGTTAACAATAAAATAAAATATTTTAACGTCTATAATAAATTTAATACTGAATTAGCGCTTAACACTAATTAGATTAAGTTACTGGGATGGTAACACACAAATTTTAGCAAATGACCTTTTTATCACACCACTCTGTGTTTTAATCGATGCAACGCGAACTATACCGTCTGCACCCGGGTGAAGCTGCGTTATGCGGCCTAAAAGCCACTTTCCTGGAGGCAAGTTGTCTTCTTTAATGAGGACTAATGCCCCTTGCTTAATGGAGGTCGTTGTAGTCTGCCATTTTTGACGCGTTTGCATTTCACTTATTACTTCTTTTGACCATCGTTTCCAAAAAACCTGATGCAATCTTTGCAGATGTTGATAATGCGAGAGACGATTTTCTGGTACGTCGCTTAAATCATAATCTGGCAATTGCTTTTGTGTTCTCCCAATGAGGAAGTGTGCAGGCGTGAGAGGGAGATCTTCGTTAGGATCGGTTGATAGAGGTGTTAAAGGACGCGAATTGAGTACACTCTCGATTTGAGCAAGCACAGTAGTAAAAGATTCAAAAGTCAAAATTGAATTTCCCAATGCCCTTTTTAGGTGAAATTTACAAGATTTAACCCCAGCTTCCCATAATCCACCCATGTGAGGTGAATAGGCCGGAATAAAATGCCAGGTTACATCTTCCGAGTCATCATACAGGCTATGATTTTCATTGACTAAAAACTCGCCCAATTCGCGTAAATCATTCCTGCAACCCACAAAGTTTGTTCCGTTGTCCGAAAACAAATGTCTCGGTTTGCCCCGTCGCGAAGTGAATCTACGGAAAGTAGCTAAAAAGGCTTCTTTCGTTAGATCGGAGACAAGCTCCAAATGAATAGCCTTTGTGCTGAGGCAAATAAACAAAGCAATATAGCCCTTAGAAATTTTATAATTTCGACCCTTTCTGTCCCTAATTGTAAAGGGCCCGGCATAATCTACGCCGGTAGCTAGAAACGGTGCTAAAGGGGTGACACGCTGCTCTGGCAATTGACCCATTAAAGGAGCTACCTGCGTTGGGTTGTGCCTAGAACACGTAATACAATCATGAACGATTTTTCGAGCTAAAGTCCTACCTGACAATGGCCAAAACTTGTCCCTGATTACAGCTAGCAAGTGCTGAGGGCCTGCATGCATTAATTGTAAATGTTCATGTCTAAATAATAGTGTCGTAACATGATGCGATTTGTTTAGGATGATAGGATGTATTTTGTCTGTTTTGAAACTGGAGTTTTGTAGCCTTCCCCCCACTCTAATTAGACCATCCCTATCAATAAAAGGATTTAATGACCGCAATTTACTAGAATGATTCAACTCTGAATTTTTAGATAGATTTCTAACATCGTCGGGAAAGGATTCACTCTGAACTAATTTAAAAATTTTAGTTATTGCGCCTTGTAGTTCTCTTGTGGTTAAGTTGCCTATGACACGAGCTTGTTTGTTAAGTCTACAATTGGTAATAAATCTAAGACAGTAAGCCATCACGCGTTTTAACCTTGTAAAAGTGGAAACACGAGTAAAGGGAAACGTATTTTGATTCACTTGAAAGTAGATGTGAGCATTTCTACGAGTTTCAGGGAGCTCTTTTCCGCTGAATTGGACTGGAGAAATAGGCCAATGTATTTCATCTTGACCAAGCCATTCAGGACCATTCCACCAAATTTTACAATGTTGCAGTGAAAGAGGGTCAATACCTCGAGACAAAACGTCTGCGGGGTTGTCATCAGATGAAACATGCCTCCAATTTTCCAATTGGGTATTAGTTTGTATTTCTGACACTCTGTTTGCTACGAATGTCTGGAAATTACTTGACAATGCTTTGATCCAGGCCAATACTACTGTTGAATCCGTCCAAAAATAGGCTTTTCGAACTTCCATGTTCATAGCTTGGATTGCCTTATTGTACAGGCGAGTAGAAATAACTGCTGCGCACAGTTCTAACCTGGGAATGCTGACGGTCTTAATTGGAGAGACCTTTGATTTGGCACAAAGCAAATTACAACTAATTTGACCTTCACCATCAATCGATCGTACGTATAAACATGCACCAAATGCTAACTGTGACGCATCTGAAAAGCAATGAATTTCTAATAATTTAGGATTCCTACATATTATTTGACGAGGAATATGCAGCGAATTGAGACAAGGTAAGTGCATTCGAAATTGCCTCCATTCAGAATACAAAAATTCAGGAACTGATTCGTCCCAAGAACTTTTTAAAATCCATAATTTTTGCAAAATCTTTTTTGCTGTGATTGTGCAAGGACCTAACAGGCCTAAAGGGTCAAAAATCTGAGATATTTCTGACAAGATTATTCGTTTGGTCACCGATTTGAGATTTGACGAATAACTAATTTTGTACATAAATGAATCTGATTTGCACGACCAAAACAAACCTAAGGTTTTGGTATTTTCATGTTCACCGAATTGTACTGGGTCAGAGCTACATAAAGACTCGCGGATACCTTTCAGAACTTCGATGCTGTTTGATCGCCACTGGCGTAAATCAAAGCAGCCTGAGCTTAGGATGTTAGACACCTCCTTGCAAATTTTAATCGCGCCGTCGAGAGTACTCGACCCTGACAACATGTCATCAACATAAAAATCGTGCTGAATGATTCGAGAAGCTTCAGGAAATTGGTTTTGATGTTCAATAGCCAACTGTTGAAGGCAACGAATGGACAAAAAAGACGCCGAAGCAGTTCCATAGGTGACCGTATTGAGACGATAGGTTGAGATCTCTTGTGAAGAGTCGGATCTCCAAACTATACGTTGTAAGTCCCTATCGTCTGGGTGAACAAGGACCTGACGATACATTTTGGCTATGTCCGCACAAACGGCATAGGCATGTTTCCTGAATCTCAAAGAGATACTAAAGAGATCTTCTTGAATTGTGGGGCCAACCATTAACAGATTGTTTATAGAAACGTTTGTGTCTGATTTGGCACTCCCGTCATATACCACGCGTAGTTTTGTTGTCAAACTACTCTCTTTGACGACACCATGATGTGGTAAATAGAAAGTAGCACGGTTAGAATCAATTTCAGCATTGGGGACCTTTGACATATGCCCTAATAGTTCATATTCTTTTATGAAACTTTCGTACATTTTTCGGAAATTGTCGTTTGATGATAACCGCTTTTCTATGCTTTTAAATCGCTTGAGAGCGATCTCCCTAGTGTCACCAAGAGTATTTACGTCACCCTTAAGTGGCAACTTAACAATGAATCGACCTTCTGAATCTCGGCTAGTGTTGGTACTGAAATGAGATTCAGCTTGTGACTCTTCCAAAGATAAAGGTTTAACTGTAGGAAGCTCCTCTATTTCCCAAAAGTTTTGCATTCGCTCGTCGATGAGCGCAGTTTTGCTAAAGTGGCAAACTGTTGTGAAGACTTGGGGAATGTTTACTAACCCTGAGATTATCCATCCAAATTTAGTTTTTTGAGCAACCAACCCGTGTTGATTTAAATGGACTTGGCCAATACAAAGTAACGAATAGAAAATTTCAGCACCGATTAGCATATCGATAACGCCTGGCTGACAGAAATTTGGATCCGCTAATTTAAAATGATTTGGAATGGTAAGAGATTCCCTGTCGATTTCGAGATTAGGTAAATTGTCCGAAATCTTCGGAATTACCAAACACCTTATTGTTTTACTAAATGCATTTTGGTTTGAAAAGATATCCAAATTGCAAGAGTAGTTGATTTTTGATTCAGTTTGACCAATACCTAATACTGACCATGCCACTTTACTTTTCTCTAGACCCAATTTCGCGCAGAAGTCTTCGGAAATTAAATGAGATTGGGACCCAGCATCCAATAATGCCCTGCATGTGTGAAATTTCCCATCTGAATCCCTTACCTTGATTAGAGCAGTAGATAGAAGGACCTGGGATGATAAGGAATTGAAATTGCAAATGGTAGAAGGTCTTTCTTCCGAAGTAACCATGGAGACATTGCTTGAATCAGAAGCAGAATTTATAGTAGAAACATTATTAGTATCTTTAAATGCGGTGTCAATGTCTCTGTAATCAGAATCAGGTTTGGAAACAACGTTAGTGGTAACAGAAATGTTACTAGGGGTAACTGCATTTCTTTCGAAATGTAACAGCGTGTGGTGCTTAAGCTTGCAATGCTTGCAAGAGCCGTATTTGCAGAAGCTTGAGAAGTGACCCTTTCTAAGGCAATTCCCACAAAGTTTTAAAGCTTTCACCTTGTCAAAACGTGAATTGACTGACATTTCAACAAATTTGGGACAATTGAAAATGGCATGAGACTCATTGCACACGGCACAATTGGAATCTGTGATGACAAAAGATTTGTGTTCACGATTACTAGAGGTAGTGATACACTTTTTTCCCTCTAATTGCTCTAATAGATCACCACGTTCGCGCAAAAACTCAAGAAACTCTTCGAGTGTGGGTAAATTGTTTCCATGTTTGCAAGATTCCCACTTTCTTTCAGTGATAGGGTCTAGTTTTTCGCTCATAAAAAATATTATGATGATATCCCAATTGTCAGTATTGACTTTAAGAGCTTTTAACATTTTCAAATGCTTTGTGATTGAATCTAATAAGGACCTAATTCCTGCTGAAGATTCCTTACTTAATTTGTTGAATTTGAACAGACCTTTAAGATGGTTGCAAACCAGTAATTTAGGTTTGTCGTATCTTTCAACTAGCATCTCCCATGCAATATTGTAATTATCGCTTGAACATTGGATACCGCTAATCAAATTGCTCGCAACACCCTGTAGTGACGCCTTTAAATATTGAAACTTTTGGATCGAATCGATACTCGCATCTTTATTAATTGTTGACATAAACGTATCTCGAAATTCTAACCAATTTGAGTTATCACCGTTAAATTTAATTAGATTCATAGTCGGTAATTGTATCCCCTTTGTACGAGAACAAAATTGTTGTGTGACATTGGTTGTTTGCTCAGGTAGGAATGGCTTTAAAAGTTTTTTAGCTTCGGACACGGTACAGTAATAAAGATCTTCAAACCGTTGTCGCTGTGAGCGATCAACTATGTTCTCTAAACTTTCAATTTCAGCCTGAACAGCTTCAAAATCCGTTAAAATGCTCTCAATTTTACTAACCCGCAAGCCTAACTGAATGTCGTCATCAAGCCTACCTACCGCGTTAATATTGTCAACATAATTTGAAAAGGATTCCAACACTGCACATAAACCGTCCCTATTTAAAATGAGTTTAGCTAACTCTTGCTTTCTAGGGGCCATTATGCTTGTTTAATTTTTAAATATTTGAACAAAATATACCCAAAATCAAATAATATGTCGCGCCAAACTAAATCCGACCCTGTATATTGCAGAAATAACTCTAACACGTAAACAAATTCAAACGTGATAATAAGCGGTTGAGAACAACCCGTATGACACACGAAAGATGCAACCTACAAAGCAACGCGCGCCACATTAAAATAGCTCGTAATGGCTAAATACTAGATGATGCAATTCGCGACACAAACACGTGTAATTTGAACCATGAATAAACCAAATAATTTACTTGCTCAAACCAATTGCATAAACAATCAACAAACAGGAAAGAATTGAAGGAGCGCTCACCAAAATCATGCAAACAGCTTCAACCCTGCTTATCTCTTGTCTCAGAAATGCGGCAATGCCCTTTGTTCGAAGTCCTGGAAGTTGCGCTAAGAAGGTTTCTGCCGCACCCAGGATCACGATCGAATGATAGGACTAAATTACCTAAATCGATGCGAAGATTTTCTTCTGACACAAGACTTGTTCAAATCCGGCTATCGAAGGACCATGTATAATTATAAAAGACTCTTTTTGCGTATTTTTAATTTTTAATTGCAACACATTTTTTACATTAAAAAATGACAGTAACAGTTCTTTTTTTTCTAAACCACTTGATAATATTTTTACATATTTTACATGCAGTGGCGGCAACATATAGTTAGTATATAATCTAAGTATATAATCTACTATTGTTCTAATTCGTACATAGTACGTCGTATACGTCTCAAAAAATATCCGTGGACGGAACAATAATTACAATCCAGAATTGGATACACCCACAATTTCGAACCTTTTGTGATTCAAAAGGCACAAGTCATAAATAACATCGATGGATGAAGCAGGATGCCCATTGGTTGGAAAATGTTACCTAGTATCTTTAAAGCAACGCCCCACGTTTGCGTTTTCCAAAATTTTCTTTGGACTTACTTTTAAAGAAAACTAATAGTCAAAATTTATTCCGGTTTTCGGATCCGGCATCAGCATATGACCCTTTCTTATAGGAGACAAGCTCATGAATTTTCTTCAATTTTCGATACTTTTTATTTGTTTTTTGGAAAAACTATAGGCACTAAGATTTTCAAAATCTTTCATTAGAAACTATGTACCGTTATATTAACTCTGAAAAAATTTCAGTGCAATCGCTTAAGCCGTTCTCTTTAAAAGTATGTACCTAGCTCTTATGGAAGAATAACATGGGAAGACGGCACCCTTAACGAATTTTTTTCATATTTGGCACATTTAATAAGTATTATAAAGCCTCGCATAAGAAGTAGAAATTTTGAAGATATTTTATTTTATTTTATTTTACATGTTTGGGCCAACAACAGATGCACAATCGACGCACGTTAGTTTGGCGAGTGTGCACCCAATAACAGTTAGCCACATACAAGACATTTATATTTAACAACAGTTAATACAGTGCTCTGCTTTGCAGTGCCTTACATCGACAGTACTCGAGTGATGAAGCACAAATCTTCTAAATGTTAACAGATCCGACCAAAATATATCTGGAAACAGCTCCAACTCACAAAACTTATTGAATATTCGAATAATTCTATTTATTGGGCAGTTTTGCGTGTAGTTGGAGCTGGCAAATCTAGACATAAACAAACCCGAAACTCTAAGCGATCTGGCAGGCACCCTAATTGGAAACAAAGACAACAAGTCAGGACAGTTGATTCCTGCGTTGAAAAGTTTATATACAAAAATCATGTCTCTTTCCTGTCTACGCAGATTTAGAGACTTGAAAGTAACGACAGTTTTGAATTTCCAGTTAAGGTACCTTATAAACTGTCCTGGTACGTTAGATAATGAGGAGACCATATTGTGTGGCAAACTCCAACTGACTTCTCAGCAAATCAAAGTATAAAGTTTTCAAACAATCGAAATTATTAAATGATCTACACAACCTAAATATGGTCCCCATCATTCCCAAAGCCTTACCTACTATATTATCAATATGTTCGTTTAACAAAAGTTTACTATCAAAAACAATAATTCCAAGATCTCTAATCTTATCGACCCTTTTTATGAGCTTATTATCAAACAAATAATGGTATGAGATCTTGTAAGTGCTCCTACTGAAAGTGATGTGATAACATAACATTTATCCAAGTTTAATACTAAGTTGTTACACAAACAATATTCATGAAATCTAATAAAATCACTTAGAAGTCCAATGCAGTCGTCAACTTTCTGTATCTTCTTGAAGATCTTCAAATCGTCTGCAAACAATAAAAATTGACTGTGACGAAAGCATTGGCCGACATCGTTTATAAATAAATTAAGCAGTAAAGGACCCAAATGGGAACCTTGTGGCACTCCCGATATCGCCTCATAAGGAACCGACCTGTGTCCGGAAACAACCACACACTGCAAACGCGCCTCGAGGTAGGATGCGATCCATCCGAGGAGACTACCGTGTATACCGATTCGTTCGAGCTTGACAAGAAGCAATTTATGGTCAACCTTGTCGAATGCTTTCGCAAGGTCAGAGTAGATAGCATCCACCTGAACACGATCGCTCAGAGAACCGAGTATATAGTCAGTATAAACCATAAGGTTGGTTTCCACAGATCGACCCGCATGAAAACGTATATGCCATCAATAAAGAGCACTTAACCTGAAACCTAAATTTAATTTTTGCCCTAAATTTTTTGTTTGTTCTATTTTCGATTATTTTTCTATGAAATTTGGAAGATTAGATAAAATTATAAAAATAACGTACTCCTCTTTCAAGTTAATAAAGTTAATCATTTCATCAGAAATCGCTTTCAAAAAATTTAAGTTTCAACCACTTTTACTCAATTCTTAATAATCGAGTTACCCAGATCAACTAAAAACGAATAAAACAAAATTTTCAAAACGTAAATGATCGGTTTTTAAACTTTTTTGCACCCAAAATAAATAATTATACTTCAATTGAGCTTCAATTGGGTTAGGAAATTAATATAAATAATTTTAACCTAGGCAGTTTTAAAGAGACATTCATTACAAACAAAAGGAAAATAAGGAAAAGTAAGGAAAATACTAAAGACAACTAAAGTTCGCGCATCCCGCTCGCGAAAGCGACTGTCGGCACGAAAACGTTTCTGACGTTTCCGCTTGGTCCCGGTACTCCTGTCGCCCCCAGGAGCCGACCCGCCGTGCCGAACTTGCGAGGTTTTTTTAACCTAGAACAAAAAAATTCACTGCCCTAAAATTAAGGAAAGTAAGGAAAATACTAAAGACAACTAAAGTTCGCGCATCCCGCTCGCGAAAGCGACTGTCGGCACGAAAACAACATACTGTTGGAAGTTTGTTTTCACAACAAAATGGAAAACTCATAAACATACTTATCTAATTGAATGTATCCTTTGGAATTAAATGGAGAGTTAGCAACAAGTCGACGGCTTTTACTGCTTCCGGAAATTCTACTAGCGCATTCTTCAGCACTAGATGAATAACTAGCACTATCACCGCACTCAGACATTTTTTGATTATAAAAACACTAAACGCAAGACTGCAATGAGCAATGCAATGAACACTTTAACTTAAACGTAAGACGTTAACCGTTGTGTCCACGATCAAAACATGAGTCCACGGCAAAATGATGTTTATTTAATTCATAATATCATAATCATCAATAAAGACCTGGAATTCGTAAATCAAGAGCGGCAGATATGGTAAAGAATATAACATTACACTGATACTCTAATCTCGACTTATCGCTTTATGGGAAACGACTAGGGAAAACATTGCTTCAGGAGCGTACTAGAAAAATTTCGAAACTCTTAATTTAAATTCACTTACCAAGAAAAATAATGTCACTTCCTCCTACCAAACAGTCATTAATTACCAAATAAGTCTGTATCACTATCGCTATCTTCATTTATGTTAATTACCATTTCAGGAACACTTATTAAATAACTATTTTCTACTTTTTTTTACATGGTCTATATAGTTTTGCCAGTTTTGGGACAAAACGTTTTCTACACTACTTTTAATTAATGTTATTACGCTACCACAGAGTGTTGGTGATGTATTAACAGATCTTACTCCCGATTTTAGCTGGTGCCAAACTTGTTCAATTGGATTAAAAACACAATAATAGGGTGGAAGTCGCAAAACAGTGTGTCCCATAACATTTGCCATATTATCACACACAAATTCTTTTGTGAGATTTTGAGATTTTAAGACTTCTAATAATTGTGACTTTTTATAAAATTCCTCGAAATGTATGTCGTTTTCATAAAAATAATCTTGGATTTCTTTTTTGTGTTGGTGGCATTAGGTGCTTTGTTAAGCTGTCGGCTATGGTATTTTCCATTATCCATAACAATTACGCTATTAGGTGGAATATTGGGCAATAATTGATTAAACTAGAATCTTTTATGTGCTTAGCTGATAACGGTAAAGCGTTGGGTACCCATCCATTTTTGGAACCAGCATGCAATATCGTTACTCGTTTGCCTTTATTTGATGGCGCTTTAAACACAATTATTTGACGTATCTACCCAACCTTTTGAAACGGTGTCGTGAGTGACATACCACGTCTCATCTAAATATATTATTGGCCTCTTTTCTTCCCTGCATTTTTTAATTGCAGTTAGATATTCGTAACGCCACTTTCTTGATCTCACTGATTCCGTAATCACCAGTCTTTTATTGATCTTTTTGTATGTAAAGCCCATCTTGTGCAGGCAACGCCATAAACTTTGCCTCGAACACTTTATCGCACATCTATCAGCCTTTAACTTTTTATACAGGGTGTTCGCGAGAAGTGGGCCACTATTGCTATATCCGTTAATATTAAAGATACAAGGTCGGTTAAATTGGTAAAGTAGTATAACTTTTTCCGCTGATTACAATGGTCAACACAAAAAAAGAATTGAACATCTAGTTTTCAAGATATTCACAAAAATAACTTTTTTTTAAATGGAACACCCTATATATTTTTATATATTTGAAAAAGACACTGCATTTAGAGTATAAAATGTCTGATGAACTTTGTCCTAAAATGAAAAATGAAATACCGATTTCGTATCTTCAGTATTGAACGGTTAAAGCAATAGTGGCTCACTTGGCATGAATGCCCGGTAGTTTTGCTCATTTAGTATCTACATTTTACCAGGGATCTAAATTTGTATAAAAATACAGGGTGTTCGTGCCAAGGGGCCACTATTGCTGTATCTGTTTAATGCTGAAGATACGAAATCGGTAATTTATTTTTCATTTTAGGACAAAACTCATATGACATTTTATACTCCAAATTCAGTGTTCTCTTCGAATACATAAAAATATATAAGGTGTTCCATTAAAAAAAAAGTTATTTTTGTGAATATCTTGAAAACTAGATGTTCAATTATTTTTTTATGTTGACCATCGCAATCAGCGGAAAAAGTTATACTACTTTACTAATTTAACCGACCGCGTATTTTCAATATTAACGGATATAGCAATAGTGGCCCACTTCTCGCGAACACCCTGTATAAGCTATCTAAATTTGGTACAAGTTGCTCTTTATACATAATATCATATACCTTACGGCGTATTACATCTTCATCCCAATGATTAAAAGTTTTTGATATGTCTAAATCTTTCCTTTTCTGTTTTTCATTTTTTGGTTTGTTTACTATATTCTAAACTGTGGTTTTAGGGACTTGGGTTAAATTTACGGTTTCTTCTAAAACATTAGTTAAACTATAATTTTTCTTTCTTAAACCAGTGTAAACATTTTTAACAATTTTTTTAGCATCGACAGATAAATGATGCTTTAGTATATGAGTATTAGAAGAACTTTCTCCTCGGCTTTCCCATGGGCGCCACATTTTTAAGAAACTATTATAGTGCGTAAAATAAATAACAAAACTTAATAAAAATAAAACACGAAATCATAAAAACACGAAATAAACACAAAATCATAAAAATACGAAATAAACACAAAATCATAAAAACACGAAATAAACACAAAATCAGAAAAACACGAAATAAACACAAAATCATAAAAACACGAAATAAACACAAAATCACAAAAAAACCCAAACACATAAAAAGGCAACTTGTAACGTTCTCGATAGATCCGCACAAACTGAAATAAAATAATTCTTACTAATTTTAAAACATAAATATTGCCGAATTTACAAAGAATAACCTGCCGTGGATAAGATAATCAAATAAGTTGCTTATTTTCATTTTTCTACAATACATACATTAAAGATAAAACCAAGCATTCATAGACATAATGGTGTTCTGTTTAAGAGCATTAACAATATTGAAGAGCTTCTGAAATGGTGAAGACGCCGCCGATTAAGATATGATTAACAATATAAGATTACACTGATATTCAACGCATTCTTTGTCAACCACAAATGTCATACTTTTTTACGAATTGGCCAATAGCAAACTGATTAATGATCATCACTGGTGGTGATTACCAAAAGTAGTTTAGTCTTAGCTTGAATTCCACAAGAACTTTAGGAGTTGGATATCAAATTTTGTCTGCATGCAAACCAAATCAAAATTTTCAAAATTAAATTAAATCTCTTTTATTACTAAAATTTCTAAAAAGTACTGAAGCTAGCGATAGTGATACAGACTTATTTGGTAATTAATGACTGTTTGGTAGGAGGAAGTGACATTATTTTTCTTGGTAAGTGAATTTAAATTAAAGAGTTTCGAAATTTTTCTAGTACGCTCCTGAAGCAATGTTTTCCCTGGTCGTTCCATAAAACGATAAGTCGAGATTAGATTATCAGCGTAATGTTATATTCTTTACCATATCTGCTGCTCTTGTTTTACGAGTTCCTTTTATGTTGTTATACACTATACCTATTGTTCATTATTTATGGTAGTAACAGAAAAATCTGTAAAATGTGCAAATGGGCAAATTTTATGATAACAAAAAACTTGAGTTTGGAATAGTTAGTTTTACAACATTTATAAAGGACCCCGCACAATTCTTATGGAAAATGGCCCTCGGTGAATTTCCTAAAAATTTGGTATATTGTAGTATTTGACCTACTGAACAAAAGTCTCCATGGCCACGAAGCCCTAAACCTAATATTGTTCGTGTTGTGGAGGCTTAAACTACTGATAATCTTGTCACACACAATACGTATAAGAAATGGCCCTCGGTGAATTTTCCTAAAAATTTAGTATGTTTGGTGTTTGACCTACCGAACAAAAGTCTCCATGGTCACAAAACCCTAAACCTAATATTTTTCGTGTTGCGGACGCTTCAAGTGCTGAATAATGTTGTCACACACAACTGTGATTTTTTGAATTTTATTTTAAAAATGCAAGTTCGGTTGCCTCGCTGCTTTACAATATTTAATCGGAGATACATGGATTTTCTTCAATATTCGTTAATTCTCTTTCAATACTCTGATTGCGATTCAAACATACTCTTGTGTCATTTTCTAAATGTAGGTTTGGAAGATCATTATCTTCACGCCTTTTTATTGCAATATCCAGCCTATTATCAATGTCGCCTATTCCAGGCATTCTTACTAAAACCTCCAACATTACAAAGATAACAATTGAAAAGTATCAAACTTTTCCAGCCTTAATTAAATCCAACCACAGTTGTGTGTGACAACATTATTCAGCACTTGAAGCCTCCGCAACACGAAAAATATTGGGTTTAGGGCTTTGTGGCCATGGAGACTTTTGTTCGGTAGGTCAAATACTACAACATACTAATTTTTTAGGAAAATTCGTCGAGGGCTATTTCCCATAAGAATTGTGCGGGGTTCTTTATAAAATTTTTGTAAAAAATAGATACAAAAAGTCCATAAACAATGTAGAAAAACATAGTGGTACAGGGGTACCACTCTCCCGTGCAATGGTAAAACCTAGCAACTCTTTTATATGAGTTTCGAGCAAATTAAAGATTTATTAAAACATTGTAGCCCTAGTAAACAGTAGGTGGAATTGTGTTTAAAATTAGATTTCTGAGGACAGAAAGTCTTAATTTTTCAGATTTTTTAGTTATTTACCTGCTAAGGCTTGTAGTTTTTGAGTAAACTGAGTTACTAGGTTTTAACTAGAGTAGTTCTTATTAATGGATGGTCAAGAAAAAGTAGTAATTCGAATTGAATTAACATTGCAGTATGAAGGTTTATTTCCCACATGAATAATGCGAAGTACAATTAAATAATTTAAAACAACTAAAACTCAGTACATTATCAGAAATTATTCGTGATAATTAATTTATTATGAGTAATATTTGTATTGAAAATACAGATAAATATAAATAATTCGAAACAAATAAAACTAACATTATTAGAAAATATTGTTACTAAATTTTCTAAATAAGGAATTACATAAGACCAAATGTATGTTTGAAATTACTAAATATAATAACTAAATGATTCAAAACAGCTAAACTAAAAATTTCAGGTCAATTACATATTGACCAAAAAACGTATGTTTGAAAATACTAAAATATAATAACTAAATGATTCAAAACAGCAACAACTTCAAGTATTATTAAAAAATATTAATGTTACTACGTATTAAGAATTACTGAGAAGGGGTTGATGCCTACTAAACAGTAAAAAAGAACTAAAACTTGAACTAAAACATTATTAGAAAATATTACTTTTACCACATATATTCAGAATTTATTACTCAGCAGATGCAAAACATAGATCTTGTACACTATCATTTGTTGATAATTCCTCCCAAAATATTTTTTTTCTCTCTGGCATGTGTCGGCAAAGCTGTTGAACTATTTTCTTCTTTTTTTTGGTGTTTATTCCTCTGTTACACGTCAGACTTTCTGGTATTGTTAAACTAAATTTCTTCTTAAGAAACTCTGATTCACAAAATTCTTCTTGATTATATGATTGCTTGAAAAATAGAGAATTATATCCTTTTCTAAATTCCGCGATTTTAATGCTTTCCAGCAATGGAATATTACTTTCTCCTCCTGAACCCACTTTTCGCCGTTGCTTACAGCCATCTTTAAAACCTATAAAATCTTGGTGATGCAACAAAACAGGTACGTTATTTTTAGAAGACTTTGTTATTACGTCTATCATGTCATTCATGTCGAGCACTTCCTTTCTTTTTTTCCATTCTGAACCAATTTGTCCGTGCACCGAGTCGGCCTTCATAAAAGAATGACCAGGTTCGAAGTACTTAAATGTGATTCGAGATGGTCCCCATGCAGCATTAATAATACAAATCATTGATGAGTATAACACCCAATTTTTATTTTGGGCTGAACAGTTATCAGCCCAAAATATAAAATGCATGACATCTGAACTTGCATTTCTAATAATATTATAATAACTGGAGGTACGTCAAGAGCATTACGCCCTTGGATTGCCTCATTCCAGATGAGACACTTATTCTTATCATCATGTAAAGCAGCGAATGTTTCATTGAAAACTACTAATCGAGATACGAAATAAGAGTTTTTGATTGACATTTTAGGAATTATTAACACCTTCTGCATGTCAACAGTGTATATATTATATTCAGAAGACCATTTAAATTCTTTGTCTTTTGTATACTCTTGTCTGGCAGAGATATACCTTTCCCTATGCACTTCATAATTTTGACATGTTGCACAATTTTCAGATTCGTGGTTATTGTCAATTTCAATTATGTGATGTGAGTGTACTGAACATACACCACAGTCATCTTGTGAAGGAGTATCAAACCCAATATTCATTGCATCAAATACTCTTCGATATTTTTCATACGACACTTTGTTGTTTATACAAAAATCCTTCCACAACATTGAAATGCTCAAGTCGCAAGCAAGATATCTTCTTTTCGGGGCATGCATAAATTTATAGTGTGAAACGACGGGATTAAATGATTCTACGTGATCTTTAATTGATTGGTCTAATACACATTTGTTAACTTCAAAAGTCTTTCTTACACTCTTGCCTCTATCATCTGATATTTTTACTTGCCCCTGTAGTGAATTTTTTGATCTAAAATGTTCGGTTATCATCCCATCCGTTTTCATTCCCAACGTATGTAAGAACATGGTTTTGCAAACGGATATTTCTTCTTTGTTCGATGTTCCTATCCGTTGTAAAAAGTATTTGTTACTACTATTCCGTTTGTGAATATTTGTTACCGTTGTTCTGCTTTTTACATTTACTTGCTTGATGTGAGCGTCTAAAAATAAACGTCTTTGGGGAAAGTTTAAATTCCAGAACGCTTCTAGAATATTTTGCCTAATAAGTTCATTAAATAAATCACGGCATTTTTTTCTACACTGCGTGCTACAGGGTGGTAAAATTTTCCGTACATTCAAATTCTTTTGGATCTTCGACTTTTCTGTTCGGGTTTGCTTCTTTTTGTTATTAGATACCGAATAATTAATGTTTTCTACAATACCCAGAACGATACTTGATATAAATTCGTAATCGGTTAATTGTTTTGATGCCTCTTGACAATATCCTTTTTCATCAATGGAACTTATTACTTTGTTATTCGGAATAACAATTGATGAAATAATGATAACCTTTTTGTTATTATTACAAGAGTTAGTGATTGCTGTATCTAATATTTCAAGAAGTAAACTTCTCATAAAGTTATCTGCTTCGTTTTTATCGTTTTGAGAACGTTTCTCAACGTCGCTTATTTGATCAAAATCAGGTGAATTATTATATTTACGTATTTCAGCTAAAATATCCATTTTGTTAAAATATTCATATTTTCTAATTTTTGTTTCGGGAACATAATCAGGATCATGGTCTGAGTTATCATCTGAGAAATCGCTTAATTGTGAGTCAGACTCGCATTCAAGAGGTCTGAAAAACAATAAAGTTATCTTAGAAAGCAGATCATATCGATAGTGTAATTAAAGATTTTAAAGTTTACAATCACAAGGGACAATAAAAGAATTCAAACTTTTTTATAGTTCAAACAGCATGTGCACGACTAATATTACTTTAGTATTTGTGGGAGTTGACGCTACATTACTAAAGATATGCTTACCTTTTTAAAGCCATTGCTACCATCAATTTTCCCCTCGATGTCATACTGTTTATTTTCACTACACTACTTGTCTTCAATGCAATATAATAGATAAATTATTATTTAAACCACTTTGTTACCACCGCGTGGAAAGCTTACTTTTAAGGTTAGGTAACCCGGTAAAACCTAGTATATCATAAAACAGCTGAATATTTACAATATATTTACCACAGTGAAACCTAGCAACTTGACTTACAATCTTTTATCTTCGTAAAGACGGTATTATTTTTTATTATCGGGTAACCAGCGGTCCGATCGGGCGGAATCCCCGATTGCAACCTCTTTGAATAAATGTTAAGAGCTATTATATAAATTACTTTGAGTTATAAATACATTTATAACGTAGATTTTGTAGATTTCTGATTCCAAAACATTAACTGTTTGGAGCTGTGTGCTTTTCAACAAATAGAAAGTACCTAATATTTATACAGTTTAGGTTCAAGTTTTTTTAAGTTATTTTTTTAATGTTTTGGAATCAGAAATCTACAAAATCTACGTTATAAATGTTTTTCTAACTCAAACCGCTGGTTAATTATACTATGTAAAATTAAATTTATGAAAATTTAAATTTAAAAAACAATTTCTTGCGTCCCCCCTATAAATTTTTTGAGGTTATCTTTGAGCGATATCGAAAGGGGAGAGTTGGAATGACCTTCCCGCGTCAAAATAGTGCCACCTTCTTGACTTTCGTATTCGCGGCAAAGGTCTAAATTTGAAAATTTTCATATTTTTACCTTAATTGGTGCCTAGCGCCCAAACGGCACGTGGGTCAAAAAATGTCCCCCGATAAAAAACTTATAGAACCTCGACACAAACAAAATGGCGTAAAAATTTTGACGATCAGATTCGAAAAATTTTGGGGCCCCCAAAAGGGGTGTCCGAATTTTTTTAACGAAAATTTTTTGACAGAATCGTCAATCGGACCACAGAAACTACACCCATGCCAAATTTCAACATCACCGTGCTATAAATAAAAATTTTAGACATTTTTGATTTTCGATGTTCAAAGAAGACCATTTCTTTTTTTTTCGAACTTTTAGATTTTTAATAAACGAAAATGTGGTCCGGGGCACTTGCTCAACACCCATGCCGACTTTCAACTCGATTGGTAAATTTTTCATTTTTTAAAATTTTTTCGTTTGTTTTTCGGACTTTAAAAATCGGGGGAACCCCCGATCAATCCTAGACACGGCACCGACGTAGCCCGGGGTGTCGTCGAAAAGACCTTTGCTCGGCATCGCTACGAATTGCTCTATGCCCCAGCTACGATTTTTGGCGACAAAGTCTAAAGCCAAAAAAATTCCACAACTCGGACCCTTTTGGCCGTAGCTCATTTTTGTCGCCGAATTCGTCAGTTTCGACCCCGAATGGTATACATAAGATATAGTGTAGAGATCGGTTTGGCCCAATAAGCGAACTTGCTTACTGGACTATGTCAATTTTTGTTTAAGGCCTTTTGGCCTGCCGCGGGCAGCAAACGACGGGGACTCGGTCCAATAACGATAATTAAGCAAAAAAGTCGGCACTTTTTTTCCCGTTCGTGCTAACGAATTTTTTGAGTTTTTCGTCTTTTCCGACTGCGCCATTTCGAATTGAAGGCGCCCTATGGATGGTCCGAAAAATTCCCGGCGACCTACTTTACGAAATTGGGCCTTCCCTCTCTGAGAGAAGGCGGGACACCGCAGGCCTTCGCGTTCTCCCGCTATCCCCAAATTGTGGCTAAAAATCAACACTTTTTGTAAAAATTGCAGCGCCCTCTGTATGGGAAACGTAGAAATTATCTCGTGGTCATTTTTAGTAGAAGGTCCGAGCTAACTTTCAGAACCGATCCAAAAGCCGCAGGTGCAATAGGTAGAGCCCTGGGCTTCTCGGCGCAAGGGCCATTTCTTGTCCCCCCCCCCTCCGTGGGGCGAGTGCGAGAGCTCTCGATGAACCGATAGCGGAACGACGATCTAGACCCCCTAGGGACGTCAGAACCGAAATTAAAATCCGCTCCGGAAAAAAAAAATTACGCCGCAATTCCGAGGTTTCCTTACGTTCGGTAACCGCCGAAGAGATCGGTCCAAATCGTGTCCGAGGCGATAGCCAGATGACGTCTAACGTTCAACCGTGAACTACATTTTTAAATTTTGCCCTAGATTTCTTTTTACAGCTTTTCAAAGTTGTACGACGATTTTTCGGAATTTTATGTCGGCCGCTGCGCGGCCATCTCGTGCCATTTTTGGAAACTAATATCGGTGAGTTTATGGGGACTCGCTAGAGTATCCGAATCTCGATTTTTGCACGGATTCGGCCATTTTGATTTTTCGACCAATGTAAACCTATAAAAAAAATTGGATCGTTCGGATTCGTCGGAAATTTGGAGAGGGGATAGCTGTGGGAGTGTCTTACGTCCCTCCCAAATTTGAATTCTTGCAATCCAAGGACGGCTTAGTTGCTAATTTTTATATAAAACTTTGAGTTTTTTTCACTTTCAAAGTCCCCCCACTCCTCCCCCTTTAACCCGATCGAAAATTTTATCTCATAATCTCGTAAGCCATAAAAATACGATTCTAAAACAGTATCAAGTCGGTACTTCGTGCCTCCACGGAACAACTTCGTTGTTCGCTTATTGAGTTTAACAAAAACCTAGTAACTTGAGTTGCTATGTTTTACTTTAGTTATTGTACAAGAAACATGCAAGTTACTCAAATAAGACAAGTGATTCCAATATGAAGCAATGACGTAAATGAAAAATTTTTTATAGTAGGCGAATGCACATCTCATGAAATTTCCGATTATCAAATAAAATTAAAAACCTAGTAACTCATTTTACTAGGTTTTCTTATTGCACCGGAGCACTGGCCCCCATGTACGTAGCATTATTTATGCAGCCACTTAACGGTTAAGTGAATTTTAAAGCTAATTTATAAAACTTGATTTTAGTTAGACAAAATGTTATTTTTTCTTCAAACGTCAAAAAAAGTTGACATTTTGTTACTAAACAAGTAAGGTTAAAGTTCTACTTTTACATCCTAGGAGGTAAAAGTGAATTCTAACCCTAAATATTTACAACAAATTGTAACGTAAAATGATATTTCTAAGCATTTGTAATGTAAAAAGGTAATATTTTTATAAATTTTCTGTTATAATTTATTCGTTGCGTTTAATAATTAGCTTCTTTTTACAAGTTAAAGTTAATTTTTAAAAATATTTGACAATTGAACTACAAATAATTTTCAAGAGATGGCGACACTTCAAACATTTTAATTTTTGGTTTTTCTAAGTTTTACGTTTGAAGAAAAAATTAAATGTTTCATACGGAATAAAAATGTCACTTTTTTTAGGCTAGTCAGTAGGGCTTGTCAGACGAAACGAAGTTGAGTAAAGTAAAAAAAGTTACATTTTTACTCCTAATAAAACAATCTACTATTATTTATAAAAGTTTTTAGTTTTTAGTAGTTACTAAAAATTTTAACGTAGATAAAAATTTTTTTTAATTTATTTTTGCTACTAGAGTCTTTAGGTGGGTTTGAGTGGAATTTGGATTATTAGTATTTCTATTTTTCTAAATATTTAATTTATTTACTTTCCCTAGGTTTGCATGCTATTTTCTTTGTAATTATAAAAGCAGGTAATACTCAATAGACATTTACAGTTACGAATGTATTCGCATTACCATCCGGAGAAGCGCCTAAGAACCCATATTCTGTGTCAATAAAAAGTCCCGAAGGCTGCACAATCATTCCAGTTTCTGCTGAAAATGTTTTAATGGCTATTATCTCATTTCTGCTCCCATATTCCATTGCTGGTGTGGAAAATGTGGAAGGTGTTAAAATGGTTTTCACTGACGCAGCACATGGTGTAGTTTGGCTCCTTCTAACAATGTCGCCAAAGTGTGATGCTGTTAACCTATTAATCTTGTACGACAGATACACAGGATTGTTAAACTGGCCAATAGTTTGTTCTACAATTCGTTGTTGTTGATATCAATTGATATCTAAAATCAATAAATTTTAACAATGATCATACTGGTAGATATGCCTTGTTTGTAACCGACAGTCTATTTTTCAATTTCTTAATTTCTTCTTCTAGTTGTTCATCTGTCATTTGGATAGCAGCAATATCTGGACCATAATCACGGATGGAAGTTTGTGATGGCAAAAGTTTTAATTTTTTAGCTACTTTTGGTCTTTTTCTATCACTCATTTTTCTTTTTAATGCCCTACGATGTTGTACATGTACATTCATATACTTTTTAAAATTACTCCCTGACCTGACCTATAGTGATGGACACGAGACTAAACGAGGTGAGAAATGGAACGTTCTCGTCTCGTCTCGTATTTACAGAGCTCAGTCTCGTCTCGTAAAATCACGGTCTCGTCTCGTTCTCGTCTCGTATTTCTCGTTTGTTCTCGTGTACTCGTCAGAATTTGACAGATCTATGTTGAAAGTGTATAAGTTTTCGTATTTTCAGAAATTCACGCTTTTTAATTTTTTTATGATTTCAGCTCAGATTTCGATTAAGTACATGTATGTATAATGTAGGTATGTTCTCAAAAATTATTTCTCAATTGGAAATTTTAAAGGATTTTTGTTATCTAAGGAGGTTTGTTGCTGTGAATAGCGCTTTTAGTACAGGCAAATAACATGAATTTAAGCCCTGAAATCAAACTATGCTATTAGACCTCAGCTGAAAATTGGTAGTATGGTTGAGACCAACATACTTAATATTCTTTCAATTCGGTAATTTGACTGCACTATTTAGGATCGATGTGTTACGAGTATTAAAGTATTAAAAATTCAGACGATTGTGTTTGTTTTATTATTAAGAACAAGACCGAAGGTCAGCTTTTTCGTGGAGTAGGTCACTATTACAAATACCGTCTGTTTTTTTTAAAGGCCCGAGACGATAGCAGCTTTATTTTGCATTTTACTCCCAATAAACCATATATATTTTTGAATAAGCCAGTTTTCTTTATAACTTGGGGCAAACAAAATTGTTTTTAAGTCACGCATTTGTTGGTGATGACGTCTTCGACAATTTTTTTTAATGACATGGTATTATTTTTTTTAGATATTCGTATAGAGAATTTTATTAGCTTTTCATCGGTATAATAATTAATATGATTGTATTATAAAAATTTTGAAAAAAATGCGAAATCTTGAAAACAATTTAATCGAATTAAATTAAATTAAAATATTAAGGTTTAGCACATTAAGGTTTCACATCCCTTGATGTGATCCATCCGTTCCTGATCCTTTCCGTTAGCTCGTCTGTGTCATTTGGAGGTGTTATAAATACTTCGTCTTTTATGTAACTCCAAATAAAAAAGTCCAGCATGCTCAGATCAGATCAGGTATATGTTGTAACTGACCTAGGTCTGTGTTTTGGAATATTATAATAGTACAAGTTGTACACTATGTGACCAATATTGGCGGCTGGTGGCCTGTCAGGGAATGACTTAAAACAATAACAATAATTATCGTGGCGGAGTCAATGTCAAGGCGAAGACATCAATAAAAATTTATTTTACAGCTTTATTTTTTAGAAGTTATTCTTATTAGTAATTTGCTTGATTACTAACATGTCTAACTTTATTATTAGATTATTACCTTACGTTTCTATTTTATGCAAAATGAAATGTTATTTACTGTAGATTAATTATTTCTTTAAGAGAGTTCGTTTGGGGGTGCTTCTTCCTTCCTCCTGTTTGAAATTCACTATTAATAGTAATTTTGATAACTAATTTACAACTCAAACAAAGCAATTTATTAATTAACGTATATTACAGACTGCAAAATGTGCTCTAAAAACTGGATTAAAAAACAAAAAAGTATTTATTTTCTCTACAACAGTTTTATAAATACATAAAAGTACTGAAAGTAAAATAAAACATTTTCTATTTATTTCTCAATAAAAAAAACAAAACAATGAACAAAAATCAATTAAACAAAATTTTTGATTTTTTCGTACAGATCACCATCACTAACCCACGAGTTTCAACATAATAAACTTCTTGCAGATTCATTATTCAACCTGTTACGATGTTTGCGGATAGTTAAGGAAGCTTTTGAAAATAGTCGTTCTGCCGGTACAGTAGTTGCAGGTACACTACACAAATCTTTAAACATTTTTGCCAAAATTGGCTATTTATTTTCATGATCTCTCCACCACATCAATATATTTTCGTCACTGGGAGAGCGCGGAACGTTTAAATAAGCGTCCAACTCTGCACGCCAATCTTGTTGGGATGATTGCATTGCACTGGAGCTATCGGCTTGTTTATAATAATAATAATAATAAGTTTATTTAGCACTTTGCTATACATAAATCATTATAAATTAAATTAATACTCATATAATATAATTGACGTGCATGTGTTTTACAATTTTAAAATTCTTATAAATAAATCACCACCCTGGCATCCCAAGGCTCAAATTAGCCAGAAATCGGCAATACCAAGGCAGCTCTTGTCCAATTTCTTAATTGCTAATTTATTTATCCTTTTATAACTATATTATCTTTTCAACAAATAATATTTCTTCAATTTTGATTTGAATAATTTCAAATTTTGTATTTCTTTTATATTATCAGGCAGTTTGTTATAATTTAATAAGCCTTCATGATAAATACTTTTTTTGGTGCATTCCTTGTTTTTTTTTGGAATATGAAAATCTTCTTTTTGTCTAGTGTTGTAAGTGTGTACATCACTATTTCGTTTTATCTCAAAATATTTTGGATATTGGCCATTAATTATCTTGAAAATAAATATCATACAGTTGAGTTCTACAAATGTTCTTATATCTAACCAGTTTAAATATTCTAACATTAATTTAGTACTGGTGTATCTATTACAGCCTAATATAATGCGCATTGCACGATTTTGTAAGATTTGCAACTTTGAGATTTGACCATTATTTACCAAAGAAAAAACAGTACTGCAATAGTTAAAGTGAGGAAGTACAATTGTATTATAAACGAGTAATTTACTCCATATCGTCAAATCTTTGGATACTCTTCCCATAAAGTTTATTTTTTTAGCTACCTTTTTTACAATATAGTCAATGTGTATGTCAAATTGTAGCTTTCTATCGATTATAACACCTAAATATTTTATATACAAAACCATCTCTATTTCCACACTCTCAATAGATACTGTCAATTTTAAATTTTTAAATTTTGACAGTTTGTTATCCGAACATAGTAACATAAACTTTGTTTTATCAACATTTAATTTTAATTTATTTTTAGACATATAACTGTTTATTTTACCCAATTCACTATTTAATTTTTGTGTTACCACTTCAGCATCACTGTGCACAACATAAATCATTGTGTCGTCTGCAAATAAATTTATCCTACTCTCACTTATGATATCCGGTATATCATTTATATACAAGATGAAAAGCAACGGACCTAATATGCTGCCTTGTGGTACACCCCATTTAATCTCCATCGTATTTGACTTAACATCATTCCAGTTTACAATTTGTTTCCTATTTTGTAAGTAATCATTTAACCAATCCAAAACTTGACCACCTATTCCATATTGTTGAAGCTTTAGTAGTAAAAGCTTGCGATCTATTGTTTCGAATGCTCTTTTTAAATCCAAAAAAACAGCTCCAATGTACATGTCTTCATCCAAAAAGTTTTTCCATTCTGATATTACACATTGTACTGTGGATTCGCAGGAATAGTTTCTTCTAAAACCCGATTGAAATTTTGTGAGAATGTTATTATTATTTACATATTCCAACAATTGATCGTATACAACTTTTTCAAATATTTTCTCGCTTGCAGGAAGCATGTTAATTGGCCTGAATTCTTCCATTTTAATGGTTTTTTGTACTTTCTGTATTGGATTTACTGTTGATACTTTTAGTTCATCCGGAAATGTACCCTTTCTTAATGATATATTTATTATATGTAGTAATGGATATCCTATTACTTCAAATGTATTTTTTTTAAATTCAATATCAATTTGATCCGTACTTTTTTTTCTTTTAAAATTGACCACTATTTTTTGCAACTCCGATAACGATAATAATTTAAACTCACTGAAACCAGTCTTTGTGGCTTTATCGTCAGTATGAGCGACTATACTGTTTTGTAAACTAATAATTGACTGCGATATTTGCTCAATGCTATCTATAAAATATTTATTGAAGTTTATAGCAATTTCGATTTTATCACTGATCACTTTTCCATCTAGGGTTAACTCGTTGGGATGTACAGTTTTTGAATCCTTTATGATCGATTTCAATGTTTTCCACATTGAGATTGCATCATTTTTACAGTTGTCTATTTTATTCTCAAAATATTTCTGTTTTTCGTTACGAATTTTACTAGTAGTAATATTTCTTAGTAGTTTATAGTTCATCCAATCATCTAAACTCCTAGTGTAAGTGAATTTAGTATAACTATTATCCCGTTTTTTGATGCTTGATAGTACATCATCATTTATCCATGGCTTTCGGTTATTTATTCTTACAATGTAATTTTTTAAAGGGGCAACTTTATTTAACGCATTCACA
Organism: Malthinus seriepunctatus; assembly: GCA_963924605.1. Classification (NCBI taxonomy): domain Eukaryota; kingdom Metazoa; phylum Arthropoda; class Insecta; order Coleoptera; family Cantharidae; genus Malthinus; species Malthinus seriepunctatus. The sequence goes on along the minus strand of OZ004600.1, from coordinate 25,354,749 downwards.
AAATTATTATAAAAATTATTATAAATGGTACCCACATCTGTGTTTTCGTACATCCAATCACATCCGATTAAATTTTGTCGCAGTAAATCATAATTAATTTTGTCTCTCTTTATTTTAGACTTATTTTGCATTTCTTTAACTATAGTATTTAAGTCAATTTCTATTATATAGTGATCAGTTATCCTCGGGATAGTTACTACTTTTGAACTCAAAGCAAAGTTATTGGTAACAGCTAAATCTATAAGGGTACTAGACGTATTGGTAACACGAGTTGGATTCAAGACGATTTGTTTTAAACCATTAAAATTTAATAAGTTTTGCAATCTGTTCGAATATATTGTTGCGTTGTTGATCATATCTATATTAAAATCACCCACAATTAACATATCATTCTCCGAACTGTTGACTATTTCGTTTAATATATTTTCAAAATTAACAATAAAATCACAATTACTTCCGTTAGGAGAACGATACATTATATCAATATCCCATACTTTATTAATTATTTTAACAGCAATCATTAAAAACCAATAGTTTTTTGAAATTGCACTTGACATGACTACTTTTGCGCTTACATCTTTACGTACATATATTGCAACACCACCTGTATGCCTCGATTCTGAATTTCGACGAAATAAAACATAATTGTTTATATTTACTTCTGAATCATCTATTTCTTCAGTTAACCTAGTCTCTGCCAATGTCAGTATAACTGGGTCACTTTGTTCAACATATAATGCAATTTCATCGAAATTAGATATCAGACTTTGTGCATTCATATAAATCAATGAACTATTAGGCAAACCTTTTAATTGCTAATCACTATAATTTACTTTACTTTTTTGCTTTTCTACAAACCTTTCGTATACGGGGCAATTTACATCATAAGCTGCATGATCTGTTTCCAATTTTAAATTAAATCTCTCATTTGCTTCTACACAATTAATACACTTTTTTACCACACTTTCACAAACACTTTCTTGATGACCTATATTGCCACATTTTGCACAAGTGTTTTCTTTCTTACACGCTCCTGCTTTATGGTTAAACCCATGGCATTTAAAGCACCTCATTATTCCTATATCTTCGTACACAGGGCACACATTCCATCCTATTTTTAGCTTTCCTTCTTCTATGATATTTTTGAAACTTTTATTATCGACTTCAATAATAGCCATAAATTTAGTCTTCATTTTTCTAATAGTTTTAACTTCTATAGTAGATTGGTCATGAACATAAGAGTTTTGTTTTAAGATAGCAGTTTTCAATTCTTCCTTCTCAATTTGGTCCATTCCAATTATTTTTAGTCTTGGGTTTTTTTTTGCACCATTTTTACCGTAAATTTGTTTCCTAATTTTTCTTCAATTTCTTTTTTCAATTTATCACTATCATTTCCATTTACACAAGATATCGCCACTCCTTTTTTGATTTTCTGCATTTTGGCAACTCCAATTTGCAATTCAGCAGGCTTGATGTTTTCTTTTACTTGAATCGACATTCTCGTTTTCATTTCTAGGTCGAACCACCATAGTTTGATATTGCCGACTATTGCATGCTTCAGCATAACTTGGCCTATTTATTTCATTTTTATTTACTGCAGCTATTTGTTTGAAACCATTTATCTGATCATTAAAATCCTTTGACATTTGGGTTACTAATTCCAGCACTTTATCAACTGTATCCACTACTTCCTTGCTTTTTTCCCCTTTACAACAGCGACACAACCACAAAACGTCATCACGGTTGACAATAAACTTTCCATAATCCTCTTTCAAATCTACACATTTTAAGTGAAAAAAACCATTACACAAACCATTACATGGCATAGCAAACTCGCCTCTCTTAATAAATATATTGCACACACCACATAACGTTTTTGTGTCCATAGTGTTAAAATACCACAGAACTGCATTCACCTTGTTTATGCACGTCTTACTCCTAGCACTGACTCGACTCGATAAAGAATGTTAAAATCCAAAGTATCTTCTTCGGCGCTATCTTCTTCAGCCGTGGTGCAAATATCGGTCGGTTTGGAATACTTGACGTGGTACACTTTATATATTTCTTCAAAATTTTCTAAAGAAGCGTTTAACATCATGTCGTTAAATTAAACGTTTCTATTTTGTGTCGTGGGTCTAGTATTAGAACTGCAGAGTAAATCCAATTTGTTAGTCTATAATGCTTTAACATTTTGTCTCGAGCTGCCTGATAAGCCATCAATAATTTTGCATCCGCTTCTGTTCTGCCAATTTTATTGTCAAATTTAGATATCTTGCTTTCGACTTTATCCACTAGTAGATTAAAAGATACTATTACTAGCGGCAGTGTGACGTACTTTTCTCCTCCTAGTTTTGTTGACAAAGTTTTAAAATTTTTCAGAAATTTAAAAACGCCTTCAAGAATTAACCACTCTACTTCGAAAATTTTAAACTTTTGAAAACCAGGATTGGTATCACATGAGACGCCCATTCCATGCTTAACTTGTAAAGCAACGCCAATCATTTCGTGAGTTGAATTCCAACGTGTTGGAACATCCAGTTTCGGGCTTAAAAATGTTGGACATCCTGTAGCCTCACATGCACTTCGAAATTTGTTCTGCAACTACTCACTACGTTTAATTTTAGAAAACAAAGATCTCACTTTTGTTATGGCCGCGGTGGCATCTTCAATATTTTCGTCATATTCTTCATCACTTTCTAATTCTTATTCTTCAACGTCACTTTGTAATGATAAACTGCTTAAAAGATCTTGTACACCTAGATTTAAAATGTGTGCCATACATCGAAAATGGTTTTCTTCAGGATGAAACGCAGGAATAAGTTTATTGAGTTCCGCCATAAATGTGGTATTATTGCAGAGGTTGAGTACAAAATATTGAATTCTTTGCGGTATAAAAATTTCAGATGTCTTTTTAGTCCAGAAGTATTTTCTTGCTTCATTTTTAACATTACATTTTTCTTTTTAGCACTGCAAAGACGACACGTAGCTGTTTTTTGTTTAAGACTCGACGTCAGGCGACAAGTTGATTTTTCAGGTGAAGTGGAGGCAGACGGGCATATAGTTTGGAGGCTGGACTTATTTTGCAACGTGCTCTCCTACGAGTCTCCCACCACTTATTCTATCTATCTAAAATTTTTTATAATTAGGTTTGTTTGTATTTATATCCCCGTTTGTTTTCATACGATATCTGATGTAACCGATACTTTATTTAATAAAATTTAAAAGAATTATTTAAAAACGAGTAAACTTCCGTATCGTATACGGAATTATTGTTCTAGGAATTCAAAAATGTAAGACAACTTTGCGGGGTGCAGAAATTTCAAAGGGAGGTCTTTGATTTGATTTTTCACTTGCAATTTATTGTTGTAGAAGACAATTAGGTATACAGGGTGTCTCACTTGAGCTGTCTCACCATGGGTAACTCGCTTATTTGAAGAGATAGAAAGGGGGTTAAATGGGGATAAAGTTGCTAAATATAGTTACTAACAATAATCTGCTACGAAAATTAGCCTACTTTTCTTATCTTCGCAATTATTTAAAAAAAACTGAAATTTGCCAATTTAGTTTTTGGTCTATAACTTTCTTATTTTTCGAAATATTAAAAATCTGAAAGCACATTCTTTAAACAACTTTTTATGATGCATATTAATCCATAGATAAATATTTTGTATAACGTTTCGGTTTTTTGAAACCATCATCAACTTTGTTTTTTCTTATGGATGCCATATTTGGTTTTTACACCAAAAGATAGGCAAAAAATTACTGAATCCAACCATATAAAATACTTTATACTTTAGATTATTTAAAAATGGTCGAAATTACGATATTATTAATTTGGAATGCATTTTGTACATTATCCAAGTAGGCTTTGGAAAATAATTATTTTTGTAAAATCAAATGATTTATCCCATTGAAGAAATATTAAATAAAAATATAATATTGTTATCTGAAAATTTAAATTTAGCAGATCAAACGTTTACTAATCGAATTTAGAAGAATAATAAGAATAACCATAGACTTGGTTTCGGAAACAAAAAAAATAATAACCTCAACTCAGTAGTGATACTTTTTTGAGAGAAATAGATAACAATATTATATTTTTATTTAATATTTCTTCAATGGGATAAATCATTTGATTTTACAAAAATAATTATTTTCCAAAGCCAACTTGGATAATGTACAAAATGCATTCCAAATTAATAATATCGTAATTTCGGCCATTTTTAAATAATCTACAGTATAAAGTATTTTATATGGTTGGATTCAGTAATTTTTTGTCTATCTTTTGGTGTAAAAACCAAATATGGCGTCCATAAGAAAAAATAAAGTTGATGATGGTTACGAAAAATCGAAACGTTATACAAAATATTTATCTATGGATTAATGTGCATCATAATAAGTTGTTTTAAGAATGTGTTTTTAGATTTTTAATATTTAAAAAAATAAGAAAGTTATAGACCAAAAACGAAATTCACAAATTTCAGTTTTTTTTAAGTAATTGCGAAGATAAGAAAAGTAGGCTAATTTTCGTAGCAGATTATTGTTAGTAACTATATTTAGCAACTTTGTCCCCATTTAACCCCCTTTATATCTCTTCAAATAAGCGAGTTACCCATGGTGAGACAGCTCAAGTGAGACACCCTGTATAGATAGCAATTGCAATTATTGTAAAAGTTCCAAAAATTAGTGATAACCATTAAAATGGTTAGTTCTCCAGTGGGCCGAAACTCCGAAACACCAGCCACATTGTAAAATGTTGAAAAATGAATAACCATTTTAGAAGCTGGCCGCGCTTTATAATGCCACCCCTAGCCACATAATGCTTTTGGTTTTCCTCCACGTAAAACACAAAATTTTAAACTTTGATCTAGACACCTCGTAGAAGATAATGCAAGAGGTTTCAGAAAAATCGGTTCAGACTGTAAAGTTTAACGCATTTCAGTTTTTCAGTCTAATTCCAGTGCACTATTAAATCAACTAAAAATTAATTTTTGAAGCTAAATAGCGCCAGAAATTTAATTTCAAAATTTATAAAATTTGTAGAAATAACTTGCATTTTAGGGGTTTAAAGTTAGGGCCACCCCCTGAAGAGATAGTTCTAGTGGTGCGATTTTCATGAAATTTCTACCATATGATGACTTTTATAAAATAAGCCTAATACTGTATAAAAATCATTAAAATATTTACAATATTTTTGGAGATAAAGCCATTGTTTAAATTTTGACCTAATTTGGGCCCAGGAAACCACTGTAGACGTTTGTCAATGTTATTCCGTGTTATTCGGGTATTTCTAGCTTTTCAGGTATTATTAATTTGTCAATGAAAAGTTTCTGATGAAATGGAATGACCCATACATATTTTTAGGGTAAAATATTACAGTTATAGGTTTGTTTGTTCATCAACATGTTATCTACCAAGTTTCAGATTTTTAGACCACGAATTGATCGAAGAAAAACATTTTATACCGCAATATCCGAGGGGTCAACCACTGTTCTGAATTTGTACACTGACTGCAGTTGACTGCCCATGACTGCATATGCTATGGCTGACATTGACTGCAGATGACTACCATTGACAGCTCAATTTTTGTACATTGACTGCAGAGAGTGGATAACCCCTTGGCAATATCCAAAAACCTTGTGTATTTTACATAAGAAACTTCGACCCCGTTGGTAATGGCCGATATCAAAAATAATGTTTTTTTATGATGTGGATATTTTTTTTTGAATTATTTGGAGTTGATTGAGTAAGAATTAAAATTCGCAAGTAGGCCAAATAAGAAGTACCCTAATGTACTCGTACAATATACGTAAAATATGTGTAAATAATGTAAAATAAACTTCAAAAATTCACAATCCTGGTAAAAGTAGTACATTTTTTATTTAATCTCCATCTACAATTAAAAATAATAGTTTTAATTCCGGAGTGTTTAGTTTAAATTATTTTAAAAAATAACAATAACAAAAGATAACACAAAATGCTATCGTTTTTCATTCAACAGCAGACTAAGGAGAAGGTTGGCGAAGAGGCGGAGTTGGTTTCTAAGAACTAGTTTGTGGAAACAAAATTATTTGTTTTCACATATATATGCGCCATCTATGTAGTCGTAAATAAATTAAAATATTTGTTTCGAAAATAGCTGATTCTGCCTAAACGGATAAAAAAAATTACTTCAAAAAATTATAGGTACTAGCATAATCCCCTAATAGAGGTTTATAGACTAAGTGGCATTGTTCAATCATCTTTTTATAAAGAGAAAAAAAATGTTTAAAATAACCCAAATTATTGAGTTTTAGATTGTACAATGCTAATTAATTAACACACCAATTTTGATTATTATAGTCTTTGAACCTTTGACTATTATCCCTTATTGTATATAACTTTTCCTTTTCATGAAAAATCGCTTTATAACGCCACAATTAGCTATGCCGTGAGTAGTGTTTTGATGCATTTTAACAGGAGTGACGTAGCCTCTTAAGAGCATTCGTTGAGATAGAAAAATAATCGTTAAATTTACTACTTTTCTTAATAACACTGCCGCGGTCTCCAGATCCCTTGGATGTTCCAGGAACTGGGGAATCGGTCGCTGATTGCCGTGGTGAAGACTGCACACTGCTCGTTTCAGATGTATCTTGTGGAGGTATATAGTCATCAGAATCTGCGCAAGCGCAGACAAAGACATTTAAACACTATCATCGTGATTTTAAATTTTTGTCTTTATTTTATTTTTCATAAATAACCTAACTATTGCAAATTTATCTTCTTCCAAGAAGAAGAAAACCCAATTATAAAAAGTTCTCGATACACCCAGTTTTATTCAAAATTTTATTTTGGGGTTAGGTTTGCCTTGTTTTTCTCAGCAGCTGATTTTGACGTTTCTCTACCTAAAGCGAGCTTATGGGCGGAATTAACAGCCAAAACGAAGCGCACAGTATATAGCTATATCGTTTCTAAGGAGCACCGATTGGTAGAATTAATTTAAGGATTTAAGTAGAAGTTGGTTCAACTTTGTATTACGTTAAATTCCTTACGCTACGTTAGTTTGGTTCTGAACGGATACATATACTCAATGCGTTTCAACTTTGCTTAATTACGTTCTTACGTTAAGTTAAGTTAAGTGGTTGAAAACGATACTTTAAGAGTCGAAAAACTGGCGAGCATTCCATTCATAATAAGTTGACATTTATACTCAATAAAATTCACTGGTATTAGTTTTCCGAATCATAAAAATAACTAACATAACAAACTTGCTGTGTCAAACTGAAGTAGCATACAATTTCAACAAAATAATCATTTAGTGTAAAATAAAATCGCTTTCTTTATAAATTGCGAAAAAAAAAAAAAAAGCCAAAATACGATACGAGAACGAGAATTCTCGTAGAGTAAATCTCGTCTCGTCTACTATTTTGGCGGTCTCGTCTCGGATCTCGTCTCGTAATTCAAACTCAAGTCTCGTCTCGATTCTCTTCTCGAAAACGAGACGAGAACGAGACTTTCGAGACTTCTCGTCCATCACTACAGTGACCTAGATCCCAAACGCTTTTTCCAAGGCTTCTGATGTCATAACTGTCCTTCATTATAATGAAGGCCTGTTAAATATGACGTCATCTGAAAACTATCTCTCTGAATTAGGTCTCTTCCGCATATTAAATCGAGAAAGTATATTCATATATAATTGAGCGCGATTATTAGTTTCATTGTCGATGAGTAAATGAGACTTAGCTATACTAAATTCAAGGAGACGAGATAGTGTTGCATGCGATGTTCACGTGCACGTGCAAGTTTTCACGAGCGCGGTTTTACGTAAACTTAAATTAAATACGGTGTAAATTTTTCAAAAATTATTAATAACAGCCGGTTTCATAATAATTCCCTATAAGCTCCTTTAGTTAAAGTTGTCTCAATCATTTATTTATTTATAATCGATTACATTTTTCCTGTAATCGTCCCAGCTCTAATTGCCACTATAATATTAATTATCCGCATCAACGCAGTTAGGTAACCATGCAACAAGCTTAAAATAAGTTTATACGTTAGAGCCAATCACAGCGCTAAATAGAAGTGTTCACGTGCACAACACGCGGGTTGTTTGTTTACATTCACTATCTCGTCTCCTTGAATGAAGTATAGTAAAAGATCTAAAGCTGCATAAATGTGTTGATGACCACCACTTTTTTTTAATTTTTCGTTTAAGTCATTTATAAATCGCCAACTGAATGACAGAAATATAGCCTAGTAAAATAAACATCATAAACGATAGTGAAAAAGAAAAAATATCTGGCAGCGATTTTATTCCTGAAATACATTAGGGGTGACCTCCGGAGTATGTGATAAAAATGCACCACCCGCACCCCCTCTGCTTACCTCAGGGGGGAGGCAAACGTATGACTAATTCTAGTTTCTGCAAGTTTGCTCCAAAGTTAAGCTATATACGTCAAAATACCTTAGTTAAAAAATAATGTAGATGAAATTTTTAACAAGAAAGCTTTCTTTTGGGTTTTCTCCAAATATGATAGCAGCAACGCTACAAGACCGCAAAAATAGAATATATTATCTACAATTGGTTTATAACATACAAGACATTCTCACGTTGACCTGTTTGTATCCTAATGCATAATCGGTATAAATAATGTAAAATAACACTGCCTCTCTTCTTTTGGTACTGTCCCAGTGGCGTAGATATGAGGGGGGGCGATTTTTTAAACATTAACTGCATTATGTTAATTTAACAATAAGTATACAAATTATCATCAATTGCCGTAGAACAAATGCCCCCCCCCCCCCTCCTCACCAAAAACTGTTTTGTGTTCCTTTAAATTTTTTAGCGTGTAATCTATTTATAATGATTAATAAATGATTATAAAAATATTGAGGACAAATTTTCAGGTTTAAACAATACATTTATTAGTTCTAATGTCTCTAAACATTTTAATTCTGAAATATTAAGTGAAATTAACTGAAATCATTAAATGAAAGTGTTGTTAAAGTACATGGTGTTTCGGTCGTAGACCGGCGCAGTTAACTATATCGGGTAACCTCCGGTTCATAGACGTGTTTGGTATACGGTCCGGTTTCCGAAAGGATCTCACGATGTTCTAATTCTGTCTTTTAAAAGTTTTAAGCAATCAGTATGTCCCCTCCCCTGATTGAGTTAATTCGACGATATAGACGAAAATTTTTGGAATTACATTTTAATGTTTTGGAAATCTGTCCTGCTCAGTCTGAAAAAATCTTCGGGTCCCAAAATAACTTCATATTTTGTTTGTATGCAATTCGCTCTAATAATTTTAAAATATTGAGTAATACTGAGCACGTCCCATTTACATTTTTGAACGTATTTGCAATATCTAGAATATTCGACACTCAATTGTTTTCTGATTTTCAGAAATTATTGAAAATAATCCATCTAACGACTTCCATATATAAAATTTATTTACAACTCATACCATAGCCGACATAACTACTGTGACACAAAAAATCAAACACACTGTATATAATGTGCTCGTATAAGCAATTAACTATTTTGAAGGCGTTATACATCCCTAAAAGCCACAATAAATCGATTTTGAGAACAGTTTCCTGATGCTATTAAAATATCTCCACAGCTTTGGATAATGTGTAATTTTTTAACAGAATTCAACAGCTGGTCCTTTAGCCCCAGTAAATCAAAACATATTTTAGTTTTCATAGATTAAATACATAAGTTATTACGTTTTATTTGCACACGAAATTATTGAAAAATGTACACTGATTTAAATTTACCAAGTCATTTGAAGAAAAATCACCAATTTTGCTTGTTATCAACAGTATACAATACATAAAGAAAATCTGAGACGATGAGTAAATTACAATTACTTTATCAAAAAGTAGACATATTTTACTTCAAAATGAGTGTTTATTTTCTTCAATCTGTTTAATAATAACGATTTGACAGCATTTTAAAACCAAATTTCTGTTAAAAAAAAAATTAACAAAAAATGAAGAAATTTCAAATCATGGTTCTTATTATACCATAACGTATAATCAATTTCTTTTGATCTAACTTTGAAAAATAACTAATAAGAAATACTATCCTTTAATGAAAATTTTTTAAATAATTCCTTCCACCAAATATCTTGAAATGTTTAAAGAATAGTGCAAAAGAAACTTTATTTGTTCATCAATACCACAAGAAATAACAAAAATCTTCAAAAATACATGGAAATGAAAGCTGAAGTCTTTAGCTTTAAATTAAAATATATTTTGTTAATGTTACCATTGTTTATCTCGGAGTAAAACAGCTTTTTATCTATCGGCGCGCAGATATTTTGCATTATATTGACTCGCTTGCTTAATAATATTTTTGAAAACATGGCTCTTTTAAAATACAGTTTTTAGGAAAACCGTTGTTCTAATGGAAAAATTTTATAAAACATTTTTCTGTAGAAATGCGTCATCTATAAAATAATGCTTTAGTAATTTTTCTCTACATTGCTTAATTTTGGCGAAAACTGGCGGAAACTAGAAGTAGTCATACGTTTGCCTCTCCCCTGAAGTTAGCAGAGGGGGTGCGGATGGTGCATTTGTATCACTTACTCATGAGGCCACCCTCAACACATTTCAGCAATAAAATCTCTGCCAGATATTTTTTCTTTTTCAAAACATCTATTTTACTAGGCTAATATTCTGGAAATTTTACGTGATTGCCGAAAGCGTAGTTAACAGAATTGGATATGTCTAATTTTAATGTTTTTATATCGCCATGTGCATTAGCGTATATTGCTTTTTGGATATTTTTCACGAGTTCTTCAATTTTAGCTTTCGTGAGAAGCTTTCTAGTTTCTAATGGAACTCCTTTGGTGTCTTGTTTTATACTATAGAGATGTTTGCTGAAGTTTTTTATAGCATGATTTGTACACTCTATTTTATTGACGTAAATAATGGAATAAGTTCACATAGTGTGTATAAAAATAAAATTAATAGGTGCCTCCATTCCATATGTGACATTTTCTCTAATCTTAGCATAGACAGTTGAGTCACCATCTGCAATAAAAGTTTTGTACCTTAAATTTTGAAGCAGTTCACTGTTATTAAAACCCTCAACAATAATATCGGGCTCCATACTACATGAAGCACGAGACCAGTTTTTGAAACATGTGTGAGATGGTGTTTCACTACCTATGTTCTCTGCTCTAGCACAAATAGAACAAAACTTAGTAAAATGAAAAAATATACGCCAACTCCACAAATTTTCGTTTATTAATAATAAAAACGTAGTAGCGACAGCTGTTTCGAACCTTTTAATTTAGGTTCATTCTCAAGCTACAAGATACAAAGTCATAAACTCGAAATACAACAAAAAGGCTTCTTACCTATAATAGAAGAGTAGTAAACAATTATAAAAATTTTTTATAAACAAGTTAAACTCAGAAGCTAAATTATCAGAATTTCCTTGTTGAACAATTTCACTTTGATTAGTACCCAAATCAAAGGTAAGTTGCTTGGATTGTTGTAACGCAAGCTCGGCACAAATCTCAACACAACGCCTTCCCCTTGATACCATTATTATCTGAGAGCATATAATTACATTTTATTCAACAATATTCGTTTTACCAATGAGTTAATAGATAATTGAATTCATATTTACCAGTTTGTTATTAAACGACTCTTGAAGACAACTCAATTCACACTACAAATTCTCGACTGTAACTAAAATTAATCTAAACAAAGTCGACAAACTAGCGATAAGACCTTTGTAAACAACTAAAAGTTGTATATACGAAATCAGGTGCCATAATTTCTCACAATTCCTTATCAAGACAGGCGTATCTGCCGTAAATATATCAGATACGACTTTTTTGTCTAGCATTTGTCAGATACGCCATTTTTCCTTAGTAACATAGCATGCAAACATGCAAACGTACATACGCCTTTTTTCGTAAGGGTTTTATTCATATTAAACGTGCATTTACGACTTTCAACTCTTGATAAAAGTTGCAAAGTTACGACTTTTATAAGACCATGTTATAATAGTATAGGCATAATAAGATCGGAGACGGAATTAATTATTAGAAAGCTAATTTCTTCTGAAATACCTTCTATAGGTCCCCCTGTATTTCCCCAGAAAAATCCCAAGAAATCCTCCTTGGGGAACCCTCTTAAATTTTGAATAATATTATTTTTGAAAACATGGCTCTTTCAAATTTCATTTTGTGAGAAAACCATTGCTCAAATAGAAAATTTTTATAGAACATATTTTTTGTAAAAACTCATTATCTAACCAACAGGCTTCCTATGATTGTCCATTGCTGAGTTATGGCATTTTCTTGGAAAAATGCAAGATGATGGCCGTTTATTCACTTTGGTTTTTTAAATAGAACACCCTGTATATTTTTACAGAACCGTGTTCTAAATCAATTTCTCTTTACAACGGTATATCACAAGTACCATTTTGCTTTCTAATTATGCGTCATTTTCAGCCTATGGTGTGGTATTCTAAATCTCTCACCATTACGCGTGTTGTAATTATGCGTATGATTAATTGGCAACAAGTCACTTTTGTGGACATGAGCGTATTTAAGGTGTTCAAAAACGAAGGCAGCACATAAGGTAAGTATACCTAGATTTTTAAAGTGGTTTCTGCAACTATCCTGTTGTGTGGGCGTCTTGTTACTGACCCCAGAACATGACACAGTATGATATTACACTGTGAAAATGTGCGTGATAACAGGTGACGGCCGCTTTATGTGTTGCACAATTTTTTATTGTCCTCACTGCGTATAATGCTCTTGACAGTTTCTTCAGAAGTCCCTCCACATGCGCACACCAATTCAATTTGCTATCATGGCTCAGGCCGAGAAATAAGATCGACAACGAAGTGTCTTTACATGAAAACTGCAGGACTTGAGTTTTATTTTTATTTAAACAAAGCCGGTTGCTTTCCATCCACATATTTGCCTATGATGCACTGTTCTTCCTTGCTTTGGAGTTCGTCGTTGGCATCTGAATTTAAAAGAAACGTGTCGTCTACGAACTGGCAGCTGTTCCATAGTTCAACGTTAACTATTAAATCGTTTGCATTTACTTTTTCTTGGATTGATTCTTCTTAATGGTACGAAGCGGTTTACAAGTTCGTCGTATTCTGTTCGGACCTGGTGCCAGAACGGTTCCACGCTTATGTTATTAACTGTGTTAAAGTGACTGCGATTGGTTAAGTATTCGTTAATCTCAACGTAGTTTGCAACTCTGTAGTCTCTTTTGGTAAAATTTCTTCTTATTGGGTAATTGGCAGAGAACTGAGCAGTGGCTAGCAATGTCACATGATCACTTTTCCCAACTGGGGGAAGGTATTCGATATTGTTTATGATGTTTGGATCTAGTGTGAGTATAAGGTCCAGGATAGTGGGGGTGTCGTTTCCTCGGTATCTGGTGGGATAGGTGACGTGCTGGTGCAGATTAGAATGTATATACGCGTCTAGGAAGAGCGAGGTGGCCGCGTTAGAATTTGTTGTTTTTGTTTGACTCCAATCAATCGTGGGGTAGTTAAAGTCACCAAATATGATTGTGTTACTCAGCTGGGATGCATGTTCGATCACGCTAGTCTTTATATTATCGTCATCCAGGGTCGTATCGGGAGGTCTGTATATACATGCTACCAATAGTTTGAGGTCGCAAATGTGGATGTTAAGCCATATCGATTCGATGTTGCCAGTAGAGTATACGTTATTGACGTTGGCAGTTATAGGTATTCCTTGGACTGAGTCCTTGACGTAAATTGCAGTTCCACGGCCGTTACGGTCGTAGCGAAAGATTGAATAATTCTGTAGCGATACTGCTGAATCAGGTATTGCTGGTTTTAACCATGTTTCAGATAAAGCTAAGATAGTAGGCTGAACGTTTTCAATAAGTTGTTTTAGGTCGATATATTTGGCTGGTAGTGATGCAACATTGGTATACATGAAGGTGCATTTTAGGAGATTTACACTTACGTATGGTTTTTTGAGGCCGGAACAATTTTTGGGATGCCTGTATCGGGATCGGATGTATCTAATAGTCAGGTCTTTTTCTCCGTCCTCGATGCGCTTCTTAAGGTCGTTTTGAAGATTACGCAGATAGTCACGCTGCATGGGAGTTTCGTCCTGACGTATTTTGATGCTGTTGGGGATCTTTAATTTGTTTTTTAGGACGGCGACGGCGTCCCTCTCGCTGTTAAATATTACCTTCAAGGGTCTATTCTTATCCGGTGCTGATATACCTAAGCAGAAGACAGTAATGCTGTCAGTGTTAATATTAGCTGCCTTTTTTTATGAGAGATATAGCTTGCTCCTTATCGCGTTCAATTGACTCCCGTTTCCCTAACGTTAAATAATATTACGTTTGATGCATGCTTATCGCGTTCGCGTATTTCGCTGATAATATTTTCAGTGACCTCGGATACTTTAATATTGTTAGCTGATTTAACGATGGTTTCCTCGAAGTTATTAATTTTAACCGTCAAATTCAAAATTAATTGCTTTAAGTCGCCTGACTCCGAGCCGGCCGCGCTCGGTGCATCGGTGCAGTTGTCGCATAGGTATTTAATGCGACGGCCTCGGGATAGCACACATTGAATTTCAGCACGTGACATACCTGTGCACGTAGAATGGATAGGCAGCTTGCAAACATCACAAGCTACTTCCTTATCTGGGCTGCAATCATCGTTGCACTTAAGACACTTAGTTATCATGTTTCAGCTAGTAATAAACGCAGAGCAGAAAATAATACAACTGTATACTTTAAACTCAATTCAACGAATTAAACTCAACTCAACGACTGAAGTAAGTGATAAATTTTAAATGTTAAATGAGGAGCATAAATGGTTAAACATAAATCTGTTTGTTCCTCTTCTTACATGCTAAATGTTAAAAAATGTTAAATAAATCTACCATTAGAAAAGAGTGTTGACTAAAATACTGTAATTTTTTTTTATGTTATTGAAATCAAAATTTTTTTTCTTTGTGTGTATCATTTCTGCACTTGTTTAGTTTAATTTAGTTAATTGTGAATTGAAAATTAATTTATTCTATGCATCTAGGTGCAAACGGCTGCTAGAGCAATTTTTATTCGAAGAAAAACAATAGGGTATTTTCCAATTTTTTAAATATCGATTATTGCTGCGATATTGCATAGCAAAGTCGATTATCAATGACTTGGGCACACTAAAAATATGTTAATCAAAAAAGTTTTATTAAAAAGTGCTTTAGTAAAAGCATTAAATGCTGCAGGTTCAAAGTGAAAATTAAGACGGAAGTGACGTCGCGATTCGTACACATCACGTTTGTTGCTTAGTTATGTGTTAAATGTCAGTTAATGTGTAATCAAGGTTATAATAAGTTGGAGCTCATTAGTTGAATATTGACGAATATTGACAGCAACGATTCGTGACGTCTAATTAGTCCAAAACAGACTAATTATCAAATTAGTAGTAGGTAGCAAGAAAAGTGTTCAAGAAAACCTATTTGCTATACTACTAATTTAACAACTCGTCGGATCAGGTCACTCTTCAATGTTTTCTTGCAGATATAGAATTATTAATATTAAACGATTGTTCACTCCCGTCGAAATTCGGCGAAGTATTTGAAGATGTGAATGCATTAAAAAAATTTATTAGTTTAGTTGTGTCCTATAATTTATCGCTCTATTTGTTTTTATTACATTTTCATTTTTAAAACGATAGATTATGAGATACCCACAGTTAAAAGGGTTTTTTTGTTTCTTGTAAAATCTGTAGGGTATCCATCAAAATGATGTTAATACAAACATTACAATAAATTCAAAAGAATTAAATTAAAAAAAAAAGTTTACTTTTATAATAAAGTAAAATAAAACATCAATAGTCATTATCGTTATCTAATAATTATTTGTTGGTTGAGCTTTAGTTTGTAATTGCTAGTCGAACGGTGTACATCTAGTCACAAAACCTTAGTTAATATTGTATTATTTTATCGTAATAAGGATATAATACGCAAAGCAAGGAATAACGGAAATATTAATAAGGTACAGGAATGTTTAAATTATTAATGAATTCGCCCATGTAACTTTTTGTTAATATTTGTCATAAGCGGTTATTCAACTAAGGGTAATTTGTTTAAAATATTAAGGATAAAAATTTAAATACTGTGATCATGTGATCAACAATTATTTTGTAATATAATAAAATTGCAAATGCGTAGTAGTAATTGAATTACTTATTTGAGAAACCCGATAAGTCCATAAAGATAGTTGTGAGATAATTAAAAAAAACTATTTTCAGTTGTCATTTTTTAAAAGTTTTGTTAGATATTAGTAGTTTATGATATGCGTGTTAAAAGGGACGGGTTATTTTGTAAGTTTGAGAAGATTACGAAACGAGTGAAACGAGTTGAGTAACTCAACGAACAAAATAAAATCACTTTTAACACAAATGTCATACAATATTTTTTATATTTCGGTCTTTAAAATTAAAAATTGTAACAAATTTAAAATTTCAAAATTGAGGTTATTTTTTGTTGGTTGGTACTTCTGTTTATAATATAATGACAGTACTGACGTTTCAAAATTTTCTAACTATAAAATTATATTTTTTTTCGTCTAAAATGTATTGAATTGAAATAAAAATTAAATAAAGACCTAAGTACATAAATATTAAATATTCTTTAAAATTTTAATACACAAAAATAACGTTTATCACAAAATATAAATTATTTAAATTCCTTATTGAAATTTATCGCATGCTAATGTCATATTTTTGAACAATTAAAAGTTTACTATTTTCACAAATTTTTACAAGTTAAATTTCTAGATCAATTTTTTTCTATAAAAGAAATTTTAATTTAAATCTATAAAAGTACACACAGTCCAGTTTTTGGTTCCACCATTAGGTGATTACCATAAACATGGTATTTACATGTCGTGTCAACCGTTGACGTTTTTCACTATTAATAAGACAATTGGAACTTAAATTTATTGAAAGTCCGTTTGGCCTGATTGATAGAAGTGCGACTTCTGGTTATCAAGGTCGAGGGTTCGATCCCCGAAAAATTAAAAAAAATATTTAAAAAAAATACATAATACCAACTTCGAAAAAATAAATTTGACTACACTTTTCAGACACGCCTTCAGCTATTACGAAACTACTTTCGGTATCGTAATAGCTCCATTACAGAACCGAAATATAAAAAAAAATGTTAATGTGAAATAGTTACACAATTTTTTTCACAAAAAAGCAAAAATATTTTATATGCAAGTCGACGCAAAGTTGATTTTGAAAAATGGACATGTCGACTTTCTCAAATAAAAAAAAGGTTTTTTCAAGTTTTATTAAAAAAAAGATACAAACTACTAATTAATAGAACATATTATGAATTTTTTGGATCCAGTTCCCCATCTACCTTTGGCCAGACAAACATTTCTTGATAGAAATTTTGAATTTCTTCACTATTGGGTAGATAACTTGCAAACTTTTTAATACTAACCATTTTTTTATTCCTAATAGGTACTTTAATATTCGAGTAAGATGGTTCTGTAGAAAGTAGTTTGGGTCTAGGATGTTTTGTTCCAATTTGAAACGTATTACTCATTAATCCATCAATATAATCATATGTTGTAAACTTGCCTTTAGCTTTGCCGTTGTAAGAAAACTGCATAAACGTTGATATGTTGAATGGAACTCTTTTCAATACGTTTTCCTACAGGGTGTGCACTCCAGCAATTTCTTTTGTAAAACCTAGGCCACCAAGTCTTAAAATCTTTAATGATACTGTTATCATCCTCTATGAGATTCACCGTAAACTGTTTTTTTTTTGACTCGCCAATATAAAGAGTTCGGTGTATTGCTTAAGGGTATAAACTCTTATAATTTTTCTTCAGGAATCTTTTAATCACTCCGAAGTCCCTGTCACATGGCATGAATGAATGGCCACGTATTGGGAAATATTGATTAACTGTCTTAAGTCGTCCAATTTCTGTGAATGAAGGAAGAATTCTCACAGTTGTGTGGTTTTTATTTTGTCCCGTTCATCCATCCATAAACACATGCAGATGTTTAACTTCTGGTGGAACATAGGTTTCTAAGAAGTTTGTAATAAACGAACAAACCTCATTGGGACCTTTTTTTTTCCATACCTTCGTGGTAAATGTAAAAATATGCTTTACCCTTTTTAACATCATGTACGTCAGAAACAGAAACTGTAAGTTGATGTAGGTAAAAAGTTTCTTGAACGGGAATCTGGGGCAAAAATATGTTTTGCATATAATCAACAGCTATTATCGCAACACTGGGGTCACCTTCATACAGTTTTTTCATAAAGAATTTGTTCTCTCGGTGTATATCATGTTCGGTTTTTATTGTTTCATTAATCTGCACACCCTTTTTTTAAAAACAAAAATAACGTGTCAGACTTTTAGGCTTTGTTACATTTGTCCCCAATAATTGTTACAATTGTACCACCTATAGTTACATTTGTAATAGGTTGCCTAAGACATTATTTATTTTTATTACTAGCGAATGGACCACTGTCTTCAAAATTATTCTTCGTAAGATATTAGCTTAATGTTTGGCCTACATCAGGTAAATTTTGCTTTTTAATTTTAACATGTAGTTTCTACAAAAATCGTATTAATGTAAAAATTGTTACAATTGTACCAATTGCTTCTGTCAAAAATGAATCCCTAGAAGAAAAACGTCCGTATCGGCGCTCATAATTATTATTTCAGCACATTGTTTTTTAATTGCGTAGGCCAGGAAACCAAGATCGAAATAAGGCTGTGCCGTCAATTAATTCGTGGAAAGCTGGAAATGGCTTTAATCTCTTTATTTATATGTAAAAAGAACCAATTTTCTGCTTGTGCTCGAAGGGGGGTGGCACAAAAACCTCGTCATTTTCTTACGAATAACTTACAAACGACGCATTTTTCAGAAAATTTGCATCACACATAAATTAAAGTACATAAAATTCCACGTCTAATGATTTTTTATTTCTAAAACTACGTCAAGTGGTATAGATGCTGTGAGAGTTCAAAAAATGTGTTTCCCATTTTTGTGGAAATTATCAACAATAGGGTATTATGAATTTTGTACCTCATATTTGAAATGTAAAATGCATCACATGGAAGATACCTATATTTTGAATGTACAGTACAAATTTCAACAATTTTTATCAAACGTAGTCTCCACCCGTCACTCTGATTGCGTGATTGTAGTGGGAGAAAACATAAAAGCTCGTAGTGATCCTTATTGCGTGAGTTCTTGATAGCGATTCAAGGTTTTTGATGAAGCCTGGAACAGGAAAGTCGGAAAAGTTTTTTCCAATACATTTGCAAAATTTCAAAAAATATGAAAGATAATATATTTTTTACACGCAAAAAAAACATTTTTTGAACTCTCGCAGCATCTATATCACTTTACGTAGTTTTAGAAATAAAAAACCATTAGAAGTGGAATTTTAAGTACTTTAATTTATGTGTGATGCAAATTTTTTGAAAAATCCGTCGTTTGTAAGTTATTCGTGTAAGAAAATGAAAAAAGTGCGAAAATTACGAGGTTTTTGTGCCACCCCCCTTCGAGCACAAGCAGAAAATTGGTGCAAACTTCAAATAACTCTTTTTACATATAAATAAAGAGATTAAAGCCATTTCCAGCTTTCCACGAATTAATTGAAAGCAAAATCGGATTGGCCTGTTGGCCTGGCCTATGCGTGGAATATGTGACAAAACATCCTTGAATCTGCTTCTAAATGATTTGATCTTAAATCGTGAATCTCAGAAAAAGAGCGACCTTGTAATTTAAAACATTTCGTCGGATCATCAAATCCACCTCAAATGTATAGTTCGCAGTCTTCTTTAACTTGTGCATATGTTGATGCATAAGTACACAGAAATTTCACAAGTTGTAATTTATTTTCGGTGCTCCCAAAAAGGTCCTTCGTATCAGCTGGAATATTTGTGGACTCACTGAAGATAATGATTTTTTTAATATTTTGTCTTTTGTTGCGTAATTTTGACTCTAAAAATTTGATAGAAACATCATCGTATGACAACGACAACAACTCTTTTAACAAAGGGCTGAGAAAAGAAAAACATGATTTTTTTAAAGAACCCTTCTGCAAAATCACCAAATGTTTTGAAATTTTTGAGTTGCATCTGATGTACAAATGCCATACCATCAACAATATAAATTTTAGCAGAATTTGAACATACAATTTCTTGCAGCGAGGACATTGCACATTGATAAATACTTTCTATTTCACGGGCGAGTGTCGACTTGGGAGATTTTCTGTAGAAGCCGTGTTCATCAAACAAATATTTGCAATGATCTAATATTTCATAAGATGTTAAGGCCGGCCATTCTAAAAAAATATCAATAGATGTCACCAAGAGTAAAAATGATCACCATTCTAGAATGTAAATTACACTTCTTATATTAATTAAAAGTATTTTGGGTTTATATACCGTGTGTTGATTGATGTAGCGGGTAATAGGAGTTTAACATGTAAAAACAGTCTTTATGATTTTCTTGCTTCCCTGAAAACTTTGGAGTAAAAACATAAAGAATAAAATGTCTTTAAAATTAAAAAATTTAGCTGATAGGTATTTTTTAAATTTACCAATATGATTCGTTTAACCCTTTGAGACCCGACTTTTATTATTTCTTTAAAAAAATTATTTAAACACATATTCTAGAAGTTTAAGCCTTCCTGAACCCAAAATTAACAAAAAAAAATTTTTCAAATTTGATTTATTGTCAAAAAGTAGTGTCCATTACAGTGGACACCAGGTTTTAAACTTACAACTTATTTTTTATGGAACTCTCTGAAACAATTCCTGCCTTTCACAAAACAAAGATGAACATTGCATTTTATACAAAAAACATGAGTCTTTCCTTTACAATTGATATTTTTACACCTTGTTGCCTCTTGGTGGTTATCCATTTCTGCCATATGGTCAACCAAGTCCAATTGAACTTCGCGGTAAGGTCTTACTTCAGTACGTCTTCGTTTTATCAGTGGTGGTGGTGTGGTCACAGGCGAAGCGCCGCTGGGGCGTCCAATTCGTCTTGTGTTGGTAAGAGATGGTTTTCCGGTTTTTATTAGGGAATCGCTCAGGCGCATCTTGAAGTCCAAAAAATCCATTTGCTGGTTTTTTGGAATTCTTTGGCTATTTGCGTCTTTTTTATATTCAATCCAACTATTCGTTGCTGCTAGATCAATTGCGTGGAATATCATTCTAAGGG
The DNA here is from genome assembly GCA_963924605.1 of Malthinus seriepunctatus. Taxonomy (NCBI): domain Eukaryota; kingdom Metazoa; phylum Arthropoda; class Insecta; order Coleoptera; family Cantharidae; genus Malthinus; species Malthinus seriepunctatus. Next base: position 25,333,523 of record OZ004600.1, on the reverse strand, counting down.
TCCATTTTTTTGATTTTATGAAAATCTTATAGTATCCTATCATTTGGTCGAATTTGTCAACTCCCCCCATACACTTGTTATACAGTTTTACAACTTCTGGTCGGGATATATGAATATTTTTAATTCAACTTTTTCATTGGTATTTTGGTTATTGAAAAAACTAGTTAAACATAAATTAACTTTAATTTATCATTTTTGTGATGGTTTATTTACGACGTTTCGATTTCTTTAAATCATTTTCAAGTACCTAAAAATATTAACATAAAGATTTGAATGTGTAACAATCTTATAACTTACAAAAAATTTTTCTTTTTTTTGGTGAATTTGTTATAAAAGCACAAAAATAACACTAAAATAGTTCTCTTTCAATATCAACATTTGTAAACCTGGTTGGGTTATCTCTACATAATAAATTAGAAGCCATTAAAAAATTTCAGTCAAATACATAAATTTTGTCAAAAATATAAATTTGATTTTTCATTCAACGTTCGAAATAAGAATAAAACTCTACCTTCAACTAATCATGAACAATTTAAAACATACATGCACATTTTTAAAAAAATTGATTTGCAATAAACAAATAAAATAAAGTGGTTCTAAAACAATTTCATTATGGGAATTAATTACGTGGTTTAATTTTTCAATTTTAAAATATTGTTATATGTAACAGGGAGACCTTCCAGGTCTGTTTTGTGGTTTATAGAGTTTTTTTCTCTTTTTATGTAATACATTTCCATAAACGACCTTTTTGTAAAGTTATCTTCCTCTTGTAGGATGCTGACATTTGCGAAGTCAAAGGCATGTAGGTTTTGAAGACTATGTTCGCTTAAAGCTGTGGTATTTTTATTATTTTTGACCGAGGCCTTGTGTTGGTTAATGCGGTTCTTCGGTAGTTGTTTGGTTTGTCCAATATATGTCTTGTCACAATCACAGCAGTCTATTTTATATACGAGATTTGATTTTGATGTTGTCGGTATTTGTGACTTAAGTTTTGAGAAAAGGTTATTTAAAGTTGCATTTCTTCGGTAGCAAACGTTTATATTTTTGACAAAATTTATGTATTTGACTGAAATTTTTTAATGGCTTCTAATTTATTATGTAGAGATAACCCAACCAGGTTTACAAATGTTGATATTGAAAGAGAACTATTTTACAGTGTTATTTTTGTGCTTTTATAACAAATTCACCAAAAAAAAGAAAAAATTTTGTAAGTTATAAGATTGTTACACATTCAAATCTTTATGTTAATATTTTAAGGTACTTGAAAATGATTTAAAGAAATCGAAACGTCGTAAATAAACCATCAAAAAAATGATAAATTAAAGTTAATTTATGTTTAACTAATTTTTTCAATAACCAAAATACCAATAAAAAAGTTGAATTAAAAATATGTATAATAAAATGGTTATGAACCGACATTATAATATATGAATATATTCTTTTTTTGATTTTTCCCATCTTTTTACTTCATCTTTTTCGCCAATTCCGACAAAATTTGACGCCAAAGTTACACAACGATTATCAACCCATTTACAAAGCACTATTCCACCATCACTTATTACCTCCTCACTGTAACCTCTGTTTTTTTTCTTAGCTTCCTTGTCACATATTAGAGGTGGATTACTGAATCGGTTAGCTCTGATGGTTCCAGCTGCATGTATGTTTTTTTGATGTAATATTTCAAGTAAGTTGTATGTCGTAAAATAGTTATCAAAATATAGATAATGGCCAGGAGGGATGCGTTCAGTTAGTCTCAAAACAACAGTTGCACCTAATCCAAATTTTCCTAAAATTTGCTTATCAAATTCGGTACTAGCTCCTTGATATATTATAAATTCGTGGACTAGGCCACTTCTTCCACACAACATAAATATTTTAATTCCCCATGGACATGGCTTTCCTCTAATATATTGAATTATGGAGAGATGTCCCGTAAATGGCACCATCTGCTCATCTACACAAAGATCTTGTTCCATATCAAGTTCTAGACATCGTTTTCTGATACGTTCATAAAGAGGCCTAACTTTGTAAAGTTTATCTTTACAGTCGTTCGGTTTATCCAAATTATTCACTATATGTAAATTACTTCGCAGTTGAAAAAAGCGATCTCTTGTCATAGTTTCCCGAAACAAATTCAGTCTGAGCGATTTATTCCAATACATTCTGACTCTTGGAAATCCTAGACACGACATCATAAGATGTAAACCAAAAAGGCTTTTGATTTCATCAGAGTCACACGTTTTGAATTTCTTTCCTTCTTGCAATGCATACAAATTCGTCATATCTGCCATTTCGCGAAAACATTCATTAGGCAAGTAATTCATAAAATAGTCCAGAGGGTTTAGATCTCTTTCATCGTTGTTTCCTTTTTCTTGCACTTCTAAAAACTTGTATTTCAGAAAACTACCTTTCTTCCATTTTATTTCCGATTTTTTTGTAACATTGAATCCTTCTTCACCTAATGTATGTTCCTCATTGTTATTAATTTCCAATAACTCTTCGAAAACTTGTAAAGGTTGATCAGGAAGGTCCGTGAAGTTACAATAACCACTGTATCCGATTCTACTATAACTTTGCTATAATTTAGTATTAATTTAGTATAATTTAGTACGCGCATTAAAAAATTTAGTACGCGCGTAGTTTCTGAGTTATAAGGGTTGCAAATGTGGTTATTGTAAGTTCACGCCTAATAACCACTTCCTCCGATCTTAATGAAACTCTGCTATAATTTAGTATTAATTTAGTATAATTTAGTACGTGCATTAAAAAATTTAGTATGCGCATAGTTTCTGAGTTATAAGCGTTGCAAATGTGGTTATTGTAAGTTCACGCTTAATAACCACTTTCTCCGATCTTAATGAAACTGTGCTATAATTTAGTATTAATTTAGTATAATTTAGTACGCGCATTAAAAAATTTAGTACGCGCATAGTTTCTGAGTTATAAGCGTTGCAAATATGGTTATTGTAAGTTCACGCCTAATAACCACTTTCTCCGATCTTAATGAAACTTTGCTATAATTTAGTATTAATTTAGTATAATTTAGTACGCGCATTAAAAAATTTAGTACGAGCGTAGTTATAAGGGTTTTAAATGTGGTTATTGTAAGTTCACGCCTAATAACCGCTTTCTCCGATCTCAATGAAACTCTGCTATAATTTAGTATGAATTTAGTATAATTTAGTACGAGCATTAAAAAATTTAGTACGAGCGTAGTTTCTGAGTTATAAGCGTTGCAAATATGGTTATTGTAAGTTCACGCCTAATAACCACTTTCTCCGATCTTAATGAAACTTTGCTATAATTTAGTATGAATTTAGTATAATTTAGTAAGAGCATTAAAAAATTTAGTACGAGCGTAGTTATAAGGGTTTTAAATGTGATTATTGTAAATTCTCGCCTAATAACCACTTTCTCCGATCTTAATGAAACTTTGCTATAATTTAGTATTAATTTAGTATAATTTAGTACGCGCATTAAAAAATTTAGTACGCGCATAGTTTCTGAGTTATAAGCGTTGCAAATATGGTTATTGTAAGTTCCCGCCTAATAACCACTTTCTCCGATCTTAATGAAACTTTGCTATAATTTAGTATGAATTTAGTATAATTTAGTAAGAGCATTAAAAAATTTAGTACAAACGTAGTTATAGGGGTTTTAAATGTGATTAATGATTATTGTAAGTTCACGCCTAATAAGAACTTTCTCCGATTTTAATGAAACTTTGTTATAATTTAGTATAAATTAAGTATAATTTAGTAGGCGCTTTAAAAAATTTAGTACGCACGTAGTTTCTGAGTTATATGGGTTGTAAACGTGGTTGTTGATCATGTAATTTGTAATTTCCTTGTCGTATCGGATTAAGGTCTATTCCCACACAACCGAGATTGATCCGTCACGTCACCGATCAGTCAAATGACTGAGACAGTGATTTTATTTTGACGGACAGCACGATTCACACACATCAGTCATGTATCCGTCATTTACCTTCAGTTATAAAAGGATTTATAAAAATATCGTTGTCGACGAAATTTTATTTGACTGACCGGAGACGTGACGGCGTCAAAAGCAAAATCTCGGAACCATGACTGATGAGTGTGAATGGAGTCATTTAAAAGCACGCTTCCGATAATTTTTATACCATTTTTGACTGACCGGAGACGTGACGTGACGGATCAATCTCGGTTGTGTGTGAATACAACTTTATGCGAAATGCAGTGAAATGAATGCACCTTGGGCTTTGATAACGTAATAGAAATAGGTATAAACTAAGGCTGGCAAAAGTTTTCGATTAATCGTTTAATCGATTCTTTGAAAATTGCGATTATGTGAATTTTAATAATCGAAGAGTCGATTAATCGAAAAATCAATTAATCGAAGAATCGTAAAACCGAAGAATCGTAAAATCGATATTTTAAATTTAATCAAATCTTAATATTTGCCGCTTGAAATGCTTGCAAATTTAAAATTTAAAAAATTTAAATTAACTGTAAATCTCTCAAAATGAATTGCAGTGATAAAAGTTGCACGGACTGTTATTATAGGTCCTTCAGATGCGGACTCGCAAGTAAGGCTGGCAAAAGTTTTCGATTAATCGATTAATCAAAGAATCGATTAATCGAAAATCGCGATTATTTTAATTTTAATATCGAAGAATCGATTAATGGAAGAATCGTAAATTGAAGAATCAAAAACCGATTTTTTTAAATTTTCTGATCAAATCTAAAATCTAATCTAAATTTAATTTAATTAAATATATGGATGGATAATTCAAAGCACACTTTACCGCTTTATTGAAAGTTCGCAAAAAAATTCAAAATGGAAAATGTAAATTACCAAAATATCAGACAAACAACCCAGATGTTTTTTGACGCGGTAAGTTTTATTAGATGCTTTACTCAAGTTGAGAATTGCTGTCATCGTATACATACAATATTGTAAAATGCCATTGACATATTATTTAAACAAAGAAATAAAATAGGGGAGTATTCATAATATTGGAATTATTCCGGGCAGTTTGTCCAGTGGTATTAACCAAATAAGGTTGAAATTAATATTTTTAAAAGATCCTGGCATAGTTTGTTCATAAATTATCTGTTTTAAATTTTTTCGGTATGGCTGGAAGACCGCGCGGTTCAAAAACTAGTGATTATATTGAAATCTTGCAATTACAAAAAGATCGGATTATAATTAATAATAAGATAGTTCCAAAATCAAACGTAGTATGGTTAGATTTAATAAAGAAATACCATATCAAAATTTCGTTAAATAGTTTTTATGCCTATGCTCACAGATATAAACATTTGTTAGGGGTGACAGGTGAATGTGAGGTTTCTGATACTTCTACGAATAAAAATTTAAGTGATTATAGTTGTAGTGAAGATGATTACGTCGATGAAATTAATAATTCAAAATTAACCTCTAATATGAGATACTTTGACATCTATATAAATTCTAAACAGTGGCTAGATATTTCTCCCGAACTTAAAATTTACAAAAGAACTTCTGGTTCCACTAAAAATTATTTCAAATTAAAAGCATACGTATGGACTGATGTTTTGGCAACAGCAGTTTGGAAGTCCACCAAATTACCATGTTCTTGGTGCTTTTATTATAATTATATATCGCTTACAAACGAAGTAAAATATTTTCTTAAATTCAAAGCTTCGTGTAAAGAATGTTTAGCCGTTCTTTTTGGTTTTGTTTATCAGAGTGATAACCTAAAACCTGAAGAAAATGGTCTAACAATAGCCTGTAGTGTGAAAGGACTTAAGGATTATCAACATAAAAAGAAGAGGAGACTTGCGAATATTCGCAGGGAAAAGGCTTGTGCGGAGATGATCACTGGTAAAATGGCTAGCGCATTGAGAAAAAGGGAAAGTGCCCAATTAAATTTAGATTTGTTTGATGAAGAATCTCCTTTACTGCCTAGGTTGGAAACATACAGAAAGGCAAAGTCTAATAGGCTATTAAAAAATAGAATTCATCAAGATCCAATAGAAGCACTTGCCATAGCAGCTTCGAATATGCCTTTTAAGAATATCGTTCACGAAATAGGTAAATACAAATTTTTTGTACACTATTGGAGTCCAGACCAAACACGTGTTTATAACCAGTATTGTAAACAAAATTTGTTTCCGACAGTGTACATTGATTCAACTGGAGGCGTTGTTAGAAAAATTGTGCACAGTGGACTTGAAAAGGGTTATTTATCGAGCCACATTTTCTTTTATGCTATAGTGATTAAATTAGGAAGAGAAAGTGAGGGACAAATACCAGTAGCACAGATGCTTTCTGAACGAAATAACGCTAGTGCAATAGCTTATTGGTTGAGTGAGTGGAGAAGACTAGGAGCTCGACATCCAAAAGAAATAATTTGCGACGATTCGAATGCACTTCTTTTAGCCATTTCCAGATCTTTCGCTGGTGAAGCTGACACGCATAGTTATTTAAAAAAATGTTTTGAAGTTTTACAAGATAAGCCGGGATGCCAACTACCGAAATCTTTCATAAGAATTGATGTTGCTCATCTTATAAAAGCTGTTTCGACTTGGTCGATTTTAAAGAACGTTAGACACCGAATAAAATCTTTTTATTTAAGATGTATTGGTCAACTAATCCTGGCAACTGATTTATCAGACGCTCAGCTGCTTCTTAAATACATCTTTGTGGTAGCTCTTAGCGAATACGAGGGAGTAAGTGTAAAACTTAACAGAAACCATATCTGTGAAGTTTATAAATCTAAATTAATAGACAAATTTTCGTTCGGGCTACAACAAAGTGAAATTGTTAATTTCCCAGATAATGAAGCGAGCATGGATGGACTTGAAAATAAAAACGACATAGACGATATTGATGATAACGAACAATTAGCACCTTTTAAAAGTTTTGTGTTAAACATTATAAAAAATGCTGAAGGTGAAGTTAATGAAAATGGTGAAGGAAGTAGAGATAATATTATGTGGCTACCAGGTATAATCAACCCTCTGAAGATTCTGTGTTATAAGTGAGTATCAGTGTTATTTACTGTTAGGTGTTTTCTAATAATTCAAGGTTTAGGTTACCATTGTGGACTTCTGTAATGGTTAATAAATTTAATTTTGGAAATATAACTGCTTCATCAGCATCTGTAGAAAGTCATTTCAACGACTTAAAAACCAGATTAATGCCGAAGTTGCCTCTAAGAGCTGATGAATTTGTTTTAGAACATTGCAGTATACTAGAAGGTCCGTAATAATCTAATAATGTTACATTATCCTTATTTTTACAAATGTCAATTGTAGGTACCATGAAATTAGCATCAGGACTGCCAAGTTTACGCGAAAGTTATACCTCCACCACAACTGTCGAACATCAAAAATCTATCATGGAGGAAACAAACACAGTAATTGATGAAACTGAAGTAAGTAATGCTGCTAAAAATCTAAGAAAAAAAGCAAATAATTATTCATAACTTTTTTCTTGTAAAAGATAAAGAGAAAAAGTACCCGCTCCCTTCAAATGTGCTACGCAAGATTTTGCTTTCGCCAGGCCAACACGAAATAATTTCGCTATACCTAATTTTAAGAGGGTGGTTTCTAACGAATGAGCGGGAAAGTTGATATTTAGACATTCCGCCCCTAATAGTTAGCGACTTTAATATCCGGTTGATATCAGTAATGGTCATAATTCCTGATAAGGTAAAGTTCAAAGAAGGCAATGATATATTTGTGTATAGGAAATCAGAACCTAATTAGTGAGACAAGTACCATTGAACTAGGTGTAGGTAATTTAAAAACAACAAAGGGTGTTGGTTAAAAACAACATCGTCTGTTTTTTCAATTACATCAAGTTTAATGGCACTTTTCTCTCTAATTAGGTTCTGATTTTCTATAAACAAATATATCATTACCTTCTTTGAACCTTAGCCTATCAGGAATTATGACCATTACTGATATCAAACGGATATTAAAGTCGCTAATGATTACGAGCGGAATGTCTAAATATCAACTTTCCCGCCCATTCGTTAGAAACCGTCTTCTTAATTAATTTTTCTGTAAGAAGCCCTTTTATTTTTTCAAAATACTAGCTAAAAACTAATATGAACGTAGAAAAATTAAATATTAATTTTCAAGTGTTAAATTAATGTTTATTAACACTGTCCATTAAAGGTTTAACGTGTCTGCCTGGTTATTGAGCGAACTAAATTTAATTATAACGCCAAATAAAAGTATAATAATGAGGGGCTAGTATTTTAATATGTACTTTTTTCAGGATTTAGTAAATAAGGATATCGAAGCTAAGGAACTTAATTATGTTGAAAACTGGCGGGGGCTTAACGAGGAATCAAAAAAAATGAGAAAAAGCGCTTCAAAAAAGAAACCTAGCTTATATTTAAATCCAGAAAGGCCTTGGTCTACAATGGACAGTAGTGACATTAGGGATGTTAACAAAAAAGTTAGCATTAATATTCTCAAAAATGGAGGCCAAATACATTGCCCGGCATTAAGAGGTAAAACTACAATCAGTTTATCGAATACGTGCGCATTTGATAGTTTATTACACGGAATAGCATGTGCCCTTTATGACAGTAAAAGTCTTAAAAACTGCTTATTTCCTTCTAATATACAAATCTTTAATTTGGCATTAATGATGGCTAAAAAGAATGTAACTTATACTATATATAGAGAAAGAGCTAATATATTAAAAGATATTTTTCATGCAGAACCATGTCCTTCGGTTTTGCTAGATATTGTTAGAGTAAGTTGTGAAACTACTGTTCATAATTTGATTAAAAAATTAGGCATTATAAGCTTAACAGAAACTAGTAACTGCAAAATATCCGACTGCAATCATTTGAAGGAAAGCCCACTATTATCATTGACATTAGAAAATACTACGGATTTACAAAAAAGTCTAGTAGAATTACAAAATGTTAAAACAAAATGTGAGCATTTAGTTGAATTCACAAATGTTTGTTCTGACATAATTTTCTTAGATATCTTCACAGAACGAGTGGATGAAAATGGAATTGAAATCCTACATACAACAACTTTAGATAATATTCCTAAAAGTGTTAATTTTTACAATAAGACCTTCTCTTTGAGGGCTGTAATTGCATTTCTGCCACCATTATTCTCTATAACATCTGGTATAGGTCATTTTGTAACTTATGCTAGACGATCTGATTATTCATGGGAAAAGTTTGACGATACTGCTCAAAAAACTGAAATATTAAACAAAAATGCGATAATTACTGACAAAATCAAATTAAGTGTTTTAATTTACTCAATCTAAACTATTGTCGGTTTTATTACATGCTTTTAGGACTAGGTATTGCGTTTATTTATGTTGCAATTCGTTTTTTAGAATTAAGTTGCTTATAATTTTGAAAATAAATTTTGTTATAAAATGTTTAGTTCTTTTCTTTTACTCACCACTAAACAGATAATTTCCAATTCTAATTCATTCTCCAAAAGCTCCATGGTACGTAAGTGAATACCTAGATCTTATCTAATAAATAATTATGTATTTTATGAACTAGTAACAAATTAATAATTGATATCGTTCATGGTCATAATTGCATGATGACAGGGTTTCTTGAAATTGACATTCTTTGTGTTTGGGTGCCTTTACTTAAAAACGATGAAAACTACTAATCTAGACTACCTATATTGAGATTACTTAGTATTTCGGATGCAGTACAAATTCTTCAGGGGCTTAAAGTTTTGGACCACACTGCATACACTGCATACACATCGCGTATTGCTTATTGCGTAATACTTTAGTATAAGTGGCACCCAAATACTTATTTTAAAAACAGTAACCCTCGTTTTCATAATAATATTAAAGTAGAGTTTAGTTAAAGCTCTCTTAAGGTATAGGGAATTTCTTCTACACGTTGCCATAGTTACTAAGGTCTTTAAGTTTTACCCTGAGTCCTATAAAGCTTTGGATTAGCTTAGTTCAACAACTAACCTGAAAATGGAACTTCGTATTTGTTCTTTCGGCTGTTACAGCCGGTGCTATAACACTTTAATGTCAAATTACAATAAATTTAACCTCCCCGCAGCTGTTTTTGATAAAACAGCATTAATTATTATTAAATAAACAGTTCCATTTTGAGGGTACTTGTAGAACTAAGCTAAATCAAGTTTTATAGGACTCAGGGTAAAAGTCTACTTTAATTTATTTATGAAAACTGGGAAAAGTTGGTCTCTTTTTTAAGGCGTACTAAATTATACTAAATTCATACAAAATTATAGCAAAGTTTTACAAAAATCGAAGAAGGTGAGTATTACGCGTGAACTTACAACTACCACAGTTACAACCCTTATAACTCAGAAACTACGCTCGTACTAAATTTTTTAATGCTCTTACTAAATTATACTAAATTCATACTAAATTATAGCAAAGTTTCATTAAGATCGGAGAAAGTGGTTATTAGGCGTGAACTTACAATAACCATATTTGCAACGCTTATAACTCAGAAACTACGCTCGTACTAAATTTTTTAATGCTCGTACTAAATTATACTAAATTCATACTAAATTATAGCAGAGTTTCATTGAGATCGGAGAAAGCGGTTATTAGGCGTGAACTTACAATAACCACATTTAAAACCCTTATAACTACGCTCGTACTAAATTTTTTAATGCGCGTACTAAATTATACTAAATTAATACTAAATTATAGCAAAGTTTCATTAAGATCGGAGAAAGTGGTTATTAGGCGTGAACTTACAATAACCATATTTGCAACGCTTATAACTCAGAAACTATGCGCGTACTAAATTTTTTAATGCGCGTACTAAATTATACTAAATTAATACTAAATTATAGCACAGTTTCATTAAGATCGGAGAAAGTGGTTATTAGGCGTGAACTTACAATAACCATATTTGCAACGCTTATAACTCAGAAACTACGCGCGTACTAAATTTTTTAATGCGCGTACTAAATTATACTAAATTAATACTAAATTATAGCAAATTTATAGTAGAATCGGATACAGTGGTTATTGTAACTTCACGGACCTTGATCAGGAATACCTTCCAAATCTATTACACGCTTTGTTAATCTTTTTGCATCGAGTTTCATAATTTCCTCTTCATCAAAATCATCTTCCAAGTCAGAATCTTGTTCGAGGTGTTGTAAAACTCTTTCACACTCTTGATCTAAGGATTTGTCGTCCAAAAATGATAATAAAATTTCAGCTTCTTTAGGATCATTTGGATCATAACCTGAAGCAAGACATAGTTATAGTCCCCGTGTCCATTATAATGGACATGAACATTGAAATGTTATTTATAATGTTATTTTCAATATTAGAATTTGAGAAGTGGTATTATACTATGCTAGCATATATTAATTTTGTAAAACAATAGCATTTTAATAAAAAATTAATCTAAACAATTAAAAATGTATTTATTTACTTACGCGTGTTATTGCGATTACGTTTCGCCATGGCAGCTTGCACTATTTATGATAATATAATTATATTTTTATTAGTCAACAGGTGTCACTAGTGGTTTGCTGTGTTGAATATATGTCCAGTAACCTTGATATAAAATTAATCGCGGGAAAAAAGTCAGTAACTTAATAGAAAAAAATATTATATTTGATGTCCATTGCAATGGACACAGGGTCTGAAAGGGTTAATAAAAAAAATAATAAGAAAAAATTAATAATTAAGAGTTGAATTGAAATTACATCTGTTTACCCATGACTTAAAGCAAATTAAAATTGTTTTAGTAGAGACGTCAAATTTGACCATAAGTAATTATTTGTTAAAATTTATTTATAAATAAATTTGCTTTTTATGTTTTTTATTTTTGCACAAAAGTTTTAGACTGATGAAGATAGCAAAATAATAATTTTTGGTTATCTACTAGAAGTCTCCAAAATTATAAGAAAGAAATAATAATTAAACAATAAATTTAAATCTGTTTACCCAAGACTAAAAGCAAATTAAAATTGTTTTAGTAGATATGTCAAATTTGACGTTTGTATTTTGTATTTACAAATTAATTTTTTTATTTAACGGCGCTTAAAAGGGGTGTAAACCAAAAATGAAAGTTATAGTACAGGGAATTCTAAGTACAAATTTTCAAACCCCACGTCCCTGTGATGGACCATTCGGAAGATAGAAGACTTTTTAGTAAAAATTCGTGACGTCATGAAGACAATAGTCGCAATTAGTCCAATAGCTGTTTAGAAATTAATGTACGAAAACTATATCACTAAGCAACGAGGGCAAATTATAAAATTTTTGTCTATCTGTCGTCACAATTTTCGAACTCAGGAGTTTATATCTCAGATAATATTTGTGCTAAAAATGTGCGGTTTTGACCGTTGTTCTTAGATATTTGTTTAGCATTTTTTAGTGAATAAAAGTTTTTTTGCTTTACACCCCCTTTAATGGTAAATTAAAAAGATACCTATCAGCTAGATTTTTTAATTCTAAAGACATTTTATTCTTCATGTTTTTACAATTCCTATATGTAGATAAAAAATATATAACGTAAGCATAAACTAGTTCTTTCTTTCATACCATTAGGAGAAGCTGCGAGAAATCCATTTTCCAAATCTATCCATAAACCACTGTCTTCTACGGATAGATTGGTTTCCATTTCAAATAACCTCTTAAGGACACTTTCTTTGGATATCCAATATTGTGTTGCTTCGGAATAGAAGTTGCTACCTTTTAAACATGTCTTTACAATTGAATGACATGGTGTATAACTTCTTCTTTTCAAAACTCTCCCAAACATAGATGCAGTTAATCTTAAACTTCTCTCAGTCTCATAATAATCGTTACCAAACTGACCTATTGATAATGATCTTCTGTAGTGACCTGGTAAAAATTTGTATTTTTATTGGGACAACGATAGGTATGTTTTAAATAACTTACTTGTGAAGTACTCAAAGTACTTACATTACATTGTAATTACATTGCATTTCCAATATATCTGGATCCCCTTCAAGCTGCCGGCTTTGTGGTCCATAGTCGGTATTTTTACTTACTTCCTTGTTCTTAATTCTTTTGTTATAATTACCAACATCTTTTTTTGCTTCTGCAAACAATCGCCGTTTTGTCTTATTTTCATGAACTGAATGGTACTTGTTCATGAACTGCTTGAAATTTTTGCCAGGACTTTTTCGCTTCATTCTTTTCCATAGACTGCAATACCAGAAAGAACGTTTGTTAGGCCTCAGTCTGGAAAGACAAACTCTTCTCTCGTAGGATCCTCTCTGAATTAGATCAGTATTTTCCCCATTGTAAATCGAGCAACAATATTCATGAAGCGCTCACACAGATTGTTATTTTCGTTTTCAATAATAAGGTGAGCTTTCCTGGCAAGCAATTCTAGGGCTCCTGTAAGAAAAAAAAGTAATGAACCAGGAAATTACAAATTTATTATTTTACCTTTTAAGTGGTGATATATTGTGTTTTTTTTTTAATTTGAGAATGAGATTATCAGTTTGTTCCCCCACAGTGTTACAAGTACCGTCGCGGCATTTACTGTGATCACCGAACACGTGGCGCAACCCGTTACTAAGGTCTTCTCTTAACAGAGTGACATTTTTGTCTTCTTTAGCATGTTCATAGATTGAACATTTTGCTCTTTTGGTCCTTCCTTGGAGCGTAATATGTGTATCAGCTTTAATCTTCCTTAGGTTTTTTCCATAAGTTTTTAATACATGGTTCGTACATTCTAATTTAATGACCGCACCGCCATAGGTGACTCCTTCCTTTATCTTACAATAAACGCTTGAATCACCGTCAGCCACAAACTTCAAGTATTTAACCCCGTGCATTTCTTTGCTCGAGTTAAATCCTTGTACCGCCATGTTTGATTCCATCGCGGGAGCAGATTTATCCCAGTTGCGATAACACACATGTTCTTTTACTTCCTTCTCTTCTTGATTTTTGCTATGTTCATGTCGGGCACAGATTGAACAAAATTTCTTTCTAACGGCAATAAATAATAATTCTCCACTGTAAGCACCAATAATAGCAACCATTCCTGAGAGAGCGTTGAAGTTTAAGCCATATGAACGTTTGCTCCATGACCCATCCACATATACTTTTATCCATGGAGTACCATCTTTTGATATTTGACCACTTGAAAGTGCATGCTCTCTTTCTATTTTACCAGCAGCCGACATTGAGAATTGAAAATGGAAACTTTCCATTCTTCATCCATCTGTTCCTCCAGTGAATAAAATAATTTTTCTGGGATTGTTGGAATATCCATACAACTAAGTTGTTCTTCAAAATGAGAAAAAGTACTGCCAGTTGCCAAACTTCCCCAAAGTGCCCTAAGTTTATCGAAGACAAGGGACCATTATTTGGATCTTCTGTGTAGACTTCGAAGCTTTTCTCACAACCACTACACTGGAGGATTATTTTGCTTACTAAACCCAAAGATCTTCTAACTTCATCTTTAACTACTAGCCTGCCATTGGTACATACTCTGGCATGGTTATACTGAATTGATAATATCTTATCAATAAGATATCCAAGTTCAACTATTCTATTGCCACCGATTGGTGAGCTAGGATTGGGACAGGCTTCTATTGTCACCTGATGATTATTAATTACGTCGTACTCATCGGAAGAAATAACTCCCACTTCTGTTTCTTTGTGAAAATAACGACTTTCATATTTTTTACTACCCCAATTACTATTTCTTTAGAAAAAAACATGTAGTTAATATTATAATACTTCCACATATTTTTGTAAATTATTAGGATGGATAACATTCACATCCGAATCAACACAAACAGAAATATCATCGGGGATATCCATGCGGAGTGAAATAGAATTTTCAGGCCATTCCATCGGATCATCGAAGATGTTAGTTGCATCGCCATTTGTTGTATGCGCTTCATTTGTCCTACTTCAATAAAAAAAATCAACATAATAACTTACTATAGTATAGGCATTTTCGACTTTAATTTATCTCGAGACGGAAATAATTATTAGAAAGCTAATTTCTTCTGAAATACCTTCTATAGGTCCCCCTGTATTTCCCCAGAAAAATCCCAAGAAATCCTCCTTGGGGAACCCTCTTAAATTTTGAATAAACGGCCATCATCTTGCATTTTTCCAAGAAAACGCCATAACTCAGCAATGGACAATCATCGGAAGAGGCTGTTGGTTAGATAATGAGTTTTTACAAACAATATGTTCTACAAAAATTTTCTATTCGAGCAATGGTTTTCTCACAAAATGAAATTTAAAAGAGCTATGTTTTCAAAAATAATACTAAGCAGGCAAATTGCTATGGTGAAAAAAACATACGGTCTGATGGACAAAACATCGTTTTACTCCGAGACGAACTATGATAAAATTACAATAAAAATATGAATTTAAAGCTGAAGACTTTAGCTTTCATTTCTATATCTTTTGAATTTATTTTTGTTACATCTTGTGGTATTAAATAGCAAATGAAGTTTTTCATGTACCATTTTTTAAACAGTTCAAGATATTTTGTTGGAAGGATCACTTAAAAAAAATTCCTCCAAGGATATTGTTCCTTATGAGTTATTTTTCAAAGTTATGTCATGGGAAATTAATTACATATTTATTTCAAAAAAGCATAGTGATTTTATATTGCTTTACTTTTGGTAAATTTTATTTTCCACAAAAATTTAGATTTAAAGTGCTGTAAAATGGTTAATATTAAAGGTATTGAAGAAACTAAAAACTCATTATGAAGGAAAATATGCCTACTTTTTGATACACTCGTTATATTTTACTTATTATCTCAAGTTTCTTTTTTCTATTGAATACATTGAAGAAGTAGAAAAATAGGCGATTTTTTTCTTAAAATTCCTCCTCAATTAAGAGTACTGTACATTTTTAACAATCGCTTAGGCAAATGAAACATTATACCTTATACTATAATATACAAAACTTAGAACGCTTTAGGATTCACTGGGGCTGCAGGCGTAGCTATTAAATTTTGTTAAAAATTTCGACAATATCCAATGGTATGGAGATATTTCAACAGTATCATGAAACTATTCTAAAAAACGACTTTTTATGCCTTTTTAGAGTTATATAATGCCTCCAAAAGAGTTAATTGTGTAAACGAGCACATATATACAGGGCGTTTGATATATCGTGTCACAGCAGATATTTCGACTTTTGTCAAAATTTTAAATACATATTGCAGTAGTTAAATTAGGGTGCTGATGCTGGTTCAAAAGATGAACTCCTGAGACTTGGTACTGGTTTGCATGGGTAATCGTCAAGAGAGACCCTTACTAGGCGTTATCATTCGGAGTCAGCTGAACTCAGGTTTTTTTACAAGGTTGTAACTCATTCCCCTCCTTCTTCTTCCTTCGGGCTTGGGACCGACATCGGCGGAGTTATGAGCTGGCAACCAAGGAACAACGAAAAAGAGGGGGATCCACCAGAAGATTGGAAAAAACAAGTACAAAGAGACATGGAAAGAAAAGAGTTAGAAGACTAACAATGGAGGGATAAGAAGGAATGGAGAAGAAGATGCGAGAGACGGCCATAAATCTGTAGAAAACCAATATATCTATATTACTGCATAACATAAAACAGGTTTGAAAACTTACAACATTTTTTCATTAAACTCATTTTCATTTTGCATCTTCTTTGGGAAAAATGAGAGTTAGAAGACGTACAATGAATGCATAAGAAAGAATGGAGAAAAGGGTGCGAGAGACGGTCAAGAATCTGTCGAAAACCAATATATCTATAGGTAAATCGTTTTTGTTTGGTTGCCAGCTCATAACTCCGCCAATGTCGGTCCCACCCGGTCCCAAGCCCGAAAGAAGAAGGAGGAGGGGAATGAGTTACAACCTTGTAAAAAAACCTGAGTTCAGCTGACTCCAAATGATAGCGCCTAGTAAGGATCTTTCTTGACGGTTACCCGAGAAAACCAGTACCCAGTCTCAGGAGTTCATCTTTTGAACCAGCATCAGCACCCTAATTTACCTACTGCAATATGTATTTAAAATTTTGACAAAAGTCGAAATATCTGCTGTGACACGATATATCAAACGCCCTGTATATATGTGCTCGTTTACACAATTAACTCTTTTGGAGGCATTATACTTCTCAAAAAGGCATAATAAGTCGTTTTTTAAAATAGTTTCATGATACTGTTGAAATTTAAAATTGGATATTGTCGAAATTTTTAACAAAATTTAATAGCTACTCCTGCAGCCCCAGTGAATCCTAAAGCGTTCTAAGTTTTGTATATTATAGTATAAGGTATAATGTTTCATTTGCCTACGCGATTGTTAAAAATGTACAGTACTCTTAATTGAGGAGGAATTTTAAGAAAAAATCGCCTATTTTTCTACTTCTTCAATGTATTCAATAGAAAAAAGAAACTTGAGATAATAAGTAAAATATAACGAGTGTATCAAAAAGTATGCATATTTTCCTTCATAATGAGTTTTTAGTTTCTTCAATACCATTAATATTAACCATTTTACAGCACTTTAAATCTAAATTTTTGTGGAAAATAAAATTTACCAAAAGTAAAGCAATATAAAATCACTATGCTTTTTTGAAATAAATATATAATTAATTTCTCATGACATAACTTTGAAAAATAACTCATAAGGAACAATATCCTTGGAGGAATTTTTTTTAAGTGATCCTTCCAACAAAATATCTTGAACTGTTTAAAAAATGGTACATGAAAAACTTCATTTGCTATTTAATACCACAAGATGTAACAAAAATAAATTCAATAGATATGGAAATGAAAGCTGAAGTCTTCAGCTTTAAATTCATATTTTTATTGTAATTTTATCATAGTTCGTCTCGGAGTAAAATGGTGTTTTGTCCATCAGAGCGCATGTTTTTTTTCACCATAGCAATCTGCCTGCTTAATATTATTTTTGAAAACATAACTCTTTTAAATTTCATTTTGTGAGAAAACCATTGCTCGAATAGGAAATTTTTATAGAACATATTGTTTGTAAAAAATCATTATCTAACCAACAGCCTAGCCTCTTCCTATGATTGTCCATTGCTGAGTTATGGCGTTTTCTTGGAAAAATGCAAAATGATGGCCGTTTATTCAAAATTTAAGAGGGTTCCCCAAGGAGGATTTCTTGGGATTTTTCTGGGGAAATACAGGGGGACCTATAGAAGGTATTTCAGAAGAAATTAGCTTTCTAATAGTTAATTCCGTCTCCGATCTTATTATGCCTATACTACTAGTCGACTCCGTTAACTCTAATAAGTACACAATGCGTCTAGTAAATGATTGTTTGCAGTAATCATTACGAAATTGTAATTTAAAATCTCATTTGTTACAATTATAACGTAAATATAAACTATTTTGGTTTGCATAAGTATATCAACTTGACAACAAAAAACTGTTATACCACTGCTCATCAGCTTAGCTGTAGCCTCCCGGTATTATATTTCCAGAGTTTACGGACTTTACCAATGATGTGAAAAAACATTTTTTTATTATTTTACCTCAATGAATAAGCCATCCATCGCATTTTAGCACCTTTTGAACGCTTATTCCATTTATGGTAATTCGATATTAATAAAGCACCTTTGAGTTAATATTTTAATAGAATTCCTTTACAACTTTAACATAACATGTGAACACGACTCGTCTATCTACTTCACCCTCAACTTAGTAACTATACCAACCTAGACCACAGAATGCCAACCTACAACACTCCACCCCATTCTGTGTATCCATTAACAAACTACAGGGTGATTCATGAGGAAGTGCAAATATTTTGGGAAATTGTAGTATGGATTACTCTTGAGTCAAAAATGTCATATGAGCATGTGTCCGATTGTTAATAGATACAGAGATACGGTCATTTTAAGGTGTATTAAAGTATAAAACAAATGACTTGTTGTTGATTTTTAATACTAACCATTAAAATAAACAAATTTACAGTAATAGTTCAAAAATTCCACAGCCAACCTCAATGCACTTTGTAATACTACTGTTATTTTTCTAATATCATCTTGGCGTTCCTTTATGAGCGCCGCACAATTCACAATTCGAGTGAGCAATAATTCGTCTCTGGTGTTTACCTTATCTTGAACCATCTTGTAAATTTGTTTAATTTTAATTGTTAGTATTGAAAATCAACAATAAGTTATTTGTTTTATACTTTAATACATCTTAAAATGACCGTATCTCTGTATCTATTGACAATAGGACACATGTTGATATGACATTTTTTACTCAGAATCATCCATACTACAACCTCCCAAAATATTTGCACTTCCTCATGAATCACCCTGTATAACAATGAGGAACACTTATTGTCCAACAATGTTGTCTTTACATCAACAATGTTCAAGCAATTTCTAAACCGTTCAAACTTTAAACTTGTCAACAATTTCGTTAACATATCTGCTGGCTGTTCATCAGTTGACACATACCTTATTACAATTCTTTCTTGAATGATATAGTCCCGAACAAATGATGCTCAACATCTATCAGCCTTAGTTATGGACGTTTATACGCGCATAGTACAACGTGTAAGCGGCGTCTAGCTTAATTTAGCATTGAAAAACAGGGGCTTCGCGTGTAGTTTACACTCCAAATACACGTCTGACTATAACTATGGCCGTATATGTTTAGTTCTTTTAGTCTCCATTGTTGAAGCCATTCTTATACAAGATTGATTATCCTCAAACACAAAAACAGGAAATACATTACAATTCAATATTTCATTCACAATTTGACCCAAAAACAAACACTCGCTTACACATAACGACAATGCAACATATTCAGATTCAGCACTTGAAAAAAATTTTTAGCACGTGCAAAAAATGTAACATAGAACCTTAAGGCCTGTCCAGACATAAGAAACAAGTAGCAACATTTATGTCGAGCTTTGTTGAAACTTTGTTGAAGTGTGTCGCTAAAACACGCAACTTCGGTGTCCACACAAAGGAAACATTTTTGTAAAATTTTTAAACGTGTCGCTAATTATTATAGAGAACGTTGTGTCTACACATGTTGTAATATTGGTGTTTTAGAGCTTTCAGTAGTAAATAATATGTGGAGTGATGATGATGTATTAATAGCTGCAGCTTCTTTGTACATTTCTAATAACTGTATGATAGCATCATTTGTCCATGCAGCCATGTTCACTGTTTACTATACAGTGTTCACTGCTTCTTCACTCCACTTAAACGAAATGGGCAAATGTGATTATAAACAAGGTTTAAATCAAGGATAAATTTGTCGAGAAGCAACTGATAACAAAGTGTCCACACATGAGCAATATAAGTCGCACGTTGTTGACGCTTGTTACTCAAATTTCTTTGAAGTTTACCGCTTGATGAGCGAAACACGCTACAAGGAGAAACATTGTTTCACTCGACATAAACATTTAGAAACAAGAAGAAACAATTATCAACAAGTGGTGACTTGTTTCTAGAAACTGGTCATTGGCGACAAAAAGTTAGTACTTGTTTATTATGTCTGTACGAGCCTTTATAATTCTAAGGCAGCGACTTGGCAAACGTTTAGTAATTTCACACTGTCAAGTGTAAATGTAATTACTTTGAATGTAACATTAACACTGTAATCTTTGTTATTTGTTACCATAGGTAATGTCTACTTAAAAAAATTCTGGTTTGAAGTAACACCAGAAATTGAATAGATAGAAATAAACTAGTAGCTTTTTATTATGAATTTAGTATAAACTAAATAAAACTTTGGATTTGTGTTTAACTAGTCTAGTTTAAAACTACAGATTTCATGGGGTAGAAACGGGGTAAATAAAACCACAAATAAATAATATTATATAAAATTTTATTTGTTAAACCATAAACACATACAATAACACATTTTAACATTTATGTTAAATACATACACTTTACAAATAAAAATTTTAGGTACAACACGATATCCATCGTTACCTATATGCAATGTGCCAAATTTCTTTATGAGACAAAGTGTGTATATTGAAGATTTGAATATTTTCAAATTGCATTTTACTAACTGAAAAGTGATAACTATTTTTCAAAGTACATTCGACAAAAGGAACTGCAATTACATACGGAGTTTCATTGATAATTAATAATTCAACAATTGAGGTATACCGTCTTTAACAGCAGTGCAAATAATGATTTTTTTTCTATATATAATTCCTTCATATTTCAACCACTTAACAATATTCACGAGCGAATCTGGCGATAGATTCTGAGTAAATTTAGCGAAATATTGATGAGTATTGAGTTTACATGTTTTGATTGTGGGACCACAACAAAAATCATCAGTTGTTAACACTTTATTATTCCATTGAAAAAAGAACAATTGCTGAGATCTAGAGGTTAAAGTTTTGCATATATTAAATTAAATTGAGAGAGCTAATACTTGATTAAAACTGTTAAATAATCATAAGAAATCAAATTAAAGTTTTAACGATTAATTTATATCCATGCATATGAACAAGATAGGCCGTGCAAAAACAAAACACTCCAGATTTTATTAGTGTATTGATAACTTTTGAAACACTTATAATTTAATTTACACATATTATTTAAATTATTTGTTTTCAAAATTAGTTCAATTTTGAAATTGAAAATTTTGGATCTTTATGGGAAACTTTTTGAACTTGATTATCTCGGAAACAAAGCAAAATCGGTAAAACATTTGTAACATATTTTCTGCTTAGAATTCGACTCGGACTATGACATTCCATTTTCCTTTTTCGAAGGCCTGCTTTGTTTTTAATATTTATAGATTAACTTCTTCTGGAAACTTTGAAATCGATTATCTCGCAAACAGAATCCAATCGGAAAAAATTTTATTTTACATTTTCTGCTTACAATTCGATACTGATAATTGTATGGAATTAGTATGGAATTGTAAGCAGAAAATGTAAAATAATTTTTTTTTCGATTGGATTTTGTTTCCGAGATAATCGATTTCTAAGTTTTCAGAAGAAGTTAATCTATGAATATTAAAAACAAGGCAGGCTTTTAAAAAAGGAAAATGGAATGTCATATTCCGAGTCGAATTTTAAGCAGGAAATATGTAATAAATGTTTTACCGATTTGGCTTCTTTTCCGAGATAACAAGATCAGTTTAAAAAGTTTCCAATAAAGATTCAAAATTGAACTAATTTTGAAAACAAATAATTCAAATAATATGTGTAAATTAATTTTTTAAAAGTGTTTTAAAAGTTAACCACACTCACTAATAAAAGCTGGAGCTAAGGGAAAGTTGTAAAATCACTAATAGAGGAATTTAAATAATTTGCGTAATCCGCTAAATGAATTAAAGAATGCATATTTAAAACGACACTTTTAGATCAGTATAAGCTTACCGCCATTTTCACAAAGCATCTTAAATTAAGTTTAGCATGTTTATTGTATGAGATAGCTAAATCCTTTGACGATAATATGCGACACGCAAAATGTAACAATAGAAAATGATTATATAGATTATTAGGTTTACGATTGTTTTAACACTGGGGCCCGAATACAATAAAAAATCGAAACTCGGTAGCCTTCCATTTTTGTATGTCATGTAAGTCTCTCGTGGTCCGTTGAAATTCGTATGGTATTTTTGTATTTTTATTGCCTATCCAAAAATCAACCAATAGTTTTTTCATTGTGCCCAAACAACCTAGATGCATGAAATCTAGTACGAACATATTAATCAAATCAAACAGGGGCGTTACTCCGGTGTGATGTTCTGGATTGTTCTGCTCACAAAATGATTCGTGTGTTCTTAAAAGACAATTAACTTGGGGATACACAGTGCGTCTTTCTGATCTTTCACTGTACAGTACAGCGTTCACAAGCATAATACGCACCGTGATTTTTAATGCACTATATGTCTATCGCAAATGAAAGCTTTGATGTTCACTTCTATTTTTGAGTTGTTAATTACAATTCCTTGAGCCTGTAAATCATTTAATTCGTCAATGAATTGATTTAAATATCGATGTACATCGTCAGGTTTTTTGTTACCTGCATAAATTGCTACTGGAAACGGTTTATAAACATAGGATTTATTGTAAATTAAACATAAAATTGGCCAAAATTGTTTCGAAGATGATTTAACAACGGAACACCAACAACATTGAACAACAATTCAACTTTTTTGTTGGGATGAAAAATCACATTAACAATCGATTTAAGATGAACTAATAATCCAAAGTACACAAATTCTGAAGATTCGTCAAATTTTTCAATTTTATAATTTGCTTGTGAAGTTTTTAAAAGTGTTTGCAGTTTTAGGCAGCTGTGGGAGTGCTCGCTTCCGTAAAATCGCTAATAACTCGTCAATTTTATTTAACGGAATATTAGACGAAGCCGCCCATTGCCTAAGCATTTCTATTTCATCATTAGTATCTTCATCTGTACTAACTTCATTAAATTTGTCATCTACCTAATCTTCCTCAACACTTGTGTCGCTCTCAGAATTACCTTTTATAGTTTCCGATTCTAATAGCATAAATTCACTACTAATATCATCATCAATTGGCAGTATTTGACTGGTAGAGGGTATCGCTTTTATGGTTGATTCTTGATTACGCAAAGTATCTTCTCGATATTTTTTTTGACGTTTACGAAACCGTTTCACATGTAATCGTGTTGCTTCGATTTTTCGTTTTCGGCAGACATCATCCATAGTAAATCGTAGTAAAAAATACACAAAAATTTCACCTGAAGGTTGAAACATACCTGATATTTTTGGTGTGTTCAATGGAACTAAATTTTAATAAAGCCCCACGTTGGTTAAGTTATATAATATAACTTTACGTGTGTATCAAGGGTAGTCGAGTAACATATTTAATTTATGTTATTTTTTAAAGTCACATTTATCTTCGGGAAGTGTGTCACATTTAAACCGAATAAGCAGCTATGATCTAAAATTTAAACCCGAGTCACAATTATACTTCTCTTGTGTCACAGTTAGTCGATTTGTCGGATAATTGCCAGTTACTTTCCTACTAAGATCGTCGTACACTTCCCAGCTATTATCGCGTCGGCAACAGTTCGCTATAAAATGTGCTGTCGAACCAGCGGTATAGGTGCTTTCCTATATTCGATAACCGATCTCAAAAAATAAGGCGTTTTGCTATTTAAATAAATAGCTTGTGGAAGACTACTTAATTTTATCGACATTGGCTGTTCGTATTGCGATCCGGTCTCTATTGAACTTATATCTATGAACAATATAGGTTCTAATAACATCTGCAATTCACAGTCTCTGTCCCAATTTGTACATCTACTTTTGGTATGAAGACATTGGTTGATGGAGTCTTCAAGGCTTGAAAACAAGGTATTTGCATAATAACAATAACGTGCTCCTCCTCTTATTATAATCACATTAATTTCATACTTTGTAAAGAAACCACTAAAAAGTATAATTTTAGGCTTGTGGTGTGTTTCCATTGCGCGTCGACGGGGCGCGTCGCCCCGCTCCTTTTCTATATTTTCACCGCTCTAATGGAAACCGAAATCGTTTCGTAATTCGAGCGTTTTGCTGGGAATTGGTTAGTTGTTGCCTACGACGTATGATGTCCCTTAGTTTAGAAACAATTCAAATAAGTGGCGGGGTGGCGGTCTTTTTGGGGTTCGATTTATGCGGTTTCCCAAGTTTAGTTTATAACTTGTGTTCTTAGTGAAACAAACAGTTGCTATTTTTCCTTCGAAGTGGGAAAGTTTAAATAAAAATGTTTTCTCCTAAAGTCCTAACTGTGAGTATTTTTAAAATTTGTTTCTTAATTTAAATTAAAACTTTTACTTTTTCTATTTGCCAACCTAAAGTAGCGTTAATATTAAATATTTACAATATTCTTTTGTAATTGTAGAAGGTGCTTATGCGCCCAAAATGCAAAACGCATTTATATACCAAATACAAGGCATACATGTAATCAAGATCTTATACATTCCACTATAACTCCATCTTCTTCACAAGGAGAAATTCCCACAGTCACCAGTACCGATGTGGACGAGATTTTGATATACGAGGTTTCGAAGAGGCCTCCTTTATACGATCATCGACTCCCTATTCCACAAAGGTCAAAAACCAGTATTCAAGACCTGTGGTTAGAAGTTCATAATATTTTAAAAGGTAAACCATTCATACTACTTACAGAATTATGGAAATTTTGTATCAATATTTTTTTATCGGTTTTAGCTCATATGTCGCTGGACGATTTAAAAAAAAGATGGAAAAATATAAGAGACCGCTATACCGGGGATAGGCGAGTTGGGCCAAATTTTACCTAACGTTCACGGAGACGCTTAGGGTTTACTTAATCCTATCGAACAGTTGGGCAAAAGGATCGTTCTGAAAGACTCGAGTTGGTTTCTTTATTTATTATCTTCTATCTTTTTTAAGCTTTTTATTAGAATAATGTAGACGATGAAAAACTAAATGATATTATATTTTATTATAATATTATTAACTAAAAGTAATTGTTTGCCCTTTTCACTTTTTACACTTGTTACCTCCATGTTATTGCAGGGAATGAATACTAAGTTTACTAGATGGTATTTCGGTTTGCATTTATCTTTGAACTGAGTGGGAGACCAATTAGATTGATTTTCGAGAAATTTGTTTTTTTCAAGTGCCTAATAGCTTATTCTACTGTATGCAAATTTTTTAAAGAAATTTTTGGAAGAGAAAATTTAATGTTATCTTAAAACCACAATATTATAAAAGGTCGCTCAGGTAGTTAGTTCTTAATCTTCTCGAGTTTCAAACTTGGCCCAATTGTAGGATTATAACGGTAAAAAAAATTTGGCCCAACTAGAAGATTCCGGCTATACCCGTATACCCTGACCAGCAATAATTGAACAAAATGAACCAAAATGCAAAAATAACCTTTTTAAGATTTATGGTCGATTATGGTACTTAGAGCTTGTTAAGTAACTACCTGCTTTGAAAGTTTGAAGAGACACAAATGGTTGGTTTTAAGGGGCGCATTGAAAATATTTTAAATCCTTTCCTCTAAGTACCATAATCGACCATAAATCTTAAAAAGGTTATTTTTGCATTTTGGTTCATTTTCTTCAATTATTTCTGGTCAGAGTATACATACAAGGCCTCAAAAGTTTATATACCTAGTGGTTCAGGGGCGGTCGAAAAAGAGAAGCCATATAAGTATAATAATCTGTTGCAATTTTTAAACGATTCGCTTGAAAGAAGACTGAAAGCAATAGCTGTGCTTTACAATTTATACTATTAATAACTATCCTTTTCCATAGAACTACAACAAATATAGCATCAAACACGCAACCCCGTCTGAAGAGCAAGGGATCGGCCCTAGCAGTAGGTTTTTATCGAAGTACAGTTTTCATTGTAATATTTTAAATAATTTATAGGCAAAAGAAATTTAGATACCGATGAGGAGATTCAAAGTATCTTACTAAAAAAACTCAACGAGCCCACTGTGGTAACACAGAAACCACAATGCGATGCCACAGATATCTTTTTCGACTATTTGGCAACGGTTGTCAAGACATTGCCCCTCCGGAAGAAGTTTAAACTTCAAGCAAAATTCTTGAGAGATGTGGAAGAGGCTACGTTCGAAGAGAATTAATTATTAATTTTCATTTTATTAATTTTTAATATTAAGTTTCATTTTCAATCTTTAGTTAAGCAGGAAATTTAAAATCTTATTTTCAAATACTTTTATTTTTAATCGTTAGTTAAGCAGGATGTCACTTAAAATCTATACAAATATAATCGTTATTTTTCCTAAAAAGGATGTGCTTTGTACTTTAGCAATTGGTTTTGGAATTTTCCACATTTTTGTAATCCCATAAATTACAGTTACATTTTGTATTTGTAAAAAAAAAACTTTTTTTCTTGACCGTTTTTTTCGGACTTTAGACGCACTCAAAATTTATGACAGTTTTTAAAAATATACTTTCGGAGACAGAACACTTGAACCAAATTTTACTTGAGGTTTACGAAAACGCTTCGGGTTTACTTAATCCTATCGAACACTTGGGCCGAACGATCGCTCTGAAAGAATTCGCGTTGGTTTCTCTATTTATTATCGTCTATCTTTTTAAATTGTTAAAATAATGAAGGCTTAAATGAACTAAAAGTTATCTCTATATAAGAATCAAAGTCCTGAATGACTGACTGACTGACCTATCATCGCCCAGCCCAAACCGCTGACCCTAGAATCGCGAAATTTGGAGAGCGTGTTCCTTTCACGATGTAAGCACCCACTAAGAAGGGATTTTTCAAAATTCCACTCCTGAAGGGATATACAGGGTGTTAAAATATTTTTTATTATTTTTTAATACTACCAAACCGCTGGCCCTAGACACACGAAATTTTGTAAATACATTCATTTGACGATATAAGCAGACACGTATTCAAGGATTTTTTGATATTTGACTCCTGAAGGTATATACAAGGTGTTTATCTATACAGTGTAAGGAAGCATTGGAATATTATCATTCCCGATAGGAATATCAAAAAACTGTTTGATACGTCAAATCGATTTATTCAAAACCAAACATTTTCCGATAATTTAAATTTTTCTACCCCTTACCCCCTTCGAGCAATGACGTCACCGGGATTTTTTTTAAACGATAATTTATTTTTTCTTGCGGAATCGGATAGTACAGTTTGTTATCGTCACAATTTGATAAAAGTATTTTTGGAAATTCCACCCCTGAAGAGATATACAAGGTGTTGAAAAGTTTTAAGGTATTTTTTATTAATCCCAAACCGTTGGTCCTAGAAACACGAAATTTTGGAGCTGTATTCCTCTGACGAAATAAGCGAACACCCCTTAAAGGATTTTTTGAAATTCAACTCCTGAAAGAATATACAAGGTGTTTAAAGTTTTTTATATTATTCGTTAGCAATGGAAAACCGCGGGTTGTAGAAACACAAAATTTTGGAAATATAATCCTTTGAAGAAGATTTTCTACAATGCCACTCCTAAAGTGCTATACAGGGTGTTTAAAGGTTTAATAGTGTTCTTTGAGATCAATTGATAAAAAATATGCTGCTTTTACCGACATAGACAGTAGACGCCCACCATCAAAAGATATTTCGAAGTTCAAATCCTAAGGGATATACATTCTACAGGGTGTTTAATGTTCAATCTAAATTTATTGGTTAAGAAAAATCGGTTATATACTTATTGTAACGCCATATACACACACACCAATAAGAACAGCTGTTTAAATGCAACTACCAAAAAAAGATACAGGGTGTTGAAAATTGTAATACTCATTTGTAACTGACACAGCGTAGCATTCTACATTCATTTAACTACGTAGGCACCATCCGCTAAGAAGGGAGTGTTCGAAATGCGACTACTAAAGTGTGGTACAGGGTGTTCACAATGTTAATAGTGCTCTGTAAGCTACACATACGATTAGCCTTCTACATTCATTTCATGAAATAAACAAGTATTAAGAGGAACATTCTATAAATGGAAATACTAAAGAAATATACAGGGTGTTGAAAATTGTAAGAGTTATTTGTAGAACACGCAGCTTAGCATTCTACATTCATTTAACGACGTAGGCACCCGCTAAGAAGGGATGGTTCGAAAATCGACTTCTCAAGTGCCATACAGGGTGTTCGCAATGTTAATAATGTTGTAGAGCTCTGTAAGCAACACAAATGCTTTCCTTTCATGAAATAAACAAACATTAAGAGGAATATTGTATAAGTACCTGGAAAAGCTATAGAAAAATACAGAGTGTTCATAATTTTAATAGTCATTTGTAAAAGATACAGCTTAGCATTCTACATTCCTTTAACGACGTTGGTACCCGCTAAGAAGGGAGTGTTTAAAATGCAATCACTAAAGTGCTATATACAGGGTGTTCAAAATGTTAATAGTGCTTTGTAATCAACACAAATGATTAGCACTCTACATTTATTTTATGAAATGAACACACATTAATAGGGACATTGCATAAATTCCAATGCTAAACAATTATACAGGGTGTTGAAAATTGTAATAGTAATTTTAAGAAACACACTTTAGCATTCTACATTCCTTTAACGTCGTAGGCACCGGCTAAGAAGGGATTTTTCGAAATGCAACTACTAAAGTGCTATACAGGGTGTTCAAAATGTTAATACTGCTTTGTAATCAACACAAATGATTAGCATTCTACATTTCTTTGCTGAAATTAACACACATGAAGAGGGACATTGCATAAATTCAAATGCTAAACAATAATTATAATACAGGGTGTTGAAAATTGTAATAGTCATTTTTTGTAAGAGACACAGTTTAGCATTCTACATGCCTTTAACGACGTAGGTACTACCCGTTTAGAAGGGATTGTTCAAAATGCGACTACTAAAGTGCTATACAGGGTGTTACCTATTTATACAGGGTACTAATATTTACGGACGATTACTATAAAAACTTAATCTTCGATGTTGACGTCCCTCATTGTAAAAAAATAAAAATATCAAATTTCATACTCATAAACCATTCTAAATTAGTACATAAAAAGTAAATGGACATAAAATAAAAAGGTTCCGTAGCGAAGCTCGGGTACCCGGCTAGTATTATTATAAGAAGTTTTTGCAAGATTTGTAATGTTGTCATAAAACCGCAACACTATTAAACGCCTGTAGCCATACAAAGGTTTGTAAACAGAAATTAAACACATACGTTAATATTTTTTTGTATAAAACTTTAATGAAAAACTTTTAATTTAAAATGTTCCATTTCTGACTCGCTCCCACTGCCATTACACTGCACCTTCTGCCATAAAATATTTTGTGAAATTATCCCTAGCAGTACTGGATATGGCAGAATGGGTATTACAACCCATACTACCAACAGCGATCATTGTTGTGTTTGGAAAATCGTTCCGCCACGATCCATCATGGGTGTCATGGGTATCTGTTAAGTGCGATGTGTAAGTTCGCTTTGCCATGGGATGATCCGCCTCAGATTCTTTTAAAAAACTGAAAGCAGACAGTTGCCTTGGGTATACCATCTACTTTGTTTAAGCCAGTAATCATCGGCCGTTTTAATATCCTCCATTTGGCTACTAAGATGCCAAACGCGTTTTCAATTACCCGACGTGCGCGAGATAAGCGGATAAGCTTTTCCTCATTTAAAACTCCCCTTCTTGGATATGGTCTCATCATATAATTTGTAAGCTGGAAAGCTTCGTCTCCCACAAATATGTATGGGAGCGCTGGTTGTCTTTCGGTAACAGAGCGGGGGGCTGGTAACGCGAGGGTGTTGTTTTCTAGTTTTTGGCCTAGTACCGAACTTTTAAAAATACCCCCATCACTCAAACGACCAGCAGCACCGATGTCGCCCGTGGTAAATTTGTAATTTGCGTCGCATGTAGCCATTAGCACAATGCTGTGCTGCCCTTTGTAATTATAAAACGACGAACCACTATGTGCAGGTTAGGGTGTCCGTTCTTTAGGCTTTTGTCGAAATGTTTTGCTCCTGAAGCATTTTTTGGTTCTATGTGATGAGATAAACTTATACATAGTTTCACCGCTCTAGCTCTATTTTAACCCGTGCCAGTGGAGGGGTTGTTATTTATTTTCTCAAAAGCGTAAAACAAATACTCAAAATCTGAAACTTTCCAGAATTGCTCCTGAAAAGCATATATTTTGATTATGATATTTACCGATTTGTTAAACTCATTTCATAAATCCCGTAATTTTTGTATTATTTTTTGCATAATTACGTTTTTTTCGCATTAAAATAAAATTTTAGTTTAATACAATAAAATATTTATTATCAAAATTGCCAACTTTAAGTGCGCGATGTAATTGAACATTGCGAATCTGCGCATGAGCAAAAATATATTTCATATTTTGCTAGCAGTAATCTGAAATCACTGAATAAAAACTAAAATACATACCAAGAAAATATGCCAACACTTATTTTCAAAGAGTTTTTTCTTTTACCATATTATTAGAATCTTCTGGTTTTCTATTCCAGGTAAATATTTAGCAACATCAATGTTATACCAACCATCTCGGAATCTGACAAATATCGGTACATTCGGCCCAGAAGATGCCGACATTTTTTCAAAGAAAACGCTCTTTAACACAAGCTCTTAAATGTGGTGTCGACAAGGCAACCACAAAAGTTCCCTTCCCAAAAATCGTTCAACCAACCAGCTCCTTTCACAAGACCAGTGTTAAATGCCGTCGTATCGAAGCACAATGCTTTGACTTTATCAGTAAGACCCCAATTGTCGAGTGTTTGGAAAATTGCATTTGCCTGTGCCACACCGGTAGAATTCTCTAGTTCTGATACATGCAACAACTTTTCAATTTTCCCGTTTGTCACTAAAATTGGTAGTCTGTCAGTCACCTTGCGTTTCAACAAATTTGGGAGCATTTTCCCATCCCAGTGTACAACAACGTTATTTAATGTAGTAGTATCAAAGATTTCTTTGATTTTTTCTGCTTTCGCTTGTCGCAGTTTTGCTCTGTGTTCGAAAACTGATGTTTTATTAATGACCAAAGATCGAGGATCAACTTTTAAAGATTCAGCTATGGCAATTATTAATCTCGTAACATTCCTACCACTAACCCCCATTTTCATAATAAAATTAAAGTAGACTTTAGTTAAAGCTCCTTTAAGGTATAGGGAATTTCTACATGTTGCCATAGTTACCAAGGACTTTAAGTTTAAAGTCTACTTTAAGTTGATTATGAAAACGGGGGTAAGTCTGCACTGATCTAAGGTTGCCACGAGTTTTTCAGACATTATATTAATAGTGCCACGGGTATGAGTAGACTAAAACTCTGATGAACTACACGAATATCGTTTGGAGCAACATAATTTGGATCATCGGATAGATTTGAACAAGTACTACTTCCTTGACTTAACGAAAGTGTACCTAAACTCGATTGAGTTGACATTAATAGAGCTTCGGTGCCTGCAACACAATAAATAGAACAAATCAAACGTTAGTTATATTTTTTATTTATAAAAATATTTTCAAAGTTATTCTAAATGAGTAAATAAAAAAATATCTAGAACAGAACATACTATCTCTTTTGCGTTTTTTTGATGTTGATTCAGTGTGATCAGGAGATGTTTGAGCAATATTAACGCTATCTAAAAATGTCTCGATGCCCCCAATGTATCCCACTCGGCCGGGCTTTCTCTGGTTAACCAAGAAATTTTTTTTTCCCTCATCAATTGTATCGAACGCTTTTAAATGGGCAATGTCAAATAAATCATTGAAAGAAGAACAATATTCTTCCTCGTTCTTTTGGTTGAACGCTTGTCCAGCTCCTTTTTGTAATTTTCTCCAATTTTCGTACATTTTTTCCAATTTTATGATGCAATTGTCTTGTCTTATAGAAGGAATGCCGGCTTTTTCCCAGTAAATCAAAACTTCTTTAATAACTAACGTAGAACTTTGTCGAACAGTAAATGTTAATCGACGCATATAAAAGAAAAAGACTTTTAAAACTTGTAAATTTGACGGTAATTTATTACCGTAAATTTGTGGGTTTAAATCGCCGATTAAAAAAATATTCTGGCGTAAAAATGGTTGTTTTGCCATTCTCAATACTTTTTTCCAATTCACGTGAAAAAACTGAAAGATTTACGCCAATAACACTTTTGAGATTAACACTCTTGCAGGCAACGAAATTCGCTAATGTAATATAATAATTCTGCTGATATGTTGGTTTCATATTCTTATCTTCTTTGTAATGGCCGACTACTTGCTCATGCGCAGATTCAAATATCTCGCACACTTGAAGTTAACGATTTTGATTTTGAAGATAAGAAATTTTCATTTAACACAAAAATCTTATTTTAATGCGAAAAAAACGTAATTATGCAAAAAAAATACAAAAATTACGAGATTTAGGCTGTGCGCATGCGCCAAATGAGTTTAGCAAATCAGTAAATATTATAATCAAAATATATGCTTTTCAGGAGCAATTCTGGAAAGTTTCAGATTTTTAGTACTTTTTTTACGCTTTTGAGAAAATAAAAACGTTATTTTACTAGAGTTAAATGGAATTTTCAATGTAAATTACAACCCCTCCACTCTCACGGGTTAAAATAGAGCTAGAGCGGTGAAACTTGGGGTATATGTTTTTCTCATCACATAGAACCAAAAAATGCTTCAGGAGCAAAACATTTCGACAAAAGCCAAAATAACGGACACCCTAGTGCAGGTGCCTAAAAGTTATTATAATTAATAATTGTAAACATTTTCTTTAACGCTTATGCACATACCTCAATGACAATGTGTTTTCCGTCGATAGCGCCAACGCAATTGGGGAAATTCCTTCTGGACTGGAAACACTGGGCTATATCTTCCCACATCTCTGTAGTCGGTTGTGGTAAAACTCTCTTACTCAATTCTTCCAACAGAGCCGCTAAACACTCGCCAATGGCGTTGCTAATAGTCGCCTTTCCACATCGATAGGCTAGGTTAATGATAACATGCTATCGCCTGTTAGCAGAGTCGAATTAACGGAAAAAACAGCACTTTTAGAAAAAGCGTAGGGATAGCAATTTTCTTTCACGAATCGCCTTATGTTGGGACGCTTATTATGGGAGAGATTTTTCTAGATCAGAGGCGTGCGGGAACAGGGTCAAAATCGTCTTTGTTTGTTGCAAAACTGCTAGTTTTGACAATATCTTTGATCACATTAAAGATAGCAAAAAAATACATCTTAGGTAATTTGTAACGTATAAAATTACAAAGAGAATGAGACCAATCTGAGCCCAAACGAATAGTTCGTTTATGCAGAAAAAAATAGAAACCATAGAAAGGTCAATAATTTTTAAATTTAATTTTAAAAAAGAGTAAGAGGCAAAACTTTTTGAAAATGCTTTTAAAAGATGGATTTTAATACAAAGAAACATTGTACCAAATTTCAACTTCTAATATTTATTTAAACAGCCACAATCGCTAGAAGACTAAAAATTTTCAACCACGAATAAAGTTGGAGCAAATGATGATAGAGGGTGAAACTTTTTTTCGAAAGAAAGGTATGGCCAAGCACTTTCAAATAACAGAAAATTGTAATTTTTTGTCAACTTCTTCCTCCTTTTTTCGCCTTATGTTTTTGACTTGTTTTACTGTTTTGTAAACAAATAACAATTTAATCACTTACTTAGTGATAAATATGTGATGAACTACTCATAAAAATAAGGCGAAAAAAGGGCGAAGAAGTTGACGAAAAATTACAATTTTCTATTATTTGAAAGTGCTTGGCCGTACCTTTCTTACGAAAAAAAGTTACACCCTCTACCATCATTTGCTCCAACTTTATTCGTGGTTGAAAATTTTTAGTCTTCTAGCCATTGTAGTTGTTTAAAACAATATTGAAAGTTGAAATTTGGTACAGTGTTCTTGTGTATAAAATAGCATCTTTTAAAAGTATTTTCAAAAAGTTTTGCCTCTTACTTTTTTCTTAAATTAAATTTAAAAATTAATAATCTTTCTATGGTTTCTATTTTTTTCTGCATAAACCAACTATTCGTTTAGGCTCAGATCGGTCTCATTCTCTTCGTAATTTTATACGTTACAAATTACCTAAGATGTATTTTTTTGCTATCTTCAAAGTGATCAAAGATATTGTCAAAACTAGCAGTTTTGCAACAAACAAAGGCAATTTTGGCCCTGTTCCCGCACGCCTCTGATCTGGAAAAATCTCTGCCATAATTAGCGTTCCAACATAAAGCGATTCGTGAAAAAAAATTGCTATCCCTCCGCATTTTCTTTAAAAATTTAGTTCGACGCTACTATGTTGCCAAATATCTACAGTAAATTATTACAGTAATAAATAAACGTTAGTTCGATTAGTACAAACCTCAATGTAATAGCCAGTCTAGTTTGAGCAGAAATTGGTTCTCGTACCCAATACACTTTTGATATCGCTGGACCCACAATTTCTAACAGTGTGGTAAATTGAGATGGGGTCATCCGAAAGTAATTAAAAAAGTCTTCCGTATTATTGAAATATAGCTCTTGAACCAAGTTTGCTCCATCACCTTGAGCCACTCGATTGCGATAAATTGGTCGCACCCAAAACTTATGTTTCCGTTTAGTCGCATTTTTTTTAGATTTTAAATAAAGATAAGTAATTATCAATAACTTCTTTTGCTCATCCATCACGTGGTAATCACAACCGAATTGAAAAACAATTGAAATATAAGATCCACAAGATCTACAACTACTTCATAAAACTACACTAACAAAAGTAGTAAGTAATAAACAAATGAAATCTACAAATAATTACAAAACTACACTTACAAGAATAATAACTAGTAATAGAAAAATTAAATCTACAAAAATACTGAACAAAATTAATCACTAACTAATATGAAAATTAAATCTACAAAAATACTTCACAAAATTAAATACTATAACAAACTCCCTCAATCAACGCTATAACTAATACGCAAAATTAAATCTACAAATACTTACAAAACTATACTTACAAGAATAATAATTAATAGAAAAATTAAATATACAAGTACTCACAAAACTACACTACTTATAAAATCTAAAAAACGTGGATTTCAATCGAACGATTACTTGATTGTGAGCTTATATCTATTTAAAATTTTAAATATTTCACTTGCAATCGTTTGCTTTCTCTGTTTAGTCAATATTCCCGCAAACAATCAATATTTAAAATCGACCAATAGAATTTTATATTCGTTTCTGACAATAGTTCATTTTCGTTTTTAGCCCGCGATCACTACCGTTAAATTATTTACGTGATCACTATCGTGCGAGCATTTCGCTAACATGTATTGTATTACAATTTTTGCTGACGAAATTAATTTTTTTATACTTAACTAGTAAGTATATTACATACAAAAAAATATTTAAACAATTAAAGCATTGAAACTGATATTTATTTTAATTTAAATAAAAAAAAATTATTAAAATTACGCGAAAGTAGTCCCTATGTCGTCACCCGTTAACACGTAAATCTTACATTTTTTCAATTAAAATGCTCATTTAGGGCTGTTTACCGTCTACCCACTTTCAAACTCGGTATGTTCTAAGAAGATCATACCACTGAGGGAAGCATATCTCGAAGATCTACAACCATGCTTTTGTCAATAAAAAGATATTAGCAAAAATTAAGAAATGTTAGGGTTTTGCTAACCTGGTTAGCGATCGCGAGTTAATAGCGTCTTCTCTCTCTTTTCACAGCAAAAAGTTCAACACTTGACAGGATTTAAAAACTAGCTCAGCGTTTAAGCCGTTTCCAGTTGTATTTGGAAATAGAATAATAAAGACTAAATCCTGACAAAAGAAAATATTTATTTACAAAAGTTAAAGTGAAAGTAGCTATAGATATAAACAAGATAGTTCACAACAAAATATAGTTCAAACACATCAAGGTGATAACTTAATTCAAAACAGAACAATTAATTACCTTAAATTCGTCTCGCAACGATACAAAAAAAAATTATTTACTAAAATTCGGAACCAACTTAGTCCGAAATAAAAATAAAAATTGAATTATATTACAATTCAAATCGCAGAGGAACGAAGGTCATGAGAAATCGTAAAATTTGCAAACCTTACACCCAAAACAACGTTTCTGTGATAAAAACAATTTAACGTAATAACCAAAAATATAGATACGCTTGTATCGAAGCTTAAACGATGTAAGTAAATAACCAAAAATGAATTAACAAATAAATAAGTACAAATTCACTTTCAGGAAAAATAATCGAACGTCGAGCTCAAAATCCCAAAACTGGAATGACTCAATTAAATGAACCAAAAATACAAGAACAATTCGATTATTCAACCCGTAATGAACAAAAAATTAATATTTACAACAATGAATGAATAGTTATCAAAAATATTTGAACGTTATAAACAATCGGCTGTATAACCGCAATTAACATTTATGACGATATCAAAATTATAAGTACGACGCATAATTGACTAAGTGTCTGACTTTACAATTTCACAAAAATAAATTTGAACACTGAAATGTTGAATTAAACTTGGAAGTAATATCGTAAAACTTCTGCCGAAGGAAATATTTAAAACAACTTGAAGAGTTCACAAAATGGCGTCGAACAAGATGAGATAACAATAAATTTTATAGCTTATCTTTTTATTTTAGATCCAGATGATTGAATTGAACTTAATTGAATCCAGAAGCTGTTACTTCTAATAACTGGACTCTAGCACCATCTCTCGAATAAAACCAACTCAGCTACCATTAACGCAATCCGCAATCGTGATACTCTTATCAATGGTCCCCAAATTATATGATACGTAATCAAAAATGACAACGAAGAATAAGAATGCAAAGAAAGGTTCCAAGAAAGGGCTAAACACAAAAATAACTAAGTTAACTACTAGCATGCTCAAAATTAGATATAACTTACGTCTGTAACCAGATGACTTCGGATGAATAAAAATCTCAACAAAACTATCTCTGACTAAATCCGCAAAAATTGCGTACAGGTTTTCTATCGACAAAACGGTAACCCAAGAAAACCTTAACTATGACCGTTGAATAATTTAAATCCACAAATCAAAATGTGTAGGTAACCTATACCTATATCATTAAACAACGTCAAATCAGAAAATGAAAAATCTTGCAAAGATCGTCCAAGTTATATCAATTCGATATCACCCCTACTAAACCATCTAATTTCCGCATTCAAAACCGCGCCAAAATTCAAATACAAACAAATAAAATTAGCAAATGAGCCTACTAGCGCCATCTAACGAAAATAATCTAAACCTAGCTATTTAAGTGAGAAAAGTAAACAAAAGTGAAGTCAACAACCAAACAACGCATGACAAAATTTAAAGTTACAGAAAAGTTTAATTAAAGTTATAACGAAAATTAGGTAAGATTAGAAAAATAAAAACAGTAACGAAACGAAGTCGTTACAGACCCCCCTTAGTTAAACAAAATTTTTATCAGGTAAATAAAAATTTTAACACTTTCAAGTTTTGACAAATACAAACATAAATTTTTAGGTTATAGGTAACACAACCACTATGAATAAACAAAATAAACTTTTACCAGGAATTTGAATTTGTAGCGTGAGATTTTCCGATGTTCATAAATGTCACGAATGAATCGAAATTCATTCACAATTTATGTGTAAAATAATTAACCCATTTTTTCCAAGCATTAATCCTTTTTTCCAGTCCTAGAAAAGACAAACATTAGCTTCAGGAAGTCGAAATAAGTATTATCGTAAACATCAATTTGCTTTCGAAGAAAAGTGAGGTTAACTTTTCTTCAAATGCATTTTTTGAAGTTAATACTAAATCATTTTAAAAAGTAAAATACGTTACGTAATTGGCAGCAGATGCAGGTCCTTTTGGATAAACTTTCAAAGTCCAAATCCAAAAAATTATATTTTATGTCAAAAATATAATTAAATTCGAGAAACGTCAAAAAACCCATTAATTCGGTTCAAGGCCAACAGATGTCAGTGACGTCACCGCTCGCCAGTAAATTTCAATTATTGACTGCACAAAAAGGGTGCAAAGTAAATTATTATTATTACCGGGACATTCCGTGAATGACCCCAAAATTTGGCAAGTTTGTCGAATAATTGCTTCTTCGTACACGAGACAAACGTGTTAGAGAGGTAATTAATTTTCTGCGATGAAACTACGCAGGTAAAACTAAAGTTTCACTCACCGAACCCTTCTGGTTAGTTAACGAATTCGACCTCCTTATCGATGTGGTCAGTTCGTAATTCCCTTGTTTAAAGACTCTTCTAGTCAAACCGAACTTTTCTCCCGAATGTCGCTTGGAGCGTCGAGACTAGTTCGTCCCAGTTCGTCCCCTTTTTAGATAGATTCATCGAGGCAAACTTTTCTCACAAATGTCACTTGGAGTGTTCGTAGATAAGTTTGCTCGTTGATTGATTAGAATCACTCTGCACTTAGTGATTTTGTAAACGAAAGGCACGTCCGTAGAGGTACGGATTGATTTCGTTGTTCTTCGTCAGTTATATTTTCAATTAGGAGAAAATAGGAAAACGTCGAAGAAAATCCCCCTTGTAAAAGTAGATAATTGTTCATTTGCCATCTGCAAAGTTCAAGCATCGTCCCCCAGGTATAATTAGATAATTGTTCATTTGCCATCTGCAAAGTTCAAGCATCGTCCCCCAGGTATAATTAGATAATTGTTCGGTTGCCATCCGCAAAGTTCAAGCATCGTCCCCAGGTATAATTAGATAATTAGACGACATCGTCGTAGAGTAGATGATAGCCCCAGGTATCATTATAGAATTTTGGAAACTATAAAAGAAATAGTTATTGGTTTGAGTTCAGGTAAAGTAGAGTAAAAATAGTAATTGGTAATACTTGCCTGTTTTTGCTTATTCCCAAAAGGTCATTTCAAGCGCCACCAGGTCGAAGAACCTCGTTGAAAGAGTTCCTTCCCACAGCCCTCTCCGTCCGTAGTTATAAAAGGCTACATATATTAGGCTCCTTGAAATTGTAAAACGCCTGTGCACCAGCTTGGTGGAATTACTCCATGATAGTTGAGTGCAAAGCTACCATAGGTATCTTACAGAAGCGTAAGAAGCGTAGATTACTGAATTCACCTGGTGAAATTAACTTCGATAATCTGGCAGTTATAATTTTCCGTCCGAAAACTCTGCGTATATTAATTAATTGATTTAGCTTGTTTTGCAATTCAAGTAACGGAGGGAAACGAATTGAAAAGTCCCTGTGTAATCTAAAATTATAAAAACCCTTATAGTACAAAGCAAAAAAACACGTGAAGTTTTAAAACCTTATTAATTTTGTTGATCTTCAATAAATTTAATGTAAACATTGAATGTTGCACAACACTTGAACTAATAACTATAAACAACCCGGGAGATCAAACTTATTGATCATTATTATTGATTTTAAGTTAATATAACAAATGACATTTATTGAGCAAACCACGCGACGATAACAGTAACCAACGCCTAGTTCCTGGTTCCAAACTAACTACCAACCTAGAATTCCGTTCCCGCCGTCATG
The DNA here is from genome assembly GCA_963924605.1 of Malthinus seriepunctatus. Lineage (NCBI taxonomy): Eukaryota > Metazoa > Arthropoda > Insecta > Coleoptera > Cantharidae > Malthinus > Malthinus seriepunctatus. Next base: position 25,293,578 of record OZ004600.1, on the reverse strand, counting down.
GCTAATTTGATTATTTAAATGTTACGAAAACAGAAATCAATTGTTTAGATTTTGTTTCATGTTACCTCTAGTGAATACTAGAAAGTAGTTAAGTTAGAGATTGTAATTTGTGAAATACCTTTAGCAAGTAAGTTATTAATTTGTATGTAAATATTTAATTCGTTAAAAACGTAAATAATTATAAATTTAAACTCGTACAACTTGTGTTTTATTCTGGTGATAATAAGGCTAAGTAAAAGACTAAAAATAACATCAACTGAACTCTGGAGCACGACTGTGTTATCCAACTAAAGAAATTTAAGTGTGAGCGACTTCGTTCTTTGGTAGAGCAAAGTCATTGAGGGAAGTTCGCGCCACATTTTGGCGCCCGAGCAGGGACTTTAAAGTCAGAATTTGTTCAGTAAATAAATAGCCTTACGACCAGAATTAATCACAATGAATCCCTCAGATGTTAGAAATCCCCTTAACTCCCCTGTAAACAATAGTCCTCCAGCTCCGGGTGTGTCGAACCTTCAGTCCGAACCACAACCGCAGCCTGAAACTAGTGGACGTATGATAGGCCAGAATGTAGTAATAGATTTAGCTGATTGGCATAAAATAGATTATGTTGAGAGATTGCAACGTATGAATCTACCCCATACGGGTACAGTGAAAGAGTTAAAAGAAAGATTCGTGGCTTTTATAACGGCCCACCCCACTTCACAACTTTCAGGCCTACCTGTTTTAACGTTACCAGCAGAACCTGCTGAAGTAGTAGAGAGAGCTCCCTCAGTTATCGTGGTAGAACCAGACATAGCCAATTTGCCTGATATAGGGGCAAGAGAAAATGTAGCTAGGTCCCCAACGTTTCAAAATTCCCTAAGGCCGCGTAATGATTCAATTATTTTTTCTCCCAATCAATTACCCCGCGCAGCGCAAATTTGTGAGACGGTGAGAAAATGGAATCTCCGTTATGACGGACGAGGTGATTGTAGGATGTTCTTAGAACGCCTAATAGAAATGAAAGAATGTTATAATATTCAGGGAAGCGATTTATTATTAGCTCTTCCAGAGTTATTTAGGGATCAAGTACTTATGTGGTACCGTAATGTGAAAGATAGCTTGAGTAATTGGGATGAGTTTGTATTTTTGTTTCGTGCTAATTACGCACCTAGGAAACAAGAGGTAAACCTTAGGCGGGAGATATACCAACGAATGCAAAAACCAAACGAGCCCGTACAACAGTACTTGACCGATATTCAAACGTTAGTTAGGCGTAGTACCCTCTCTGAAGAAGAGGAGTTAGACATTGCCTATGCAAACCTCCGCAATGAGGTTAAACTACACATCAGACGTCCAGGTCTTTATAACGTCCAAGACTTATTAATTAGGGCACGTGACTTAGAAGCGCTTATGCGTAAAGACGGAGAAAATGCGAGCACGCATAATAATCCTCCGCGTAATAACTTAGTACCTTTTGTCCCTCGACAACAGTCAGTCACTTTCGCGAGACCATTCGCCAGGTCAAATAGTATAGCGGCCATCAATCCGACAACCCCTAATTTAAAAACCAACAGTCCAAGACCAGCGTCAAGCGTCATAGCCAATCGTACAATTGTGCCGGATGCACAAAAGAAATTCCAGACAGACACCGAATGCTTTAGGTGTAAGCAAAAGGGTCACTGGATGAGAAATTGCCCTAAAGCAATTTATCGTACATGCTTGCAATGCAACAGGAGGAATCCTGCAGACCGCGATTGTCCATGTCGCTCATGGCAGGGAAACGCAACCCGCCAGAAGGAGTAAGACCGACCCCTTCGAAAACGGCCGAGGTCTCGAAAGACCCCAACAGTTGGGATAGCTGGTTAAATAAAGTTAGACAATTTTGTACCGGGAGCAAAAACTTAGTAACATGCCCGCCAAAATTAAACAGCCCCAAACCAGTACCCAATACGGTCCGACAACCCTGTATAAATAAATCTCCCCCTGTAGTTAGTAAAATTAGTTCTTTAGTTAGTTTAACGGATACAGAGAATCCACCCTTAGCTTTAAAATTAGGTAGTAGTTCGATAGATAAGATTAGTAATGGTGCTAGTCACACGGATACAGCGAATCCATCGTTAGAGATAGTTAATAATACAATAATTACGAATAATCTTAGAAATAGTGTTAGTCATTTAGGTAGTCCCTTGTGTATATACAATCAACTTTCAATATTAGCTAATAGTTTTATTGTTAACATTTTTTGCGATAATTATAAAATAAAAGCGCTCGTAGATACAGGTGCTGCCGAGTCCTATATAAGTGGGGAAGTAGCAAACGCCTTGAAAAATATCGACACCGTCACCATCTCTACAACAGATAAAAAAATTCAGTTAGCTACGGGAGTCATAATAAATAGTAGGGTTACTTACCAGTTCCCGGTAACTATTGGAAATCATGTACTCCACCATAAGTGGAACGTTCTTGAATCCTTGTTTGTAGAAGCTGTCATCGGGTTGGATTTATTAAAAATTTTAAGGGCAACAGTTAGCTTTGATCCACCGCGTTTTATAGTTGATAGTCAGGAAGTAGAAATTGTCACGGAAGACAACAGTTCAATCCTTGGTGGTTTAAGACCTTTAATGAGAAACCAATTAGTAACCTTAAATACGTTCCTCGAGAAGGAATTGGCGAAGGTAGAAACTTTAATCGGTACGACCCATCAGACAAAACATCACATAAAATTAAAACCTGACGTTACCCCAATAAAGCAGCGCTATTATACGAAAAATCCTAAAATGCAGGAAATAATGAATTTAGAGGTAGATAAAATGTTGGAGGAAGGAGTCATAGAACCTTCGCATAGCCCCTGGAGTTCGCCAGTGGTGCTAGTAAATAAGAAGGATGGAAAATATAGATTTTGCATTGACTTCCGTAAGTTAAATTCACTCAGCGAACCCGACGCGTACCCTATACCTTATATTCAGGGAATATTAGACAAGTTAAGGGGGGCAAAGTATTTAAGCACGATAGACCTTAAACAAGGTTATTGGCAAGTCCCGTTAGATGAATGTAGTAAGCCGCTTACAGCCTTTTGTGTGCCCGGAAAAGGGTTCTATCATTTTCGTTCAATGCCCTTTGGTTTGCACTCGGCTCCGGCTACCTTTCAACGCCTCTTGGACTCAGTAATCGGTCCCGAGCTAGATCATAAAGCCTTCTGCTACTTGGACGACATCATCGTCATAGGTAACAGCTTCGAGGAACATTTAGATAATCTTAAACTCGTTTTTGATAAATTGTATCAGGCAGGATTGAAATTGAATCCTGAAAAATCTGTCTTTTGCCAGACAGAATTGAAGTATTTAGGACACGTAATCAATACGCGCGGAATACATACAGACCCCGACAAAGTAAACGCAGTAGGAAAAATGTCACCCCCAACCACGGTGCGTGGAGTCAGATCCTTCTTAGGAATGGCTAGTTATTATCGGAAATTCATTCCAGATTTTGCAAAGATCGCGGCTCCCCTACACCAACTTTTAAAGAAAGGTGAAAAATTTTTATGGACAGACTCCCAGACCAAATCTTTTGACACACTCAAAGACAAATTAACGCAAGCTCCCATTTTAGCATGTCCTTGTTTCGACTTAAAATTTGTATTAAAGACTGACGCTAGTAATATCGGACTTGGAGCCGTACTCACGCAAGTACAGGCCGGAGAAGAACGGGTAATTACTTATATCAGCAGAGGTTTAAACAATGCAGAAAAAAATTATTCAGTCACGGAAAAGGAGTGTTTGGCAGTTGTGTGGGCAATAAAGAAATTGCGAGGTTATTTAGAGGGTTACGAGTTTGACGTAATAAGTGACCACAGAAGCCTAAAATGGCTTAGGGCACTTCCGCAGCCATCGGGAAGATTGGCTCGATGGATGCTAGAACTCCAAGAATTCCGGTTCACAATTCATTACCGCGAGGGAAAGTATAATACAGTAGCAGATGCGCTATCGCGTAAAGACGAAACACCTTTACTTTCGCCCGAATCTCAAATGTTAGCGCCTATTGAATCAGTCCCCCCAAATATAAATCACCCTGGAATAAATGATGAAGTGTATGAATGTAGATGGTTGAATGACCTTAAAATTAAAATTAGGGATGATCCCCAGAGCATGCCAGAGTATAGGATAGAGCAGGATAGGGTATATCGACGTTGCTTAGGCAACCCGAATGATGAATTCCATAACACATGGAAGTGGTGCGTCCCGAGGAGGGATCGACAGCAAATCCTGCGGGAATCACATGACGAACCGCATGCAGGGCATGTAGGGATCAATAAGACCCTTCATAGAGTTAGGAAAGAGTATCACTGGCCTGGTTTAACCGGTGATGTCCGTAAATATGTAAAAAAATGCGTCAGTTGCTTAAAATATAAACCCACGTCACAAAAACCCCTCGGTCAAATGTTAATCTCAAAATCCGTTGGTCCATGGGACACAGTTAGTGTAGATTTTGTAGGACCACTCGTACGGTCCGTAAAAGGGTATAAATATTTAATCGTGTATCAAGACAAATTTACTAAATGGGTAGAAATTAGGCCCTTAAGGCAAGCCACCACTAATTCATTTTTGCAAAGTCTCAAGGAAGACATAATTTTTCGCCATGGTAGCCCTAGGGTGTTAACTTCCGACAACGGAACCCAGTTCGTCAATCCTACCGTTAGACAGTTCCTTATTGATTATCATATCCAACATAGACTCACAGCTCCTTACAGTCCTCACGAAAATTTCGTAGAAAGGGCTAATCGTGTTATCGGCTCGATGATCGCCCAACTGGTCAACGGTGAACAACGTCGTTGGGACGACTACATTACCGAGATCCGCTTCGCAATAAACACGAGTCATCATGAGTCAACAGGATACACCCCGTGCCTACTCAACAACGGTAGAGAATTAAATCCCCCTGCTACTCTTCGACAACGCCTAGAGGCAAACGACGAAAGGAGGGAAGAAACCCCCAACGAAATAGCCCAAAAAGTCGCCAATCTCAAAATTTTGTTCGCAAACGTAAAAATTAATTTGTTTGAGGCGCAGCGCGCGCAAAAGCAACAATATGACTTAAAACGTCGGCCCTATCAACCCACAGTAGGACAATGGGTATACAAAAGAGAGCATGTACTCTCGAGAGCTATAGATGGCTTCTCGGCCAAACTAAGCCCCAAATTCGCCGGTCCATACCAAATAGTTAACATCCCTTCCGCTGTCATCGTGGAACTACAGGTCAACAACAAGATTGCCCGAGTCCACGTGAAGGACATCAAATTACTCAACTAATCCAATTTTAATTATTTCAAGTATAGCAATGAACCCCAAAGCGGAAGAGATTTGGAAGAAGTGGAAGGAGATGTTCGACAATCTGAAAAAGGAGGACCAGGAAACAAAAGACAGACGACTTGACGAGGCTCAGCAAAAGAGAGCCATAGAAAATGGCCGGTGGCTGGCCATCGCCAACAAGGACCAGTTTGACCACGACCTACTGAACTTTGAACCGTACCCCATCCCACGACAATTTTTTGACCCATACCCTGTACAAACGATGATGCCACAATATCCAGTCATAGAACAGGACACTTATCAGCTAATAACAATAGACTTGACAGTCCGAGACTCCCTGTACCATCACCCGACAACCAACGAGGACGACCCGCGAAATTACACCCAGACGAACCGACCGAGACTTCCCCGTCCCTTAAGGACCAGACCCGTTTTAATCCCCTTAAAAAGAATTGGACCAACTAAAATACCCCGTCCCGTCAGGACGCCCCGACTACCCGACGTAAACATCAAAACTCAACCAGAACAAACGCCATTATTAAGAAATCCTTTTGCTGGACCACCGGATACAGCGGCGAGTCCTCAAAAGAGCGCCAGCAGCGATGGTCCCAAAAAGGCTCGCAGGAATCGGCCCAGTAAGAGCCAACGAATGCGGAAGAGGAGATGGGCAGAACAAGCCTTGATGGGACGAATAAAAGTGGAGGACTAAGGAATAAAAAGGTATTTAAAAGAAAAGAAAATTTCAACTGAGGCCACTCCCAGATTCATAGTTTCCGAAATTATATCCCAAAAATCCCAAATGCCCCGAAACTTACATGAACCGTAGTTTTCGCTCCACCCCAAGAATGAGGTTTTGTAGCGTGAGATTTTCCGATGTTCATAAATGTCACGAATGAATCGAAATTCATTCACAATTTATGTGTAAAATAATTAACCCATTTTTTCCAAGCATTAATCCTTTTTTCCAGTCCTAGAAAAGACAAACATTAGCTTCAGGAAGTCGAAATAAGTATTATCGTAAACATCAATTTGCTTTCGAAGAAAAGTGAGGTTAACTTTTCTTCAAATGCATTTTTTGAAGTTAATACTAAATCATTTTAAAAAGTAAAATACGTTACGTAATTGGCAGCAGATGCAGGTCCTTTTGGATAAACTTTCAAAGTCCAAATCCAAAAAATTATATTTTATGTCAAAAATATAATTAAATTCGAGAAACGTCAAAAAACCCATTAATTCGGTTCAAGGCCAACAGATGTCAGTGACGTCACCGCTCGCCAGTAAATTTCAATTATTGACTGCACAAAAAGGGTGCAAAGTAAATTATTATTATTACCGGGACATTCCGTGAATGACCCCAAAATTTGGCAAGTTTGTCGAATAATTGCTTCTTCGTACACGAGACAAACGTGTTAGAGAGGTAATTAATTTTCTGCGATGAAACTACGCAGGTAAAACTAAAGTTTCACTCACCGAACCCTTCTGGTTAGTTAACGAATTCGACCTCCTTATCGATGTGGTCAGTTCGTAATTCCCTTGTTTAAAGACTCTTCTAGTCAAACCGAACTTTTCTCCCGAATGTCGCTTGGAGCGTCGAGACTAGTTCGTCCCAGTTCGTCCCCTTTTTAGATAGATTCATCGAGGCAAACTTTTCTCACAAATGTCACTTGGAGTGTTCGTAGATAAGTTTGCTCGTTGATTGATTAGAATCACTCTGCACTTAGTGATTTTGTAAACGAAAGGCACGTCCGTAGAGGTACGGATTGATTTCGTTGTTCTTCGTCAGTTATATTTTCAATTAGGAGAAAATAGGAAAACGTCGAAGAAAATCCCCCTTGTAAAAGTAGATAATTGTTCATTTGCCATCTGCAAAGTTCAAGCATCGTCCCCCAGGTATAATTAGATAATTGTTCATTTGCCATCTGCAAAGTTCAAGCATCGTCCCCCAGGTATAATTAGATAATTGTTCGGTTGCCATCCGCAAAGTTCAAGCATCGTCCCCAGGTATAATTAGATAATTAGACGACATCGTCGTAGAGTAGATGATAGCCCCAGGTATCATTATAGAATTTTGGAAACTATAAAAGAAATAGTTATTGGTTTGAGTTCAGGTAAAGTAGAGTAAAAATAGTAATTGGTAATACTTGCCTGTTTTTGCTTATTCCCAAAAGGTCATTTCAAGCGCCACCAGGTCGAAGAACCTCGTTGAAAGAGTTCCTTCCCACAGCCCTCTCCGTCCGTAGTTATAAAAGGCTACATATATTAGGCTCCTTGAAATTGTAAAACGCCTGTGCACCAGCTTGGTGGAATTACTCCATGATAGTTGAGTGCAAAGCTACCATAGGTATCTTACAGAAGCGTAAGAAGCGTAGATTACTGAATTCACCTGGTGAAATTAACTTCGATAATCTGGCAGTTATAATTTTCCGTCCGAAAACTCTGCGTATATTAATTAATTGATTTAGCTTGTTTTGCAATTCAAGTAACGGAGGGAAACGAATTGAAAAGTCCCTGTGTAATCTAAAATTATAAAAACCCTTATAGTACAAAGCAAAAAAACACGTGAAGTTTTAAAACCTTATTAATTTTGTTGATCTTCAATAAATTTAATGTAAACATTGAATGTTGCACAACACTTGAACTAATAACTATAAACAACCCGGGAGATCAAACTTATTGATCATTATTATTGATTTTAAGTTAATATAACAAATGACATTTATTGAGCAAACCACGCGACGATAACAGTAACCAACGCCTAGTTCCTGGTTCCAAACTAACTACCAACCTAGAATTCCGTTCCCGCCGTCATGGCTAATTTGATTATTTAAATGTTACGAAAACAGAAATCAATTGTTTAGATTTTGTTTCATGTTACCTCTAGTGAATACTAGAAAGTAGTTAAGTTAGAGATTGTAATTTGTGAAATACCTTTAGCAAGTAAGTTATTAATTTGTATGTAAATATTTAATTCGTTAAAAACGTAAATAATTATAAATTTAAACTCGTACAACTTGTGTTTTATTCTGGTGATAATAAGGCTAAGTAAAAGACTAAAAATAACATCAACTGAACTCTGGAGCACGACTGTGTTATCCAACTAAAGAAATTTAAGTGTGAGCGACTTCGTTCTTTGGTAGAGCAAAGTCATTGAGGGAAGTTCGCGCCACAAACTATAAGTACCCACTACACCAAAAACCTTAAATGAAATTAAAGAAGACAATTAGTACTTTTAGAACGACTTCTACTTCAGAGCGTACAAACTCTCCGTTCAATTCTTAAGCTCGAGACGGCAGGGCTTCGAACCACTAACTAACTTCTAAACATGAATAAAGAACCCATCATCAAACGTAAGTAACAAACTACTCAACTAACCAACTGTACAAAAAACTTTCAGACTAATTCGAGAATAATATAAATCGACAACTTAAAACCAACTAACGAATAAGCCTATTACTGATCTGGCGGATGGGCTTTCAGATCTTTAGCATGCCAGTTACCACAATCACGCTGATTTTCGTCAACTAAACGGTATACCCATGGAGACACAATCCCCGAAATAACAAAAGGACCTAAATATTTTAACCCGAGCTTAGCCGTAAAGTGATTCGCAGCACTCGATATCTCGTAACTCTTTCGCCATACTTGCTGACCCACAACAAAAACTCCCACTCTACGTCTTAAATTATAATAATGGCATCCCTTGTTATACGCTATCCTAATACGATTTGCTACGTCAGTATAAAGTTTATTAATGGCAGTTTGCCTCTCTGTGTAATTATTGTTGTCCACAGGAGTAAAAATCAAAGCTGGAGTGCAAACGGCGCGTCCGCCAATTCCCATCTCACGATCGAAAACCATCAAACCGGGACCAACACTCTCAACCCGACTTCTCGACGACCCACTAGCAACCTCGACCCTCGGAAAACAACCATCCCACACACGTGGACTCTCCCGAACATACACCGACAACACGGCCCCAACCACTCGGTTCACCCGTTCGGTAGGGTTACTCCGACTGAACTTCGGCGAAGGAACAGTTAAATCGGCAACCAACTCCAAGGGCTTATCACTACCAGGGGTCTTAATTAACATTAATCCCCTATGGGGTTGTTGCTCCGACTGCGTCTGCACACCAGTACTACAACAACCATAATTGTCCATATCAGCCCGCAATATCTGGTTCATTAATTTAAAAATTGAGTTACGCTCATCAAGTAGAGACTGGCTTGCTGGACTTGAAAGAACAAGACCATTCCTCGCTCTAACTACCTCATCCTCTAGCATCCCAAACAGATGCGTCACGGTCATTTTCCAATGCGCAATTTTGTCTACGTGCAGCCTATTGGTTCCTACAATCCTATCTATCCTCCCCTCTAACTGTATCAATCGACTCCTAATCCTTTTGTATTCCTTTTCCCTATTTTCCCTATCAAAATTTTCAACTGCCTCCCACAAAACATTAACCTTCACCGCACACACTCCTAATTCCTCAGCTACATCTATCCCCACCGCTACCAGAGTCCTAATTCCTACCTCACTATTTATAGCCTTTCTAAGTATACTACGCATCTCCTCAACCGTGTTGGGCTCCTTTACACCTCTAATTCTCAGCTCGTAGGTTAGCTCATCCTTAACCAACCTGCTGATCTCCATACTAACTATAATTTAACTTGTTTAACTAACTTAATTTGTTTTAGGTAAACGACAAAACAACTGGTACAGTTCCCCCCTCCTACCACAAGAAGAGCCGGACCTACCAAAACGAAAATAACGACCACAAGAACAGAACGAAAGTATAGAAAAAGCAGAAAAAGAATAGAACGTTGGGCGCCACTTGACAGGATTTAAAAACTAGCTCAGCGTTTAAGCCGTTTCCAGTTGTATTTGGAAATAGAATAATAAAGACTAAATCCTGACAAAAGAAAATATTTATTTACAAAAGTTAAAGTGAAAGTAGCTATAGATATAAACAAGATAGTTCACAACAAAATATAGTTCAAACACATCAAGGTGATAACTTAATTCAAAACAGAACAATTAATTACCTTAAATTCGTCTCGCAACGATACAAAAAAAAATTATTTTACTAAAATTCGGAACCAACTTAGTCCGAAATAAAAAATTGAATTAAATTACAATTCAAATCGCAGAGGAACGAAGGTCATGAGAAATCGTAAAATTTGCAAACCTTACACCCAAAACAACGTTTCTGTGATAAAAACAATTTAACGTAATAACCAAAAATATAGATACGCTTGTATCGAAGCTTAAACGATGTAAGTAAATAACCAAAAATGAATTAACAAATAAATAAGTACAAATTCACTTTCAGGAAAAATAATCGAACGTCGAGCTCAAAATCCCAAAACTGGAATGACTCAATTAAATGAACCAAAAATACAAGAACAATTCGATTATTCAACCCGTAATGAACAAAAAATTAATATTTACAACAATGAATGAATAGTTATCAAAAATATTTGAACGTTATAAACAATCGGCTGTATAACCGCAATTAACATTTATGACGATATCAAAATTATAAGTACGACGCATAATTGACTAAGTGTCTGACTTTACAATTTCACAAAAATAAATTTGAACACTGAAATGTTGAATTAAACTTGGAAGTAATATCGTAAAACTTCTGCCGAAGGAAATATTTAAAACAACTTGAAGAGTTCACAAAATGGCGTCGAACAAGATGAGATAACAATAAATTTTATAGCTTATCTTTTTATTTTAGATCCAGATGATTGAATTGAACTTAATTGAATCCAGAAGCTGTTACTTCTAATAACTGGACTCTAGCACCATCTCTCGAATAAAACCAACTCAGCTACCATTAACGCAATCCGCAATCGTGATACTCTTATCAATGGTCCCCAAATTATATGATACGTAATCAAAAATGACAACGAAGAATAAGAATGCAAAGAAAGGTTCCAAGAAAGGGCTAAACACAAAAATAACTAAGTTAACTACTAGCATGCTCAAAATTAGATATAACTTACGTCTGTAACCAGATGACTTCGGATGAATAAAAATCTCAACAAAACTATCTCTGACTAAATCCGCAAAAATTGCGTACAGGTTTTCTATCGACAAAACGGTAACCCAAGAAAACCTTAACTATGACCGTTGAATAATTTAAATCCACAAATCAAAATGTGTAGGTAACCTATACCTATATCATTAAACAACGTCAAATCAGAAAATGAAAAATCTTGCAAAGATCCTCCAAGTTATATCAATTCGATATCACCCCTACTAAACCATCTAATTTCCGCATTCAAAACCGCGCCAAAATTCAAATACAAACAAATAAAATTAGCAAATGAGCCTACTAGCGCCATCTAACGAAAATAATCTAAACCTAGCTATTTAAGTGAGAAAAGTAAACAAAAGTGAAGTCAACAACCAAACAACGCATGACAAAATTTAAAGTTACAGAAAAGTTTAATTAAAGTTATAACGAAAATTAGGTAAGATTAGAAAAATAAAAACAGTAACGAAACGAAGTCGTTACACACTGTCGAAGTTTGAAAAACACCGCTGTTACATTCCCCCAAATATCAAATATCAAGGGAATTTATTTTTTTTATGTTCTGTAATTTTTCTGTTCAAAAAAACTTTTTTTTAATTGCAGTTTGGTTATAAAATTAAATATATTTTGATTGCTAAATACAGGGTGTCCCAACGCTCCGTTATCGTAGAACTGTGACTTTGCCTTATAATTTAACAAAAAAAGTTTAATGCATGGCTATGGCTATAGTTCTCTGCGAGCTGCACCTCTTAAAAATATTTTTACATATACCGGGTGATCCATTTAAATGCTATAGGCCACACTTGTATTTTTTTAAATGGAAAACCCTGTATATTTTTATATATTTGGATTCCAATTTGGAGAACGATTATAGTAATGTATGTTTACCGAGGGGTATGTATGTATAGTAATGTATGTCTACCTAGGGGTCTACCGAGGGTTCTACCGTAGATTTGGGCCAAGATACTGCGAATTTTAGGAAAATACAAGTTAACTTTGCTTATCTGCTATAAAGTAACGAATTAACATTTTTTTCTTCAAACGTCAGAAAAAGTCGCCTTTGTGTCGCTCAATAGGTAACGGTGAAGTTTAACTTTCCCGCCGAGGCAGGAAAAATTGTCAGAAAAGTACTTTTCTACTACCTAGGCAGGAAAAGTAAAATCTGAACCGCACATAATTTTTATTTTTTAACGTAAAAAATGTTTTTTAAGCATTTGTAATGTAAAAAATTTAATGTTTTTAAAATTTTCCGTTATAATTAGTTCGTTGCATTTAATAATCAGCTTTTTTTCCTAATTAAAGTTAATTAAAAATATATTTGACAATTGAACTACAAGTAATTGACAAGAGATGGTGCTCTTTCAAAAATCAAAATTTTCAGTTTTACGCTTTACGTTTGCAGAAAAAATATAATGTTTCATACGGAATCAAAGTAGTTTTGTCTCCTTATAAAACAAATAACTTTTGACTGCGGCTTGCATTAGAATAATTCTAATATCTGCTTCTTTCTAAAATATTTTTCAAAGTTGACAAAACCGCAATAATTGTGCCGTGTGAGTCTCCAACGCAAAGTGTAATTTTTCTTAATTTTTTAAATGGGATAAAAGTTGAATTTTAAAAGTGAATAGATTGAGAAAATATTATATCATTAGAAAGCTTAGAAAAGGGGCTCTCTTTACCAGAAATCGAAAATAGGGGGTGCCATTTAAAAAAATGAAGAAAACTGACATTTTGCGTTGGAGACTCACATGGTGTCATTTTGACGTTGTATGTCGCTTTGAAAGATAATAAGGAAAAAAGATGATATTAGCATTATTTTAACTCAAACCTCGGTCAAAAATGTCAATTCGGTAAGTCACAACATGCACGCAAAGTTGACTCGTTTTTAGTATAAAATGCGCATTATCTTGACCCAGGTCCATGGTGGACCCATTAACCCACACATGACTATAATCGCTTTCGAAAGGGAAATCTGAATCTGCAAAAATATACAGGGTGTTTCATTAAAACAAATACAAGTGTGACCTGTAGCATTTAAATGGATCACCCGCTATATTTAAAAATATTTTTAAGAGATGAAGCTCTAAGAGAACTTAAGTCGTGCATTAAAATTTTTTTGTTAAATTCTACAGCAAAGCTACAGTTACAGTTCTTTGTCAAAGTTCTTTTAAAAGCTTTATTATAAAATATTTGATAGTGTAATCGGGTACATTTTATAAAATACAGTAAAATAAGGTACATTTTATAAAATGTACACTATTTCACTGTAAAATATGTTATTAAATAGATTTTTAAAAAGAACTTTGACAGTCTAATACCAGCCTAAGAAACTATGTAAATATCACAGTTAAATTGATTGGTCAATGACTAATACATGTTTACTTTTAAATAAAGTAAAATAAAACATCAATAGTCATTATTGTTATCTAATTATTTGTTGGTTGAGCTTTAGTTTGTAATTGCTGGTCGAACTGTGTACATCTAGTCACAAGACCTTAGTGAATAGTGTATTATTTTATCGTAATAAGGATATAATACGCAAAGCACGGGGTAAGAGAAATATTAATAAGGTACAGAGAATGTTTAAATTATTAATTAATTTTCCCGTGTAACTTTTTGTAAAAATTTCTCATAAGCGGTTATTCAACTTAGGGTAAGAAAACAACCACTAATCAAAAATTTGTTTACAATATTAACGATAAAAATTGTGATGAACAATTATTTTGTAATATAATATAATTGCAAATGCGTAGTAGTAATTATAATTTTAATTATAACTCACTTTTATTAATATTGACTATTTTATACAGGGTGATTCATGAGGAAGTGCAAATATTTTGGGAGGTTGAAGTATGGATTATTCTGAGTAAAAAATGTCATATGAGCATGTGTCCGATTGTTAATAGATACAGAGATACGGTCATTTTAAGGTGTATTAAAGTATAAAGCAAATGACTTTTTGTTGATTTTTAATACTAAACAATAAAATAAACAAATTTACAGTAATAGTTCAAAAATCCCACAGCCAACCTCAATGCCCTTTGTAATACTACTGTTACTTTTCTAATATCATCTTGGCGTTCCTTTATGAGCGCCGCACAATTCACAATTCGAGTGAGCAATAATTCGTCTCTGGTGTTTACCTTTTCTTGAACCGCCTTGTAAATTTATTTAATTTTAATTGTTAGTATTGAAAATCAACAATAAGTTATTTGTTTTATACTTTAATACATTTTAAAATGACCGTATCTCTGTATCTATTGACAGTAGGACACATGTTCATATGACATTTTTTACTCAGAATAATCCATACTACAACCTCCCAAAATATTTGCACTTCCTCATGAATCACCCTGTATGGTGTATTGGATTTATTAATATCCTTCTATGTAAAAAAAATAAATTAAATTCCTTTATTAATTAAAAATATAGGTAATAATTAATCTATTGCTTTTTGTTTGTATTATAACTTTTGTTTATACAGGGTGATTTATTAACTCACCAACAAACTTTGCTGTATGAAAGCTAATGTAATTTTAAGAGAAAAACATTATTTGGACTTTATTTTTCTGCAGAAAACTTTAAAGTCCTCTAGTTCCTTAAATAAGCAAAATCGGACATATCTGCAAATAATGTTTCTCTTAAAATTACATCAGTATTCCTATGGCAAAGTTTGTTGGTGAGCTAATAAATCACCATGTAGTTCTTGATCCCAGGTATTTTTTTTTTATTTTTATTAATAAAAAAGTCTTGGTTAATAATAAACTCCATATAAAAGAACTTCTCTTATTCACAATTTCCAATTGTAAGGCCGTTTTTCGAAAATATTGAGTTTTCTATAACAAATTTTAGGGTAGTTGATTTCAAAATGATTTTCAGTAACTTTTGTTATTATTACAGTATGTATAACTTCCCTTACTCACAATTTCAAATTTTAAGGCCGTTTTTACAAACTTTTGAGTTATATTTAAAATTACAGAGGGTGCATAATGAGTTTAGTGTTGTTGATTTCTCAAAATATTTTTCTGTAACTTGTGTTATTATTACGCATCTACAACTTCTCTTCGCATATCTTGGTCTTAAATTGTTACTCTTAATAATGAAGTAAACTAATTAATACTAGGTAGAAATACTTGTTATAATGTTCGAAATAATTCGATAATCGAAAGTTGATTTTCATAAGAGTAACCCTTATTTTTCTAAAATTTGCTGATCTGTGTTATTGATAAGAATCTGAACTAATGGCAAAAATCTGCCTTTTATTACCTTTTCCCCACTTATTCCCTACCACGAAAGAAATATCAACCAATAGTATGCGACTATTAAAGCAAAGGGTTGCCTATTTGTTAGGCGGAAATTTAAATTTCAATTACATTTGCATTGTTTCGTTTATTTCTAAAGATTATTAATTTATAAACAAAATTAAATTAATTAATATTTAGACAGTTAATTAATTCACAGTAATCTTAAATTGAAACATTCATTTTTGATCCTGCCAAGCATTTAGTAATAGTAAACGATAAACTTTTACAAGAATAAAAATACATATTTCGTTACATACATTGTTGTGTAAATCTGAACTTTAAATTTAAAAGGCACAACAATAAATAAAGTATTACATTCTTTTAATGATTCACTGTGTGTCATTGATAGATAAGTATTTCGTATTCGTTTCAGTTTCCATTGAACATGTGAGCAGGAAGGAACGTTCCTTCAGTGTCGGTGCTTTTAACACCAGATCATAAGCATTACAAGAAGAATATTGTCATACAACCATAGCTGTGTCAGTTAGTGGCTACTTCACAAAGAAAATTAATCTGCCAGTTGCATTCCTAATGAGACGACTGAAAAAAATTGGTAAGATTTCTGATATAACTTCTCTAGTGATTAAATAAATTAACAGCTTTTTAATTCTCTATTAAAAATATATATTTCGTTACATACATTGTTGCGTAAATATAAAGTTTCAATTTAAAAGACACAACAGTAGGTAATGTATCTGATATGCTTTTAATGATTCACTGTGTGTCATTTATAGTAAAGTATTTCGTATTCATTTTAGTTTTCAATTAACTTTCGTGTATGAAGGATCGTTCCTCCAGTGCCAGTGCTTTCAATACCAGAACATAAGGATTACAAGATGAATATGGTCATACTACCCATGCCTGTGTGAGTTAGTGGGTATTTCAAAAAGAACATCCTGGATATGGAGTTGGTATCGAGGAAATTAAGCTGTCAGTTGCATTCCTAATTAAACGACTGAAAAAAATTGGTAAGTGAGATTTATATGCCATAACTTCTCTAATTATTTAATAAATTAACAGCGTCTTAGTTCTCTATATTTGGATTGTTATAAAAATTACAAAATATTTTCAATTAAACAGTGCTTCAAATACGTAGCCTTTAATATAATAAAAAGAAGAAAAAAACTTTGAATAATTCGTGAATGTAACTTTTTATAACAAATCCTTACATCGAGTCGAAATTTGTATTTAAGTAATTAATGCAATTACCTGATAATTAGTTGGGTTGGGTCGGTCATTTATTAACTCCCTCTAAAATAAGAGCATTTAGTAATAGTAAACGATAAACTTTTACATGAATAAAAATACATATTTCGTTACATACATTGTTGTGTAAATCTGAACTTTAAATTTAAAAGGCACAACAATAGATAAAGTATTACATTCTTTTAATGATTCACTGTGTGTCATTGATAGTAAAGTATTTCGTATTCGTTTCAGTTTCCATTGAACTTGTGAGCAGGAAGGATCGTTCCTTCAGTGTCAGTGCTTTTAACACCAGATCATAAGGATTACAAGAAGAATATTGTCATACTACCATAGCTGTGCGAGTTAGTGGCTACTTCAAAAAGAAAATCCTGGAAATCGAGAAAGTGAAGCTGACAGTTGCATTCCTAATGAAACGACTGAAAAAAATTGGTAAGCAAGATTTATAATATAACTTCTCCAGTAATTAAATAAATTAACAGCTTTTTAATTCTCTATTTGAATTTTTATAAAAATTACAAAATATTTTCAATTAGATAATGCTTCAGATATGTACCCATTCATTTAATTACAAGAAAAAAACTTGAATTACTGATTTATTAAATTATTTAAAAAATACAATTAGTTATTAATGATGAAATCAACCAATTCAATTACTTTTAAGGATGTATTTGTAATAAATTTTTGCATCTAATATTTTACAGTTGATTAATTCATTTAGGTTTTGCCCTAGTTTCAAAATAGGTTTTAGTTAATAAACTTCTTACTTTGTAAAATTTCTCTTAACAATTGAACTTTTAACTAATTTTAATTATTATGTAAATCCATAGTAATCTGATGATTGAATTTCTATTCTCTTCAGCATCCTGTATAATGTAGCAATAATCATTTAACTTGCATAATAATAAATTTTGTAAAAAGAAAAATACATACGAACATTCAATTTTTGATGATTCACTTTTTGTCTATTATAGTAAATATTTCGTAATTTATTTCAGTTTATTTCAACTTTGGTGTGGCGAAGATCGTTCGTTAAGTGCCCTCTCCACCAGAATAATTCCAAATATCAGTGGATCAAAGATTACAAGAAAATTAACGAAGATTTATGTAAGTACTTATACCTTTTTAAGGGTATGTAAAGTGTAAGAGATATTTTGCAAACACGTAAGAATTTTTAGAGTTAATAATCTCTTAAGTTTCGTGCCATTTGCAAAACGGGCTTTAATTAAAAAGCTTCTTACTATGTAAAAAATCTCTTAACAATTAAACATTTAAATAATTAATGTAAATCCATAGTAATCTGATACTTTTTTCCATCAAAAATTTTATGATAAATTCCTTTAACTAATTAAATTAGTTTACTAAATAGCGATCACTATTTCCGCAAATCAGCTCAGTAATCACCTATCTAACAAGAGCATTGCAAAATAATAGCCGTCACTTATCATGACTGTCCAGTCACTCTAGACCGATGACGGTGATAAGGGAGGCTGCCGTGCCTTGTTTGATAATAAAACAATTAATTTAGTTAGTTATTATTGCTTCCTTGCACTATTAACCTCAGTAATTACCTTCACACTAACTAACAAGAGCACTGGAAAATAGTAGCCCTAAGTTATAAACTTATTCAAACAAGCCTAAATATAAAGGACAGTAGTGACTAATGCTTAATGCTTTGACGATTCAGTTATTGTCGTGACATAATTCTAATATCTGCTAATTTGTTTCAGTTATAAATCTACCTGTTGGCCCCACAAGAAGAGAATCACTAGAAATTTTAATGAACTAAGATAAAGTTATTGTAAGTATAATTTTCTCAAAGAGCTTTCGAGATATTTGTTAACAATTACAGGGTGTAACCAAAATGCTTGAACAAACTTTTAGAATACCTATGTTATATCTAGTTCAAATTAGGGTACCCGTATTTTTGTTTTCTTCAATTCAAATGTAGAAATGTAGAGTTTAATTATCTAAACTCGAAAGTATTCCTATGATGTACAGAAAAACAATTTTTATTAAACATACAAATTAAACAAATTTTTATTGGATATAAAAGTTTCAATTAACCTTTTTTTACAAACTGTCTCCAAATTTAATAGAAATCCCTCATCTCATCTCATAGTCTCAAATCAAATGTAAATCCCGCTTTTCCGATTATCTTGTTTCTTCGGAACCTTCTTTACTGCCATAATACCGAGGGCTTAAAGACAAACAACGTTAACTACAAAACTAACATTTTTAAGAATTGATAAAATAAAATTTTTAAGGTAACCTACCACTGTATGAGAACGTTACTTACAACCCAAGCCAACTTGGAAAATATCAATCGTAGAGATACAGCTTTTTAGCACTTCATACCTTGACCTTAGTAATACTTATTCTTAGTATTATCTAAAAAATCTAAATTTTGCAGTTAATGTTTTATAACTCGTAAGTCCTCGATGTACAGGGTGTTAAAAAAGCATTCACAACTTTAAGAGCGTCTAAGTACGTATGAAAATGAGTAAAAAAAGTTATATTGACGAGTGTCCAGTAGTTAGTACTTTTCAAGTTATGGCCACAACTCAAAAAGTATGAACTATTGAACACCCCTTTTTCATTTACTAAACAATTTTAACTTCTGTTTTTATCTTGTTAAATCTTAAACATGTCCGAATCGTATTTTTCCAAAAATTAATTAATTAATTATTTTTTTCAAATCACCAATTCTAATTCTTTTTTCTTTAAAATCATATTTTCTGTTTTTAAACACACACTCACCCACAACGTTACTTAATACATTTTATGTATTTTAACACATTTATAAATTTAAAAACTTTTGAACATTATTTTTTAAATTAATTACAATTTTTAATTAAACAATTTCTATGAACGTTTAAACGGTATATCATAGCAGTATATTCGTGTACTTGTACTTTATTCTTAACATACGCCCGCCGGTTGCTAGTAAAAACGAAAAAATAGCGGAAGAATTGACAATCTGTAAAAATTTCCTGCTATGAAAATGCCCGCGTAGATTTATTTTAAAACTTGTAAAATTTTAAATTTACCACTTACTGTGCAATAAAAATATTGAAGTTGTTTGAGGGCTTCAAGAGCTGCTTTTCCAAAATTAAGATTTAGAGTTACCTACACTGGGATAGTTTGCACAATAAATAATATCATTAAAATGGCTTAAGGTGTTTCTAAACTATTTACAAAATGGGGTTCTAGCTAGAGACTCAGAATTCGGGAAAACTAAGAAATACGGGTATCCTGATTTTGAGTAGAAAACATAACCTCCTAAAAGTTTATTGAAAGATTTTGCCTATTTTGTATTTTAAATTAATTTATTTTGCTAATTAAAAACTAATTAACTGAAAATAATCGTTGCTTAGTAATTAAAACATCTCTTAATTTATTTCAGTTTCGATTCGGATTCGAATCTTCGACTTTGAAAGATGGTCACGTAACCGACAGTGCTTTTTGGCCCATATCAAGAGGATTACAAAGAAACTTAATGAACCAAGCGGAAATTATTTTCTCACGGGGCTTCGAGATATTTTGAATCAAAATATTTTTAATCATTAATTTACTTTGCTTATTAAAAATTAATTAATTGTATATAATTATTGGACGATAACTACTAAAATTTAGAAAGCAAAAGTCCTTTTAACGATTCAGTTTGTGTCAAAATGGTACATAAAACTAAAACTATTCCAAATTAGTTCCAGTTTATCTTTGCCACAGAAAGATGCTTTTCTTGATCAAACCGACAGTGGCTTTTGGTTTTGGCCCCAACATAAGGATTACGAGATTTAATGGATGAAGATTAATTTATTTTCCTTTAATTTAGATTTTATTTAAGTAGAAGGGTAGCTACACCTCTATACTGCTAATCGCTACCGATTAGTGTTTTAAATTAATTTTTTCCAATCAAAAATGATTGTTTGCTTGTTTTGCTTTGAGGGTAGCTACCCCTCTATACTGGTCATCTCTACCGATGACGTAGCAGCTAGGTTAGTTGCTTCCAACAGTTCTTCTCTACGTTAGAGAGAACGCCAAGGGAAGCAGCCTCTAAGACCACTGCGAGATGTCCTCGAATTGGTCGGAGGTTGTTTCTCTTCCGTGGTCTTCAATGTGGGGATCGGCGGCGATGGACTCGATGTTGGAGTCTGGATCTGGACGCAGATCCATACTCTGACACCGCGCGCACTCGCACGTCATCCCTCCACCTGAAACTAAGGAGACGGAGCAAGGACCGACAATTTCAAGGACAACTCGCGCTGGTGAAGGGGGTTGTCTCCTCTCATACTTTCTCTGACATGGTGCAGTGCTGTAGCGACACCACCTACCTAGCAGCTACCCTTTAAGTGGCGATTGATCCAAACAAGAGCATTGGAAAGCGAACTTATCACGACTGTCCAGTCACGCTAGACCGATGACGGTGATAGGGGAAGCTTCCGTGCCTTGTTTGGTGACAAAATCGATTAATTTAGTCAGTTATTATTACTATTACCAATAAAGTAGCTGCTAGGTAAGTTGCTTCCAACAGTTCTTCTCCACGTTAAAGAAAGTGTCAGGGGAAGCAGCCTCTAAGACCACTGCGAGTTGTCCTCGAATTAGTCGGAGGTTGTTTTTTTTCCGGGGTCTTTAGGTGGGCTATGCGGTGGACTCGATGCTGGAGGCGTGGTCTGCGTTGGCGTCGGGCGGGGGAAAGGGGGGAGGGGGGTCGGCGTCCCCCTCCCCCCTTTCCCCCGCCCGACGCCAACGCAGAACCAGGCTCCACCCCGCGTGCACGCGCATGCGCATTAGATACCAAGGAGGAGGAGCAACGGCCGGCAATTTCAATGACAACTCGCACTGGTGAAGGGGGATGCCTCCTCTAGTACTCTCTCTGACGAGGTGCAGGGCTGTAGCGACGCCACTTACCTAGCTGTGCTACCCTATAAGTAGCGATGACCAGTAAAGTTAATATAAATATTGTAATTACGTATTGTTTTAGCATCACGTCTTGTGGGCGCATGGTTTTTTGAAGGTATAGCTATTTTTCTTATTTCTAATTACTGAATCATTATAAGGACTGTTCCATGCCTCTTGAATTTCGCTTGAGTGATTTACTAAGCGTTGACCTCTCGGCCAATAATAAAATATTTACAAATAATTAGTTTTAAATTTAAAAAATTAATTACTTAATTAATAGTATATTATTATGATTTTCTTGTGTACATAATTATATTAAATATATGTTTTATTGTTAATAAATATATGTATAAGAATATATTTTTGTGTATTTTTTCATTTTAATAAATAGTAAACTGATGTAAATCTTGACATTTTTCCCAAGAAAACCTCACTCTTGGAGTCTTTAAGACTCTTTCCTCTCAATACCCTTCTTAATTTTCAATTAATTTTTAACTTTCCAATTAACTTTGGATTTCAAAAGTAAAAGGTAAATTTCTTGAAGGCAAATTAAATCTTAATACATAAGACATTAAATTCCAGCTTTCTAACTCTGTAATACAAAGAGTTCTTCTTTACTTCCGTTAAATGTGATGATAGAGGCAGAGGAGATTGATATAGGAGATGAAATAACAGATGAGTATGACAGATGGAATTTACAGATGAGATGACAGCTGATATTGACGGAGAGAGCTAGAGAGGGAAAAATTAAGAAATATAGTGGGAGTTAGAGATAGATACAGACATAAAGAGATAGGCACAGAGATAAAGGACATGTACAGAAACTTGCGAAATGAGATTATAGAGGCAGAGGTAAAGAGACACAGAGATAAGGAGATAGCTGAAGAGACTGATGAAATGAGATAAAAATGTAGTAAAATAGAGACATATACAGATACCGATGAAATGAGATAAACACAGTGAAATAGAAGAAGATAGAGATAGAAACAGATATAAGGAGATAGCTAAAGAGGCTGATGAAATGAGATAAAAACATAGAAAAATAGAAGGAGACAGAGATAGTCTCTGTTGAAAGTTGGTCGGTGTCCTGATGGAATACTTTGAATATAATCAATATTGTAAAACTATGAAACTAGTCTAATGAAAGTACTGGATTTAACTTTAACATAAATATGTTCAATTTACATAAATTTTCTACACAAAATTAAACTAATAATTATTTAAGTAGAGCACCAAATCAATTATTGTAAGAACCGTACGGGAGCTTTCTACAGTAAACAATTATTAAACAAAAATTTTGTCTTTCAATACAGCGCAAAGATTTGTTTTTCTAAATTTACTAATTTAATTAAATTTTGCACCTTTCCTATAGGCAACTTAATATACACATTTTAAAGTTACATTGCGCATTTGTACTGATTCTAGTTAAGTTAATGCTCGAATACTATTGGTTAAAATTAATAAAGAGGGGCGATAATCACCAGCAAAAGTTAATAAAAGGCCGAGTTTCGCCATAAGTTGACTGTTTTATCAGCAACTCAGATCTTCAATTTTTAGAAATTTAAGGGTTACTCTTGTTGAAAATCAACTTGGATTTTTGAATTTTTTTTGATTTGAAGTTGTTCCTAATATTATTCTAAGTGTTTTTACCAAGTTGTTAATCAAAAACTTCATAAATAAGTCTAGAAAATGCAATTTACTAATTAATAATTATTTGTAAATTTTATACTTAAAATTTAATTTTAATGAATTGTAATAATTTTGTACAAACAAAAACTAAAATTGATATGATTATTTATTGTAAAGTGTATAATGTATTTATAAATTTCATTGTACATAGATAAATAATTAACTTATGAATAAAAAATTTTGTGTTAATTACATACTGCTATTACTTAATAAATGTATTGAAATTATTTTCTGCTCATCCACCTCAATAAGCTGATTTACAATTAAACCCCATTATTCCTAAATAAACAGAAATTGTCAAACATGTAAATCTTATTTCGTGCTGTGTAGGGTTTATTTATCAACATTTAAGGGATGTTAATTAATCGTCAAAGATAAATAATCTTTCTCTATCGACTGCACGCTATAAATTATTTCAAAGGGCTCTAAAGATGATGAATATTAAAATAAATTTATTCAATTTATTTAAAAGACCATTAAATGCACTACCTTATCTTCACATAACAAGATAAGCTTTTACTTAAAGCTCTTTGCGAATTTAATTTAATATTTTTATTTTACTGATATCCTATAACACTTCTGCTCTCCTAATACATCAACTGGTTTATACACCGATTCTTAGCAAATGTTAACAACGATGGACATATTTTATGTCGAAATAAGCTGATTTTTGACATGAAAATGCTTGTAAATGTCGATTTTTTAAGTTCGTGACAGGATCACAGCAGTGCTACAAGTTGTCATAATAATATTAAAATAAATCTTTACAGTTTATTTAAATGACCATTAAATGTACTACCTTATCTTCATATAACAAGATAAGCTTTCGATAAAAGCTTTTACTTAAACCTCTTTGGGAATTTAATTTAATATTTTTATTTTTACAGACATCCTATAACACTTCTGCTCTCCTAATACATCAACTGGTTTATACACCGATTCTTAGCAAATGTTAACAACTTTGGACATATTTTATGTCGAAATAAGCTGATTTTTGATATGAAAATGCTTGTAAATGTCGATTTTTGTAAGTTCGTGACAGGATCACAGGAGTGCTACAAGGTGTCATAATAATATTAAAATAAATTTGGCAAATTAATTTAAAAGACTATTAATGCACGGCCTTATCTTCACATAACAAGATAAGCTTTGATAAGGTTTCGATAAAAGCTTTAACTTAATCCTCTTTGAGAAATTTATTTTATATTTTTATTTTTAGTGATATCCTATAACACTTCTGCTCCCCTAATACATC
Organism: Malthinus seriepunctatus; assembly: GCA_963924605.1. NCBI lineage: Eukaryota > Metazoa > Arthropoda > Insecta > Coleoptera > Cantharidae > Malthinus > Malthinus seriepunctatus. The sequence goes on along the minus strand of OZ004600.1, from coordinate 25,268,888 downwards.
AATTGGTTTATAGACTAATTCTTAACAAATTTGGACATATTTTATGTCAAAATAAGTTGATTTTTACACAAATATTAGATTTTGTCCCTCTATCTCTTCTATATCAAAAGTTTAGTGTAAAAATCAACGTATTTTGACATAAAAAATGTCCAAATGTGTCCAAATTTCTTAAAATTTGCTAAGTATGAGTATATAAACCAATTGATGTATTAGGAGAGCAGAAGTATTATAAGATATTACTAAAAATAAAAATATTAAATTAAAAGAGCATTAAATGCAAGACCTTATCCTCACATAACAAGATAAGCTTTCGATAAAAGCTTTTACATAAAGCTCTTTGCGAATTTAATTTATATTTTTATTTTTAGTGATATCCTATAACACTTCTGCTCTCCTAATACATCAACTAGTTTATACTCCGATTCTTAGCAAATTTTAACAACTTTGGACATATTTTATGTCGAAAGAGGCTGATTTTTTACATGAAAATGCTTGTAAATGTCGATTTTTGTGAGTTTGTAACAGGATCACAGGAGTGCAACAAGGTGTCATAATAATATTAAAATAAATGTATTCAATTTATATAAAAGACCATTAAATGCACTGCCTTATCTTCACATAACAAGATAAGCTTTGATAAGGTTTCGATAAAAGCTTTAACTTAATCCTCTTTGAGAAATTTATTTTATATTTTTATTTTTAGTGATATCCTATAACACTTCTGCTCTCCTAATACATCAATTGGTTTATAGACTAATTCTTAGCAAATTTGGACACATTTGGACATATTTTATGTCAAAATAAGTTGATTTTTACACAAATATTTGATTTTGTCCCTCTATCTCTTCTATATCAAAAGTTTAGTGTAAAAATCAACGTATTTTTACATAAAAAATGTCCAAATGTGTCCAAATTTCTTAAAATTTGCTAAGTATGAGTATATAAACCAATTGATGTATTAGGAGAGCAGAAGTATTATAAGATATTACTAAAAATAAAAATATTAAATTAAAAGAGCATTAAATGGAAGACCTTATCTTCACATAACAAGATAAGCTTTCGATAAAATCTTTTACATAAAGCTCTTTGCGAATTTAATTTAATATTTTTATTTTTAGTGATATCCTATAACACTTCTGCTCTCCTAATACATCAACTAGTTTATACTCCGATTCTTAGCAAATTTTAACAACTTTGGACATATTTTATGTCGAAAGAGGCTGATTTTTTACATGAAAATGCTTGTAAATGTCGATTTTTGTGAGTTCGTAACAGGATCACAGGAGTGCAACAAGGTGTCATAATAATATTAAAATAAATGTATTCAATTTATATAAAAGACCATTAAATGCACTGCCTTATCTTCACATAACAAGATAAGCTTTGATAAGGTTTCGATAAAAGCTTTAACTTAATCCTCTTTGAGAAATTTATTTTATATTTTTATTTTTAGTGATATCCTATAACACTTCTGCTCTCCTAATACATCAATTGGTTTATAGACTAATTCTTAGCAAATTTGGACACATTTGGACATATTTTATGTCAAAATAAGTTGATTTTTACACAAATATTTGATTTTGTCCCTCTATCTCTTCTATATCAAAAGTTTAGTGTAAAAATCAACGTATTTTGACATAAAAAATGTCCAAATGTGTCCAAATTTCTTAAAATTTGCTAAGTATGAGTATATAAACCAATTGATGTATTAGGAGAGCAGAAGTATTATAAGATATTACTAAAAATAAAAATATTAAATTAAAAGAGCATTAAATGGAAGACCTTATCTTCACATAACAAGATAAGCTTTCGATAAAATCTTTTACATAAAGCTCTTTGCGAATTTAATTTAATATTTTTATTTTTAGTGATATCCTATAACACTTCTGCTCTCCTAATACATCAACTAGTTTATACTCCGATTCTTAGCAAATTTTAACAACTTTGGACATATTTTATGTCGAAAGAGGCTGATTTTTTACATGAAAATGCTTGTAAATGTCGATTTTTGTGAGTTCGTAACAGGATCACAGGAGTGCAACAAGGTGTCATAATAATATTAAAATAAATGTATTCAATTTATATAAAAGACCATTAAATGCACTGCCTTATCTTCACATAACAAGATAAGCTTTGATAAGGTTTCGATAAAAGCTTTAACTTAATCCTCTTTGAGAAATTTATTTTATATTTTTATTTTTAGTGATATCCTATAACACTTCTGCTCTCCTAATACATCAATTGGTTTATAGACTAATTCTTAACAAATTTGGACACATTTGGACATATTTTATGTCAAAATAAGTTGATTTTTACACAAATATTTGATTTTGTCCCTCTATCTCTTCTATATCAAAAGTTTAGTGTAAAAATCAACGTATTTTTACATAAAAAATGTCCAAATGTGTCCAAATTTCTTAAAATTTGCTAAGTATGAGTATATAAACCAATTGATGTATTAGGAGAGCAGAAGTATTATAAGATATTACTAAAAATAAAAATATTAAATTAAAAGAGCATTAAATGGAAGACCTTATCTTCACATAACAAGATAAGCTTTCGATAAAATCTTTTACATAAAGCTCTTTGCGAATTTAATTTAATATTTTTATTTTTAGTGATATCCTATAACACTTCTGCTCTCCTAATATATCAACTAGTTTATACTCCGATTCTTAGCAAATTTAAACAACTTTGGACATATTTTATGTCGAAATAAGCTGATTTTTTACATGAAAGTGCTTGCAAATGTCGATTTTTGTGAGTTCGTAACAGGATCACAGGAGTGCATCAAGGTGTCATAATAATATTAAAATAAATGTTTCCAATTTATATAAAAGACCATTAAATGCACTGCCTTATCTTCACATAACAATATAAGCTTTGATAAGGTTTCGATAAAAGCTTTAACTTAATCCTCTTTGAGAAATTTATTTTATATTTTTATTTTTAGTGATATCCTATAACACTTCTGCTCTCCTAATACATCAATTGGTTTATAGACTAATTCTTAACAAATTTGGACACATTTGGACATATTTTATGTCAAAATAAGCTGATTTTTACACAAATATTTTATTTTGTCCCTCTATCTCTTCTATATCAAAAGTTTAGTGTAAAAATCAACGTATTTTGACATAAAAAATGTCCAAATGTGTCCAAATTTCTTAAAATTTGCTAAGTATGAGTATATAAACCAATTGATGTATTAGGAGAGCAGAAGTATTATAAGATATTTCTAAAAATAAAAATATTAAATTAAAAGAGCATTAAATGCAAGACCTTATCCTCACATAACAAGATAAGCTTTCGATAAAAGCTTTTACATAAAGCTCTTTGCGAATTTAATTTAATATTTTTATTTTTAGTAATGTCTTATAATACATCAACTGGTTTATACACCGATTCTTAGCAAATTTTAACAAATTTGGACATATTTTAAGGCAAAATAAGCTGATTTTTACACTAAACTTTTTAATTAGAAGCGATAAAGGGGTGATATAAAATATAGGGGTAGTAGAGACGTTATAAAAAGACGGCTATTAATCAAAATTTGATTATCTACCCCCTAATCAAAATTATAACTAAATAAACACAAATTACTAAATCTGCAAATTCTATTTCGGGTTGTAGAGGGTTTATTTATCAATATTTAAGGGATGTTAATTAATTTTTAGAAATAATTATTGATTCTCTATCGTCTACACTAATTCAATTAGTCAAAAGGGCTCTAATAAAGCTAAAAACGACAAAAATAACTGATAAGGGATTTTATCATGGACAAGAAAATGTTCGCAAATGTCGATTTTTGCGACTTCGTGACAGGATCACAGGAGTTAAAGAAGGTGTCATAAATAAGTAAAGTAAATCTATTAAATTTATTTAAAAGAGTACAAATACACGACCTTATCTTCACGTATATGATAAGCTCTCGATAGCATAGAAGCTTTTACATAAAGCTCTTTGCGAATTTAATTTAGTATTTTAAAAAATATCCTAAACTCCTTCTGCTATGATGTCACTTCTAATGGTTCACAGCTGAATCTTAAGAAAATCTGCTAATAAACAAACTCGATAATAATTAAAATCTTTATTACTGAATAGATAATTTGTAATATTTACATTGGTTGAAGACAAATTACTATAAAAAGAATCTTATACTAAACTATAAGCAACAAGTATTAACATTAAATTGGTTTACATTATAATGAGTTAAAGTCGAATAAAAAATACAAAATTAACAAAAATATTTCACTTTTAAAAATATATTTTTTACACTTAATATCGAAGCTAATGATTTAATATTCAGCAGACATACTTAGAATAACACTAAGAACAACTTCAAATCAAAAAAAATTTCAAAAATCCAAGTTGATTTTCAACAAGAGTAACCCTTAAATTTCTAAAAATTGAAGATCTGAGTTGCTGATAAAAAAGTCAACTTATGGCGAAACTCGGCCTTTTATTAACTTTTGCTGGTGATTATCGCCCCTCTTTATTAATTTTAACCAATAGTATTCGAGCTTTAACTTAACTAGAATCAGTACAAATGCGCAATGTAACTTTAAAATGTGTATATTAAGTTGCCTATAGGAAAGGTGCAAAATTTAATTAAATTAGTAAATTTAGAAAAACAAATCTTTGCGCTGTATTGAAAGACAAAATTTTGTTTAATAATTGTTTACTGTAGAAAGCCCCGTACGGTTCTTACAATAATTGATTTGGGGCTCTACTTAAATAATTATTAGTTTAATTTTGTTTGGAAAATTTATGTAAATTGAACATATTTATGTTAAAGTTAAATCCAGTACTTTCATTAGACTAGTTACATAGTTTTACAATATTGATTATATTCAAAGTATTCCATCAGGACACCGACCAACTTTTAAAGTAAGTTCCTGAAAGACAAACGTAATCTCTGTCTCCTTCTATTTTTCTATGTTTTTATCTCATTTCATCAGTCTCTTTAGCTATCTCCTTAACTCTGTGTCTATCTCTGTCTCCTTCTATTTTTCTATGTTTTTATCTCATTTCATCAGCCTCTTTAGCTATCTCCTTATATCTGTGTCTATCTCTATCTTCTTCTATTTCACTGTGTTTATCTCATTTTATCGGTATCTGTATATGTCTCTATTTTACTATGTTTTTATCTCATTTCATCAGTGTCTATATCTTTCTCCTTATCTCTGTATCTATCTTTCTATTTTACTGTTTTTATCTCATTTCATCAGTGTCTTTATCTATCGCCTTATCTCTGTGTCTATGTATATCTCCATCTATTTTACTGTTTTTATCTCACTTCATCAGTACCTATTTGCATATGTCTAATTATCTGTCTCTAACTCTCTCTATTTTCCTACGTTTTTATCTCATTTCATCAGTCTCTTTAGCTATCTCCTCATCTCTGTCTCTATAATCTCATTTCGCAAGTTTCTGTACATGTCCTTTATCTCTGTGCCTATCTCTTTATGTCTGTATCTATCTCTAACTCCCACTATATTTCTTAATTTTTCCCTCTCTAGCTCTCTCCGTCAATATCAGCTGTCATCTCATCTGTAAATTCCATCTGTCATACTCATCTGTTATTTCATCTCCTATATCAATCTCCTCTGCCTCTATCATCACATTTAACGGAAGTAAAGAAGAACTCTTTGTATTACAGAGTTAGAAAGCTGGAATTTAATGTCTTATGTATTAAGATTTAATTTGCCTTCAAGAAATTTACCTTTTACTTTTGAAATCCAAAGTTAATTGGAAAGTTAAAAATTAATTGAAAATTAAGAAGGGTATTGAGAGGAAAGAGTCTTAAAGACTCCAAGAGTGAGGTTTTCTTGGGAAAAATGTCAAGATTTACATCAGTTTACTATTTATTAAAATGAAAAAATACACAAAAATATATTCTTATACATATATTTATTAACAATAAAACATATATTTAATATAATTATGTACACAAGAAAATCATAATAATATACTATTAATTAAGTAATTAATTTTTTAAATTTAAAACTAATTATTTGTAAATATTTTATTATTGGCCGAGAGGTCAACGCTTAGTAAATCACTCAAGCGAAATTCAAGAGGCATGGAACAGTCCTTATAATGATTCAGTAATTAGAAATAAGAAAAATAGCTATACCTTCAAAAAACCATGCGCCCACAAGACGTGATGCTAAAACAATACGTAATTACAATATTTATATTAACTTTACTGGTCATCGCTACTTATAGGGTAGCACAGCTAGGTAAGTGGCGTCGCTACAGCCCTGCACCTCGTCAGAGAGAGTACTAGAGGAGGCATCCCCCTTCACCAGTGCGAGTTGTCATTGAAATTGCCGGCCGTTGCTCCTCCTCCTTGGTATCTAATGCGCATGCGCGTGCACGCGGGGTGGAGCCTGGTTCTGCGTTGGCGTCGGGCGGGGGAAAGGGGGGAGGGGGACGCCGACCCCCCTCCCCCCTTTCCCCCGCCCGACGCCAACGCAGACCACGCCTCCAGCATCGAGTCCACCGCATAGCCCACCTAAAGACCCCGGAAAAAAAACAACCTCCGACTAATTCGAGGACAACTCGCAGTGGTCTTAGAGGCTGCTTCCCCTGACACTTTCTTTAACGTGGAGAAGAACTGTTGGAAGCAACTTACCTAGCAGCTACTTTATTGGTAATAGTAATAATAACTGACTAAATTAATCGATTTTGTCACCAAACAAGGCACGGAAGCTTCCCCTATCACCGTCATCGGTCTAGCGTGACTGGACAGTCGTGATAAGTTCGCTTTCCAATGCTCTTGTTTGGATCAATCGCCACTTAAAGGGTAGCTGCTAGGTAGGTGGTGTCGCTACAGCACTGCACCATGTCAGAGAAAGTATGAGAGGAGACAACCCCCTTCACCAGCGCGAGTTGTCCTTGAAATTGTCGGTCCTTGCTCCGTCTCCTTAGTTTCAGGTGGAGGGATGACGTGCGAGTGCGCGCGGTGTCAGAGTATGGATCTGCGTCCAGATCCAGACTCCAACATCGAGTCCATCGCCGCCGATCCCCACATTGAAGACCACGGAAGAGAAACAACCTCCGACCAATTCGAGGACATCTCGCAGTGGTCTTAGAGGCTGCTTCCCTTGGCGTTCTCTCTAACGTAGAGAAGAACTGTTGGAAGCAACTAACCTAGCTGCTACGTCATCGGTAGAGATGACCAGTATAGAGGGGTAGCTACCCTCAAAGCAAAACAAGCAAACAATCATTTTTGATTGGAAAAAATTAATTTAAAACACTAATCGGTAGCGATTAGCAGTATAGAGGTGTAGCTACCCTTCTACTTAAATAAAATCTAAATTAAAGGAAAATAAATTAATCTTCATCCATTAAATCTCGTAATCCTTATGTTGGGGCCAAAACCAAAAGCCACTGTCGGTTTGATCAAGAAAAGCATCTTTCTGTGGCAAAGATAAACTGGAACTAATTTGGAATAGTTTTAGTTTTATGTACCATTTTGACACAAACTGAATCGTTAAAAGGACTTTTGCTTTCTAAATTTTAGTAGTTATCGTCCAATAATTATATACAATTAATTAATTTTTAATAAGCAAAGTAAATTAATGATTAAAAATATTTTGATTCAAAATATCTCGAAGCCCCGTGAGAAAATAATTTCCGCTTGGTTCATTAAGTTTCTTTGTAATCCTCTTGATATGGGCCAAAAAGCACTGTCGGTTACGTGACCATCTTTCAAAGTCGAAGATTCGAATCCGAATCGAAACTGAAATAAATTAAGAGATGTTTTAATTACTAAGCAACGATTATTTTCAGTTAATTAGTTTTTAATTAGCAAAATAAATTAATTTAAAATACAAAATAGGCAAAATCTTTCAATAAACTTTTAGGAGGTTATGTTTTCTACTCAAAATCAGGATACCCGTATTTCTTAGTTTTCCCGAATTCTGAGTCTCTAGCTAGAACCCCATTTTGTAAATAGTTTAGAAACACCTTAAGCCATTTTAATGATATTATTTATTGTGCAAACTATCCCAGTGTAGGTAACTCTAAATCTTAATTTTGGAAAAGCAGCTCTTGAAGCCCTCAAACAACTTCAATATTTTTATTGCACAGTAAGTGGTAAATTTAAAATTTTACAAGTTTTAAAATAAATCTACGCGGGCATTTTCATAGCAGGAAATTTTTACAGATTGTCAATTCTTCCGCTATTTTTTCGTTTTTACTAGCAACCGGCGGGCGTATGTTAAGAATAAAGTACAAGTACACGAATATACTGCTATGATATACCGTTTAAACGTTCATAGAAATTGTTTAATTAAAAATTGTAATTAATTTAAAAAATAATGTTCAAAAGTTTTTAAATTTATAAATGTGTTAAAATACATAAAATGTATTAAGTAACGTTGTGGGTGAGTGTGTGTTTAAAAACAGAAAATATGATTTTAAAGAAAAAAGAATTAGAATTGGTGATTTGAAAAAAATAATTAATTAATTAATTTTTGGAAAAATACGATTCGGACATGTTTAAGATTTAACAAGATAAAAACAGAAGTTAAAATTGTTTAGTAAATGAAAAAGGGGTGTTCAATAGTTCATACTTTTTGAGTTGTGGCCATAACTTGAAAAGTACTAACTACTGGACACTCGTCAATATAACTTTTTTTACTCATTTTCATACGTACTTAGACGCTCTTAAAGTTGTGAATGCTTTTTTAACACCCTGTACATCGAGGACTTACGAGTTATAAAACATTAACTGCAAAATTTAGATTTTTTAGATAATACTAAGAATAAGTATTACTAAGGTCAAGGTATGAAGTGCTAAAAAGCTGTATCTCTACGATTGATATTTTCCAAGTTGGCTTGGGTTGTAAGTAACGTTCTCATACAGTGGTAGGTTACCTTAAAAATTTTATTTTATCAATTCTTAAAAATGTTAGTTTTGTAGTTAACGTTGTTTGTCTTTAAGCCCTCGGTATTATGGCAGTAAAGAAGGTTCCGAAGAAACAAGATAATCGGAAAAGCGGGATTTACATTTGATTTGAGACTATGAGATGAGATGAGGGATTTCTATTAAATTTGGAGACAGTTTGTAAAAAAAGGTTAATTGAAACTTTTATATCCAATAAAAATTTGTTTAATTTGTATGTTTAATAAAAATTGTTTTTCTGTACATCATAGGAATACTTTCGAGTTTAGATAATTAAACTCTACATTTCTACATTTGAATTGAAGAAAACAAAAATACGGGTACCCTAATTTGAACTAGATATAACATAGGTATTCTAAAAGTTTGTTCAAGCATTTTGGTTACACCCTGTAATTGTTAACAAATATCTCGAAAGCTCTTTGAGAAAATTATACTTACAATAACTTTATCTTAGTTCATTAAAATTTCTAGTGATTCTCTTCTTGTGGGGCCAACAGGTAGATTTATAACTGAAACAAATTAGCAGATATTAGAATTATGTCACGACAATAACTGAATCGTCAAAGCATTAAGCATTAGTCACTACTGTCCTTTATATTTAGGCTTGTTTGAATAAGTTTATAACTTAGGGCTACTATTTTCCAGTGCTCTTGTTAGTTAGTGTGAAGGTAATTACTGAGGTTAATAGTGCAAGGAAGCAATAATAACTAACTAAATTAATTGTTTTATTATCAAACAAGGCACGGCAGCCTCCCTTATCACCGTCATCGGTCTAGAGTGACTGGACAGTCATGATAAGTGACGGCTATTATTTTGCAATGCTCTTGTTAGATAGGTGATTACTGAGCTGATTTGCGGAAATAGTGATCGCTATTTAGTAAACTAATTTAATTAGTTAAAGGAATTTATCATAAAATTTTTGATGGAAAAAAGTATCAGATTACTATGGATTTACATTAATTATTTAAATGTTTAATTGTTAAGAGATTTTTTACATAGTAAGAAGCTTTTTAATTAAAGCCCGTTTTGCAAATGGCACGAAACTTAAGAGATTATTAACTCTAAAAATTCTTACGTGTTTGCAAAATATCTCTTACACTTTACATACCCTTAAAAAGGTATAAGTACTTACATAAATCTTCGTTAATTTTCTTGTAATCTTTGATCCACTGATATTTGGAATTATTCTGGTGGAGAGGGCACTTAACGAACGATCTTCGCCACACCAAAGTTGAAATAAACTGAAATAAATTACGAAATATTTACTATAATAGACAAAAAGTGAATCATCAAAAATTGAATGTTCGTATGTATTTTTCTTTTTACAAAATTTATTATTATGCAAGTTAAATGATTATTGCTACATTATACAGGATGCTGAAGAGAATAGAAATTCAATCATCAGATTACTATGGATTTACATAATAATTAAAATTAGTTAAAAGTTCAATTGTTAAGAGAAATTTTACAAAGTAAGAAGTTTATTAACTAAAACCTATTTTGAAACTAGGGCAAAACCTAAATGAATTAATCAACTGTAAAATATTAGATGCAAAAATTTATTACAAATACATCCTTAAAAGTAATTGAATTGGTTGATTTCATCATTAATAACTAATTGTATTTTTTAAATAATTTAATAAATCAGTAATTCAAGTTTTTTTTTGTAATTAAATGAATGGGTACATATCTGAAGCATTATCTAATTGAAAATATTTTGTAATTTTTATAAAAATTCAAATAGAGAATTAAAAAGCTGTTAATTTATTTAATTACTGGAGAAGTTATATTATAAATCTTGCTTACCAATTTTTTTCAGTCGTTTCATTAGGAATGCAACTGTCAGCTTCACTTTCTCGATTTCCAGGATTTTCTTTTTGAAGTAGCCACTAACTCGCACAGCTATGGTAGTATGACAATATTCTTCTTGTAATCCTTATGATCTGGTGTTAAAAGCACTGACACTGAAGGAACGATCCTTCCTGCTCACAAGTTCAATGGAAACTGAAACGAATACGAAATACTTTACTATCAATGACACACAGTGAATCATTAAAAGAATGTAATACTTTATCTATTGTTGTGCCTTTTAAATTTAAAGTTCAGATTTACACAACAATGTCTGTAACGAAATATGTATTTTTATTCATGTAAAAGTTTATCGTTTACTATTACTAAATGCTCTTATTTTAGAGGGAGTTAATAAATGACCGACCCAACCCAACTAATTATCAGGTAATTGCATTAATTACTTAAATACAAATTTCGACTCGATGTAAGGATTTGTTATAAAAAGTTACATTCACGAATTAGTCAAAGTTTTTTTCTTCTTTTTATTATATTAATGGCTACGTATTTGAAGCACTGTTTAATTGAAAATATTTTGTAATTTTTATAACAATCCAAATATAGAGAACTAAGACCCTGTTAATTTATTTAATAATTAGAGAAGTTATGGCATAAATCTCACTTACCAATTTTTTTCAGTCGTTTAATTAGGAATGCAACTGACAGCTTAATTTCCTCGATACCAACTCCATATCCAGGATGTTCTTTTTGAAATACCCACTAACTCGTACAGCCATGGGTAGTATGACGATATTCATCTTGTAATCCTTATGTTCTGGTATTGAAAGCACTGGCACTGGAGGAACGATCCTTCATACACGAAAGTTAATTGAAAACTAAAACGAATACGAAATACTTGACTATAAATGACACACAGTGAATCATTAAAAGCATATCAGATACATTATCTACAATCTACTGTTGTGCCTTTTAAATTGAAACTTTAGATTTACGCAACAATGTATGTAACGAAATATATATTTTTATTCTTGTAAAAGTTGATTTTTTATTGTTACTAAAAGCTTGGCAGGATAAAAAATGAATGTTTCAGTTTAAAATTGCTGTTATTTTATTAATTGCCTAAATATTAATTATTTTAACTTTGTTTATAAATTAATAATCCTTAGAAATACATTCAATAATGCAAATTAACGTAATTATAATTTAAATTTCCGCCTTAACACATAGGCAACCCTTTGTTACAATACTCGCCTTTTAATTTTAATATTTCTTCAATGGTAAGGAGGAAATCAGTGGGAAAAAGAATGTAAGTTTGATTTTTGCCATTAGTTCAGATTCTTATCAGTAACACGGCTACTCTTACTTAAGTTACTCTTGTTGAAAATCAACTTTCGATTTGCGAATATTTTTTAATTGGAAGTTTATGGTATATGAAAATAAGTATTTCTACAAAGTATTAATCAATTTACTTACTTCAATATTAAGGGTGAAAATTCAAGTATTTGATTAATTAAGTTTGATGTGTACAATATTTAAGTTGCCTTTGAAAAATTGTCTATAAATACCTACACTACATGGTATTCTGCAACAATGATCTAACCCACAATTTTTTTTGGACTTCTATTTTAAAATGTTCTTAATGAAAAGAGAAACTTTTTTCCGCACAGGTTGATCAAGGCATTTTTCATTTTTGCATCGTAAGAAGAACCGACTATTATTGCTTGAAATTTTTTGTCTCAAAGACAAGTACCTAGTAACGAAAAATTTGTACGAAACGAACGGTATTTTTTTCGCCATAAATAAAGTAAAAGTATATGTTGTATTTTTGTGTTTGAATCGGGTATTTTTGGAATCATGAATTTATCTTGATCCAAAGCACTGACGTGCTTTTTTGACTGCTATAATATCACACCTACTACCCTAGGTGCATAAATAACTGTTAATCATGTTATATTATTAAAAACTTTAATAATTGATAATAGTACATAGTAATAATCAAAAAGCTTATAAAATCTTGTTTTTAAAAAAACATGTTATAAATTATCTCGTGTTGTCATTAGACTTTCGGTTTTCGAGACCTGCAATGTCCCACAATTCTGTAACTGATTTCTAGCTAAAAGCAAAGACCATTTATGTAGATGGTCTGGAAAACCGAAAGCCTAATGACAATTTTACAAGAGATTGAATTTTGTTAATTATTAATGTACTTTTTGTAAATGCCAATTTTTTCAGATCTAATTGCCTCACCAAAAGTTAAAGGTGTATCAACATCGAGAGAGGTTATTTTAAATAAAATTGTTTATTGCTTTTAACACGTTCGTTGCCGTACTTATTAGCTAGTACTACACTACGTACTTATTATTAAGTACTGTAAGTAAGTACTTATTATCAGGAACCGGATATGCCACCGGCATATCCGCAGAGTAGACTGGCTTCAATGGGAGCTGCCTATTTAAGGCAACGAACGCCTTAAATACAACAAAATCAAATCATTTTTAAATAAAATTAGCTCAAATAACAGTAAATATATCATATCATTTTTTTGTTGAACTTTCAACTGTTGTAATTGTTTATTTTTTTCATAGCAGACTTTTTCAATTCGTTCAGTCGTTTTTCACTCTACTCCCTTTTATATCTAAATGGTTTCTATTTTCTGGCTGAAATTTAAACATTTGAAACTTAATCTATTTACTAAAATGTATAATTAAATTATACCTATTGCTTTCGTAAGGCGATGTAAAACCTCTTTTCTCCAAAATACAACAATGCAGACGACTGTTGTAAAATGTGGTTTTGATAAACAAAATTATGCCTTTGTTCTAACTTCATCTTCGAAACATTTTATCAATTATGTTTCCGATAAGTAGGTAAAAATTCATACTACATCTGGTTTTTGCGTTTGACTTTCATAGCTTTCTAATGATAGCTTAGAGAGATGTTAAAATATCGATGAACACATACCTATAAACTTTCAGTTGTAGCTACCAATACTGCAATTTAAAAAATTGTTACCTGAGCATCGGGAAGCAGTTATCGATGTATCTAGGTTTGAATTCTTCCTTTTTTCAATAAGCTTATCCAGTTTTAATTTAAATTACATTTCATATGATTACAAGTAACACGTAAGATCCCTTAAAAGTTTCTCAAAACTTTATTAAACAAAAGACAATTTGAGGTTATGTTCGTTATGTTTATATTTTTGTTGACGAGATAAAAGTTAATTTGAAATATCCCCAATATTCCACCATTCATTATTAGCACACTCCTGCTACTCTTCTGTGCTCCTGTCACTTCAATTTGTTCGCCGACCGCGTCTTATCAATTTTTAGCGCATTTTTATCAAAATTATCTGATTTGGACTTTCAACTTTTGAACCATAAGAGCTGGAGGGTTGAAAATCGACACCGTGCTAGTCGAGGGGTCATATATACTCGCTGTTTTTTTAAAATTTAAATAACTACCCCTAAAGCAAAGCTACACCCTTTTCAAAGTTTCAAAGCGTGAACAGTTTAATTCACTAATAAAATTTAAATTTTGTACGAAGATAGAAAAATAATAGCCTAAATATCTTCTTCAAGGAAAAATTAATGAAATTTTGAAAAGCACACCCTTATTTAAAAGTAGAGTAGAAAAGTCGTGAAAATGAAACAGCTTATACATACATATAATAAGACACTGAATCTTGTATATTGTTTTAAGAAATCTCTTGCAGTTTGGCTCAAATATGTCTACTACATTATAGGCATGGATAAACTACCCTCTTGTGATACTACATTTGAGTACTGAAACTGGCTACAGACTAATATGTAACACTTTTCGTGTCCAGATTTAAATCCCATCAACAGTGTTTTTTCTATTTTTATAGTTTAATTAAGTGGAGCTCGTTTGATGAATGTATGTGCATAGTTAGTTTAGGGTTGTTGATTGCTCCTTAAATTTTTCCCGTGGGTTTTGTTAAAGTGTTTCATTTAAAACTTGGTGGAAACATTATTTAGAATAATATTATACAAACCCAACTTGCAATCGAAAAAAATTTCAAAAATCAAAGTTTATTCATCACGAGTAACCCTTAAATTTGCTCACAGACTCCGATAACAATTTAAACTTATTATCGGGTTTTGATTAACTTTTTGACAACTTAACGTGAAAACTTACAAAAACTCAATCTACGAAACTCCTATTTTAAGTAAGGGGTGCGTTTATTTTATTAACAATGAAACTGTATGAGGTCTTTTTCCGAGTAGGTATACAGGTTGAATAGTTCGAGTTAGCACATAGGAAAATAATGAGTGGGAACAAGTACGAAATATTTTTCAATGATTACGAGAGAGAAAGAGTTACTTTTAGATAAAAGGAAGGCGTCAATTGTTAATTTCAAATTTGAAGTACACGCCTGCAATTTTTGATAAGTGATAGGTATTTATTTTTACAATTTATTTTAATTTTATTATTGGTGTTTTATTTTAAAAATGGTTCTTGATTTAAACGAAAATAATTAGATTATGAATTATAGAACGCCTATTTTATATCTTAAAATAACTCTTTCTCTCTCGTAATCATTTAAAAATATTTCGTACTTGTTTCCACTTACTATTTTCGTATGTGCTAACTCGAACTATTCAATCTGTATGTCCATTGTTCATACAGAATTTAAAATAAGTATGTCCATTGTCCATACAGAATTTAAAATTCGATCAAATGGGGTAGTTTACCCATTACCTGTGTCACAGAGTAACAATGTTATGTACTAGTCTGTGCCTGTGTAGTATATTTGTAAATGATGCACCAAGCTGCAAGAGATTTGTTTAAACAATTTGCAAGATACCTTTATAATAAAACATTTTGTAAGCTGTTTATTCTCGAGTTTTTGAGCTCCACTAAATAAGGGCGTGCTTTTTTATTAAGGAAGATATTTTGGCTATTATTCTTCTATCTTCGTACAAAATTTTATTAGTTGATATAGTCTACTTTAAAGAATTAAGCGGTTCACCCTTTGAAACTTTAAACTACTGTAGCTCTGGTTTAAGGGTAGGTATTTCAATTTTGAAAAAACGGTGAGTATATAAGACCCCTCGGCTAAACCGGTGTCGATTTTGAACGCTGTAGCTCCTGTGGTTCAAAAGATGAAAGTCCAAATCAGATAATTTTGATAAAAATGAGCTAAAAATTGATAAGACGTAGTCGACGAACAAGTTGAAGTGACAGGAGCACAGAAGAGTAGCAGGAGTATGTTGAAAGTAAATTTTATCTCAACAAAAATGTAAACATAACGAACATAACCTCAATTGACTTTTATTTAATAAAGTTTTGAGAAGCTTTTAAGGGATCTTGCAGCTTACCTGTAATTATGTTAAATGTAATTTAAATTAAAACTGATTAAGGTTATTGAGAAAAAGAAGAATTCAAACCTAGATACATCGAAAAATGCTCTCCGAAGCTCAGGTAACAATACTTGTTATTGTTAATTGCAGTGGTGGTAGCTACAACCGCTATAACTAAATATTTATAATGTGTTTATCGATATTTGAACATCTCTCTAGGCAATTGTTGGAAAACCATGAAAGTAAACCTGCGTATTGGATGTGTTGTCGAATCGATATAAATTATTGAAAGAAACTTATACTAAATTTGAGAGATTAGGAGACAATTAAGTTCACTTTATTTATTACTACTGATTAAGATGGAAATATGAAGTAAAGATATGTACAGTATTATTATTATTTTAGGAATGGCTTGCAACGTTAGAACATAAGAGTTAATTGATATTTTAGGGCTCATTTATTGAAAATTATATTATAATAAACACTAAAAGTAACTGTAGCTAATATTAGGCAAGTAATGGAGTAAATAAGTCGACTTAACTAACAACAGTTTCAAGTCTTTCTATAAGAAAGAATGAAGCCTTTCACTATTTCCAACAGATTTTATCAATATAATTGTTTACACCGAGAGGTCATCCACTCTCTGCAGTCTGTGTACAAATTCAGAACAGTGACTAACCCCTCGACTGTAATTAAAGGGTATTAATTTATAAAATATATTTTTTATGGACCAAGATATAATAGACTAGGCGCAAAAGTTAAAGTATTTTATGCAAGCGGCATTTCATATAACATTTTGGTAACCGATGTTTTCCCAGTATTTCAAACCTGCTGAATACGAAAATTGCGGTTATCAAAGCGAAATCTTAACCGGAAGCGTGATATTCAAGATGACACCCAAGATGTCAGCTTTGTTATTTTTGATGGAATCATTATGGACAATTAAAACAAATATTTTTATTGGTTCGGATAGATAATTTTATACCCTACAATTTTTATTAGAAGTAAAATTATCTTCAGATCACTCCTAAAAGAGCTAGAGTCGATAAAAGCACCAGTGTTGTATAAACCGTCTTAATACATAAAGCAGTATATGGAAGCATCTTGGTGAGTTCAGCGAGGTAGCTTTCCCAGTATCCAGCTAGGATGTATCTGTTAAAACATGATCAGAGCAAATCAAGTCCATAAAAGTCGATCATAAAGAGGATATTGCGTCTTCTGTTTTGACAACACACGGTGCTTCTCCCGACTCTCTAGACCCTTAAAGAGTGATTTTACTGTAATTTTTTGTACACCATAAAATGATCTATCCGAGCTAACAAAAATATTTGTCTTAATTGCCATAATAATTAATCCATCAAAATAAATAAAAAGAGCAAACATGTATATTACGACGATTTTTACACACACGATGTCTTTAGCTGGCTTTCGCTCCTTAATAAGCAATTTTACGGTACTTTTACATTTAATAATAATTGTAGAGAACCTTGTATATCTAATTCAATCAAAACAGTTGTCCAAGTTTCAATAATAATTCTTCCATCCAAATAAATCTTAATTAATAAAGCAGACAACCTAGTCGCCATCTTGAATATCGCGCTTCCGGTTTAAATTTCACTGTGGGTAACCGCAATTTTTGGATTCAGGGGGGTCGAAATATTGGGAAAACATCGGTTACCAAAATGTTATTATGAAATTCCTCTAGCATTTCGATACTGGGATTTTGTTCCAATTTCACGGTGCTTCTTCCGACTGTAGCTCCTTAAGGAGTGATCTGAAGATAGTTATACCTCTAATAAAAATTGTAGAGTATAAAATTATCTATCCGAACCAATAAAAATATTTGTCTTAATTGTCCATAATGATTCCATCAAAAAAAACAAAGCTGACATCTTGGGTGTCATCTTGAATATCACGCTTCCGGTTAAGATTTCGCTTTGATAACCGCAATTTTCGTATTCAGCAGGGTTGAAATACTGGGAAAACATCGGTTACCAAAATGTTATATGAAATGCCGCTTGTATGGTTAAGGATACGTTTTCTCCGATAACAGTCCTAGTCTATAATATAAACAAAAGCATAATACAAATAAAACGCAAAAGATTAATTTATACTATTTTTAATCAATAAAGGAATTTAAATTATTTTTTTATGTAAAAAGAATATTAATAAATCTAATACACCATATAAAATTGCCAATATTAATGCGGGAGTTATAATTAAAATTATAAGCACTACATTTACAATTAACGTAAATTACAAAGTAACTATTGATCACAATATTTAAATTTCTACCCTTAATATTGAAGCAAATTAATTAATACTTGGTAGAAATACTTATTATAATGTAAAAAGCAACTATCAACGAAAAAAAAATCGAAAATCTAAAGTTGATTTTCACAAGAGTAACGCTTATTTTTCTAAAATTTGCTGATCTGTGTTACTGATAAGAATTTGAACTTATGGCGAAAATCGGACTAATGCTATCATTTAAGAAATAAAAATGAGAACTACAAGAACTATAAATTTACAAAAAAAAGCCGTTTACAAATTTTAGTATGCACGAAACTGAATAAATATAATTATTCTTTACATTATTCCCAAGTTAAAATACAAAAATATAATTTTGATTAGGTACTGGTTGTTTTCTTACCCTAAAGTTCAATAATAACTTAAGACAAATATTTAATATTTACAAAAAGTTACTTGTACACAGTTCGACCAGCAATTACAAACTAAAGCTCAAACAACAAATAATTTTGTAACAATAATGACTATTGATGTTTCATATTACATTTTCTACTTTTTAATTTATTTTACTTTATTTTAAAAGTAAACATGTATTAATCATTGACCGATCAATTTAACTGATATTCATATAGTTTCTTAGACGTGACAAATTTTTCAACTTCAAATAAGAAATGCTTCTGTATAAAAGAGTGATTGTTAAACCTATCTTTTTAAAATGAAATAAAAAAAATTACATTCATTTTTATTAAATTTAATCTTTTGGAACTTATTGTAACATTTATATTAATAACCCTACAGATTTTACAAGAAACAAAAAATCCTTTTAACTGTGGGTATCCTATAATCTATCGCTTCAAAAATTAAAAATGAAAGTTGTAATAAAAACAAATGAGGCGATAAATTATAGGACATATTACTAAACTAGTAAATTTGTTTAATGTGTTCACATCTTCAAATATTTCGTGAAATATCAACGGGGTGAACACTCATTTAATATTAATATCTCACTCCATATCTGCAGGACAACATTGAAGAGTGATCTGATGCGACGAGTGGTGTAGCAAATTAGTTTTAGTGAACACTTATCTTGCTATATACTACTAATTTGATATTTAGTCTGTTCGGGCGGTCGTTTGTACCTGAAAGCACAAAATCAATTAATTTTTGAATCACGATTTACCACACTAAGCAAACTAAGGAATTTAGATTTACATTTCAATAAAATGAATTAAACACTACAGTATGAATTTGACTAAAATCAAACTCTCATAAAACTACTAAAAGATGAAAAATACTTACTAACAAAATAATTTATTATTAAACATAATTACTACTTTTACTTCGTCTTCTTTCAAAGTTGAGGTTTTTGGCCTCTCATCTCCATTACATTTTTGTTTTCTAAGTGTTCTACTTAATTATTTTTCTGCAAGCTTATATTTAGCCTCTTTTTTTGGCATTGTTCCGTCTTCCATTCCATATTCCATGTAGATTTTCTCCCCAATTAGTTTTCTTGGAATAAAAATTGCTCTGGCGTTTGCACCTAATAAATGCACAAAATAAATTAATTTTGGAATCACTATTAACTAAATTAAACAAATACTTGCAGAAATGATACACACAAAAAAAAATTTAGATTTCAAATACATAAATAAAACAACGGTTGTGGTCATACGAGGAACTTTTTCCGTCCGTCAAATCTTGTAATTTTGTATCACATTTATTGTTATGTTAATGTAAATTACATGATATTAAAAAAATTGCTTCCGTCAGGGATTGAACCTGGGACTTCTGTGTGTAAGCAGAATTTTTAGGTATAAACTGTTTCTCAAAAATTTCATTTTTTTATTATTTTGGCATAAATTGAAGTTCAAAATATACATTATTTTATATCTTCAGAAAGCTACTTTTACGAGCTTTAAATATATTGAAAAATATACGGGGTGTTCTATTTAAATTAAGAACTTTGATTCCATTTCCGGTTAAAACGGAAATCAAAATAGAAAGTGTTTGCAATCGTGTAATAGCTTATTTTACGAGCTTTCAAAGTATTTAAAAATATACAGGGTGTTATAAAAATTTTGATATTTTTGTTATTTCCGGTTTAACCGGAAGTGTTTTGTTAACCAAAAATAGTGTCAAATAATAGATATTCATGGGATTGATACATACACCCATTTTCAAGTTTTCATTTCTATTACAAAAGAAATTAGAGATTTTTGAAGTTTTGAGATTCAAAAAATCATTATTCCAAAACGGCTCGATAGATTTTGATAAAAATTTATATTTCCATAGAGAATTACGTTGTCTGTAACATATCCAAAAAAGAAAAAATATGGCAGAGAAAATTTTGCGAAAATCCATTTCAAAATTTTGACCTACTTTGCCCCCTTAAAGATAGATAATTTTTCTCGATTATAACAACTTTTTCTTGGATTGGAAAAAGTTAAAATTACAGTATTTTACTCAATGCTCTTTTTTAAATTATTTAAAGCTGCAAGAGTCTTTAAATAATTCACTATTCAATTGAAACTAAAATAACATAGGATTCACTGAATACCGTAAAAATGTAAAATATAAATTACTATTGGCTTCATTAAAATTATCTAAAATTTTGTTATCCAAGATAGAGAGTAATAAATACATGGCGCGAAACCAATTAAGCTTGAACTAAACTGTGAATATCTCTGATTACACATTCGACTTGCAGTGGAATTATTTTCTTATACTGTGAGACCAGAAGGAAATGGGCAGCATCTGGCATTTCATAGGATACACGAAATTAAACGATCCTGAATATGAAATAAAAATACAGCTAGATATAGGTATACTCACATTTATATCATCCACGTTATCCTTCACATCAGTCACAATTTATCATCATCATAAATTAATTTACAAAATTCCGTGCAACATGTTTAAGCCTTAATAATGGAACAACAAACATATTTCTTACGTCGTAACCATCAAATCCTTTAGTACGTAACTTGAAAAAAAATCCCATTTTAATCAAACACAAAAGTATCCATTATAAACCTTCGCACCTTCAAAGATTAATGTGGTCATTAACACACTAACAAATAAGTATTCATTAACTTAGCGACTGCTTATCAACAAATTAAGGTTAGGTATTACATTCCGGGGCTTACAATTATATTATCTTGGTTTTTCCGCACATAGTTGCTACAACGTAGGACATCATAAAAATTTACAACATTTTTGTGTAGCACGTTTAATTTTATCAATCATGGAACACATATTTTCTACGTCGCAATCACTGCATTCTTCGTTACGCAACTACAAAACAATCTAATTTTAATTAAATATAAAATTATCAACTATTTGCAATATTGTATACTTATTTATACATCATCTCACACTAATGAATTAAATGATAATTAGTTAAAATTTAAAATACCTTACAAATTAATTTTCATTATTGTTTGACACTTGACAGGTTCGTTATGTTGGTATAAAAGAAAACTTTAAATCTATAAAAACTTGACGTTTTAAACGTCAGTTTTTCGGTTTTCGCCACAACTTGGCTACTAGTTCACCTGTTCGCCGTACTTTCGACAGCGCAGCTCATAATTGAGTGTATGTTGGGTTGCCTGTATTGTCGGCGTAAAACTCAAACAGTTAAAATACAAAAATGTCGACTATGTAAAATGTAATTTCTATAATAAATATAGTATATTTATAGTATATTTTTGTATCAAGGGTGTAAAATTATAGATTTTGCCCAGTATGTGTGAGAGATGTTTAACGAAGCGTAACCGAGGAAAACACTCACACAAGGGCCTAAATAGAATTTGGATTAGTGGTGCAAGCAACACTTTTTGTACGACTGAATATTTCCAATTTATCATATTAATTCAGTAGACAAATTGACGTTTACTATAAAAATTCAATATCAAGTTTGTGTTTTTACCATAGTCACACTTTTTCGCCTTAGGGAAAAAAAGAGTAACTTTACAACACCCAGTTTTGAGGGCGTAAAATAGTACTTATTAATGAGTTCATACAAAAAATATACTATTAATGACAATGAGCTTATTAACACAATTTTACAAGTGTGGCATTTTCACTTGTAATTAAAATTATATTATGCAGAAAGAAGTAAACTAACTACTAAAACAATCTTTAAAAATGCAAGGTTTTATTTAATAAGTCATATTAAATATTAGGTAACAATTATAAAATGTAATGGATAATTTATAATCAATAATTAAGCTTAAGTTATAAATTGAATTACGCTACAAATATAACTATTTTAATAGAACATTGCGGTTTCAACATATCTCAAAATATTTTATTATATTCTAAAAACAACTTATTTTATAATTAATCGATGATTAATTACAATATAAATACTAATATAACAGTTTGTTTATAAATAATTTATAATATTTTTAAGTGAGACCTTTTTATTTAATCATTTTATTATTACATACATACTTATTTAAAACAAGTAGTAGGTACCTTTTATTGGTAAAATACAAGGGAAGATTTAAAAACTTTTTAACAATTTAATAAAGTAAATGGAATATTAGCAAGGTTTTAAAAATGGCACTTTGTTTTAATTACATATTTTTATTATACACATTTTTTTAATCAAAAAATAGCATTGTTATTATTACAATGATATCTCTTCTCTTACATTTATTAATTTCTCGTGTTAGTAGTATTTTACATTACTTTTGTTTAACCTCCATGTAATAATAAAACGAAAAGATTTAATTAATATAAATGAGTTAAGTAAAAAAAATGGTCTCACTAATTGTTATAGACTACAACTCTTTTTTACAATAATTCAAAAATTGGAACTCTTTCGAAGCAAATTGATTATTGTTAATTTTCGGTTGCAAATTTTTACTGGCCTATTGTGAAATAATCTACAAGAACTCTAGAAAAATCTTATAGGTAGGATTTTTAACTATTGGTAAATTTCTATTGATAAATCTAAAAAGGGGGTGATGAATTCAATACTTATGGCAGTTATCTTTTCTCTTCTTTTAATAAAAATTTACAATTAAATCCTTTCCACCGAAATTATGTAAATTATTAACAAATTTAATTTGGAAAGGATTCAGGCGTGTTGCGTTGTATTAATTACAATACAAATGCTGTTGCCTTCATTTATTCTTGTGTTTTCTTTATGATCTTGGTCCCTGTGCTTTATATACCATGTTGATTTTATATTATGTGAATTTGCCAAACATTCCGTACTAACAGCAACCAAGTTTAACTTTGGTTATAATTTAATTAAATATTTATGTATTTTATAAAACAAAAAGGTCGTTTTGTAGTGTAATTATTTACAAAGTTTGTAAATTATAAATCTCTGTGTCTAAACCTTAATTAGTTATATTTCAAAATTGGTTTTGTTTTTAAAATTTTAACTTTAAGGCTTCATAAATCCAAAATTAAATTATTTTCAACTTTTCCACAATCTTTAAATTGTAAGAAAATTTATACATATTCTGATTCTCATATCTTCACCACTGTAATACACTACTTTTATGGTCCTGGACGATTTAATAACAAAAAATAAATTATGCAAAATAACCCCTTTTATAATTTATTTCGTAAATGAAAATAACTTTTTGTGAAAACTTGATCCTGTAAATTATTTTATAATTAATTCTTTTGGCATTTTCATTTCCTCTGTTAGAACCAGCAACGATTTTGTGGTTTTCGCCAACCGCCAGTTTCAAGTTCTAAACTTGTAGAAGTTGTGTTCTTGCCAACTTGCTCGAGGATGTAAATTGTTTATATGAAAATTAGTCAAGAGAATAATTAATTAATTAATAAAGAAAAAATATAACTTCAATAACACATTGATGGGTCCAAAATGTTTGAATACAGTAAGATGTCAAGACATTATTATAGTGCAAAATAATATGTAACTACTGTACTAACTAGTCCCTGTTCAGGGACAAGATGCAGTTAAGCCACGCCCAAAAAAAGCGCGCGATATTCGAATAGAATTTTTCTATTGGTCCAATTTTTAAAGCTGGTTCACACTACATGATTTCTCATAGGAGAAGTCATACGACTCCTATGACTCATGACATATGACTCCTATGAGAAATCATAGCAAAATAATAACCAAAAATAATAGGGAATTTTCAGAATAAAACTGTTGGTTATTTACCATATTTGGTTATTTACCCCATATAAAAATAATAGAGAATTTTCAGAATAAAACTTAGCTGTTTCTGTTCCCTAAACAGAACTAAGCTAGGTTCATAGCTCTCCGTTGATACGTTTCCGTTGTTACTTTGCCGTATTGACGGCAATTGACAACTACAACGGATAAACTTGAAAGATAAAGTTCAACATCAACCAACTTTTCAAATTTAAAAAATACTCTGCTCTGATTGGTCAACGTACAAACGGAAAACTATCAACTGAGAGCTATGATCCCAGCTTTAGTGTGTTGTTAGCAGAACTTATACACAATAGTTTATCTACGACCACTGCAAACTTCTAGAAAATTAAGTTCTTTTATTTGAATTGATATTGTCCAGTGACGACGCCAGCATATGTATTTTCTGGGGGGGGGGCACAATTTCAAAAGTTTCAAGAGGGGCAACGGTTTTTTGCAAACTGGAACTTTTCCTCGGTAAAAATTTCATTTAAAAATTAATATCTTGGGAAATGTCAGTGTAAACTGTCATCTTCGATGATATCCACTGCTTGATAGAAAACTGAAAATCTTCGGAAAATGTTTGTATTTAAATCAATTAATTTGACGTGTTCAACCGTTTTTTGGTATTCATGTCGGAAAAAGAAATATTTCCATTCTTCGATATACTATTGGCACTCACTGTATGTACAGCCGGCCAAAAAGTTTTTAGCCACCCCCTGACAACATTTAAAAAGCAACCAACATTACACGCCGTTTAATTTACACGGCGTGTAATGTTGGTTGCTTTTTAAATGTTGTCAGGGGGTGGCTAAAAACTTTTTGGCCGGCTGTACTAGTTAAGAATATCGCCTTTTTTCTAGCAAGAGCTTCTTTTGTTCATAGGAGTTGATTCATTTCGGAAGTAAAGCGTTATACAATTCTTAAAAGAGTCTGCTGTCTGCACTTTTAAGTTTCAACATGATGTACATACAATAATTAACATTTTGCTGAAACTGGAACAATTTTTAAGCAAAAATCAAGTCAACATATTATTTGCGAGCCCCCCCACTTCCCCCTCCACGTGGCGTCGTCCCTGATAATGTCTCTTTAAAAAAAATTCAAGAATGACAACTAAATAGCACCATTATGGTGGGTTCCATTACAGCGGTGTGCGTCTTGCGTCGCTGCATCGCGCAGTTCTATAGGTCGATCGGATGGAATCGTCCATTAGAATTGCGCGACGCACGACACACATTGCTGTAATGGAAACCAACTTTACTTTTCAAAATTTAATTTTATCTCGATGTTACCATTAAACAGAACTTACGTCTCTTTTTTTTCGTATTTAAAATCAATTGTATTAGTATTACAACCTTTAGGTCTAGAAGCTGGGTTGTTTTACGTTACACACAAGTGGCAAAATTACTTTTATTATTATCACGTAACTGAAATAATTATTTCCCGCGGTCTTAGATTTAAAAAACTTTCACCTCTTTGGTTACAAAAATAGCATTTTATGGCATTCTTTGTAAATATTAAGTGAGCACCATTTTTAAAATATAGAAGCGATCGAAAAAGATTGTTCTAGTTTCAGGTGGTCAGTGAAACCCTTACTATTGTAATTTATTTTGAAAAAGCAATTCTGAAATTTTGCTCTTTTGGATAATTACCAAAACCAATTTTGATTATTAACTTTAAACTAAACTAAACCGTTTACAACTTAATAACAAATTTGGCAATAATTTATAAATTAACAACACCTACATTTTTTTATCAAACAGTCAATTTCCAACAGCACACAATTCTTTGGTATTATAGTATCTAAAGTGTCACAAATATACACTGTTTGTTCACTATGTATTAAGTTTAATTTTTTTTTGGAAAAAACTATATAAATTTGGCAGTCACGAAGACGTAGCGTAAGTACAGTGCATTGTTGAATCACTTTGTAATTTATTAAATGTATCAAGATTTTTTTTATAACGCACTAAGTGTTCATTATTATTATTATTAATAAAATAAAAATTTTAGCCGCCATTACACAATGTACTGAACAAACGCGTGCGTATGTGCATGTAAAATGTTGTAAGGCAGCGTATTTAGTTGTTAAATAATACTTTCTCTATTACGCTCGTTGTCTTCCATACTACTTGTTGATCTTGAACCACAAATTTGCATTTCTATTTCGGCAAGACGATTTTCCAATTCCCACTGTTGTTGATTTAATTTTGCACTCATAGCCGAATTTTCCGCTTCGACTGTATGCAGTCTCTCTCTTAAACGTTTAATTTCGCTTTCTAATGCTTCGTGGGAACCTAACAGAGGCGTTGCAGCTTCCGAAACCAATTGTGTCATGCTGTCGCAATGAATTGTTGTGCCTGTTAAAAATACGTAAAATTAGTATATTATTATTTTTAATATTAAATGTAAATTTTACTGGATGAGCTTGTCAGTTCATCTGTTTATTAATTTCAAATATTGTGGAAGTTCATTTTAACCATTAACTATACAAACTTGCAACGTATGTCTACTGTGTTAGGGTTTGATTTACATAATTGCTATCTAATAACTTTTCTCATCAAATATTCAAGGACCTTTCTCTAATACATTTATACTCTGTGTGACCCAAATAAAACTGAAAAGGTTTGAAAACGTACATAATGTGACAATTTACAGTTAAGTTATGATTATTGTCATTTTTTTATGTAGATACATTGGGCCAATTGAGTAAAAATAAGTATTCGCTTATAAGCTTTTACTTATAAGTAAAAGGTATACCTTTTATGCTGTTGAACAGTTAAGGTATAACTTTTAACTACTGTAAGTAATTATAAGTAAATTTTTATTCACTTGGCCCATTGTATGATTCTATTTCAAGTCTTGCAATAGTAAAATTGTAGAGCCAGGTTTAAGAAATGATCGTGTTTAGGCATTAGGTTTATCATAGTGTCCATGTGACATTTCGAGTTATTTTGAGTTCTACTATACATGTCTTGTAAAATAATTTTCACTTTTATATCGCACTTTAACACTTCGAAGGTTCATGGAGCTGATCAATTACGTAATATTCTCACTTTGTTTTATTGATGATGATGTGCTAAAGCACGTCAAATTGTAAAATTTCAATAATGTAAAATAGGAAAATTCTAGTCAAGAGTGTAGTGTTTATCCTATACATTATTAAGTTGGAATAATAATTTATGTATTTTTAGTACGAAAAAATTAAATTAATTTTTCAAATTAAATTTCACATTAGAAAACATCAACAAAGCAACTACTACGCTACATTTTTCTACAGAAAATGATGCAAAAGCTTGGAAATTATACAGGGTTGGGTGTCCTTGCAATACAGAGTTAGATACACTAAAGCTAACGCCTAAACTTTAGTTAGTGGCTTCAGTGGAACCGCTACCTTAGATTTATTCTACTTTCGGGCACTTTCGTAATTTTTTCAATGATGACGTCAAAAACTGTTGTTTAAATGAAAAAACCTTGCAAAACCTTGTTTTATGAAAGCAAATAATTAGGGTATCTTTTGTTAGCGTTTGAATGTTCAAAATCCCTGCTCGTCATGTTTTGGATTTGGCATATTCCCTCAACAATGGCAAATATCAAGAGGAGAATTGTTAATTTAAGTCGATATAATTTAACACAAAAATACCAATTGGTTTTGGTTTACAGCTTGTAACACCGGAAATTGAGTGTTAGCTTAATTCTCCCTTTAGCGTCGCTCAGTTTGAGACAGGGGGGTTCGAAGTTAGAAATGAAACACACAGGCAAGTAAAAAAAATATTTATTAAATAAACAAATAATAACTCTAAGTACCTTAGAGTACTGTTGGTCTTCCTTCTAGACCAACAGACCTCACTCTAAGACCCGAAACGGACCTCTGAATGAGACCACCAGACCTAAGAGGAATCAAAGGCCGCTAGACCACCAGACCTCGCTCTAAGACCAGAAACGGACCTCTAAGTGAGACCAACAGACCTAACGGACAAAGCACGGACTTGGATCCCTGCTACTAGACCACCAGACCTCGCTCTAAGACCCAGAAAGGGCCTCTGAGTGAGACCACCAGACCTTACACTGAGGGTGCTATTTTCGCGATCTAGATCATAATAAGCAGAGCACAGTTCACGTCTCGTTATACAGTAACCTATGATACACTTTTTTCGTACAGCTGGCTCCAGGTCTATTAGGAAGCTACACGTTTTACCTTCTTCTTCTTCTTCTTCTTCTTCTTCTTCTTCTTCTTCTTCTTCTTCTTCTTCTTCTTCTTCTTCTTCTTCTTCTTCTTCTTCTTCTTCTTCTTCTTCAATCGAGCTAACCTAAGACCGTACATATAAGACTACCCAAGTCCATTATAAAAAAATGTGAAAAGATGTTAAGGTCAAAATCGCTTAAAATTCCTCGAAGAACAAACTTGTTTTTTTTTCTTTGTGAGCTACAAGCTATCTTATTCACTGAAACTTCCCGGGAATGACTAAGGACATCTTATTTTCTAAGGATTAAGCTTTAAAAACTTATCTCATTCGGACCTATAGCTCCCAGAGTCTTAAATGTATGATCTTTGCATATATTTAATGTTTAACCGATCTCAATTGTCGTGTACAATAATAAATTAAAGCAAAGGAGACATTTGCCATTGAAACAAAAATATCCGACGTCACCACTTAAAAAATTCTGGAGGATACTCAAAATGCTACATATAAGTAGACGAATAATAAAAGTGTCAACCACTGACCACTGAATAACGGAAAAACTTACTCAAATCACATCAAGTTTGTGTTAAGAATTTTGAGGCAATAATTTTTCACTGAAAATAAGGAAACGTTAAGGGCCTTGTGGTGTGGTATCTACTGTGCTCAGGGTGCCATAAGCTCTATTAAACTTGTCAAAGGGAACACCGTGCTTTGGTGAGCCTATTTCAAGAAGCTTTAGGAGTGATTATGATTGTTAGAGCGAAGGGTGAACTAAAGTTCACGTGCACTTAAGCCACTTAGTCGGGGCTATTGTGCGACCTCCTTATAGCAACTTCTTTCCCCTCTACAGTTCTGAATCCATCTCAACCTTTGGATAGACTCTAGTAGAATGGAGCTTGAAAAGGTCGCAGATACTGACCGTGTTAGGCCCTATTTATCTAACATAGAGCGATGAGCTGCACAATAAGGTCAGTTCGTTGTATGAATTATAAATTAATTTTGATTAGATTAATTCTATCGGGAGGTTATCCACTCTCTGCAGTCAATGTACAAAAATTGAGCTGCCAACGGTAGTCGTCTGCAATCAATGGCAGCCATAGCATATGCAATCATGGGTAGTCAGTGTACAAATTCAGAACAGTGGTTGACCCCTCGAATTCTATGCTATTCTGAGAAGAGAGAGAGAGATTGGAGAGATAATTATAGTAGTATTCTCCTAACATGGAAGCTCTTATTAGAAGACTAACAAGATAATGTGTTGTTGGTACACATGACACCTCTAAAATTTAGTATTGCATCTTCTAGATTCCAACCCCGTTCTCAAATAAAAAGAAAAAAATAAATAAACGAAACATGCAATTCTACTCTTAAAATTGTTTTTGTGTAGGTATGAGGTACACAAAATTGGATTAATTTTCCGAAGTTTGAAAAGGTTAAGTACTTTCTAAATCGTTTCTAATTAATGAACGTTTTTAAGATGAAACTTAAGTAAATTGTGATCCTTAATATCACCTAACCACGAAATCATTAAACGATATAAAATGAAACTTTTGTAGATTATACATTAACAGTTTAATGACGTACGATGACAATAAATTGCAATTCCGCAAGTAACTGCAATTACTACAATGCATATTAATTATTATTTAACAATTAATTTCAGTTGTAACCTGCAGCTAATTAATCTATGATTTAAATTAATTTGCTCAGTGCCGCTCTATTAGATTAGATAAACAAACGAGTGATTAATTAAAATTGTGTATACAAAATAGATGAATTAAAATCGGTTACCTAAATTTTGTTCTAACATAACGTAATTAACCAATGTACAGAGAGCTTTATAGAAATAAATTGAATATAATGGGGCTGTCCTTTTACCTTATCTCGAATATTAAATCTCAGCATACATCGAAAACTGTGCTTTTGCTGAAGACTGATAATACACGAACCGTTTAAACAAACAGTACGTTAGTCGTGGAACAAATTTTAACACTTAAAAACTCACTTGCCTTTGTTTAAATTAATTTTCAAGTTGATTTATGTTGATCTAAAGTGAAATAAAAGTTTGTGTTTGTCTTTTATAAATGGATTAAAGAAAAGGGTGAAATATACGAGTTCCAAATAATGAAATTTGGGAAATTTCAACTTTGCAGTGCTAAAATAGTTTCCTTGAACGGGTTTACGACTTGGTTGTTTATATATTGTTTATATTGTTACGATTGTTACCACATGTTTTTCTTCTCTTTTAAAATCCTTGCAAGAATGTCGAATGTTTTTTATAATTAATGATGGGTCCCCACAGGGAACGGCAAAAAGCCGACTTTTATTACTTTGAATTTTTCTTGGGTGTACTATGCATGTGTTATCATAGGGGTTGGTTAAGTATTTAACAGTTGAAACCTTACAAAGTCATGTCCTGAAGTTAATATGGATGGTTCTGCACCACCAATCCTACATTTGTTCGATTCTTTAAAGAAACTGGTGATCACGAGGATGCGGTGTAAAGCCTGGGTCATACTAGGCTGGTTGCCAGCCGCGAGTTGTGGAAGCTGCTACTGTCAGCCATCAATCAGCTTGGTGTGAGCATATAATTGACCGGTGGCACCGCGGGGCCACGGTCACGTGACTCACTTGCACCCGCTGCCACCAGCGAGCAGCGCAGTCTGACCACTCAAGCATTTGAAGCCTGGGTCACACTAAGCTGTTTGCCAGCCGCTGCTGATCAGCGGTGGGCAGTAGCACCAGCAGGCAGCGGCGGGCAACCCGGTCACACTGCATTCTACTACTCGCCATTTTGTTTAGTCGCTTTCAGCAACAATAAACAAAAATAAACTGGTTTACTCGCCGGTCAAGTGGTCAAGCCTGGGTCACACTAGGCTGCTTGCCAGCCGTTGTTGTTCAGAGGCGGGCGGTAGCACCAGCAAGCAGCGGCGGGCAACCCGGTCACACTGCATGCTACTACTCGCCATTTTGTTTAGTCGCTATCAGCAAGCATGTCGTCTGTGGGTCCACGTAAACAATGGTTTACTCACCGCTGATGCGCTGCTTGAGTGGTCAAACTGCGCTGCTCGCTGGTACCAGCGGGTGCGAGTGGTTACGTGACCTGCTAGTTGCCGCTGCCTGGCTACCAAAATAGAACATGTTCAATTTAACCAGCCGCTGATAAATACTCGCCGGCTGGCGGCGACAGCGGCAAATTTTATGCTCACACCAAGCTGATTGATGATTGACAGTAGCGACTTCCACAACTTGCGGCTGGCAACCAGCCTAATGTGACCCGTGCTTTACGGTGGTTCAAGGCGCAGCTAAAGCCATTTTTGGCGGATGTCTGAATACCAAATGCCGATGAAGGCATTTTCTAACGGCTGCTAATGAATTTTCATTTCGATTTTCGTATTAAATGTTCTATTTCAATATAAATCGGATCGAAGGTATTTTATTTGACTACACCTCGTATTATATTCCTGACTAGTGATTTGAAAATGACTCCAATGAGAACTCTCTAACTCCAGTTAGAGAATTACTGCAATACCGATCCCTGATAGCGAGCGGTATTTAATAATTGAAATACGTTTAGTACTGCTTTGGTGGGGAGAAATACCAATTTACTGATCAACGCATTCCCACCGCTCGCCAACATAAACCTGTCTTGCAGTACCTTTGTAAGAGCAGACAATCTTTAACCGTTACAACTCATAATGAAAATTTCTTAACCAATCAGGAATTCGTTAATCTTTATGCTTAAGATTTTTCAAGTTCTCAACTTCTGTTCAGGGCCGTAGTCAGAGGTACGCCCGAACAGGCTGAGCCTGCCCTGGAAAATTTTAAGCCTGTTCTAGGCATAGCTAGGATTTCGCAATAATAATGAAACGATAAGTTTCTAATTGAAGCCAAAGAAGAAAATATTGATTTTGAGAAAGTCAAATTTTTGCATACTTTTGGACAATGAACTTCCATCCTCAGAAGAAATTACAGTGGTTAACAGATTTATACAAATCCAGAAAGATAACATAGTCTGGCTACGGCTCTGCTTTTGTTGCTGTAGAACGGTAGAACATGGAACACGTAAGACACATTTTTCTTAATAAATTGATTTAAAAAAAATTTGGTTATTGATTGATTGGCTTACCTACAAGATTTATCAAAGAAGCGCGTATAGTAAACTGTTTGAAAAATTCTTTTCGGTGTTAAAATATGGACTCACCCTCTCGTGTGTGTTTCGAAATTTTTGTTGTTGACAATAAAAAGTAAATATTTTTCAATGTACTTATTAATTGTGAATAATTCTTTTGTAGTTCATGTGTTTTTTTTGCACCCGGATTTGATTTTTGGTATAACTTTTATCGATTTTTCTTTTCTAAACCTAATTTTTTTTCTCTACCGACACGTGACTTTTAAAATACTCAATAAATAATTAATTTAATAATAAATATTCTAAATACAAAAAATTTAATAATAATTGACAATAAATTAACTAAATTAAATAATTAAACTCAATAAATACGTCGTTTTTATCTTAATTCATACATATTAACGAAGTCACGTGCCGTTAAAGAAAAACAATTCAAGTATAACTAAAGCACGGCCATGAACAAACGTTGGGGACGCCGTAGTGCCGTTTCCTTGCTTCAAACCAGGCAATACGGAAACCATAACAATTTTACATTTTAAATGTTGAAACCAAATGTATAGGTTAGCATGAACAGAAAATTCCGGACAATACCGAACTCAAATGACATTGATATGTAATGCCTAAACCTTTTAAAGGCTTTAATCTCACGTATTAATCTCGTATCCGTAACCATACCGTGTTTTTGAGTTTATTACTAATGGATTGTCCGGTCCGTTTCACATGTAGTTTTAGTATATACGAGTGTCGCGTTTCTACTTTTTTTGTGTTTTTCAAATCGATTGAATGGTCACATGGAATAACAAAACAACGGAAACAAGAGATATGGGACGATCACGCAAATTATAGTAGGCGAATTTATGAGGAAGATAGAATTAGCTAAACCAGTGTTTCCCAAAGAGTGGTACCTATGCGTTTTTTAGAAATATTTCGTACCAATATTGCTCTTTGACTGAAATTCTAAGTCTAAATTGTGGAATGACGTTCTATTAAGAAAAGTCCAGGCGGCTGCGAGACAAAACAAAATCTTTTGAATGAAGGTTGAGAAAGAGAAAAGTTCTAAAGCTTGTAAATAGTTTTATTGTGTTGAGTAATTGTAATATTAATGAAACTTAACTTTTGAAGCTTTCTAAAAACAATATATGAAAATTTTTGACGCAACTGACAACTGACAGAATTCATGTAATTATGATTTAATTAATTTCTAGCTGCGTTTACATTAGTAACATAACATGTTATATAACAGTGTTATATAACATTGTTACAAAAATTATTCGAAAATTACCATTAGAAAAGTACAAAACATAATTCAAAAATGTTATAAAACACTGTTATATAACATGTTATGTTACTAATGTAAAGGCAGCTTAAGTGAATTAATTAAGCGTGAGTATCAAATAAAGTGTTATACGTTACACGCAAGGTAATTGTTTTTACAGACTAGAAGAGGTGACAGGCTCGCCTGCGGCTCGGCAGTCATAGTCTTCTTTGCGCCAGTAAAAACAGTTTACCTTGCTTGAGACGTTCAAAAATAAAAGAATTTATGAATTTGTAATTATTTTTTGAAAATTTCTGGTGCATCGTTTTCAAGTTTTAAATTATGTAATGCTCTTTACTATTCGTATTTAGCCAATGCATAATTCCACGATTTTTGTAAGACCCACATCACAAGTCTATTTGTAACTTGAAGTTGAGCTTTGAAATTCATAAACTATTCTGTAGCCTGCCTTATCATGTGGATGCCAAAATTTAATCTTTAAACTGAGTTCGACCGATAATGTCCACTAATAATGTCACTTCTATTTTAGGAGAGAGTCACTAATGTTTCATGTTCAAATCTTAAGTTAAAATTTGCTATACGAAACCGAATGAAACGTGGAAATCGCAGACTATGCACCGAATGGCTAATCCTCCTGCTTTTGCACACAATCTTGAGGATCATTGTAACATCTTTGTGAACTTCTTTTGGACTTCATCCAAGTTTGAAACAAAATCAATTGTTTACTACTGTTTAATTTGTGACAAAGAGTAAACGAGAAGCTCACAAAATTACCAGTTTGATGACAAAAGGTTGCTTGGTCTTGGTCTTCTGATTAAGAGAAAAAAGATTATTTTTGATCGCTACTGCAAGACAGATTTATGTTGGCGAGCGGTGGAAATGCGCAGATACCTAAATTGGTATTTATCCCTACCAAAGCAGTAGTCAACGTACTGTAAAAATATTTGCGAGCTGAGGGGAAGCGCAGATACCTAAATACAAACGAATTTATTTTAAACCAATCGTGTTTAAGGAAGGCGCTTCCCCTCAACTCGTCACGTTAAGATATTTTTGCTGTATTTGAATGATTAAAAAGGCGTGGCCAAATCTGCGCGAACTTATCTCTAGAGTAGTCCCAAGTTAAGATGAGTACACCACGTGATGACCGTTAAAGCTATAGTTTTGTACTGCCGTTGCTTAGAAACGAACGTAGACAGTGTCATCGTCTACTAACTTATTACATTACTTTTGTCGAAGCAAAATCATTACAAGCATTTTAATAATGTAAAGATCTCATTCACAAAGGAATTAATTATTATTAGGACTTCAAATAAAAATTTAAATTAAGTAATTATTTTGAATTTTGACAACTTTTAAAAATAATTGTTTTGACAGAAGATATAACTAGCTCCGCCACTGCGCTCTGAAGCCACGCCTCATACAGGTTTGGTCACGTGGTGTACTCATCTTACGTTGGGACTACTCTATCGCTCGCCATCTGTGTTGCAGTACATTCAAAACGGTGGCTCCGCGTATTTTTTGATAATACCTCGTATATTTGGATGACGTTGCTTATTTTTGAAAAATAAATAACTACGTTTTAATTATAAACTCCATTTACCCACTTATCAAATTTAATCCTTATAAAGGTCAAACAAAATATTCAAATTTTGCATTTTACTAGAAAGGTAATTGAAATTACAATTAATCCCTTAATCTTTTGATCGAAAATTTATAATAAAATTACGTTTGGACCATTTGATTTTAATTAACTTAAACGTCTGATACCACTCGATGCAATAAGCACGAATGATAAATGCAAATGTTGAGCGTGGCAAATAGAATAAATGCAGCAGCGATGCATTCGCAGAGCGACGATTATTTAAATGAGCCCTAAGAATAAATCGATCGATATAAAATATTCCGTAATAAACATTTTTTAAGACTATAAGAAATAAGTAGGGTGTCTAGGACCCCTACAAGGGGAGTAACAACCATGCAACATGCGAATAGGGTAATTAAAATGAGGTTTTTAGCTGATACAAGTAATATGTTTAGGATTAAAGCTAATTACTGCCAGCGAGGGTAATGAAAATGTTCAGATACTAATTTTAAGAAACCAAGCAGCGAACACTTAAAAAGGTAATCGTGCAAAAATAACAAAACATCATGAATTTGATGTAAAAGCAAAGGGTGAGACTTCGAAATTAATATGACGAAAATATGTAAATATTGGTAGTGATGCGGTGTTTAAAATAATAAGGGGTTGAATTGTGGTTTAATAATTGGAGGATTATCATAACGACAAATATTATTTAAGAAATAATCTCACCCGATCTGGCGTGAGGCGCCGGCGTCTGTCGATGACTTCTACCACTACTTGTTGACCCTCTTGAACCACGAGAGCCACGGGATCCCTTAGATCCCGGACTATCTGGAACACGAGGTGGCGATCCCAAAAGAGATCTAGGATATGCAGGCGTTAATCCAACAAAACACGGTGCTATCCACATATCCTCCAAAGAAATTTTCCCTCTAGATTCGACTAAACCTGGAGTCGATTGACTTCTACCCATTGCAGCTACATTTTTACAATATTAATAATAAACATTTTATTTTTCTATAAATAATTATTGTTTTTATCGACGTGTGCTTTGCTTTATAATTATAAAAAATAATTGTTATAGTTTATAGAAGTTGAAAAATTGTTGTGTATTAAAGTTGTCGTAAACCTTATGGAATTCACGATTACGTGGTTTAAAGTTACGGTCGTTTTAAGTTAACGAGACTGGACAACCAGCCATGTAGACCACAGGAAAACAGGTTGCTTTCAACAATTTCAGTTTATATACCAAGTTTGTTTCGAAGTTACCTTTAGCATTAACAATAGCAAGCACGTTTAAGAGTTGTCCAGTAAAGTTTGGTAAAAGATAACGACGTGATGCACAGTTTTTAGAGAAAAAGTTTGAAATTATAGTAAGTTATAAAAAGAATGTTAATAAATTTTCTTCAAGTACTAACAAGAAATCATTAGACAAGTCAGCAAATAATCTTTCTTACCTTTCTCTAAAGGAGCTTTCTTATATTTCTCTAGTCTCTTGACAGCAATTGCCTCTAAACGTACCCTTGCGGCTGGATACTCTTTTAAAACGTCCCACATGTCTTTCTTACTTAAAACAAACAAATCGCTATATCCTACAGATCTAACGCTTGCCGTTCTTCGATTTCCTAAAAAAGAAGTAAAAGAAAAATTAAAAATACGTTTTACATTTTTAATACCGTGCTCAATTTTAGAAAGGTATATTTAAACACACAAAAGGTTTTTGTTTTATTTTAATACATTTATTTACAGAAGCTTGAAATAGACTACCATGCCCTAGGGTTTCAAGGATGAATTTTATTTAAAAACAAAGTTATTAATGTTTTGAAAGTGATTTTCATTAACTAATGCATCTGATGTCTGATTTTCATTATTTAATTGTCCAAAATACAGTTTTTACTGAAATCTGGGTTACTGGGTAGGTTACATAATCAGGGTCGGACTGGCCAGATCGTCAATAATCGACTACGACATTAAAAGCTTTTTGGGGTCAACTATTATGTGCAAGTAAGTTCACTATTCACCAAACTTAACTTAATCTTATGACCTAACATACCCTCCCCTACTCGGATCTAACCTAGCCATGCATTAAAACAAAAATTGTATTTTTTTACATTCTAATAATTATTGATCTTTATAGAGCGCCAACAGGACGCAGGGGCCAAATTAAACTAGTCCAACCCTGAACATAATGTGGATCCCGAAACTAAATGGAAACTTCCAAATTTTTGAGCAGTCATTAGTAGAAGATTAAAACAGAATACAACTCACATTTAAAGTTTGAAGTTGAGACTTTAAACTATCGTTTGTGCCTTAGGGCCAGTATTATCAAGCCCAGTTCACCGAAGGTTGACTCAACCGTAAATTGAAATTATAAATAAACATCATTTTCACTGTTACATCCAATTATGTCAAACTAAAATGACAGTTATTTTAGGTTGAGTTTCAACCGTAGGTTGAATATCAACCTTCGTTTATAATACTGGACCTTAATACTAATAATACAAAGGCCCAGTATTATAAAGCCTAGTTAACCAAAGGTCGAAGGTTGAAATAGAGTGTGTCACTTGTCATGAAGTTCAATTTTATTCCACGAGGTTCGCACAATCGACGGTCCCAAACGTCAAATTACAGTATTACCAAATTACTTTTATTGAATATAGTAATTATAGAAATTTTTTCAAATTTGTTTGAATTAAGTAATTTGGTAATAGTGTAATTTGACGTTTGGGACCGTCGATTGTGCGAACCTCGTGGAATAAAATTGAACTTCATGACAAGTGACACGCTCTATTATAAATAATCATCAATTTCAGTATTATGTCACTAAAGTAGGTCGAGTCTAGACCTTCGCTACAAATAGTGGGCCATAGGGCCAGTCTTATAAAGCCTAGTTAATCGAAGGTTAACTCAATCTTCGGTTGAAATTATAACAAACATAAATTTCACTATGAGTATTATGTCAAACTAAAACTAGCGGGTCACCCCCGTCAAGATTTGACGAAGTATTTAGACACGAATACGTTAGAAAAATGAAATTTTTAAAAATTATTATAATATAATGCAACCTACACCGATGATTATTATTAAATGTACGAAATAGGCGTGCCCGACATCGAACTACATTGAAGTGGGAGATAGGAGATAACAATACGTGTGAAAATTTATTATTTAAAAAAATGTATGAAATTTATAATTTGAAAAAAAAAAATTAGTGTTGACATATTTGTAGTACGAGAGCTTCGATTTAAAAAAAATCATTAAGATCGGTCCAGTAGTAGTAGGCTATTATTATATATCAAGAAAAGGCTTCGCGTTTTAAGTATATGGATGACAGTCAACCGTAGGTTGAGTCTCAACCTGGACTGGACCTTAGGGTCAGTATTATAAAGCTTAGTTAACCGAAGGTTGAGTCAACCATCGGTTGAAATTATAAACAAACATCAATTTCACTATGTCAAATTAAAATGACAGTCAACGCTACGTTGAGTCTCAACCTTCGTTTATAATACTGGGCCTTAGGGTCAGTATTATAAAGCCTAATTAACCGAAGGTTGACTCAACCTTCGGTGGAGATTGAGTCAACCTTCAGTTGAAATTATAAACAAAAATCAATTTCACTATTATGTCAAACGAAAATGACAGTCAAGGTTGAGTCTCAACCTTCGTTTATAATACTGGACCTTAGGATCAGTATTATATAGCTTAGTTAACCGAAGGTTGAGTCGACCTTCGGTTGAAATTATAAACAAACATCAATTTCACTACTATGTCAAATTAAAATGACAGTCAACCGTACGTTGAGCCTCAACCTTCGTTTATAATCCTGGGCCTTAGGTTGACTCAACCTTCGGTTGAGATTGAGTCAACCTTCGGTTGAAATTATAAACAAAAATCAATTTCACTATTATGTCAAACGAAAATGACAGTCAAGGTTGAGTCTCAACCTTCGTTTATAATACTGAACCTTAGGGTCAGTATTATAAAGCTTAGTTAACCGAAGGTTGAGTCGACCTTCGGTTGAAATTATAAACAAACATCAATTTTACTACTATGTCAAATTTAAATGACAGTCAACCGTACGTTGAGTCTCAACCTTCGTTTCTAATACTGGGCCTTAGGTTGACTCAACCTTCGGTTGAGATTGAGTCAACCTTCGGTTGAAATTATAAACAAACATCAATTTCACTATTATGTCAAACTAAAATGACAGTCAACCGTAGGTTAAGTCTCAACCTTGGTTTATAATGCTGGACCTTAGGGTCAGTATTATAAAGCCTAGTTAACCGAAAATTGAGTCAACCTTTGGTTGAAAGTATAAACAAACATCAATTTCAGTATAACTTATGTCAAACTAAAATGACATTCAACCGTACGTTGAGTCTCAACCTTCGTTTAAAATAGTGGGCCTTAGGGCTAGTATTATAAAGCCTAGTTAATCGAAGGTTAACTCAACCTTCGGTTGAAATTATAAATAAACGCCCATTTCACTATTTTGTCCAATTATATCAAACTAAAATAACAGTCAACCTTAGGTTGAATATCTACCTTCGTTTATAATACTGGCCCTTAGTGTCTTTTCCTATACATAAACTGCAATATTTGAAGTATCTAAAAATTCAACAATGTTGCTCCACTCTTGTCCCATAATATATTGTATTCATCATTAAACATTGTTAGATTATCGATCACCATTTAAACATATTATCCTTTTACGAGAAGCTAGATTCCCACAACAGAAGTGTCGAAAATGAGCCTACGTATACAGTATAGTATTGGATTAGATTCATTTGTTAAACTGTTAAAAAGTTCTGAAGCCACACAGGCGATTAATAGTCTAACCCTAGTATACTATATCATTAACAATCGATTCCTTCTTTGTGTAAATAAGAAAGAAAATGTTGCACGATATGTAAGGCGACGATTTTTGCGAAGCGTAAAAATTTTCTTTTTTTTCTGGGGTAAAAATATGAAAAATGAAAGCAATCGGAATATCACGTATTAAATAAATATTACACAAATTTATGTTGGGAGTGATAAAGAAATATTTATATCCTTGCCTAGTTGTACAGATTTTAAATCTCTTTTGAGCAAATTTGGAAGTTTGCCAATGAA
This sequence comes from Malthinus seriepunctatus, assembly GCA_963924605.1. Lineage (NCBI taxonomy): Eukaryota > Metazoa > Arthropoda > Insecta > Coleoptera > Cantharidae > Malthinus > Malthinus seriepunctatus. The sequence goes on along the minus strand of OZ004600.1, from coordinate 25,228,157 downwards.
ACTCGCCGCATAAATATTTTAAATGGAATGTGTTACACGTTAACACAATCCTTTATCTCCTTTCTAAATGTAACACAATTTTAGAAAGTTGCCAAAATGCCCTATGTATAGTAAAAATAAATACGTATACGAGTAAAAAGGCAAAATGCGGCTTTTAACATTAAAATACAGATCGAATTTTCTGACGGACAATAAATAAAAAAAAAAAAGTTTTATGCTCGAGGTATTGAAATTTTTTTTACTAAAAGGCTTAAATGGAAGTTATCAAGTTTGAAACTTGAACGTTAAATTTGCTAAAAGTAAAGCTTAATCTTAATTAATAATCACATTTAAAGCTCTATGTTGTGGTTTGTTATTTAGAGTTGACAAAATTTTGAGAAAAACAAGAAGACGACCATGCAATTATGCTGCGCTTTCCTTTTTCAAAATTAAAAGAAAAACCCATTCACTAAGTGAATTGCGTCTTTTGTTCTTTTATGTTTTATTTTTATAGGGTAGTTAGTTTTAACATAACGTTCTAATTTTCACTTAGTTAGAGTTAAGTTAGATCTTTTAATAGTTATCCTTTAGAACGAGCTCTTTCTTGTTCGATTTGTTACTTAGTGACAAAAAATTTTTCTTCTTGAAAATTAATTTGTATTTTAAAGTGGACCTTCGAAAGAAGTAATCAGATTTGATGGCTAATTTAGAAAAATCTAACTATTTTATGGATTGACTCTCAACTCTAAACACCGCTACAAACACTCAAATATTTACTGGGTTTGTAGACAGTTCAGGAGGTCTGCGCAGTTTTACCCTGCATTCCTGCACTTTCATGGATACGTGGGTCTGTGTGTAACTGCATCAATGTGCAGGTCAATAAATGCTAGTCTATTTTATTACATCACTCGATGTTTTGGGTCCCCACCCCACTCGCCGTTATTCTAAAAATGAAATAAAAGCTTAACCCAGCGATAGTCAACTTGTGGCAAGCGCCCCCATGGGGGCGTCAAATTTCTGAAAGGGACACGAAAAAAATGGAAGTAGAAGAAAAATAAATTTATTAAAGAAGAGAAAACCCGCAGTTTCACAAAGATAAGACTTTCAGTCACTGAGCCAATTTCAGTGCAAAAATGTCAATAACACCGACCCGATATTAAAAAAGCGATTTATGTCTTATTCTATGCTTTCGCCCTTGATGTGAAGACGATGTATGTTTATACGTATATTGTCCCATTTCTTCAATCATAGACTTTCTGAAATGGGTTTCGAAGTATTTCGTCCGTTCTCTTTCCAAATAAAGCTATAGTCGTAATTAAACTAGTTTTTAGTTCGAGTTTAGCTAAGAAACGTCAGGTCATTGATAATTTTACAGTTTGTTAATTCGTTAGAGCATTATATCTTCTTTCAAATGCCACTATTAAACTGAAATAAATGCATCTGAATACTTCAATTTTCCATTTATAACAAAATTCCCACCCAAAAGCTAATGTGATTACGAGTATGGAAGCGCATTAAATCTACTCGGCTCGGCATAGTTAATTTCTTTGTTATACACTAAAATATATTACCACGCGCGTATTGAATCGGCTTAAAAACTGGTTGTGCCGATCCGAGCTGAGTCAATACGTTGGTGGTAATACATTTCAGTGTATAGCAAAGAAATTAACTGTGCCGGGCCGGACTGATCCGAGCCGAGTCGATTCAATGGGCGTCCAGCTTTACCAATAGCTATGTACACTGTACACGTTAATTCTTTGGTAATTGACAAAGGACGACAGGCTCTGGACTGTCGTTAAACTGCTCATGTGTAGTAATAATTTGCCAACCTAAGAACTTTACGTCAGTGAACTTTAGATATGCGTATTTTTTACTCGTAGAAAAATTGCCAAAACATTAGAGACTTCCTCTTATAAAGTCGCGACGGTTTTCGAAAAGCTTATACGATTCAAACGGATGAGCACATGAGCAGTGATATAAAATCTATATAATTTTTGAAAATATTGTCAAGGGGCGCCACAAAACTAGATATTAAAAAATGGGGCGGGGCGTAGATGAAAAAAGGTTCAGAAACACTGACGTAACCTTAAGAAAAGTCGGCGCATAGACGTTTTGGTCCTGCAAAGGCCTGTCGTAGTAAAAGTGTAGTAAAAGTAATGTGTGAAGGTAATGTGACACTTTCGGCGTGCCTGCGTAGTTTTCGCCTGCACAGGCCTGTCGTAGTAAAAGTCTGAGCGTTTGTAGTGAGCTTAAAGGCAGCTACAAACGCTCAGGCAGCAGGCACAGGGAAACCGGGTCGTATATATACAATGTACAGTGCCTTCGGAAATACAATCAACACACGTGACCAAATGGCTAGACAACCACTATATTTCATTACATTGGGTTGGTGTTTGGCTTGCAAATTGGTCACGTGGGTTGAGTGTATTTCCGAAGACCCTGTAAATCGTCCAGACCGCTTGTGCAGTTTTGGTCTGCACTCCTGCACCTTGTGTAACAGCATCAATTGTTTCATTTCTCGATGTTTTGAGTCCCCATTAGCCCAAAAAATGCAATAAACGCGTAACCTTAAGCAAAGTCAGCGTGTACACGTGTCTTCATCATGTACAAGGCTGCATATGTAGTGTAGAGGCATAGCAATAGTACTAGTTGACTTGCTCAGTTTTGGCCTACACAGGGTTTGCCGTAGTAAAAGCCTGAGCGTGTGTAGCGGGCTTTACGTTCGCAGTTTGCACATCAGGCAAACACAGACGTCTGTAGCTCGTTCAGACGACTTGCGCAGTTTTGGCTTGAACATTTGTACCATAGTAAACGCATGTACGTGTGTAGCAGGCTTTATATTCAAAATAAAACGGATTTTGTAGATTAAAATTGTTATTTCGTTTCCAGTGAGAAAATTTATTTCCAAATGTCTAACATTTCTCATTGAATTATTAATCAGGACGAAATTATGCAACACTGCTGCATTCAAATGCTCTTTTAATGTTCTGTTATAATCAAGTTGATAAAAGCACTTGTCACGTTACTGAGTTTATTTAGTTAAAATTAAATTTAAAATAATAAAAATTTTCTCTTTTTCATACTATTCGAATGTGCACTTTTATTAAAGAGTAAATATATAGGTACTACTTCTGCATAGCTCTAAATGCACTAAGTGGACTTTCAGCTTTGTATAATTTATTGCTTTAAATTAAAATCTTTTTAAAATTCGAGTGCAATAATTCAAAAATACCTGGAATCCTAGTTAAAAGTGTTAAGTAAAATAGGAATAAAATTGTTTTCTAAAGTAATTACTTTTCTACAAATTTAATGGGAAGAGCACTTTTGTAATGAAATTTATACACGACACCGCCCACCGCAATCTACCAACTTTTATTCAACTTATAGTAAAAGCACCAAAAAGGCGTACCCACTAAATATATTTTACAAATTTTATTTAAACATTAATAGTAATTTTATAGATTAATATTTTAAAATAAACAAAGAGAGACAGATCTTATTAAAGTGCCACGACTGAACCCAACTCGAAAATGAAATAGTTTTATTAAAACCCTAACCAAACACACAAAAGTTTTAATTGACTTTCCAACGTGACACAATAAGATTATTAACTCGCGTAAAGGTTTCATCGGGGTGTGATCTGCTTACCATTACATGCATATTTCTATTTTTTTATATAAAATATGCATGTGGTTTTTATGTGAACATTTTATTTGTTTAATGCCCAATAGAAGCCCAATAACTTGAAACTCTTCCAAAATGTTTGTCGTTGATTGAATTGTAAATGCAAAGTTGTAATATTTGAACTTTTGATTAGTTTTATTTTGTAAATAAACTTGAGATGCAAGTAAATTGACTGTATGTGCTTTCAGTTCTTGAGGGTGTATGTTTAAAATATTAATTTCAACAAGAAATAGTTTCCAACTTTGTCAGTAGTATGAATATAAACATAAGTAGGTGTAAAGGGTGGCTTTTTAGTATTTACATAGATCATCTCAAGCAGCAAGAGAAAAACGGATGGCTCGTCCTCATTTTTTTCTTTAATTGAGGTAAGGACAATGTCATAAAATGTCTGAAACTGAGAATTAAATGCTTTTTCATTAATGAAAATTTCTCGTTCTACTGTTCTCAGTTGCTGATGAGCAACTTGAGCATCAATCTGAATATACTTATGGTTTATAGGTTTAGGTTCTAAACATCTTTTCTTGTTTGGTGTTTCTAGGGTTACAAGCTTGGCCGACCTCTTTTATGAGACCTTGGGACTCCTACGTCAGTTAACTGTTCGGCCAAAATAGTTTAAATTTTAGTAGATGTATAATTTTATAAACGCTAATCTTTGTTTCATCCTTCTATGTAGAAGTCACGAGTTGATAACCACAACGTCCACCATACAGAGTGGTGAGCTTTCGGTCATAGGGATTTAACATGTAAAATCATACTTTGGCAATTTCCTGCTTCTCGATTTATTTTAGAAAAAAAACAAAATTAATTTTGTTTGCTTTATACTCCAATCATTTGGTAGTTTGAGGTGGCTACCCAAGTAACCCAAGTAACTACTCTATTTAGCTTCAATTATCAGCTTTATAGCTGCGACAGCTATTTTGCTACTGCGTTTGGTGTAACAGCGCTGAGGCAGTTTCAAAAAGCAGAACTTTAGCTGAAGCTGATATAAGGCTGATTTAGTCGCTACGACAGCTAGAATGGTAGCAAGAAAAGAGTAACGGTGAAGTCATAGCTGCCACGTTGCTGCCGAGGCAGCTATTATGCTGTAGCTGATTTATCCTATCTGTAAGATCGCTGCAGCAGCCAAACTGTCATTCAAATAGCAACAAGAGTGACGCAGAAGCTGAAAAGTAGCTTCCGTTGCAGCTATATAGCTGAAGCTGTACTAGGGTATCTGATAGAACGCAGTCACCTTAAACCACCTTCAAAATCAGCTTCATTGTTATAGCTCTTACAGCGCTGCAACAAGAAAGCTAATTTTATGTAAATTTATTTAAACGCCACAGCGTGTTAGCTGCCACACGTAGCTACAGCAAGATATCGGCTCTGAGGCAGCCAAAATCACAAGCTGCGGCAGCTTTCTCGAAGCAGCGATATAGCTGCGACAGCGAAAATTCACTCTTCATTTAGATGTATCAGAAGCCGAATACTGGCTGCCTTTGAAGCTGCCGCAGCTATAAAGCTGACCACTTAGCTGCTACAGCACTGTCATAGCTGATTGTCATATACAATATAACAAGGGAGCGGGATATATCCGACAATTTTATGCGCTATCTTTTACAAGTGCTTGTTGCCTCGAAAATTGCCCAAGCGCGCAGCGCGCGGGCAATTTTCTGTGTCAACAAGCACGCGTATTGATAGCAAGGAAAATTGTCTGGAGATATCCTGCAAACGCGTTATATTTGATAAGAGAATCGCCTGATTTTAAATTTAAAAACTTAAATTTAAATTATTAAGTTTGCCTTGATTTTTGTTTATGCGAAATCAGTTGTCAGATTATACTTGTCAGAGAAAGTCGCAATTTTATACTTAAAAATGTGTTCGAGGTTTGGCAACAAATCTTTGAAAGATATTGACGACGAAATTAAAAAAAACATGCCAATTAACACCGTCCGCTCTAAAAATTCGGTGTGGAAACAATTTGATAGGTTTTGTAAAGAGAGAAAATATGACGTTGAAACTGAGCCCTTAGTTTCTGAGAAAATCAACGATATTTTAAAAGATTGGGGTTTTAATATGAAAAAAACTGATGGAATTGATTATAAAGAATTAGTGGTGAAACAAATGTGGAACTCAGTTGCAAAGCAAATTCAAGAATTATATTTCAAAAAGTTTGACAAAAATAGTGATGCAAAAAATTATTCTACAGGAAATTTGTAATAATTTATGTCCGAGTGTTTTTTTTCGTCAGACGAGTAGTTTCGGGGTACGAGCACCGCGAATTTCGACTTCAACTTCGAAATTTCTGGCGTTGTAAAAAATGCAAATTAAATTTTGTTTATTGATTTAGATGCAGGATTTTATGCTCTGGAACTTTTATTTGAAGATTTTTTTCCGAAATAAACTGGGAAACAGGAAATCAGCAAAGTATGATTTTACATGTTAAATCCATATGACCAAGAGCTCTGCAGAGCTCTCTGTCGTATATCGGTTGATGAAGATGGTATATCTATGATATATGATGTATGACCATGATGTATGATAAAATATTCCGATAGGTCTACTCCGGCAGACAAATACGTTACTTTTTCTTCTTTAGATGCTTCCTCTTCTGAGAACGTTGAAGCCCCCAAAATCAGGCTCATTATCGCAGTATAGCCTCGGTTACCAGCGAACAATTTAAAAATATAAAACAACCTGCAAATTCCACTAAAAGTCAACATCTTATACCACATTTCTGGTTTTAAAGGTTGTCAATTTTTACAGATTTTCTTTCTTTATATGGTATTAATAAGTTTCTCAAGAATTCAAAGGTACTCCTCAAAAAGAAAAGACATGTAAGCTCTCCTGGCGTAATTTCAACCAAGTTGCTTCTACTTTCGCTATTGTTATATTAAAGTGTAAAAAGATCAGCCCAAAATGAGTCCCTGTCGTGCCATAACCAACTTCTAAAACTCGAGTTTTAGAAGTCAAAAGCGTCTGGTGGTATCTCATATTCGAAAAATAATGATTTTTTTATAATCGGTCTTACCTACAGACAAAATTTTTAGAATATTTTAAATTGCGTTTTTGAACTCAACAAGACGGGAAAACGTTCAGAAGTAAAACGTTTTTTTATATCGAACCCAGTGGCGTAACCAAAAACGTTTCTCGATCTATTATTCACGAACTACAAGTAACCTCAACATCTTATACAGGGTGGCCCATTGAAAATGAAATAAGAGTGCAATTTCTTCAAAATTATTGATCCAAAATTAAAAATTGATACATCTTTGAATTTTTGTTTAAAAACTTAGGATTTAAAATCACATGCTTTTGCACCTCTTTCCCTTGATTGATTGCTGCGCAGCTAAAGAGTTAAAATGGCGGTTTTCAAAGTAGGAAATAAAAATGACCCCGAGGGGTTAACCACTGAAGTAAAAAGTGTACACCAAAATTGCAAAAATTTGCAAATATTCGCAGAAATTTGCACAAAATATGCAGAAAATTACGGAAATTTGTATAAAATTTGCAGACATTTGCACCAACTTGTACACCAAATTTGCAGAGTGGTAAACCCCTCGAATGACCCCTTCAAAAATAAAATCTACGGGTACGAGCAATGTTTCAAAAAATGAGGTATGAGAGAAGACGCTTGCTTCGTTTTTGATGAGACACTCTGTATATTTTTGAAAATAGAAAAACAAATTCTAAACAAGGAAGTCATGGCTTACTATATTTTGTGTTTGAAAGAATCCAGTAGTTATGAAAGGATGTTACAGGATTCTACATCCCATTGTTTTAGAAATTCTAAACTCGAGATTAAAATTTTTGATTATTGAACTTTAAAATTTAATTTTTCTAACAACCTTACCATTTTCTTTAAAAATCCCAAGTCTTTTACGACAAACTCTTTCATCGGTTGACTTTATTGCTAGTTGGAGGAAGTCAAGTCAAATTATTGCGAGCATTCCGTTACAGTTTCAGTGGAACTGATGTTGTTAACGCAGCGATGTGGAAATAACCAACATTTTGCAGCAAGTGAATTGTTTTATTGCTTATTTCTGTACAAATAACTAACCTAATTGTTTCAGTTATATAAACAGAACCTTAAATAAAACTTTGAGAACTGTGTAGTGACAGAACTTTCTTAACTTCGAGCGTGAGATTTATTGTTGATACGCTTCTGTCGTTTTCAAAACGATCACGATTACGGTGAAAGCTGTGATCTACGAAAAAGACACGTTGTCCACTTATAATTTGATATTTTATTGAACTATTTTGAACTATTATTGAGTTCACCCCACCATTGCTTGTTTTGTTATGAATTTTTGCAATTTTATGCCTTTGATCAGCGCGATTGTTGCACTTCAATCGAAAGTCAGATTGTTCTTTTACATACTCTTTGATGACTGATATTTTCAACATTTTGTAATACTATTTTCTGATATACAGGATGTTTCAGTAAACACATCAGTAGCTCCCTTATTTGAGAAAATAGAAAGTTGGTTAAAGGGACAAAAATAATTCCCGAGCTGTGCCTAACTGTGACTCGAAAAGCAATTTTACCCCCACTATATAAATAAACCAGCTTTCCTCGTTTAGAAGTGTTATTGTGCAACTACCTGTATATTTTTTATAAGTATTGATTGATGGACTAGCATCAGGAAGTGCGTTTTGAAAATATCTTTACAATGAATTCATGTTGAATTGTGATCGAATAGAAGCCAAATTGTCATTCATGTTTGAATGTGCTTCTTACATACGATATGGATCAAAAAGGAAAATAATGAAAAAAATATGTACAAGAATGTAACAAAGTAGCTCTTTTATAAATCTTCCGTATAACGAATGAAAAGAATATTCTATTCAGTAGATATTATGATGTAATAGCCTATCCTAGCTGACTAATTGCTGCAAATGAGGCTGTGACAAAAAATTTAATTTTTACCTCTAATAAGTCAGTTATCCAAATTACTATAAAAGTAGTATGAGAAACTAACAGTAAACTTTAAAAAATAATTTTTGTACAAGCAAAAAAACATTTACTTAGCGGTATAAAGAACGAGTTTGGAAGTCACATACAAACATCCAAGTTTCGTATTTTAAATATAGAAAGGATACTTTTCAAACAGTTTTTTTAGTAAAAGGATTTTAGAAATCAAACATAGCAAGACGAACACAAATTCTAACAAACAAATGAAACCACAAGGGATGTAGTCTAGTAAACGATATTTACCAAGATCTTTACCTGCCGTTCCCATGTTGAGAATGGAAATTTCACCAAAATAGCTACCGGCTTTCAAAGTTGCTAAAACTGTTCTACCATTGTCGGCTACAACTTGAAGTCTTCCTCTATTAACTATGTACATTTCCTTGCCGACTTCACCTGTAACAGAATTTACAAAATGTTTTAAACTAAATTGTTATGTTGTTTATTTATCAATTAAAAATTCGTATACTCTTACTATACCTCTGTTATACTATACAGGGTGTTTATAAAGTTTTAATTTCTTTCAATTAATTTATTAACAAAAGTGATGCTTATGATATAAGTTACTACAATAGCAGATCCCCTTGCATTTAAAGCATTGCTCACAACCTTGTAGCAGGGCCCTAATTCTCGACCATTCGCTTGCGTAACGAAAGTGAGATAAAATGAATGGTGGTATGCCGAACCATTGCCGAACGTGAACGAATAGAACGTTATGCAACATTTTAAAAATGACATTTACTTGACAAATGTCGTGTGCGGTCAAACCACGTCCGAACTATTTAAAATCTCGAAATTATTATATTTATCTTTATTTTTTTCGTAGATTGATTGGTTCGATTATTTTTACAGAAATTGAATTAATAACAGGAAGTGTTCCATTTATTTTCTATATAATTTCTGTTAATATTTGCTATTTTTCTAATACTTTCTCTATAAACTATCTTTAAGCTAATTGTCTATTTAGGGTGATTTATGACCGAGTGCATAGGCAACAAATGCGGGAAAAAATAAGTAGACCCAAGCACCCTGCTGTGACCGAGATGGGTATTTCACAATCAATGAGAGAAAAGAGTTCTATGGTTCTATGTCTATTTTTCCTACGTTTAGTTGGTCACTTGCAAAAATCCGCTCGTTGCAAAACGAGTCGCTTTGAAAACGAATTTGTCGAGAATACCATTTGACGTAAGAGCCTTCGTTATTGAAGTCATTCACGTGGCGTTTACAAAATGATTTGTAACGTGGTCAAACTGCATTCGAGATAAAGCGCTCGTTTTATGTCACCGTTCGCGATAAGTCGAAGGACCTCAAGAATTGGGCCCTGATCGAACCCTGCAGGTTTTAAGGAGCTCTCTAAGGTCTCTAAGACATGTTGTAACGATGCAGAATTTTATCCGGATGCTGGACCCAAATACAGATACAGTATTACAGCATCCTGAAAATTTGGTATCCTTTAAAGCAGCTACTTGTCATTTTTTTTACTTTAGTTTTCCTTTAGCGCTACCCCTGAGATCAAAATAGAGATACATTTTACATTCTCTTGTTCGACTCTTCAAGCACTTTCATTTGAATCCAATCTCATCAAGATTGGACCAGAATTACCCAACTTTGATATTTGTATTTTCACTATTAATCAAGAAATGTTGTCGAAAAATACGTCTCCTTAACCATGCAAACGGCATTTAATATATCATTTTGGTAACCGGTCTTTCCCCAATATTTCGACCCCGCTGAATACGAAAATTGCGGTTACTAAAGCGAAATCTTAACCGGAAACCTGATATTCAAGATAACACCCAAGATGGCTGCTTTGTTATTTTTTATAGAATAATTATAAACAATTAAGACAAATATTTTCATTGGTTCGGATAGATAATTTTACCTCTAATAAAATTCTAGGTCTCTCACTTCTTCTTCTTCTTCCAGGTCTAGTGGTCTATCCTTAAAGGTCTGAATAGGTCTTGAGGACAGGTCTAGTGGTCTAATAACAGGAATTACCCGTGTACTTGTGTCTTCTAGGTCAGGTGGTCTGTCCATATAGGTCTGGTTAGGTCTTGAAGACAGGTCTGGTGGTCTGGAGATTCGGAAAATTCTTTTCGTATCTTCCATGTCAGGTGGTCTCTTCTTAAAAGTCTGATAGGTCTTGAGGACATGTCTGGTGGTCTGGGGTATGCTCGATCCTGCCGTGTCTTCCAGGTCAGGTGGTCTCTCTTTAAAGATCTGATAGGCCTTGAGGACAGGTCTGGTGGTCTGGGGACACGCTCGTCCCTCCTGTGTCTTCTAGGTCAGGTGGTCTCCTTAAGGTCTGGGGGTCTGGAAGAATAGTGGCCAAGTCATAACGTAAGAGATTTGTATCTGGTTGTTTAACCCATTAATTTTTTTTTCCTTAAGAAAGGTTTTATTTTTATTTTGTACGTGTACCTTTGAGGTACGTAGCATTATATTTTTTATTTAATAAATAGTTTGTTTTGCATTCCATCTTAAGTATGTTATATTTTTATCTACGAAGCCCCCCCCCCCATCTCCAACTGAGCGATGGCGGGAGATTTAATGCAACACATGGTTTCAGGTGTTACAATGTGTAATCTTACATAACGGTACGAACAAATGACATATTATTTGTCACTTGTCGATACTTGCCACGTCATAGGGTCGGGTACAAATATTGTCTGGAACTAAAGCCATATGAACAAGAGCTATTTAAAATCCAACAGCAAAAAATCAACAGCGATCAACTTTTTCATAGCATTAATTCACAATTGAAGTGTTGACTAGGGTTCCTCAAAAGTCTAAATAGAGTGGGGTGGGAATTCAAAGTAAATTTTTAACAAATATTATTAGTGCAATTGTCAATTACGCTAGTCACGGGGCTTGGGAATTTAACAAAGCCAACTTTCAAATTCAAATTGAAGTTGATTGCATTCGAGTTAATACGGTACGTTACAAAAATTTTAAAAACTACTCTGCTCTGTCCAGCGAACATATGCAGCTAAGCCACTTCTCAAAAAGCACACGATATTCGAATAGCATTTTTCTATTGGTCAAATTTTGAAAATACGGTTTAAAACAATGACACAAGAATTGACATGAGTCAACCTTATTTGGCAGAAATTTGTAGGGCGGGGCTTAGTTGCATCTGTTCGCTGGACAGAGACTAGTTATCATTCGTTTCATTTCAAACTGAGCGGAAGTCATCACTTGTAATACAAAAAAATCTTTTGTTTCCATTTTAAATATTTTCATAAATATGGATGAAAACTTTATGAACACCCTGTTCACAACTTATTTTAATCTAAATACCAAAGTTGAGGGAAACCAACAAGTAAGGTTTACTAACCAAACATGCTCTAAACTTGTTAGTTAAACTTTATAATATCCAAGTTGATGTAAAACCACTTGTTACTTAGTAAATTGACATGTTTGATACATTAATCCTTAAGTTTAAGTGACAGTAAGGATACAAAAAAAGGATACGAAAACTTTCCGACTTTTAGGAGGCAACTTGCAGTCCCAAAAACGCCTTATAATTAAGAGAACGCGTGGGAGATTTTACGCTAACCATCGAGCTTCTAGTAGCTGTGGCTGTAATATAATTTTATGAAACAAAAAATCTTTTAATAGAAGAAGAATTTTACAAAGTTGTGAAAAGTAGGTGGTAGAATCTTACAAACAATGCAAAAACCATTTCAGAAGGGTTTGTGGGCACCCTAGTTGGAAAATTACTGATACTGTAATAATTGACTTGTTTTTTTGACATCTCGAGGCGAAGTGATTGGAAATGGTAGTCAGTGGACAGTGGCTGCTCTTCCACTTAGTTAAATGCATGATTAATTACAATAAAGAATGAACATGAGCTCGGGTACACAATGATTTCATCGAATTACAAAAAGAGTTGCTTTTTAAGTAGGTTCAGATATCTTTCAGATTATGTTTTCAGGCCAAAGTATTTAGTAGAGATTTGATACGTAAAGTATTTTGTTTTGTTGAAAAGCTTTTTTTAGTAAAAAATTTACATCGCGAATTATTAGATTAATTTTCACTTTCGCTTGGAAAAACACACATTTTTGAAATTAGACGCTTCAGTTTACTTTATAAAAAGATCTGTGCATTAGAAATGTGGTTTATGTTTTTGAACAACGTTATATTAGAAACCAAATACTAACTTAACTTCTAAATAAGTCCCTCTCAAAATTCTTCTCAAAAGACATATTTAAACTAAAATTAATCTATGATAAAGAAATGGTTCTACTGTACTGATCAATTTATGTTAGAAGAATTAATACTAGCCTAACATGGCCAACATCAAGGACAGTCTCAGTGAGTTCATCCAAGGATTCGTATGCATTTAGGACTAAAGGGACGGGAAGTAGCCTAATGGGCTCGACTACGTTGCCTAATCGTTAACTTTAGTTTAGTCGATCCTTGTTCAATCCTAATCCTAAATCAGCTGCTGACAGTTCTAAATACAGTTGATATGGCTTTCTGATATTATCTCAAAATTTTGAGCATGATAGCACGTTTTAATATTACCCTTGTTTCTTCCACAAAAAAAATATTGAAAATCTACTTTAGCTCAAGTATAAAGTGTCAATTTACGATACAAAGATTGAAAGCTGAAAAAAATTCTTTGAAGAAAATATAAATATTTTATCTTATAAAAGGTGAAATAAAGAGAGCATTTACGTACAGATATTCACTCGTTTGTAGAAAAGAAAATAGAAAGTCCTCTTTTACTTAGTTTTATTTAATGTACTCGGTAGAATATTCTTTATTGAACTTGCAGCTTTTGAAGTTTAAAACTAGAAACGTAACTATTATTTACCAAAAATAACCGTGTAATTTAAAAAAGTGTTCTTTGAATTAGAAAATGATAAGGAAGTCACATAGTGACATTAGGGATACGTACATGAAATTTGTAAAACGGCAACACATAGAAATGATAAGCGTACATTACCGGTCCCCATCCTACATGAGATCTCATTTTGGGTCGTTTTGTATTTCTACTTTTCTTTACAAATGAAAAAATTGCGTTATACCTTTGATATACCCGAACATTTAAAATTGGTATTGATATTGAATCAATATTTGTATTTGTAAACTTCATTGAACAGTAAAGTAATCTTAAAACTCAATAATATTAAATTTAAACCTCCCACGCAATCGGGAATAAATCGTTGGTATTGAAATAATATGTGTGAGCGAGAAGGTTTTCGTATAACTTTTTGTACGAATTCAAACGTTAGGTTCATTATACCTAAAGAGATTGAGAAGATTGAAGTTTTTTGTCGAAAACACGTACTTTGCCGGTACTTTGATTTTAGGTTAAAAACCTGTTTAAGTAAGCAGCGCTGGGATCCTGTGATTATTAGCGTATTTCTACGCTACGCTAAGCTACCTACTCTTTACCCTTCTCCTATCAATTTCTAAAAGTAAATAAGAGAGGGGTAGGGAGTAAGTAGTTTAGCGTAGCGTAACAATACACTAATAATTACAGGAGCCCAGCCCAGTATCAAATTAATCAGGATTAAATGAGACTCAAAGTACCGGCGATTAAAATATTAAAAGACTGCAAACATCTAATGTTTGAAATCTATTTAGAACTATGATCAGCTGAACCATGAGGTCATTTTTTTCTTTAGATGAATAATTAATTAACTATATTTTATGTTATTGTGAGAAGATAGAGAAAGGAGACGAGAGGGAGGGGGAGAGTATTTTGGTTTTTAACACCGTTTCGCAAAAACATAAACCACTACTGAACTTGAGATTATTGGTCTAAATTTAAACTTGGTCTAAAATCAAAACACAGGGTGGGCCACGATACTAATAGCTACAGACTATTTTTGACAGTTATATTTCTATTAATCTAAAAATAGATCAGTATATTAAACTGAAATATTGACGGCACTGGATTTTTGCCTTATAGACGTAAAATAGGTCTTTTGATCAACACATATCATGATTTTGATTTCGTTACTATGGCAACCACACAAGTGCTACTTTACGATCTTCAACTTAGAACATAAAACATATGAAAGGAACCTTAACAACCGTTGCCTATAGGAGAAAATGCGACAGAAATGCCATTTTGGACTTTACATTTATTTAAATTTTGGCGTTTACATTATTATTGGTTGTCATAATCTTTCCTTATAAGTGGGAGTATAAGCAACCATTTCTATTGGAGAAATTTACCGGACATCACTACATTTAAGGCTTTCACAGACCAATGAGGACTAGGTCGTGATCGCGATAGCGGCCTAAAGCGCGATAAGATAATACTACAGTCTTATATTTTGGGTGTTCAGACAAGAACGATCTGGTGTTCATTGAAGCTAGAGCTACATAGCTTAATCGCTGCCGTGGCCTCTTCCACGCTTATCCGCGTGATCGTATTGGTCTGTGAGAGCCTTTACACTTTGCGATGCGATTGCGATCCATACTATTAGCTAAAATGCTCTTTCCTGGTAGAGTAGGGTGTATTTTTTTATTCAATGGTCCCTAATATGCTTTATTTATGTGAAGTTCCTATTCTATATAGGTAGGTACCGATTTTATCTGACGTTTATTAATATTTACTACTACTATTATGACGAACCATTTGAGCTTATACAATTAATTTAAACTTATAACATAAAGATCCGGAAGGAGGGTTAGCAACCGTTGCCTATAATTCATTCCGTCGAGTTTACATTATTATTGGCTGTCATGATCTTTCCTTATAAGTGGGAGTGGGAACAACATTTTCTATTGCAGAAAGGACCGTAAAGGGGCCGGAAGGACTGTTTATATGGAAATATGGTTTCAGTCAAATTTCATAAAATTTTGTTAAGTTGTAGATCTTGACCTTCTGAACAAAACTCTTCACGGCCAAAAATTTCTAAGACCTCGGCCTTCTGAGATAGGGGCCGTCAAAATCGTTAGTTTACCTAAAGCCCTCTAGCGGCTATACACAAACTAATGTGTTAATAAAATAGGACTTGTTGTTTTATGAGTACTCCCAAAGTTTCAACTAAATCGGTCTAGAGATTTGAGACTAACTAAAAACTAAAAACAATGTTCTCTCTAATAGGACCTATTTTCAGCCCCACAGCCTAGCACCCTTAAAAATCAGGTTTTCGCAAAACATAAAAATACAGGTCACTTTGTTTTTAAAGCTTTATTGGTTGGCACCACAGCTTGCATTTTCACTCTGTAAAATGTATATTTAACCATATTCTGAGTAACAAAAAATATGTACTGTTTTATCATTTTCCATCTATTTTAACGACTTTGACGACCCTTATCTCAGAACAGTGAGGTCTTAGAAATTTTTGCCCATGGAGACTTTTGTTCAGGAGGTCAAAATCTACAACTTACTAAAATTTTATCAAATTTGACTGAAACCGTTTTTGTATATAAAAAGTGCGGGGTTCTTTACCGAAAATCGTTAT
The DNA here is from genome assembly GCA_963924605.1 of Malthinus seriepunctatus. Lineage (NCBI taxonomy): Eukaryota > Metazoa > Arthropoda > Insecta > Coleoptera > Cantharidae > Malthinus > Malthinus seriepunctatus. The sequence continues at coordinate 25,212,110 of OZ004600.1, read as the reverse complement.
ATTTACTCGTCCATTGCGATCCATATTATTGCCGGAATGGCTCTTTCCTGATAGCGTAGGGTTTTTTTTTCAATGAATTTAAAATATTGTATAATTACGTATTCTAAAATTTATTTAAATTATTTATTTTTATTTAAATATTGTTTACAGTTGAATAAAAAATACTATACAGGGTGATTCAAAACTCGAGGCGAAAAATAAAATGTCATATTCAGCGTCAAATTTAGAGTCAAAAATGTAAAATAAATTTTTTTCCTATGAGGTTTCGTTTCCCAGATAATCGTTTTCAAAGTTTCCAGAAGAAATTAATCTTTTGCATATAAACAAGATAGGCCGTGCAAAAACAAAACACTCCAGCTTTTATTAGTATGTGGATAACTTTAGAAAACTTTTAACTTAATTTACAGATATTATTTAAATTATTTATTTTCAAAATTAGTTCAATTTTGGATGAAAATTCTGGATGAAAAACTTTTTGATGTATCTCGGAAACGAAGCAAAATCTGTAAAACATTTATTACATATTTTCTGCTTAGAATTCGACTCGGAATATGACATTCCATTTTCCTTTTTCAAAGGCCTACCTCGTTTTTAATATTTATAGTTTAACTTCTTCTGGAAACTTTGAAATCGATTATCTCGGAAACAAACTCCACTAGGAAAAAAATTTATTTTACATTTTCTGCTTAAAATTTAATACTGATTATGATATTTTATTTTTCACCTCAAGTTCTGAATCACCCTGTATAAGACACGTACATAAAAAATTTCAGTGTCACGCTCCTTCGTCCGTGCAAAATCATTTTATGTCCTTGTATTATAATGTACTTTTATATTGTTTTCCTTTGCAAGAGAAGCTTATTACGTTCATCTATCAAAACCACAAGATGGTTTCTTTTTTAGTTATCTCAAATTTCAAAGCACTCAATTTGATTCTGAATTAGCTTAACTGCATGCTTTCTAAACTTTTACCATAATTTAGAACCGATTTCAGCTGTATTTCAACTTTTGCGAGCAATTACCTGCAATATTTCTGCTACGGAGTCATAAAGAGTAAACTAATGAATTTTGCGGGTTGCTAATTTATAATTTTTAGGTGACTGTTCTAGATAAAATCCAACGCGATACTTTTTAAAAATGAATCACCTAGCAAATTGCAAAATAATTAATAAGGAAATTGTATAAATTTTATCGAGCATTATCACACGTCACAGTTCACCAATGCTGATTGCTAATTGATGTTCATACTGATTGAGGTTCATTTATTCCGATAATGTATTCACATACGCTCACCAGTATTGATATTCGCACTCAAAACTGATCGAAGTCATTCAAACAAATCATGTATTACTCATTGTATGTATTGCTAGGGCTCGCTAAGTTTCCATAAAAGCACACTGGAAAGAGACGATCAGCACCAAAATAAGTAGGCGTTGAATTATGTTTTTTTTTGTAATTTTGTTCTTAACTGTAAATATAATAAGTGCTTTCAAATGGTATAAATTTCGTCTTAAGAAATACAAGTCATTTCTCCAGTATATAAATAAATGCGAGCAGTAAGCATAAAATTTTGCTTTTTAACCCCACATTTTTAATGGTTTTCTCAAGAGCACGATTAATGGATCCTCGAAAGATAAAAAACTTAATAATTGGATACTCGAAGGTATCATCAAGCACTTGAAGATTTTTTTACCCTTTTTTATTTATTTTTACAACAAAAATATTAAAAAAAAAATTTACCTTTTCTACAGATGTAATCTCCAGGTGAAAATAGTACGGGTCTAAGGCGGAGTACTAATTCACAAAGAAATCCAGCTTCTGTGTTTTGAAATATTTCGACTCTTTTTAATGTGTCTAAGTGGACATTGATGGCTATTTCGGCCTTTAATTTATCTGGAAGACATGAAACCGCCTTTTCTTCATCAGAACATTTTTGTGTCAACCACAAATAATCGAACCACTTTATCACTTTAACTTGCAAATGATTGGGCACTCTTCTCATTCTCATGTACGTTTTTACACCGTCCAATTTAGCTGTAACAAAATTTTTTTTATATTAATTGAAATAGTTTTGGCAAATCTTGGTTTGGTTAGATAGCAATATTTTAGTTTTTCAAAAATGATTTTTTTTAACGAAAGTTTATATTGCCATCTATTTTAGATAATTCACAACTCGAACGTTGCTGATTTATTGAATTTTTGGCCTAAATTAACGACTAATAATAAGTAGTAAAAGGAAATAAAATGCCAAAAATTCAAGCTTACTTTGAAATGCATGCGTTTTCTAAAAGCCAGTCAATATCTGTATAATCTACAAAGCATGAGTTGTGAATATCTTTTGAATAATTTAAATATGGATATTAAAAGCAAATATATGGAATAGCGTATGATAAAAATATACATTTTAATTTGTTACAAGCAAAAGGGATTAAGACAAAATATAAAATATTAAAATACTAGATTTAATTTTATGTTTAATTATTTATGTTTTTATTTAAATATATTTTTTATTTTTGCCTAGGTATTTACAAAATATAAAAGTCAACTTCCTACTAGATAATCATTAACCCCCATTAAGAACAGTTACAAGGTATCATTCTATAATCATAAGAAAACCCTATTTATTACTTTCCAATACTTAAAGCAAATTAGGCTACAGTGCCAAACCAAAATTTACAATTTTTAATTTTCTCGATGGTCAGATAAAAAATGTAAAATAACAATATAGCGCCCTTCGAGCATTGTAATAAAGTTTAGCGTTCGCTTCTTTATTAGGATCGCTTTTCAATCATCGTTTAAACTCAGTTTCAGGTAAACTAAGTTCAAGTTCATGCGCCTTTATTAATTTATTATTATTACAATACGAGTACAATCAACTTACAAGTTACAGCTTGAGACTGAACTGAATTTCTCAACTTTTGGGAGATTAAACGATGATAGAGAAACCGGTCCTAAGAGTTATTAAAGATGGAGACCCAAAAACTAAAATTTGGACATTGTGTTTGATTTCTCAACTTTGCAAAAACGTATCTGTAGGTACAGTCAGCCTCACAATTATTGACCACCCTGGCTGTACGCTAGAGTGGTTACTAACCAACAACGACAAAAGGACAGAAGGGGAGGTTCGAGGTTGTTGGTTTACTACTTGTTAGCAAAATAAAGTTACCCCTTAATTTAAGTATGAGGTGTTATGATGGTTACATCCACAATTCGTGCTAAACGTATAGCCAGGGTGGCCATTAATTGTGAGGCTGACTGTACTTGTGAATGGTGAAAAATAAACCCTAGACGTAGATCACTCTATTGTATTATTTAATTACCAACTGCTGTTAGTTACTTTTTTGCACGATGTGATACTGATACGAAGCGCTTTGCACTATGTCATTAGTTTGATTCCCAATGGTGATACGATATGCGTTAGATTTTTTTTGGGTAAAAGTAGTTCGAGGGCACTAATGACGAGCGTTTGTTGGTGTATCTTTTCGATACTTTTGCCTTTAATTTGAAATCCAGTTCGACTTCAGGAGTAACTCAAAAATGATTTAGATTTTTATGTTACAACAAAGACCATACATATAGTATAAGACTAGAAGCTATAGAGCCTAATGAGACAAGTTTTTAAAGTTTAATCCTCGAAAAGTTAGATATTACTAGTCATTCTAAAGGTCCGTATTATACACGTAGGTTGAAACTCAACCTGAGGTTGACTGTCATTTAGTTTGGCATAATCGGACAAAATAGTGAAATTAAAGTTTATTTGTAATTTCAACCTGCGGTTGAGCCAATCTTCGGTTGACTGTAACTTTGACTTTAAAACATCTGTACTAGTCACTCGTTAGTAAATAAATGCTGACATTCTTCTCATTCTTCTTTTTATGGTACAGTAGGACCTCGATAGTCCGGATTAATTAAAACCAAAACAATCCGGATTACTGATGCATAATAATATATATTCCGAATTATCGTAAAAGCCTTTATTTTAATTCACAAAACTTCATACATAATAAGCAGACAGCAATATCTTGTTTTAAACTATCGATTATTGCAGCTTTTTCACTAATGTTTAACGTTTTGTGTTTACATTTTGGGGTTTTGGATGAGTGATTGAATACATCCACGTTTGTACTGAACTGAGTTCCGTTTGCACCACTTTCTCTTTTTAACTTGCGGTTAAGATTGTCGTTGCTTACGATACGCCTGGTAACAAGTCTACTGGATTTATGCTAGGTTGTAGTTAGTATATAAGGGAAAGCGGAGCAAACGGCCGTAATCAGTTAAATTTTGCTGTGACTGCATATTTATTTGTAAACAAGAAACAGAAAAAGCACAGACATGTTGATTCGGCTTATCAAAACATGCAAAAATTAAGAGTATAACATACATAATAAATAGTATATTGAAATTCAAGTGCAGAAAAGGGTGGATTGCAAAACAAAATATAAAAGTTGGAGCACGAGCGACAGCGAGTGCTCTAATTATATGAGTTTTGCAATAGCCTTTTCTGCAAGTGTGTTTCATACTTTTTTTTCTACGAAAGTGAATATTCTACATCAATGAACATTTTTTGTTAAATGTCAGAATGACAAATTAATTTAAATTGTGAAAATAATAATCATAGTGGTATTTTTTTATGCTTTGGGTGCGGCAAGAATTTTCCGCACTAGTGTTTCAAAAGTCTACTTTCAATATTCATTTAGTTGTCAGAAAAACTGTCATTCAGCACGTTCGTAGAAAAAGAAATTTTTCGATCCGGATTAGGGAAAAATTCGGATCACCAAACACTAGGATTATTGAGGTTCTACACCATATGTATTTTTACTTTTTTGAAACCTTCATTAATTTTTGAATACAGTAGCATCAAAAAAATTAAATTTATAAGCAAAACAATTTTTTTTTAATTAAGCAGGTATCTAGTGCTGTGATGTGATATAAAATCATCGTTGAGAGGTACTTGTGCTATGAAAATGAAGTTTACACCACAAAAGCTGAAGGATGGTCTTGTGGAACTTTCAGAAGGTAATTTGGTCACATTTCTTTCAATAACTTCATTTTTTCAAATGGCAACGCATAAGAACAATATTACCTCAAATAAAGTATTTTTTTCTAAATACAACGATAGAGTTGTTCCGATATGATGCCATTTGAAAAACTGAAGTTATTGAGGAAAATGTGACTAAATTACTTTCCGACAGCTCCACAACACCAGCCTTTAAATTTTGTGGTATAAATTTCCTTAGTGCAATTAGCTCTCAACGATGATTTTATACCACATCTCAGCACTCTAGACAACTAATTACTTTTTGAAAAAAAATCTTTTTTTAATTATAAAACTAATTTTTTTGATGCTACTACTGTATTCAAAATTTAATGTAGGTTTCAAAAAAGTAAAAATATTTATTTATAAATCAAAAGGTTATTTCAATTCCGGTATAATCGGAAGTGAAAGAATTTTCACAAGTAGTTAAAACAATTGCAATTTATGTGAATATAATCCACACCAAATTTCATTTCGATATGTTGATCAATAACGGAGTTATAAGAGTGTTCCAAATCTCTGTGTCACCCGGTATATTTTTAAAACGGTCGAAATTAGTTCAAAGATTTTTCAATTACATATAAAATTTTTCCTAAAAGACAACGTATTAAAAGTATGTTATTATAAAATATGATTTTCCTTTAATGTAATAAATTATTTATAGTATTATTGTAAATTTTCAATAATTGTTTTACGGATAGACATTAATTTTGAAATAAAATGAAAAACCAGCATTCATTTCGTATAAATCCTAATTTATTATTTATAATGGAATGTAGTATTTTTATCTACTATTCATTCTCTATTTCTCTCACAACTGGTGCGTCTATTTAATGACATTTGAAGATGTTGGCTTTACAGAACACCCTCATTTTTAAGTTCACTAGATCATGAACGCGCGCTATTTTCTCTGTGTCTGGTTATGCCTCATGCGTCATGCCTCTTTTATCTAGAAATATCATCTGTCAGCCTCATATTCTGTCATATTATCTCATCTGTCACCTCATCTTATCTCTCAAACTCATCTGTGAGATGAGATGACATATGGCACGATAGATTTGATAACAGATAGGATAAGTGATGGAATGACAGATGGATTGACAGATGGGATAACAGATGGGATGACAGATTACTCCCTGACATATGAAATGACAGTGACAGATTGACATTTGTACATAGTAACTATGGTGACAAATTCACATTTGACAAGTGGTAACCACGGTGACAGACTACTCCCCATTTCTCTAAAGCAATCCCTGTCCTACTTCCCACACTCTGTCTATCTCTATCTCTTCTATGATACACTAAGGTCTGAGACAAACAAAGAGGAAGAAAGGAAGACCTCATAAAATATGGCTGAATGACATAAGAAGAAGGTAAGCAGGGCGCAACTTGTAGCAGAATGCAGAAAATGAGAACAGTTAGAAAAGTATAAGAGAGTTCGTAAGTGGAGTAAAGGAAAGTGAGAAAAGAAGACGTTTTAGGATAACTTTTTTCTTTTATGTGTTTCAAAAAGAGGAGGCAAAAATCAATCTACTATCACATCCTAGTAGGAAAGAAAGTTTTTGATATTAATAATGTCCAGTATGTGAAACTCAAAAGTATTTAATATTCATTTTCAAAAATTTGAAAGATTTAATCCAACTGTGTTTAGTAACACTAATTAATTTCTCAGCATCTACCACTATAGTACTAGCAATAGAAAAGTAATGGAGTTAATAAAAAACGACCGACTATTCGAATTAAGCAAATTAGCCTTAAAGCATCATATTTGCTTCAATAAAAAAACCAACCAATTTCCTAATAATTTTGCGGTTAATTTTAGATAGGGAAATCTAGTAAAACGGAAATTTATTTGGTTTCGGAATTCCTACCTGACAGCCCAGCCCGTTAGCAATTTTCTATTAAATTTTGTTTCAAATTGAAAATTTGCAGCGCGTCTGCATTTTTAAATCAAAGTAATAATAACATAACATTTTCACTTAAAACTTTCCTTTGAAATTAAATAACATTTTGCAGAAAATCTTTTCTTTTTTCGTATAAATATTTAATCATTTTTTCGATTTGCTTTAATTAAATAAGCTTATGGCTCAAGTAACGACTAAACGCTTTTTTAACAGATTAAAAGTAAGTTTTCAATTTGAATTTAAATAAAACGATTATTAATGAAAACGAATTTCATTAATCTTTCATTTTAATCTGTCAGAATAATGAGGAACCTGCGCGTCGAATTAATTTTTACTTACAGGTTGAAAGGTTTTGAAAATTGATAACTCTTGATCAAAATTGAACGAGGGTTAAATTTAAAAAAGAATAATCGATGTCCTTACACAACTTTCTCATTTTTCAACGATATTAAATGCAGTTGACGATAAATTAGTAGACAGCCTTTTACCTGCCCAATTTAAAGTAAATTCAGTAGCAAAAGGTTGTTTGACGCCGAAAAATAATTATAGTGACCCACAACCACTTCCTGGGTTTGAATGAGACACCTTTAGCATTTATGTTCACCAATCCAATAAATATTGGTAGTTTTTACTGTTTTTTAAATCCCATAAATGTGAAAGAAAAAAATCTTCTTTATGATTTTTTTCACTTTTCTCGTTAAAATTTACTGCCTTTGCTGAATCACTAATGGAATAGTAACTATTTTCAACTATACTATACAGAATTGTCGAATCAGCAAAATCGTACAATTTGCTTTATAATGAGCTTTATAGTTGATGACATAAAAGAAATTTTTCTCTTGTAAAATTATGTACAAGAATATTTTGATTTTTACAATTACGTCAATCGCATTTGAAGAAAAGTTGAAGTTGGTTATAATGAAATCGTATTGACACCATCAGGTACTTTAATTGTTGAGTTAAAAGGCACATTTATATATTTTTATAGTAATCTCTAAACTTTTTCAACTCGATATTTTACAACAGTGGTACCTACTACTTGTTTAAAAACTTACAAAAGTTTTTTAATTATACTTCAACTTTTAATGGTTCTCGAGTATACGAACCTTGTTATTTTCTACATCACGAAGATGATTAACCCTTACTTTATTAATTGATACTTATTGATACTTGACTCAATTTTAAAATTGACTGTTACAAAAGAAGAAAATTATTCATTAAAAAGCTACAGGTTGTGTTGAATTAGAAGCAATGTTCATCTTTTATACCCTGTGTCTCTTGCGCAAAGTATGCTAACGAAGAAATAAATGTTTTATCATGGATTTTAAGGCATTGATTGATGTATCGATGTTGGAATTACTAAAATATTTATACATAGGAACATGACTAGCCCTTGTCGGTGGCTATCGATGCTAATATATTCAGGTTTCAAGTAGAATAGGATTCTACACAGAAAATCTAAGCGAAGAAGGAATCAGAGTCATTTAAGGTCTATTCCCACACAACCGAGATTGATCCGTCACGTCACGTCTCCGGTCAGTCAAATTTTTTGTGATTTTATTTTGACGGACAGCACGATTCACACACATCAGTCATGTATCCGTCATTTACCTTCAATTATAAAAGGATTTATAAAAATATCGTTGTCGACGATATTTTATTTGACTGACCGGAGACGTGACGGCGTCAAAAGCAAAATCTCCGAACCATGACTGATGAGTGTGAATGGAGTCATTTAAAAGCACGCTTCCGATAATTTTTATACCATTTTTGACTGACCGGAGACGTGACGTGACGGATCAATCACGGTTGTGTGTGAATACAACTTTAAGGTCAGATAGGGAATACCCGCTATATGTATAAGTAATTTTATCATTTAGTCATAAATCTAACCTAACCTAACCCAAGCTAACCCAAGCTAACCTAACCTCCAGGACCATATAATATTATATTAACAGGTTAACTCGGTGATATAAAAATGAAAGGAGTTACAGTAACGTCACATTCCGGACTATTTTTAAATTTAATTGCTGCCTTATAGTATTTATTTACCAGCGGTCCGATCGGGCGGAATCCCCGATTGCATCCGCTTTGAATAAATGTTAAGAGCTATAATATAAAATAATTTGAGTTATAAAAACATTTATAACGTAGATTTTGCAGATTTCTGATTCCAAAACATTAAAAAAATAACTTAAAAAAACTTGAACCTAAACTATATAAATATTATAGGTACTTTTCATTTGTTGAAAAGTACAGCTCCAAACAGTTAATGTTTTGGAATCAGAAATCTACAAAATCTACGTTATAAATGTTTTTATAACTCAAATTATTTTATATAATAGCTCTTAACATTTATTCAAAGCGGATGCAATCGGGGATTCCGCCCGATCGTCCGCTGGTTAATTATACTATGTAAAATTAAATTTATGAAAATTTTAATTTAAAAAATAATTTCTTGCGTCCCCCCTATAAATTTTTTGAGGTTGTCTTTGAGCGATATCGAAAGGGGAGAGTTCGAACGACCTTCCCGCGTCAAAATAGTGCCACCTTTTTGACTTTCGTGTTCGCGGCAAAGGTCTAAATTTGAAAATTTTAATATTTTTACCTTAATTGGTGCCTAGCGCCCAAACGGCACGTGGGTCAAAAAATGTCCCCCAATAAAAAAGTTATAGAACCTCGACCCAAACAAAATGGCGTAAAAATTTTGACAATCAGATTAGAAAAATTTTGGGGCCCCCAAAAGGGGTGTCGGAATTTTTTTATCGATAATTTTTTGACGGAATCGTCAATCGGACCACAGAAACTACACCCATGCCAAATTTCAACATCACCGTGTTATAAATAAACATTTTAGAAATTTTTGAGTTTCGATGTTCAAAGAAGACCATTTCTTTTGTTTTTGAACTTTTAGATTTTTAATAAACGAAAATGTGGTCCGGGGCACTTGCTCGAACCCATGCCGAATTTCAACTCGATTGGTAAATTTTTAATTTTTTTCAATTTTTTCGTTTGTTTTTAGGACTTTAAAAATCGGGGGATTCCCCGATCAATTTGAAACTTGGCACCCACGTAGCCCGGGGTGTCGTCGAAAAGACCTCCGCTCGGCATCGCTACGAATTGCTCTATGCCCCAGCTACGATTTTTGGCGACAAAGTCTAAAACCTAAAAAATTCCACAACTCGGGCCCTTTTGGCGGTAGCTCATTTTTGACGCCGAATTCGTCAGTTTCGACCCCGAATGGTATATATAAGATATAGTGTAGAGATCGGTTCGGCCCAATAAGCGAACTTGCTTACTGGACTATGTCAAATTTTGTTTAAGGCCTTTTTGGCCTGCCGCCGACGGCAAACGACGGGGACTCGGTCCAATAACGATAATTAAGCGAAAAAGTCGGCACTTTTTTTCCCGTTGGTTCTCACGAATTTTTTGAATTTTTCGTCTTTTCCGACTGCGCCATTTCAAATTGGAGGCGCCCTAAGAATGCCCCGTAAAATTCCCGGCGGCCTACTTTACCAAATCGGGCCTTTCCTCTCCGAGAGAAGGCGGAACGCCGTAGGCCTTCGCGTTCTCCCGCTATCCCCAAATTGTGGCTAAAAATCAACACTTTTTGTGAAAATTGCTGCGCCCTCTATATGGGAAACGTAGAAATTATCTTGTGGTCATTTTTAGTAGAAGGTCCGAGCTAACTTTCGAGACCGATCCGAAAGCCGCAGGTGCAATAGGTAGAGCCCTGGGCTTCTTAGCGCAGGGGCCATTTCTTGTCCCCCCCTCCGTGGGGCGGGTGCGAGAGCTCTCGAGGAACCGATACTGGAACGACGATCTAGACCCCCTAGAGACGTCAGATCCGAAATAAAAATCCGCTCCGGAAAAAAAAATGTTTGGTTACGCCGAAATTCCGAGGTTTCCTTACGTTCGGTAACCGCCAAAGGGATCGGTCCAAATCGCGTCCGAGGCGATAGCCAGATGACGTCTAACGTTCAACCGTGAACTACATTTTTAAATTTTGGCTTAGATTTCTTTTTACAGCTTTTCAAAGTTGTACGACGATTTTTCGGAATTTTAAGTAGGCCGTTGCGCGGCCATCTCGTGCCATTTTTGGAAACTAATATCGGTGAGTTTATGGGGACTCGCTCGAGTATCCGAATCTCGATTTTTGCACGGATTCGGCCATTTTGATTTTTTGACCAATGTAAACCTATAAAAAAATTTGGATCGTTCGGATTCGTCGGAAATTTTGAGAGGGGATAGCTGTGGGGGTGTCTTACGTCCCTCCCAAATTTGAACTCTTGCAATCCAAGGACGGCTCAGTTGCTAATTTTTAAATAAAACTTTGCGTTTTTCTCACTTTCAAAGTCCCCCCACGCCTCCCCCTTTAACCCAATCGAAAATTTGATCTCATAAGCTCGTAAGCCATTAAAAGACGATAAAAAAACGGTATCAAGTCGGCACTTCGTGCCTCCACGGAACAACTTCGTTGTTGGCTTATTGAGTTTAACAAAACATTTAACAGCCTAGTTATAGATTTACACGCGCATAGTACAACGTGTAAGCGACGTCTAACTTAATTTAGCATTGAAAAACAGGGGCTTACACGCGTGTAGTTTACACTCCAAATACACGTCTTACTATAACTATTGCCGTAAGAGTAAAAGTTACTTCTGCACAAGAGGGGTATATTATTATATTGAAGAAATAAAAATAGAAATATTGTAAAGTTTATTTTCTTTAATGACGCTTAAATATTAATTAAAATATTTTTATTTCTCCAACACAATGAGCCCCTGTAGTCCAGAACTACCTTTCTTCCATAATTTTCTTTTAAATTCCACTGTAAGGCAGTAATTTAATAAAATTTAAAAAATGGTACAAAATGTTAAATCACGAGATTAACCGACTGTCATGGCAACTGCCGAGCTTTTTCACCGAGGTAACCTATTAATATAGGTATATTACATGCCGAGATGGGAGGACCTTCATCTCAGCTTCGTACCTCAGTCAGCTATCTTATATTCCCGCTGTAATGAAGCTCTTCCTATCTCGGCATGTAATATACTATTACGGACCTCGTAATCTGATCTAGATACCCGAACTTTTAAATAATATAAAAGGAAAAATTGGAATTTTGATTTCTTGTTTATTTTATGAGGACGCAAGGGTCAAATTATAGCTGTTGCCGACGGTACCAAATAAAGTCGGTCGGAACCAAGGAACTTCAACTTATTGAATGCGCAGTCAAAAATCCCATGGCAGATATCCACAGATGCAGAAAACGATTCTCTTTTTTGATAGATATCAACACTGCCCTTATAGAATTAATTGACAAGCAGCAAACTGTTAGCGATTTGAAATATTATTTCTCTATGTATCGCTTTGAAAGTTGGCACGCGGTATACGACCTAAACATGGTCTTTAATTTCACGTATATGAGTGTAGGAGGTTCAAGGCCGAGTTGTATGGATTCATTCCACAATCTGTACTGTTTATACAGGGTGATTAATTGAAACTAAGCATCTCTGGTTAAACCGGATGTGTTAAAATTGCTCGTCGGAAAATATTACATTATTAAACAATGAGTACAGTCAGCCTCACAATTATAGGCCAACCTAGCTATACGTTTAGCACGAATTGTGGATGTAACCATCATAACAGCCCATACTTAAATTGAGGGGTAACTTTATTTTGCCAACAAGTAGTAAATCAACAACCTCCATTTCTGTCCTTTTGTCGTTGTTGGCTAATAACCACCTTGGCGTATAGCTAGGTGAAAGAAGAAAAGCTTGCTTAGGAATGTGCGTTAGCATGGTCTTTAATTTCACGTAGATGAGTGTAGGAGGTCCAAGGCCGAGTTGTGTGGATTAATTACACATTCTCTACTGTTTATACAGCGTGATTAAATTAAACTAAGCGAGTTTACATCATCTCTGGTTAAACCGGATGTGTTAAAATTGCTCGTCGGAAAATTTTACATTATTAAACAATGAGTACAGTCAGCCTCACAATTATAGGCCAACCTAGCTATACGTTTAGCACGAATTGTGGATGTAACCATCATAACAGCCCATACTTAAATTGAGGGGTAACTTTATTTTGCCAACAAGTAGTAAATCAACAACCTCCATTTCTGTCCTTTTGTCGTTGTTGGCTAATAACCACCTTGGCGTATAGCTAGGTGAAAGAAGAAAAGCTTGCTTAGGAATGTGCGTTAGCATGGTCTTTAATTTCACGTAGATGAGTGTAGGAGGTCCAAGGCCGAGTTGTGTGGATTAATTACACATTCTCTACTGTTTATACAGCGTGATTAAATTAAACTAAGCGAGTTTACATCATCTCTGGTTAAACCGGATGTGTTAATATTAAAGGTGTAACTCGTACAGGCATTGAGTTCAGTATTGCACGACCACCAAAAGAAAAGCTCGCTTAGGAATGTGCGTTCGGTTTATTACGGTTATACAAAAGCCGAATCACTTTATAAACGTTGTTAAATATTTATTCACTCATGATTAACTATGTTTTTACAGAGAAAAAAATTCCTCTTCCTTTCTCCCGAGTTTTTCTTTCGGTGGTGATACTATATGCCCATGCCTAAGAATTTCAATTGTTTAATATTTTATAATCTATTTAATATAATTACGACATAGTGCAAGACAGATTTATGTTGGCGAGCGGTGGTAATGTGGAGATACCTAAATTGGTATTTGCCACCACCAACGCAGTAGTCAACGTATTAAGCGATTAAAGGGGTGTGGCCAAATTTGGGTGAACTTATCCCCACCGCTCGTCAAGTTCAATCTGTTTTGCATTACCTACCTATGTCAAACTGATTAAATTAATTTCTCTAATAATGTTCTATATAATCCTTTTTCCGATAGATTCAATCTGTAGTGCAATTTATATCTAAATTATACATAATTAATCCATTTGTAAGTAATATTTGAAAAACGAGCATGATATAATAAACTAAAACTGTCATTTTGTAAGCATAATTAAAAGATATAATAATAAAAGTTGGGAAAGGCAACTTTGGGAAAAAGTCCATAAATTGTTAAAATTTCGTTTTACACAATATTCCCATATTTAGTAATAAAAATTTATATCAAAACGAAAGCGTAGAATATTATTACTTAAAAGCTAAATAAAATTTTCTTTTGTAGCACTTTTGAAGCTTTTTTTATTAGGTTTGTTTACGGTATCATCGATATGATGCCTCATTAGAATCGAATAATGTTGCATGGGGCTCCGTTTTGGACTTTTAAGGAAACTTTAAAACATAAAATAATTTTTATGTTTAATATACTTAAGAAAGTATCCATAATTTGCAATAAGTTGGAAAAAAACTTTTACTATATGAAGTTTAAGTGGTATCACAACTTCCACCAAAAGTTCCTTCAAGATAGTTAGTTTATTATTGACGAATTATTAATATTAAAAACCTCTAGTGAGCAATGAACTTCAAAAATCAATCATGTTCACATTAATTCATTGAGAGAAGCTGCTGAAAATAATTCAAAAGGTGTATAGTGATTCATTTTTTTTAAGTTTTTGAAGGAACTACGCCACAGGATTTAGTAGCTATTGTTTCTCATTATGGGTTAGGAATTGGCCATTTTTCTTTCGTTGCTCTATTTCGTTGATGAGTCTTTGTACTTCGCAGTAGTGTGTTATGAACAGGATCGATAAAATGAATGAAACAGAAAAATATTTTATAAATCACAACGAAGTTCCATGCTAAATTTAACGACTAAATTAATCAAGAGCTTTATAGTAGTGGCTGTTAGTGTGCTACAATTAATATTTGTGTTCTTTTATAATTTTCATATTTAAGCTTTAAATGACTATACGTTATGAATTATAAAAAAATTAAACAATTACTTTTGAAGACTTTAAATCCTCTTTTAAATCAAATTTTAATTAGATGAGTTAAAATTAAAATGATATACTGTTTGAAAAGAAATTTTAAAATAAAAATAAAACGAATGTTTAAGTTATAAAAATAATTTAAAAAATAGTAATTGCATAAAATTTCAGGAAGTTAACTAATATTTCGGCTCTCATTTTTCTTTTAACAGAAAGAAGTTTCTGTTTTGTGATCGAAAATAGCATTATAAGAAGATTAAATTTCTGAAATCTTAATAAAGTTACTACTTTAAAGAGCTTTCCTTACTAATTTTATTAAATTTTCAAAATGTGAATAATTCATGCTTTCAAGATTTTTCACAAAAAAATATTTTTATTTCCTCACATTAAATAACGTTTTCACATAATGAATGATAATAAAGGTAATCACATACGTTACCAGACTATAGAAGTTTATTACTACGTATTAAAGTTTAGTTTAATACCCGTTTTGATTACCCTTAAATCCACAAACGTTGGTAATGCATTCAAATCTAATGCATTATTATAAAACGATGTAAATAGTGGAATACCTTTGTTTTGCTACTCATCGAATGGGAAAACATGCAATGTCAATTTGATCTCTCAAATCCATAAGTATCTATTTTGTCACTTAACCTGTGGCACTACCTGTCCTTGCTTTTCCAATTGAGAAGTTTTCTTATTATAACCACAATAATTATATGGACCCTTTAAAATCATTTTGAATAGTATTTTTTTGCAATGGTTCTACATATACAGGATGTCCATAGATGCAATCGAATCTACGTTATTATGACAGATGGAATTCCTGAGGCAAAGTTGTACAAAGCAAAAAATATAACAAATATACAGCTCCACCAACCAATTTTGCATTACGGAAAATATCTCAACTAAAATAATTTTATTTAAAATATTTTTTGCGAGAAAAGATTTATCCACTCATTCACTGTTTTAGTACTATTCTATAAGGTGGAGTGGGGTAAGTGCATAAACGGGGCAAGTGCATAAACAGGCTCTTATTAACATAATATGAGAGAAATGTCGATATCTAATATATAATCATCTACTAAAAGTTAATGTCATCCTATACACGTAGATGTCGCCGAATTAATAAGGGAAATCCCCGATTTATGCCAATCAGTTCGAAAGCACCGCATGCAAAGAGCACGTCTAGTTTGAGTGTGTCAAAAATCAGTTGTAGTTTTTAAAGAAATTGTGTGTTCTGTGGTATTATTAGGCACTCCGGTGCCTAAGATCCAGAATACGATAAAAAGCGACGAGTGTAGGCCTATAAACACTCTTCCACCTTACGAAAAAGTTTTGGAGTTGGCTGTGAAAAACCAAGTAGTTAAATACTGCGATGATAATTCAGTGATATTTGGAAACCAATCAGGATTCAGATCTTCCTTCTCCTGTGAAAGTGCAATAACAATCGTGTGCGACAGGTGGTTAAAAGCAATTGACAAAGGTGAAATGGTGTTGGCTGTCTTTTTGGATTTTAAGCGTGCGTTTGAGACAATTAATAGAAAGTTTTTGCTGAGAAAATTATGTAGGATTGGTTTTAATGGAACAGTGTTGAAGTGGTTTGAATCTTATCTTTCCAATAGAAGACAAAGTGTTAAATTCGGGAACTCGGTGTCTGAAGAAATGACTAATGATCCTGGACAGTGCTGGGTCCTTTGTTATTCCTTTTGTATGTAATAGTTATTTACGAACCATGTGTGGGAACACGATTTTCCCGCGTGAACGCTGTTTGAAAACACGAGCGACGTAGGAGCGAGTGCTTTTTTCATTGCGTGAACGCGGGAAAGTTGTTCACGCATGAGGATCGTACAATATTTTTTATAACGAACAAAACCGTTATCATAATTCTTAAATAAAAGTTTTATTTGATTAGTTTTGACAATTTAGGTATACAAAGCAACCTATGACTTCATAGTCAAACTTCATTCTTACGTCAAACAAATTCGTACTTTGACAGTTAATTGTTCTAAAAGTTGTTAAAAATTGTTATTAGATGTAACGTAATAGTTTAGTTTGCGAATTTAAATGTTCTAAAATATGTTCCCTTACAATAATAAATACGCATTACTTTATTTTATTACCATTTATTAGTGTTGTTTTGACAGTTTATTTCCCGGTGTAGTAGACCGGGAAACACTGTTTCCCAGTCGACCACAGAGTGCATCAAACGTCACTTTCTAAGCAGTGAGTACAAAAACGATATTACTAAGGTTATAAAAAATTGTGAGATATCGATGTTTGCGGACGATACAATGTTATATATGTGTGGTAAAGACCTTAATGCTATGTTCAGTGATGTTAATTCTGATCTGGAAAATTTGTTTAAGTGGTTATGTGATAATGACTTGTCTATCAATACAGGGTGTATTACAAATAGCGCCAAATATTTACATCACGCTAGTCATCATCAAAAACTAAACAAAAAATTCCAGTTCTAATTTGGTCTTAATCCAATATTTTTTTAAATATAAGCAATTAAAAGTTTTTAAATTTGGCAACAAACTGCAAGCGGAACAGCAGCAGCTTGACGAAAATCGTCAAAAATGACAACTGTCAGACTTCATTTACCTATCTAATTTTATTTTTTACAATCCACTGTTGCAACATTTTGCAAAATAATCCGTAGCAAAGACTTCACATTTTTTAAGTTTAAATTACAAGTAAACTAATTACCGAAACTGTAAAATTTTCATTCGGTTATTTATTTTAGTTGTTGAACTATGTATCACCGATACCATTGAAATAGATTTCTACGCCATAGTCAAAATAAAATTCAAACTACGACCATTAATAACACGCTCACCAATGGGTTTTAAGAAAACTGCTGCCAGAGTTTTTTGCTTGATTTTCGACGTAGAATTGCGCTATGTAAATATTTGGCGCTATTTAAAATACACCCTGTATAGATAAGAGCAAATTTATGGTTTTGGGATCGAAATATGTTTTGGGCTCTGTCAATTATTTAAATAGTTTTTCTCTGAGTATTAAAGTAAATAATAATAAATTGCAAAATGTTGAGGAAATGAAATATTTGGGAATCATAATTGATAAAAATTTGAATTTCAAGAGTCATTTTAATTATATTATGGGAAAAATGTCAAAAAAAATTTATTTTTTGAATAGAATAGGAGATTCTCTTAGCACTTATATTAAGATCTTGTTATATAAGTCAATTGTTGCGCCACACATTGATTTCTGTACGCCTGTTTTTTTTAATGCTGGTGATGGCCAGATTTCGGAACTACAAAAGGTTCAGAATCGGGCCATGAGGGGCATACTACGTTGTAGTAGAATGACCCCCATACATTTAATGTTGGATACTTTGAATTTAATGTCTATCAAACAAAGAATTATATATAGAACTATGATTTTTGTGTATAAAATTAGTAAAGGCTTGGTGCCTGAATACATAATGGAAAACGTTAGGAAGTCCAGTACGGTCCATGAGCACGATACAAGAAGGAGGAATGACTTCCATATTAGTACTTGTGCGAAAGCACAGGCTTATGGAAGTCTATTTTCTGGAGGCCTTATTTGTTATAATGAACTGCCAAATGATATTAAAATGTCCGCCAGTTTAAGTATTTTTAGAAAAAGTGCATGTAATTATATAAAAAACAAATTTTGAATTGTAATTTTGTGTTGTTTGGTATAGCTTCTGCTAATAAGTATTATTATTATTATTATTATTATTTTTGGTAAGTATTAAAAAATAATGTTTATATTTTACTTTAAATAAATAATTTTCGTTGAATTATTAAAATTTTATTGAGAAAACAGTAGTGTGCTCTTGCCTCGTAAATATTGAGACAAAGGGCAAGTGCATAGCCTGTGGTGGGGTAAGAGCATATGTGCTGTGCACATCTGCACATGCCCCAGAAAATGTTCTGCCTGATTATTTCTTGTTTTACATCTCTTAATAATATAAGTACTTATAGTAATTTGCTACGTTTATTACTTAATTAACTTTCTTTTTAAGAAAGGAGCCATGGTTCGTACTTACGTTAGAAAAACGAACAGAGGAGATTATTCAAAAGAAACGTTTGAAGAAGCTCTTGAAGAAATAAAAGCAGGCCGCATAAATGCGTACCAAGCCAGCAAAAAATACAGCATACCTTATCCCACAATCAAATGTCACTTAGAAGGAAGACGTGGGACAAAATCAAAACCATTTGGCAGAAGCACTGCTATACCAATCGAATATGAAAAACGGCTAGTCGAAGGACTGTTAAAAATGGAGAAGTATGGGTTTGGGTTATCCAGAAAAGAGGTGCAAGAATTGGTTGGGCAATTCGTAAATGAGAATAAAATTAAAACTCCATTTAAAAACGGCGTCCCTGGAGAGGACTGGTTTTTGAGATTTGCAAAGAGGCATAACTTGTCAATAAAAAAACCTCAAAGCGTAGAAATCGCTAGAAAAAATAGTTGCAATCCTTTTACAATGAACGAATACTTTACATTGTTAGAAAATACCATAAAAGAGCTAAGCATAGAAGACAAACCAATGAGAATTTGGAATTTGGATGAAACTAGTTTTTGTACCGATCCTGCAAAAACAAAGGTAGTTGGCGGTAAAAATGTTCCTTGCACTCGCACTGTCAGTGCTCCTGGAAGGGAAAATATTACAGTTTTGATGGCTGCTTCAGCTTCTGGGGATAAAGTTCCACCATTAATAATTTTTAAAGGTAAAAATATCTGGGATCAATGGCAGGCATCAGAAAATAGTGGATATCCTGGAACCACATATGCTGCAACTAATAATGGTTGGATGGAAGCAGAGGTATTTCAAAATTATTTTCAAAAAAGTTTCTTAAAAACAATAGGCACTGACCGGCCTGTCTTATTAATATTCGATGGTCATTCTACTCACTTGACCATCAGATTGATAGAGATAGCTTCTCAAGAAAATGTAACAATTCTGAAATTACCGCCTCATACCAGTCATGTTCTACAACCATTGGATTTAAGCGTTTTTAAACCGTTGAAAACGTGTTGGGACGCAAAACTAGTAAAGTGGCAAAGAAAAAATATCGGTGTAAGGCTTCCAAAAAAAGAATTTTCTAAAATGATTGGAGAGGTTTGGAGTGATTTGGACCCAAACATAATTATAAATGGTTTTAAAAAAGCTGGCATCTATCCATTGTCGAGGAATGTTGTTCCAGATTCAATATATAACGCAAGTGTCCTAAAACAGTGGAATGAAGCGAAAACAGCAGAAAAAGATAATTCTCCACAAATAGCTAAAGACCCAATGATAGCAGTAATTGAAGAGGCTGCTTTGCACCCACCATTAATATTAGAAATTGCTCCTCAAGATTCAGTGGACGTAGTGCTTGATATTTTTGATGAGTCACCAGAAAAAAAATCAGAAATTGAAGAAACATCTTCAGAAAAATTAACTCAATCTTCTACAAATAGAGAACCTGGCTCATCATTGATACCGCAAAAAATGAAAACGTTTGAAGAACTTCTTTTGCATACCATAAAAACAAATGCGCCCAATCGTGTGCTTAAAAAAAAGAGAGTTGCGAGAGGAGCCGAAGTCATCACATCAGAAGAGGTGAAGTGCAGAATGGTTGCCGAAAAAACGTGCAAGGAAAATGATAATACCGTATTAGAAGAAATAGCCACTTCTTCAAAGGATGATAATTCTAATTTATGTTCGATCTGCAAGTGCGATTTTCGGCATTACATTAAGAAGAAAGACTGGATCCAGTGCGTAACTTGTACACAGTGGGTATGTGGAACATGCAACAAAGGTTCCAAAAAACGACGGTATGAATGTGAACGTTGTCTGGATTTGGATTAATACATTTGTTTGTTCAAAAATATATTTTTTTTAAATTTAACATTAAATGTAGTATTTCTATTAATATATTTTAGATCTTTTTAAATAAGAACTTTATTTCACAATTCCTTTGTATTTATTTATGTATTTTGTTTATTTGCTTTACTCCAAAACGAAACAAAATATTTGAATGCGGTAAAAAGCATTTTAAAACAAACATTTCAATAGTTATGCTCTTGCCTCGTAGCATATGATATAAGGTTTCAAATCGGTTTTAACCCTTGTGCACTGTTCAAAAAGTATGCACACATACTACGTTTGGGGGAGAATATGACCCCAATTATTTATTGATAATATTTAATAATTTAAAACATTTTTTACATTTTTAGCATCTGCGGTTACGTTGCTTATTTGTATGTTCACTACTTTTTTTTACAAAATTTGATTTTTTTTATATATACCATTATAATTTGGGCTTACGTCTCTGATCTTTGTAATGAAAATATTTTTTTTAATCTCTACTGCTAACAAGTTGTCGTTTTACGACAACGTAAAATTATACAGCATATTAAGCTATTTTTGGACTTAAAAAATTTTCTCGTTATTATTAATTTCAGTTTTTGGCTTTTTTATTATCAAATTGTAATTGCACTTCCAGTTATAAGACAAAATAAACAATTCTTTTGCCCGTATAAATTACTGGCTCTAATGAGGGGTCATATTGTCCCCCAGCGTATTATACGTACTAAGTTAAGTTTTTACAAAATATAAAAAAGATTTTGAAAATTTGAAAATAACATATTGTTGTAAATTATAAATTAGTAAAAGTCACCAAACACAAATAAAAAATAATTTAATTTGGCGAAGCTATGATAGGATAAAGTTGCTTGGGGGGACTATATGACCCCAACAGTGCACAAGGGTTAATAGTCGGTTATGCACTTGCCCCATTTTCGGGGCAAGTGCACAGTACTTGGATTTTTTACAATTTTCTTAAAAAAATAAAATATACAAGTGAAATTGGTGTTTTTCTCAATGTTAATTAAAGCGTATTAACTCAAGTATTCGTTAATTTCAATAAATGTTAAAGTATTATAAAAAGAATAAAATATATATGGGTTGAAAGTCAAACTTACTAAAAACTGGGGTGCACTTACCCCACTCCACCTTATTCAATTTTAGTGACAGTTACTTGTCAAATTTAGCGACATACTTTGAACTCGTGTGTACTTCAAAATCTACGACAGCGCTGGCCACGCCCCCTCAGCTCTCTAATAAAGTTGGAGGGACTGTAATTTAAGTTTTTTGATTATCTTCGTTAAATAAGATTTTTTTCACAAGTGGAATCCACGCTGTATAATTCGAAGTTGATGTGTTACAGTTTACTTTGGGTTTGAATTTCAAAGGAATTAGTGACCTTCGTCATCTCATAAAGATGTTAATATTTACTTTATTTAATGTAAATCTGTTTGCCCAAAAAAATACAGAAATTAGATCCTTGAGTTTGTTCAAAATATCAAAAGAAAAATCTTAAAAAATTTAAGAAAAGTAAATAATTAATTTTCTTTTTCATTTTATAAGAATTATTGCTTAACATTTTATAAATTTCCCGTCTAGTTTAATACCGTCCAAAGATATAAATGTTATCAAAGCATAAAATTAATCAAATAAAAGGAACGACTTTTGCCCATTGTTCTAGATCAATAAATTCCATCAATTCTTCCACGTTTAAAGTAATGCACAATTTATGCTCCAAAAGATTTTAACAATGGAGTTGCAATTAATCTATAGACATTATTATTAAAGCTTTTATACCCATGTTATCAGATAAGAGACTACAACTAAGTTCTAAATCCAACTAAGTTAACAAGTTAATGCATCTGTAATGCTACTGTCATTGTTAGAGAGTTTCTTTAGAACTTAACTGGTTTCTCAGTTGATGAAAATTGATTTTGCAATTTATTTGAGTAAGAAATTATACGATTCATTTTTTGTCTTTTACACAATTAATTAAGTATTAATTTGTTTAATCTTATACCACACCTAATCAACTTTTTCAGTTAGAAAGTAGCGAGGCTCCGTCGAAATGATATTATTTAAATAAGAATTAAATAGCATTTAAAATGAGCCAAACATATATGGACAGATGGGCACCCTGTATAAATAAATGAGGGTTGTAATTTATCATTGGTGATTTAAATTTAATCCTAGAAAGGCCACGATTTGAAACGACCAAGAACTACCATTGGGGTCCGTTAGACCCCAATTAGTAGAGCTAGAAATGCTAAAACTAAGACTTTAAAAAAAAAAATATGGTAGCGTTGAGATATTTAAAGCTTCAATAATAATTCTATAAGAATAAATAAAACAATTACTTACAATTTCCATACAAAATAATAAAATTTAGTATTTATCTTTTTCATCTAATTGATAAATTTAATATCAGGACCCTAAAATATTTGAAATAAAAATCTTTTAGCTCAAAAAAAAAATTGAAAAAAAAAGTTTTTTATTTTTTGGGCCCCAGCCTAGGGCTCGCGAAATCGATGTCTGAGCCGCCCCTGGATAACGACAAAATGATATCAGGTTTCATAAATTACAAGAGCAATTCTAAAGTAAAAAAAAAATAGTCTGCATTGATTTACATGACGAAAAAGGCATTTGGAGTCGAAAAGACCCCAACGGGAGTAACGCAAAACCATCGTTTTTCTATTAATTTTAAATTTAACTACAAAATGTTTTTACAAACCCTATATTAAAAGTTAGGAAAAGTCACCGAAGAGCACGACTGATATCCGAAAGACCCCACTGACCTTTCTAGGGTTAAAGAGAAAATAAGCAACCAGAGAGAATTGAAGCCAGCGCATCGAGCATTGCAGAGTTTTTCAGCGCTATTGAGAAGTAATAACACAAATTTTGAGGGAGTTTTTCATGGCTCCATTTGTATCCTCCCCTCCCTCACTGTTAACTTCAGGTCCATGTCGCTGGCCCCCCCGTTTTGAATTTGGACTCGAAAGTGGGTGCAATCGTTTGTGCTTCGTTTGTGCTTGTTTGTGCTTTTAATCCCGTCGTTTGTGCTTTCACCGTTTCAGAGATATAACAAAAAATGTTCGGGGGGGGGGCTGGAGACATGCCAGCCCCCCCGTTTGGAATTTGGAGTGGAAAGTGGATGCAATCGTTTGAGTTTCGTTTGTGCTTGTTTGTGCTTTTAATCCCGTTGTTTGTGCTTTCACCGTTTCAGAGATATAACAAAAAATGTTTGGGGGGGGGGGCGGAGACATGCTAGCCCCCCCCCCCCCCGTTTGGAATTTGGAGTCAAAAGTGGATGCAATCGTTTGTGCTTCGTTTGTGCTTGTTTGTGCTTTTAATCCCGTCGTTTGTGCTTTTTATATAACAAAAGGTGTTCGGGGGGGGGGGGGCTGGAGACATGCATTTGTATCGCCCCCTCCCTCACAATTAACCTCTCAAGTTATGTCATACCCATTGCTGATTTCAATTTAAAGAGAGAAGAAACAATCAGAGAGAGTTGAAGCCAGCGCCATCGAATATTGCAGAGTTTTTGAGCTCTCTCGTGAAGTAATAACACAAGTTTTCAAGACTTTGTATCGCCCCTTCCCTCACTGTTAACCTCTAAAGTTATGTCATAAAAGACGTATTGTATTTACACCCCTGTTACAAAAAAATGTATTATTTAATGTATCTTAAGTAAATAATTTTATATTGATATTGTAATAATCCAATTTTGGAGATGATTTTACGCTCGTAGGCACCTGGTGTAGCTCCTAGCACTAACATTTAAATTTAATTATGTCCTAACTAAATTAACAGGTAGTTAATTATCTTGTGATTAATATTATAAACTGATCAACACCTGCAAGAAAATTTTATAAATTTCGATTAGTGCCATTTAATGAAAACTTGCACTTTCTAATCGCCCCCTTGAAGTTATATACACATGAGAGAGATTTAATTAGCATTTCTCATTAATAAATCTCGAGTTTGTAAAGAGAGAATTCTTAAATATACCAATTTAGTTTGCAAAATTGAAACCATAGCTAATTAAAATATACAAATTTAAATACATCAAAAGCGTCATTAACGGTTTATTAAATAATTAAGCACAAAAGTAAATATTTTTTAGACAAAAAACTGTTGGTCGAGATAATTAATAGATTACTTAAAATGCATCCCCTAGTGTCTTTTTCTCTACAGAATAAAAATAGAAATTAATCTTAACTTAAAGTTGTTTGCCAGATATTAATTGTTTTCCCGAGTAACTAAAACCGTTACTAATAAAATAACATCTTAATTAAATACAAAACCACGCAGTGATAAATTGTTTGAGAACAAACAAAGCAATGAGACTTTCAAAAACTATTTAAAAAGCAACAACAATAATTACAAATTAATATTATGTAATTTTATTTTAATTAATTTATAACAAAAATTGGTATACAAACTTTTGGTGCCTTAAAAAGGGAATGTTTGCAAACTAAACCAGATGTAATAAATTTTCCTAAAAAGAGGTAAAAGATAAATATCAAACATAAACTAAATGGGAAATTTGTACGTTTTATTTGCAAGGTACAAAAAACTAAAATTATGTTGCGTGGTTCATAATTAGTTGAGGTCTTTATGCATAACGAGTGTTCACCCCGTTGAGATTCTACGAAGTAGGAAAGAGTTGGAAAAATTAAATTTTCTAATAGTATCAATTATTATAATGCATCTACAACCTATATCGATGATTGTTAGTAGTGAAATGCACGATGATACACGTAGGCATGTCAGTCGTGTCCGACTCACGTTTTTGAGGTTCTTGCTTATATTTAGAAAATGGTGGGCCCTAGAGAGAAAATTATTCTTAGTAAAATGAAAGCTTATCAAATTTCCTACAAGATTGTTTCTATTCATTTTTTCTTTATTTCTTATAGTTTTAGAGATATCCGACCACAAAAATCGTTAATGAATGAAAAAAAATATTTTTGCTCAAACTTGTGTTTCTAGCACCTTCGACGATTTTTGCGAGTGGATATCTCAAAAACTATGGAGTGTAGAAAAAATGAATAGGAACAATCTTGTACAAAATTAAATAAGCTTTCATTTTCCTCAAAATAATTTTGCACTAGGACCCACCGTTTTCGATATTTAGCGAAAACCCCAAAAACGGGATTTTTCCATCCTCTTCCTTCCCTTAGCCATACAGGGTGATTTTATTAAGTGGTACTAACAATGAGATCTCGGAAATGGTAAGAGAAACTGGTCAACTGAGCAAAAAGTTGTATATTTTGATGAGCTTTAAGAATCCGTTTAGAAAATGTCACAATTCAAAATCGTTAACGTAAAAAATCTGAAAATCGTTAATTGTAAGTGACTTAAAAATCTTCAAGTTCGAGAAAGTAGGTTATTTTAAAATAAAAAATTAAATTGTTATGCATTTTGAAACTAAATAATTAATTGAAAAGTCCCAAAATATTTTGTTTATATTTTAACCGTAGGTAAATTTACGTAGTTGGAGAGAACAAAATTATTTTCACGTAAGACCAACCCAAAATTTCTATCTACGTTTCTCGTTTACTTTGTACATGTAAACCACAAAATATTTTCTCTAAATTGTCAATAGACCGACCCTTGGTAGAGCTTTAGGAATTTTTTTTGTTTTTATTAAAGAAGGAAAACAACTTTGGAAATAACCACGGAATCTGAAGCTAAATTTTCAGCAGAACAAAAATCTATTTTTCTGACACTAAAATTCACAGAATAAATTTATGTTGTCTGAATTTAAGTACGAACATATTCGAAATGATAGAAGAATAAAACTACATTTAAAAGAAGCGTTGTGGATAATATTTGCCACAATTAACTGCAAGCTCGATTTTTCTTTATTTTGAAAAGTAACAATATACTTCTTCATTCTTACAGTTCAGTATTGTAACAAAGCTCGTAGCATAGATGTGGCTCTATGCTACTATTACTACGTTGTAATAATACAACAATTGCAGTTGCAGAAACTATAAAGAAAATTTTAAAGCTGCAATTACAGTTGAAACCACTTTACAACAAAAGTCCACATAAATTTTTGTTTATTAAATTAATTTGTTCGTTTATACGTTAATCAATACTTTAGTAGGGTCTCGTGGGTAATGTAAAACGTCATACAAAGACAATACTTAACGACTTTCCCAAGGGTTAAAAGCTGTCAGTGGTCACTAAATAGAGTGATGGCTATATTTTCGCAACCCTTAAAAAATTCGAAGAAAAATTACATCGAGTCGCACATAACTTATTGTTAAGAGTAATTTTCAAATAAATTCTTTTATATTTTACCACTCGCCATAAATTTGAAATAATATCTTAAAAATACATCAAGTTAAGTGCAATTTTATTATTTCATTTAAAATGGAACGTATTAAAATTATTTGTTAAATTACGACAATACAATAAAATGAACGTAGAATTTGAATTTTAAGTGTATTCCTAACTCAATAAGATATACTTAATAAAATGAAAGGGAATCAAATTGCAGTTAAAAAACTTTATACTCAAAGTGTTTTTCTTTTAACGATGTCATTTTAACGTAAAATAAATGTTTGGTGGTCGATTTAGTAATTTATTTTCGTATAAGAAAAAATAAATATTTTACAATGTAAAAGCGATCAAAACGCCAGGTTAACTGGAAAAGTTTATTCAGACATTGAATAAGGGCGAAAAACTAATATTTTTCATGGTTTTCTACTATAAATAAAAAGGTGGGCCAAATGTGGTAGAATTATTATTACTTATACACAGGCTTATTGAGTTACCACTCAAAATAGAAAAGTTAGAAAAATATATGTATGACACGTGTTGTGCGTGGGTGCGTCCGTGCGTAACGTATGGAGGGCCCGAGGGACCAAACATCTACTAGACACGGTAACACTTCGAAATTTTATATTTTCATCTTTTCTCTATACGACATGGAAATTAAAAAATTCTAATTTTCTTGCTGAAAAGTGCTTTTTCAAAAGTTTTCCGGACAGAACTTTTTTTTTTCTAAACCACTAGTTTTTCCGTTCCATAACTTTTCTAAGCGATTGGCGAAAATTGGAAATTTCTTTTTAATAAAAAAAATGTTGGTTACGCCACTGGAATCTACATTAAAAAGTGTTTCAAAAATGTATTTATGGTAGTTTTAAAAAATCTTGAAAAATAAGGGAGATATCGAGGAAAATTAAAATGACAAAAAATTTAATTTTGAGCTATAACTGAACTAAAACAAATGAATAAGGTATCAGATTTCTGATTTCATCGTTGAGTTTGCATCAAAAAAGTAGATATTAACTGAGATACGCCATACTGACAAGCAATTTCAGTCATCCTGTACCTACATTGAGTGAATAAATTGGCAAAAAGTGCAAAATTATCGCAGTTGTTAATTGGGCCCTACCGAGCCCTTCTGATGAAAATGTTAGATGTTTTTAAGGTCTAATCTGTGGTTAACCTACACGTTGAAAAATGAAGCTCTAATTAAATTGTTTGAAAAAAAATTGTATCGAATTCCTAAAATCTAATCTATGTTGCAGTGTCCTTATTCATTATCTTGGAAAATAATGGCCCACTTCACCAAAAATTAACTAACTTTTACAACATGTCGACCTTGTATACCATACAAAATGGACGATGGACAATTATAAACGACGAATAAAGTTTATCTCTAGAATAAAATTGATCTTTTTTTAGATATGGCAACGTAGCAACGTTCCAATGTCGAAGTTTGACGTTTGAATATAAACACTAACATTTGAGGTTAAGTTGTGTTTTGTTCATTGAATAAAGAAATACCTACCCCGTACTCTACCAGGAAAGAGCCATTTAGTTAATTATAGCTGCTTTCTTTCGTCGCGAAAATTCAGTGATCACTGATCATAGGCGTGGTTATTTATAGACTATGGGTCGATTACAGAAAAAACGGGGTGATCGTATTCAGGCCCATCTTTTGGGAATAAGCTAGTTGGCTTCCAAAAACACTGGCTTAAGGCCTCATGACTATTAATAATAAACTTCTTGGTGAGATTAACTTGAATTGGTGAGGAGGAAATCTCAACCTCAGAGAAAAAACGTTGCATTCCGAATGCTGTCATATTTCTTACTTTTTTCCTTCTTTAAGAATTTCATTGAATGATCCTGAGGCCTGAAGTAACTGATTTTGGAAGTCAACCAGATTTTAGTTTTCGCTGGCACTCAAATAGCTTATTCCCAAAAGATGGGCCTAAATACAATCACCCTGTTTTTCTGTTACAGGCTCGTAGTCTATTAGAATCATGATTCAAAGTTGTTTAGCGAAAGAAAGCAGCTAATATGTATGGCAATGGATGAGTAAATATAGCGATTTCCGGTCAATTTTTCCAATAGAAATAGTTTCTTATGCTCCCACTTATAAAGAAAGATCATGACAACCAATGATAATATACTCTCAACAGAATAAATGAGTCATCCATAGTTTTCAAAAATGTCGTTTTCATCGCATTTTCTCTTAAAGGCAATGGTTGCTAATTTTCCTTCCGGATCTTTATATTCTAAGGTATATTCAAACGTCAAACTTTGACATTGTAACGTTGCTACGTTGCCATGTCTAAAAAAAAGTAATTTTATTCTCGAGATAAACTTTATTTGTCGTTTACAATCACGGCCCTAAAACAATTTTCAATAATTATTGTAATAAATTTGTTTTTAAGGTAACTAATTAATCTCAAAAGGGCCATTTTGTATAGTAGTTTCCAATTCCAAACTTTAACACGTTGTGTTTGGGATTTATTCGCATTTTGAAGGAGTCTCAAGCTGGATAAAAATAACACTTGTTAATTCGTCTGATGTACAAAGAAGCAGTTTTATAACTTGAACTACTTTTTAGATTCTTCTTTTATGAAGCTGACATGAAAGATAATTTTATCTTTTTTTTTGAGGAGAAAAAAAATTATTTTTACTCAAGACTGTTTATAAATGACGCTCATCACGTTAATTATACTCGGGAAAAATCTTTGAGGCTTACAAATAAATTTTCGTGTATACAAAATCAATAATGTTGTGAATAAAATATCTATAAACATTAAATTTTCTATCAAAATCTCATTTTTTATACCCTCAAATAGCTTTCATTTACATTTTTATAAAACTTCGTTTAGTGGGGCAATTTAAAAAAAATTTGCTTAAAGCGACGATCTTGTGAAAATAATAGTAAAAAGTTTTACGATTCAAGTTATTTGGTGAAATTACCTAGCAAAGAGGCATCTGGGTACGTTTAATTGAAATTAAATCAGCTAGAGTATGAAAAGGACTAAACGACTAAAGTTATATGGCAGCTATATCACGCAATCTTTATCAAAACTTCTTCAACTAAGAGGTTTATCGCTTTACGATACTTAAATAGATATTTCCTAAGTTCAAACTCGATTGACCTTAAACACAGAATTCACTTAACACAGATATTTACCAAATCTTTCTACTTTTCCTTAAATTATTTCTTTTAGAATTAAAAAACAATTGGTTTTTGTTTTTAACAAAGTAGGTAAATATTTGAATTGGAAATTATTTAATTAAATTTTTACACAAATTGTGTTATATGATGTCTTTTTTCTCTAAACATTGCTCGTAATGAAAAACAAACAAGGACGGCGACGTAAGTAGGTACACAAAGTGCATCGAGGAGTGATCTTGTAAGATTATTAATTTTTCAAAATTTCAGTCAACATGAAAATTTGTCCTGAAAATGAATTTGAAAGAGTGCTTTAAAACACTTTACTAAAGCAGCAGTCACACTAGGCTGGTTTAAGCGCCGCTGATGGTTGCTACTGACTGCTAGCAACCACTCCTTCCACTAGCTAAGGATTATAGCAGCTCTACATGGTTTATTTGGTTTTGTTTTGGAAATTTAGCATTACATGCTTTTTATCGGCTTCAAAAAATATGAACGATAAATTGGATGCGAGTAATGGTGGAAGATTTACACTGGGTTAGCCTTAAAAGTCATTGAAATTTCAAACAAAATTTTTGTAGTATTTGAAGGAAAGGGATACGTGAAAGATAAAAAATTCAGAAAGACTCAGATATTTCTTAACTTTGTAAGAATAAGATTTAAAAAACTAATCTTCAAAAAGCTGTATGTCCAAATGTCCATACCGTTCAATCTAAGCATACAGAAGAAGTGGAGTTAATGAAGTAAAAAATGCTTTAATGTTAAATTTAATTTAGTTTCTAAAATTTTATACCTCGAGACATTTTTATAAAATCTTTTATATTAAAATTTTCTAGCAACTTGAATCTTATTTGTTCGAATGGGGTATTAAGTTTGCCAAGAAGCGTCACATGCACTTTACTTTTATTTTTACAAGTATAGTACGTACTATGGAGTAATAAGGAAATTATTCATAAATTTCTCCCAAGAACGTTCTTCCTTTACTAACTGCGCTTAAGAAAATTGTTGTTTTTAGTAATTGTTAAATAACAATCTTCGTCGTGCTTACTTACGTCAATGCAATTTGAAATAAGATAATTTTATGAATAATTTAATTGTTCATTATTTCCACATTATGGAAAATCTATTATTTATTTTAAATTTTCCTTAAAGTATGATCCGAGAAATTTAAATTTATTGAACAAAAACAAATAATTTAATACAGGATGTCTGACGGTTAGAATTTGTCCTATACCAGCTTTATTTTTAAAATATATCACATTGAATAAAGAAATATCCTATAATAATAATAATAATTATGCCCTTTAGTCATAAGCTTTATTAAAAAAATTGTTAAGACATTTTCTCAAAGCGGGTTTTAAAACAACCCTCAAATTCCTAACATTTACAACTCTCTAAAATCAATATGATTTTAGAGATTTCAGAAGCTCTCAATTGCAATTTAGTGGTTATTTTAAAAATCTAAATGAGCCTAAGAAGTCAATTTATAAGTCTATCTCAATTTAGATGGTCCAAAAATCTTATTACAAGGTCTTAAATTGTGTTGCCTCGCCATATTAAGGCATTACAAGGTTAGTTAAGCACAAATAATAATAATTACCTCAAAAAACACTCTAGAGGTCTAAGATTGACATACGCAAAAATGAAAATAAATATTTACAACCCTGAATATGGTTTTAGAGATTTCAGAAGCTCCCAGTCGCAATTTAGAATCTAAGTGGGCCTAGGAATTTAGTTACTTTAAAAGACACTCTAGAGCCGTAAGGACGCCATTTGCAAAATGAAAATAAACATTTACAATCCTGGATATGGTTTTAGAGAACCTATGAGAACCACGTATTGTTCGATTACGGAATAAAAAGCTTTGTCAAGAATGTGCGAGTTCTGTATATTATAATTAAATAGTGGAAGTTATAATTTGCATTACATCCTTTGATTTTACATACATATTAATTGTGTCGCTTCATTATTGCAGCTGCACAAATAAATTATAAAGACAACGTCGCTACGTTCTAATGACGTCTGATTTGGACGATTGCACTTTACCGTCTACTTCATAGGCGTTGCTAAGAATTTAATTTAATACAAATTAATTACTAAGATAGAAGTAAAAATACAACTCACGGCGCTTATGGTTTCCATAGAAATAATAGCCCCGCTCCCTTTCCCCTACGCTTTTCTCTCCGAAGTCTAACAATACCTATATCCTACATCGTACAAACACTACTTTTAATAAATTTTATTTTATAATTAAGAATCTAGTTATACGCACTGCAGTAGTTGGTACTACTAGAAATTACTCTTACTTTTTAAGGGCTTTTAAATGATTGCTTGTAAGGGGGGCTTGTAAGGGGTTGCTATAAAAAATTTTAGTCGGTCTTCGTTGACAAAAATGCATATATTTTTGGCGAAAGCACAATTACTATTCATCACATAAAATTCTATCTCCAGAAGTTGATAGGAGGTTCAGAACTGTTTCTACTTTCTGCCTGTGATGCTAAGCTAGCCTTGCATCACAAGTTCTAGAAGCCAGCTTCTTTTTTTCAAACCACTAAAAGATAACCTTGACCCATGGTTTAGCTGCTCATGCTAGAAATGAAAAGTTTCTATTGGCTTAGAAAAATAAGCTAGCTTCTAGAAGCTGTGGTACAAGGCTAGTTTAAGACTGCTGACAGACATAAAGACGGCCGGTTAAAAATAGTGAAAACTGTTCACGTGTGTGTAGTGCATGATAAATGGACTGCCAAAGAGAAATATTTCTGTGACATTATAGACAATAATAGGCATAATGGTCGACTTTTATGGAAGAACCTTAAAATATTATTACCTAAAAATAAACGAAAAACGGAGGGCGTAATGTTTGATGGAGTTTTGTGTGATGATAATCAAGACGTGGCTGAGCGTTTTAATGAGTTCTTTGTTGGTAGCATCGATACGATCGTTAAAGGTATACCTAAGTTTCCGGGATTTAATTGTGATGTTGATAGGACTATTCACACTATACTGTGTTTAAGTTAGATAGGTTTAATACTATAGAAATGGTTAAACTGAAAAGTTATATCCTGTCTTTAAAAAATAAATCAGGGAGCATAGATGGAATAACTGCTGATATTCTTATTGAGGCATTCACTGTGATTGGTGACCGGTTGTTGGATGTTATTAATACGTCATTGGTAACTGGAGTCTTCCCTCAAGAATGGAAAATTGCAACTGTAATACCGGCATTAAAAATTGCTAAATCAAAAAAATGTCAAGATTTTAGACCGATAAATACGGTCCCACCTTATGAAAAACTGTTGGAATGTGCTGTTAAAGACCAATTGCTTAACCATTGTCAAATTAATAATGTGATAATACCCCAGCAGTCGGGATTTAGAATGGGTCACTCATGTGAAACTGTTGTTTGTGATGTGGTTGACAAATGGTTACGTGTATTGGATGCTAATAAATTTGTCTTAGTGGCGTTCTTGGATTTTAGGCGAGCTTTTGAAACTATAAATAGAGATGTTTTATTAAATAAGTTAAAGGGAGTTAGTATTTGTGATAGAGCTTTTGATTGGTTTGCGTCTTACTTGAATACAAGAAGACAAAACGTTAGGTATAATGATTGTATTTCGAGTGATATTATTGTTAATAGTGGAGTACCACAGGGAACTGTACTGGGCCCTATACTGTTTAATCTTTATGTTAATGATATTGTTAGAGTGGTGGAAAATTGTGAAATTTGTTTGTTTGCCGATGATACAATGATTTATGTAGAGGGTGAGAATATTAATGATATGATTACGCTAATAAATCGCGATCTTGATCGGATTTATCGGTGGTCTTGTAATAATGATATGGCGATAAATATTGATAAATCTAAAGCAATGGTTATCTGCAACAATGGTAGACAGTGTGATTCAATTACTAATGGTGTAATTGATGTGAGTATCAATCATCTTAAGCTAGAATGGGTAGATGAGATTAAGTACCTGGGTATTGTCATGGACAAGAATTTGAATTATTTTAAGTCGCACTGTAGATATGTAATGAACAAAATGTCAAATAGGATTAATTATTTGTATAGGATAGGTAAGAGTTTGAGTGTGTATACTAGGTTGAAACTTTATAAAGCTATAGTGGCTCCTCATATTGAATATTGCACTACTGTTCTTTTGCATCTTAATCAGAATGAACTGGATAAGATTCAGATTTTGCAGAATAAAGCGATGAGGGTGGTCTTGGGTTGTAATAGATACACTCCTATTGCGTTGATGCTGGAGTCGTTGTGTCTTATGAGTGTTAGGCAGAGACTAGCTTATAGAACACTGCTGTTTGTATAGAAATTGAAAAATCAGTTGCTACCATCTTATTTATGTGATAGATTGGGATTTAATTCTGATGTTCATGGCTACAATACTAGGAGGATCAACATTATTATTAACCGTGCGTACAAAACGCGCACTAGTAGATCATTATTCTTTAATAAGGGTTGCAGTATGTATAATGACCTTCCTGAAGATGTTGCCAAATGTGTAAGTTATGCCATGTTCAAAAATAAATTAAAATGTTATGTCATTCAATCATTTTAAAATCAATGTAAAATTGTTATTATTGTATAAATGTATTGATTAATAGCAGCGGCTAATAAACGTTTATTAAATAAATAAAATAAAAAAAATCATTATCATTCAAATATTGGAGACTATGACAAGAAAATTCATGTCTAGAACCACAAAATAGGATAATTCACAACTGACATTGGCCGTGGCATGGGTGTCCGAACCCAGGCCGCTGACCTACATGGTTCTTAACTATATCAAGAAAATTATAAAATTTTGAATAAAATAGTAAAAAAGTAAATTTTTCTTATTTATCCCCTCCAAATAGTATTTCCTTGGCCAAATAGTTTCTAAGCTAACAAGAAACATCTTTTTAAGGCTTTCTGTACGTAGCTCAACTGAAAACCAATTAGAAAATCGTTTTAATTTTTTACATGCAAAAGCTGCAGTATAGGATATTGAACTCTTTACATTTTAAACGAGGCCAGTGAATATCCCAATACACTAAAATTACAGACATTTTTACAAACACCAAAGCTCTTAATATTAGTAATGATATATCGATTACACGGCATCGCGGCACCTTCCATACAGCCCTAGCCACCTATAACGGTTTCTAAAGCTTCTTTAATGGACATGTTGTGATTAATTTGGTGCTTTGGTTAATTACTTGTCTTTATTTATAGATAGAGCAAGTTTTATGTCCCATTTCAACGTATTTTATGATGGAAATACAGTTTCACGTAAAGACTCCAACACTAGAAAGAAAAACTACAAAGAAAATTACCAACACTATACCAAATCTTTGACGATAACAAAAGTACACCATAAGTTTCTATCAGTGGCGTAACTAAGAGTTTTTGGGGGCCCTCCCGCAAAATTCAGAATGGACCACTGCCCATTCCCGTTAATCCTATAGGATTATGTGAAAATATCACACAAGTCATTGATTTGAGCTAGATGTTTTTTAAATGACCGAATAAAGTTTTTAGTAATTTTAAAATAAATTGCGATTTTTCCAGCATCAAGGGCGTAACAGCTTTTCTGTGCACCCTTTTTTTTATTGGGCTTCACACAAAAATATCTGTCGCAATTTTCCCAGTAAACTCTTTAATATACAGGGTGAATAAAGATAAAGTCGTTTGTAGGGAGTTAATGGAGGACAAAAAAAAATCTGTCGTTTAAAGAGCGGATTTTAAATTTGATGCCCTTTGAAAAGGAAAAGCACACATATGAATTTTTATTTAGCTTCATATTTTGAAGACTTCTGTTTCATTTTTAGTGGGAAATGGGGCAAGAAATTAACTGTTACAAATTTTTCTTTTTCTTGAAAATGGGTTGTAATTAACTGTTAACTTGTTTTGCAAAGCGAGAAAAAACTTGTTTTTGTACTTTTAATTATTATTTGGTTTTAATTCAGTTTTTCAAGGAAAATAGGTAGCTCTACCTATTGAAGTTTAGTCTTTGAGATTTCGCTGAAATAAAATGGTTACCAGTAGTCTTATTTGAAGTTAGATTTTTATTTAACAAAGAATTTCACACCCATTTAAAATTTTCGAATTTCCAGTTGGAAACTATTCTAAAACGAGCTGCAAGGGATATTATTTTACCATTGAAATACAAATTTTCAAACTTTAATGTTTAACTAAATAATCGATCAAAACGTCTAATTTAATTTTAACTGATAAAATGACATCAAAATAATCTTAAGCCTTTAACAATTTTCATTTAAATAATCTTAAACGTCCCAGTATTAAAAGTTATCAACAAAGTTAAATATGAAAGTTTCTATCTAATTTAAATATGAAATTGAATTAGAAGAGCTATTTATGAGGAAGAAGACGAAGAAGTGACGTAAGCAAAGATGGATTAACCCTTTAGATTACAAGAAATTTGCCACGACAAATTCTATATGTAACTATAAGATAATATTAGAGAAACTTTTAAAAGAAATTTCTGCAACCCTTAGATAAAAAAGTGGCTAAGTTTACACAAGGCTGCGTAAATATTTCTTGTATGATTTTAAACACTTTAAAAGTTGAGATAAGGGAACTTTCGGAGGAATAAAATTGGCTTTTAAAAAAAATAAAATTTATTTTGTAGGCCGTTTTGTTCCCTACTTTAATACTTGTAGCGCACTTATTAATTAAAGAGTAAAGAGTATAACTTGTGGGAAAGAAATTTATTTCTTCCTCTCTTAAAACACAGCTTTGAACAGATAAAAGAAAGATTTGTAAATGAAAAGAAAAGCTTTTTGATAAAGCTTACTTGGATTAGAAATATTAAGTTCGACACAAGCTGCAAAAGTCTCTTTGTGCGTGTAAGCGCCGTAATTTAATACTTTGAACACGACGTAAAAGTTCTGAAAGTTTTTGGTCAAGATTAGATATAAACAGAAGAAGAAATTACAAATTTTTGTAATAAGTGATCTGTCGTTTTAAAACTTGCCCTCTACTGCTTCAAGTATTATGAATTTAATGAATAGTAAGACAAACTGTTTGGTTTAATAACAAAGAAAATTAAGAAGTGGAATATTATAGAAACATGGGGTTGGCAGGGGTTGCGTATGGAAGATGAAGACATATACTGATATGAAAGTATATTGTATTTGTAGGATTTTACTGCTAACGCAGTAAATTGTTTTTCTTTCCCTCAACCAATTCCTCTATTCGTCTCTATTTTGCTATGAAAGTTCAAAACCTAAATATAGCGAATGCAATTTTACTGTTGTAACATACGGAGTAGAATCAAGAGTTCTAAACAGAAACACAAGCGAGACGTACACACCAAAGAGCTGTTGAGAGAAAATCATTTAATAGATCGAAAAACCAGAAAGCGGAATTAAGATGGACGAATGGACGTGCTTTAAGACATGTCTAGTGTGAAAAGAGTGGGTGGCGATACAACAGCGACGGTATAGTCCGGAACTTTTGCAAAGAGTAGACCGGAGCCACTATCTTACATAGTACAGATGGAGAGTACTCTATATCTATAAAATTGATGCGGCCAGATGTTATCGGACACATATCCAAGGGACCAAGTCTTCGTCATCCACCAAACATCGAAATCCTTGGTCAACTCATTCTTTGGAAAGAGGAAGCCAGATATCTAGGACTAACCATCGACGGGACTCACCTGGAAACCATACATCGAGGGAGCTATCGCTCGATCACGTGTTGCCTTTGCACTATAATATCCGCTTTTTTCAGGTACAACACTGGACCTCTCCGGAACATCCGACCCATAATGACGTACGCCGCACCGTCAAACATCAAGAAGATGCAGACCATCTTCAGTCATCGGTCAGATCCGACCGATAAAGGAGGTACAAGGCAGAGCCCAGGCACCCCAATAACCGGTTTCAAGATTCCAGATACCAGACACATTTTCGTTATAGCGCATTGGCTCCGCCCTAATCTTCTCATAAGTTCCGGACCTTAAGATGACTTGATGAGGATAGTAGTTCTGAATTTCTAATGAGTAGCAATGAATCTAGCAAACTGGATTATATAATATTAACAGGGCGAGAGCGTGGGGCCTTTTTTACCATCCAATATATAGAAAGACGGATGGCAGACAGACAGTCCACATATTTCGTTCTACAAATTGTGTAAAACGCTTCAAAATATTATTTTCATTTTTTGGACTAGATCTTAAAACGCGTCCTTACGTTACCTTACTTTCCTAAAGGTGCGTCCAGACTGTTGCGCTTGACAGCGCATAACGTTTGCGAACGTTGCCAATAATTCGCACTCAATAAACAAATGGAATCTGTTCACCAGGGGCGGATCTAAGTGGTAAACGATGTAAGCGTCGCATAGGGGCACAACATGTTAGAGAGGCAATATGTTTAGGGCGACATGGGAGAGCCTTATTACAAATATTTTATAATATTTAGAATAATAACAAAAAAGAGCGAAATATTTGAAATTTGCAGGGGGCGCTAAAATAGGTAGCGCCGCCACTGCTGTTTACTGACTGTTTACTGTGTGTATGTCAAAGAAATCTGCTTTTTGGAACCTTTACAAAGGGCACATCTTACATCTGAAAATGGCAGTCAGGACTCATCAAAAAACTTTTCTTAGTACCAATTTTTGATTTTTTGCTCCAGGTTGTAGTTATTGGACTTCTTTGGTTTTCCTAACAATCGTCAAAACTTACCTATTTTAAAGATTATTGAAAAAATTGTTAAAATTAGATTGTGGCTCTCTTAAACATGTATTTGCAATAATTTTCTTCAAATAACAAAATGGCTGCCGATCAAAAATTTCAAACCAAGATATTTAATAACCAGTCCATGGAACCAAATTGGTTCAAAAATGGGTACTAAGAAAAGTCGTGTGTTTCTATGAGTCTTAACTGTCAGCTGACTCATCAGCCATTTTTGGTCAAACGTCAAAGTGACGTTTGATGTAATTTACGGTATTTCTAACCCTATTATTTTACATAAGGTTAAGTGATGACAAGAATGGGTCTTAAAATATTAGACAACCTTTTCTTTTACCGTTCGAAAAATCGAAATAGCGGAAGTTAAAGTTGCGCAGTAGATTAATGCGGTCGTTGCTTAGAAACGAACGTAGACAGTGCCGTCGTATAATTATTACATTACTTTGGTTTGGTTGAAGCAAAATAATTACAAGCATTTTAAAAATTGTGAAGATCTCATTCACAAAGTAATAAACCAGTAATTAATTATTAATAGTACTTCAAATAAAAATTTAAATTAAGTAATTATTTTAAATTTTGACAACTTTTAAAAATATTTTTTTTTGACAGAAGAAATAACTAGCTCCGCCACTGGGCTCTAAAGCCACGCCTCGCGCAGGTTTGGTCACGTGGTGGATTCAACTTACGTTGGGACTACTATAGATTGCGACACATTTACAAAAATAGTCGATCATAATGTTTAGTGAAGTTGACCACTCCTGCTATATTCCATACATTTCGGACACCCTGTATATATTTTTAATGTATGACAATTTGCAATTCGGCAAAAATGATTTTTGTTAATAATCAACCGTGGTGGTAAGCCCTAAATAGCTGTCTTTTTGGGATGTTGAAAAACCGCACGATGCTAGTTGTGTATTGTGAAAAACAGTTAAGGGTTGAAAAACTTCAAGAACGAAAACAAAAACTTTTTAAATAGAAAATATCGGTTAGCAGTGAGCCGATTTTTTGTTTTGTTGTACGAAACTACCCTTTAGAGATTATTTAAGGACTCGAAGACCTTTTTTTTTTAAATACTTGAGTTTTCCTCAAAGAAATTAAAAATTGTTTAAAATACTTAGTTAAATGCAAAAATATGTTTCCCATTATAATTAAGAAAAAAGATAAGAATTGCATTATTTAAATTGGGGTTGTTTTCCTCTAAAAGCAAAAATAACGTAATTTTTAATAAAAACAACAAAAGCATAAAACTTAAAGCTGGAAACAATATACGACCTACTTAATTTTTTAATTCAACTCTTATTAAAGAAAGCTCAAGATACTGCAGTAAAACTAAAGTCAATTTAATTTGAAACTCTAAGCAGTCACACGAACCTCTCCTTTTATCGTCTAAAATAAACACAAAAGCCTTTAAATTAAGTAAAAGTGGTTAAGTTAATTAATTTATAAGAAACAATTTTAAATAGATAAATCGCTAATTTTAACGACGTAAATATATAACGCCGCATGCATTTTCAAATACTGGAATGTTGCACCGGTGTCGGTAAAGGGGATGTTCCCGAAATAGCCGCAACCCTCCCCCCCAGCGATCGATGGCTCCGGAGAGCTAAAAATAACTCCGGGTGGCCTATATACCGCGCAATCCGGGAGTCGGGCAGAATATGACATTGGCGCTTCTCTTAACCGGTTCATTTGATTTTTAGACCAATTCATTCACTACTTTAATTCACGACCAATTATTTATTCTTTTTACAACATTACTTATTTACCAAATAATTACACTTTAAACTAACCATAAATTTCAACTCGAATAAATAACTCCACTCTACAGGTGATGTCGGCTTTGAAATTTAAATTTAGTTAGCGCAAATTCTTTCTTTTGCTTTCTTACGAAAAACTGTTTTTTTATTGATTTAAGATCGTACGTTGAGATGGTTCTTGTATATAGGAGCATTACACCTTGTGACCCTTGCGTAATCCTATCAAGAGAGATTGTCGCATCATTATCTGCAGTTGGTGGTTTACCTTTGTTCCCCATATAACCTACTTTATTCCATTTAAACATTAAAAAGCAAGGCGTGAAAATCTTGTAAATATTTTATTATTTAGGTTGAAGCTTTAATAAAAGAAATAGTTTCGCACGGAATAAAAAACATGCACATAACTTTATATTACCCCAGTTTTAATGTTATTTTACTGAAATACACACATCACTAAGTTATTTGTTTTTAGCCCAAATTAATTTCGTTTCGTTGATTTTTCCGGTTTGATAGGAATTAAAGTTAAGAAAAAATTCCAAATTCGTTTATAAAAAAAATATTGAAATGACTTTTTTGGGTAAATTATGGGATCGCGCATTAGTAATTTTTCGGGAGAGGATTTATTTGCAGAACGGGGTTTGTTAAATGAATATTTAAATTTTAAATATTTACTTTAGACTCGGTATTGAGAGTAATATTATTCAGCAGACTCTTCAACGATACCACAAAACACTTAAATGCCAAGAATATTATAGTATTGCCACCGCTGCTCTAAAAAGCTTCATAGAAAAGTACGTGTTTCATCTTTAAAAATATGCACTAACACTCCTTTAAAATTGCCAAAATCCACTCGAGCTAACAACCCTTCAAGTAAAACCACGTTAGTAAATAACTGCATTTCATTTTAAATTGGGATAAATGTCACATACACTTTTGAAATTCGCGAAGTGAGAAAAAGGGTTGAAAAGTGGGTGGGAATTAAATATTCGAAATTTGGTTAACAAATTACAACCTTTCAGCTTATAATAAGTAGAAGGAGGGCGAGTCATCAATAGG
This sequence comes from Malthinus seriepunctatus, assembly GCA_963924605.1. Classification (NCBI taxonomy): domain Eukaryota; kingdom Metazoa; phylum Arthropoda; class Insecta; order Coleoptera; family Cantharidae; genus Malthinus; species Malthinus seriepunctatus. The sequence goes on along the minus strand of OZ004600.1, from coordinate 25,170,500 downwards.
ACCTTACAGAAGCTAACAAGGAAGTATCGAAATAATTTTTTTATCGCGACCCTAGAATTTTTAATTTTTGTGATAAGGGTGAAAATTTGAATTTTTCCACTAACTTTAGTGTGGGTTCTCGCACCCATTTTGTTGTTGGGTTGGAAATCACTATTTCCAAAATGTGTGTTTAAAAATTGTATTTCGTCTATATCAGAATCTGTCGACTTGCACGCTACATAAATCGTATGAAAAATATTCAGTAGTTATATCCCGAGTGCATGCCAAATACGCGAATATTTTTACGAGTGCACGAAGTGCACGAGTAAAAATATTAGAGGATGGCATGCAAGAGGGATATATGGAGGACTATTTCCCGAATAAAATTTCACGCAATTTTGATAGTATTTTTGAAATAATGGAAAACTAAAAATTATTACTTTTGGATGAATTACGATAAAAAAATCGAGATTGTAAAAGTACCGTAACTATGACATTTCAAACGTAAAGAAACAAATAAATTCATAATATCTGTCATCTATGAATAAATTGAAAGACGCGCCACATAAAAAGTCGCTATAAATGTCAATTGTGGAAACATTTTCATTTTAAAAATGTCTTCTATTCGTTTTGGTCAATCAAGTTCGAGTCAAATAGATGAAAAAATTAGCACAGTAACGCCTGTAAATACAATGAAAGCGAATACTTGTATATGGAATCAGTTTGAAGCATTCTGCAAGGAAAGAGCTTACTCATTTAATGGAGATACTTCTATACCACAGGTAGCAGAAATCCTTAAGGATTTTGCCTTTAATATGAAAAGGCAAGATGGGTCCGATTATAAAGAGGGTGTAGTAAAGACTCAGTGGAACAGAATAGCCAAATTGTTACAGGAAAAATTTTACAAGGAATTTGGAATAACTCTCGATCCATTTAAAGATGTGGTATTTAAAGACGCGAGAAGTGCACGAGATGCAAAACGAAGACAACTGCAAGTCTTTGGCGAGAAACGAAAATGTAGTGCTTCAATTTTAAACGAAGACGAACAGAACCAAATCATAGCTTTATGGGATGAAGATACTCCCGAAGGATTACAAAGGAAGTTTTACCACATAGTGGCATTGGAACTGGCTTGGCGGGGTGGTGAAGCGGCAGAGTGTCTGCTAACTTTTTTTGAAATAGAGAAAGATAGTTTTGGCGCACATACAGGCCGAATTATTTATAACCCAATATTTAGTAAAACCTGCCAAGGAGGGGGAAACCCGCTGACACAAAATAAATGGTTGGTTCAAAATAAAATCAACCCGGATCGATGTCCAGTTAGGTACTTTTTATACAATCATCTAATACTTTTGTGACAGAAAATAACTTTTTAGATTGTTCCATAAAATTATGGAAAAAAGAGGCTCCCACGTTACTACAAACCGGTTTTTCTTAACACCGAATCCAGGGTGGAAACAAAAGAGTTCTGTTGGTTTTTTTAAGAATTCGCCCATCGGAAGAAACGTGATTTCCAAGTGGACTACAGCTGCCGCTAAAAGGATTGGGATAAATGTAAAACGTATTAAAATAACAAACCATTCTAACCGATCAACAGCTGTAACTAATCTTGCGAAACGTGGTGTAGGAGAACATGAAATTATTAAAATAACAGGCCATTCAAATGTCTATTCCATAAACCCTTATTTGAAAGTCGATGGAAGTCACCACGAGAACTTAATTGCAAAACTACGAGGAGAATCCAAAAAAGAAAATGTTAACGATGTTTCTACAAACGCTGCTTCCAGTGCAGCGAGTAATTCATACAGTAATTGTACTTTCAATCAAAACTATAACTATTATTGTTCAAATACTAATTGTAACTTAAATCAATAAATTCATTTTGATAATTAATAGCCCGAATGTTTTTATTGTTTTAAAATGTCAAAAAATATTCACCCAATGCACTAGTGCAAATACCCGGGTATTTTCATGGTGCATCGACTACTCAGTGACATTCGTTCGTTACTAGGTGATTTCTATAATATGCATTAACATGATTGGTTGAAATTTTCCGAGGGAAATAGTCAAACTAAAACCGATGTCATAGCAAAATGAATTTTCAGCGTCACATTTAAAATATTAATATCATAAATATGGATTAACGTCGATACAGAGCGGTAATTTCTACAATGCTCACTACGGGGATCCCCAAGTCCAATGAAGAGATGACAATTTTTTTTTTAAAGATGAGAAAAGAAATCCATGAAAGTGATTTCTTGACAAAAGTGAATTACCACAAAATAATAACAAATTAATAATTCTGACATTATTACTAAAATAATCTCTTCGGGTTTAAGAAATCCAAATAGTGTACCTGAAAGTGATCACAGAAAGTACGTCTTTTTCAATTTTCATGTGTTACACAAACACATAAATGAGTTGTAAAATCTGATAATGAGGAATGGGACTATTACCGAATATTTCACTTTTTTTGGTAGTAATGGATAGTAACAAAAAATAAAACTGTTACTTTTTAAAAATTTTGCTTCAAAATAATTTTTTTAAACTCCCTGTGACGTCACGGAGACTTTTGCACATAGGGACACCTATGCTTTTTCAAAAGAGATTGTGTCAACGTTAATATAACCTTTTAACCTTTAATATGACACTACACTGTAATATAGGATTATTTTTCTAAGATTGCGATTTTGGCACTTACCGGAGCAAACCTAAAGTTAGTTAGAAATGTGAAAATACAATGCAGTTAGGGACTATTTTAATTTGGCATCCCTGTACAGAGTTGTCACATTACAATTTAATTTGTTTGAAATTCAATGTTTTTTAGCTTGATTTGTTGGTATGTGGCAACCCTGCGCTGTCATTATGAAACTTCAAAATCGCAATCTTAGAAAAATAATCCTATATTATAGATTTTTAGTGTCACTGTGACACTGTACACTGTAGTATTAAAAGTATCTACTGTCACTGTGACGTTGTTTAAGTATTATATTAAGAGGGCGATATTTAACAAATGGGCGGGGAAGGTGATATTTAGACATTCCGCTCTTAAGCTTTATCGACTTTAATATCCGGTTGATATCACTAATATTTACAATTCCTGATACGGTAAAGTTCAAAGAATGCACTAAAATATTTGTATATAAAAAATAAGAGCCTCATTAGTGAGAAAAATGCAGTTGAACTTGGTGAAATTTAAAAAAAGACAGGATGTTGTTTTTACCCAACATCCGTTGTACGTCTGACTTTGATTATTTAAGGAATTAGAGGACTTTTAAGTTTTCCTAAACAAAAGTCTCCATGAGCAAAAATTTCTAAGACCTTACTCTTCTGAGATATTAGGGATCATTTTCTTTTTTCTGCAGTTAACTTTGAAGTCTTCTAATTCCTAAAATAAGCAAAATCGGACATATGTCCAAATAATGTTTTTCTCTTAAAATTACATCAGCATTCATATGACAAAGTTTGTTGGTGAGCTAATAAATCAAAAATCATCCTGTATAGTAAATGCAATATCAACTAGGGATTGCAATACCGTTGATTTTTTCAATCCCGGGATTTCGAGAACGATCTTTTGCCCGCGATCCCGGAATTTATTTATTTGAACTAGATTTAGCCCTAAAAATTAAATAAATTTAAAAACATGCTCTTTAATAGATCTTTAGGGAAAAATCAATGTTTTTGTGTATTGTGAACATGTAAAAGCTCTTCTAAGATGCCCAATTTGATCTCCAGTTTTAAAGTACAATAATCAAAAATGGCTATTGAACCTCTTTAGTAAAAAAACGCTTTATGTACCTAAATTTTTAGAGTACATTTTTTGAATATACGCATTTTTAAAAAGCTTACGAAAAGTTAATCTCGAAATCCCGGAATTTTTAAATTATTAATCCCGGGATTTCGAGATTGCATAATTGGGCAGGATCCCGAATCCCCAATTGTAAACGCTAATGTCAAATGGTTCCGTACTAATGGCCCACCCTGTATGATAGAAGCAAAAATTTTATAATGACACTCCCTGCATATTATTACAGATTCTATTTGGGTTCTAAAGAGCTGTGAGGTATGTACTGTAGGATGGACTATGCAAAGGGACACATTATTGAAGGGCCACTAAAATTGAAATAAAACGAAGTAGTTGAAGTAAGCATGAAGACAAAGTTACACGGTGTTAATAAAGGAATTTCAAGTTATTTTCAAATTCATGTAATGTAATATTAATAATATCAGACCATCTGGAATCTTTTAAATTCAGTGAAATAAGGAATACGAATGTGCAATTGAAAACTTCTGAGTAAAAAAATTTCCATGGCATCACTACTTAAACCCGGAGGTTAGTATTAATTGTCAAAATACGAATAATGCAGAGAAACGTAGGAAAACAGTAAAAAAATCTGGAAGAGGCCCAGTTGTAATAAGACGAGTCATTTGTCAATGAGTGTGCCGTCGTTACCTAATAAACTCTCGCTGATTCATATACCTTTTTAGTTCATTTAAATGTAATTAAAAATGCAAAATAAATTCCATGCCTTAATTATAAAAATAAAAAAACTAACCTTTGTCCAGTTTTTCAACTATTGAATTCTAAACATCTTTTGGAAGGAGAAAAACTGAGAAAAACAAACTAACACGAAGTTAACTGTCCCGAGTTCCGAAATCTACTAAATATTGAAATGTTTTTAAAATAATACGCCTATTGCCATCCTTATCGTAACTTTTATTTTAAAGTTTTGCACATTTGACTATTCTAATCGGTGCAAAGTTACTAATAATTTGATAATGAGCTCTTTAAAAATATTCAAAGTTGTAATTTTAGTTTATCAAAATTTCTCAAGGAGATTCAATTGAAGAACGTAAATTATATTTTTTATTGAAATTTTTTTAATGAAGTTATTTTGGTAATTCAACATAATCGCCTCAACTTCAACTTAACTAAACTTAAAGCCATTCGCCTTTTCTCCAGTAAGGACCTTCCCTCTTGGGCTCTTGGAAACACTAAAGTTGGACTACAAAACCCCATAACCCCTTAATTTAAGACTAGAACTTGATCCACCTGAGCAATAGTTCCCAAGACTTTAAACGTATCATTAAATTGTAAAACTACCACTAGAAATTTTAAAATAAAACCCTCAATGAGTAAACACAGCAAACTTGATGGCCAGCAATTTTCATGAAATTTTCTCCAAACGAGTTATTAGTGTGTAAAAATTTTACACACTAACAACAAAACAAAGAAACCACTGTTAGCTGCATTTTGATTAATAAATAAATAACTTCTTTTCAAAAGTTTTAAAGGATTTAAAAAAAAGATATAAAATTAAAACCAAGTAATTAATTTTGTGTGATACTGAATAATAGTCATGTCTTGGGTCCCGACGCTCTTCGAAGCTATCTTTTTACTTGGCTGGCGCCAACAAAAACTACATTAGACGATAAACTTGATTAAGGACAATCATCTTCAATCAAAATGTACTCCTTAAAAAGAGTTGTCCATGCCATTATTTTATAATAAACCGCGTGATTTAAAAAGTAAGACATAAATTAAAGAAAATTAACAATAAATTTTTCGTTAAAAAGACATCTCTAAAACTTTTTCTAATATATCCATATTTTAAGTAAACTTTCTTGCGTTTTTGAGAAATGATGACGTTTTTATGTTTTGACCTTTAACAAAAATACGCTTCCTTGAGTTCCACGATGTGACGATACAAAGTAATAAGCCACCTGAAGCAAATGGTTGAATCGCTCCTAAACGACAGGAGTGCGAATCGGGAACGAGGAAATCACTACATGGGTTGATATCGAAATAAATGGAGTAGAAGGAACTCACGATTTACATTACATTTTGTCATCAAAATCTTTACCTAGTACCTGTACCTAAAGATCCCACGGAGCAAGCTATGTTTTTGCTGTTGCATGTGCTGACAGCTTGATCATCTTATTCCAACCATGTGTCCTTTCATTTTGCGCTAGGCTTTCCTCTATTTTTGTTACTTGAAATGTTAGATCTTTCTTTGTCGACCGCTACGAGAAATTCATGGTCGACTAAAACATGAACACTAGCACAGGGGCGGCGTGAGATAGCAAGCAAGATTGCGCATAGGGGCAACTTCTTCATTTTTCGAAACTATTTTAGCTAATACAGTGCATTCAAATATCCTCAACCCACGTGACCAATTTGCTAGACAATCACCAACCAAACGTAATGAAATATATAGTGGTTGTCTAACCAATTGGTCACGTGTGTTTAGTGTATTTCCGAAGTAGTAGTGGTAGTAGTAGTACTTTTAAATCGCTTTGAGACTGGAAGACTGTCTGCAAAAAGCTTCCCGTGAAAGACAGAGATTAGAGAGATTATGTGAATGGGTTCCTAAGCCATACTAGACTTTTTAGTATACGAGAAACATTACAGTCAATGAAATGAGACCATAAAAAGAACTGGAGATTAAAAATCTTCATCCTGCGACTTTCAAGGTGCAGTATACAGATTTGAACGGCTTTAGAAGTGCCAAACTTAGCTAATGATCGGTGCTGTCAAAGTTATAAATTATAATTTTAAAAAAGTACCAAACTAGTGTCTGAATAGATAACCTTGCACAGGCAGTTTCCCAGTCTCTAAACGGTTTTCTGCAGCCCTATACCGATAGAAAGGCAGAAAGCCTGAATACACGTTATGCGTGTCAAGTCCTGTCCCCGTCATAACTCCTCAACAACTCTCTTCACCCTTCATGATTTCTCAGCGAACCAAGTTCAAAACTCAAGTAGAGAGATTAGAGATATCAAAATGTTGAAAATTAGTACCACAAAGTCACAATTAGAGCGATGTAACTTTTTATAAAACCGACATGGGACGCGGCCATGGTATATCAGCGGGCATATGTGTGCTTTCGTGAGTAATATTCTCGAACCTGACGTCATGCGCAAAAGAGGACAGGTTTTCGCACTGACATACCAGTTTCATAGACCATGGACGCGGTGACGCATTTATCGACTTTTTTGAAGATGGGTCGGGTAAAAGGGTCCCGTTTTGGCATGGGAGAGGAGAGGAGAGCAGAAATGTATGGCAAATCGCCCCCCTAAGTAAAATATTAACAAAGCAATATGGAGTGCTCCTATTTATTTGTTTTCAAAATTTTTTTAACATAAAAAACGACATAAAGGTCGCAAGCCTTCTACATTGCAATGAATTTACATAGATGTTGTTTAGATTTAGGTTGGCGTCTATATATCCCCCCCCCCCCCCCATCAGGTCGACTCAAATCGCGTAGTTTAAATGTATACCTTCTACAGAGTGGATGATAAAAAATTCGCGGAGCTCTAACGCCGTTAATTCGCATCATGACGAATGAGATCACTCGAGATCACACATAAATACTGCCTTTTGACGTTATAGAAACATTTCAAGACCTACCAGTTTTTTTCTGCGGTAGTCGACTTTCTTTTTTAAATAGGGGCCTATGTATTTATCTCAAATGAAGAAGAGTAATATTTTCTAAATTCAATAAGGTATAAATTAAGACATACGCTTAGGATCTTTGGGGAACTTTTGGTACATTAGTTAGGAGATACTATGGCGTTGTGTGCAAATAGTTGCCAACTATTAAGTTTTAAAGCTTTGGTCAAATAAAGAATTAGTTCGAGATGGGACTCATCTCATTTAACCCCAAAAGATTTTTTTTTAATGCTATTGTTTTGACGGTAGCGATGGCTTAACAAGTTCTCTGGTGTGGATAACTGCAGAACAGACGTGGATTTCTCGGCCAAGAGGTTCGAATTGTGCGGAGTTAGAATCCAAAATTTATGATAACAATAGGGTGGAGCCAATATCTTGCGTAATACAGATGGAGACAGCGAGTGTTCTCTCTCTCTCTCTGATGCGAGCAGATGTTACCAGACACATTTTCGTTAAAGCGCATTGGCTTGGCCCTATTGTTCTCATAAATTCCAGAGTATTCCTATATCTATAGGTTGATATGGATTTAATTCTGACATTCCTCAATCCACTTTTTATATTACAAGATATATCTCTGTACGGTTTTTTCGTCCCGACACGCTTTAGTATTTTGTTAAAACTTTAGAATAATCTCAAGTTATTTTTAAGACACTTGTGCATAAGAAATAATTACAAATTAAGTTTCGATTTAGTAAAATTAAATTTTAATTTAATGAAAGTTGTATTTTAGAACAAAAGGACCTTAATTGCACTTCAGTGGAACTGTAATTTTAATTTCAACGGTTTGCAAAGAAATGCGACTGTGTATTTCTGTACTACTTCATTTAAATTATAAAATTTCTAAAATTCAATTTACGAGCAAATAATATTTTACACAGTTTGTTTGGTTGAACGAGAGTAAACCATTCACAAAAAATCTCTATACTGTTTTTAATTTTAATAATGTAGAATAGCGTGCCTCATTTAATTATTTATAATGTGTAATTTATGCTAAATTAAAATTATTAAAATCATTATTTTTTAGAATTAAGTTACGTATTTTGTCTTTTTCTGTAAATGTTATTTTCTTGTGGAAAATGATAAATTACAACGTTTTTCACGATTTGCAACACTTTGAAAATATTAACCGTTTCATATTTCGAAACAAAATTTTATTTTATTATTTGGTAAAAAGCTTATCACAGTTTTTCTTTTTATAGAAAATAACATTGATTAAAGAAAAATATCAAAGAATGAGAAAAATGGTCATCATCAATAACTTTCTGATAACTAAATCCTTATTAATCAATTTTTAGTCTCATGAGGTTGAAACAATGGGGATTTGGAAAGGGTTCAAGTTTTTCTCATATATTTGATTCGTGTAAGTAAAGACTTAACAATAGTTGGCACTTTATTTGTAATTTTTTATTAAACTCTGAAAGTGCTCATAATAATTAATACTATTTTTTAAACAGAAAGGATTTAATTTTTAAATGTCGGAAATGGAAGGAACAACTTGAAGAGGAAAAGTTTAATGAAGACTACATTATAACTTTCTTGTTAGTTAAGATATTGGTCTAGTTTTCATATTTAGTTCGTTTCAGCATCGTTTAGTAAACTACAATAGACTATGGGCAGGTAACAGAAAAAACGGGCTGATCGTCTTCAGGTCCATCTTTTGGGAATAAGCTATTTGAGTGCCACAGAACACGAAAATCTGGTTGGCTGTCAAAAGCAGTGGCGTAAGGTCCCAGTACTGTTAATTAATAAACTTCTAATTGGCGAGGAGGGCGGAAAACCCATCTGAGAGGTATGCCAAAGTAAACTCTTACTTTTTATGTAAAAAGTAGCTACTTTGCCAGTGAACAATCCAAATACCGTTTATGATTTACGAGTTAATGTTTGAGGGTGTGTAGCATAAAGACATTAATTTCAGTCAAGCTGCCACGATCTGAAAGCCATTTTAGAGGAGTAGCAAATTTTTTTGTTGATTCTTTTTATATGAATGATAAAATGTCAAAGTTGCATCCCGAATACTGTCATATTTCTTACTTTTTTCCTTCTTTAAGAATTTCATTGAAGGGTCCTGAGGCCTTATGCCACTGCTTTTGGCAGCCAACCACATTTTGGTGTTTTCTGTCACTAAAATAGCTTATTCCCAAAAAATTGACCCAAATAAGATAACTCCGATTTTTCTGTTCATAGTCTAAAAGATCAGAGCACATATTAAAACATGATGTAGGTACAGTCAACCTTATAATTATTGGCTATACGACAGGGTGGTTATTAAAAACCACCCTAATTAGCCAACATCAAATCTTTTGTTTTCAGCGAATTTGCTGCAGAATTTACCAAAATCTATGGATCCTTAATATACAGAGTATATTTGAAAAGCGCTTTCTACTGATACCATCAAGCTTCATTTTGTGAAATAGTTCTCAATCAATTTACAAACAAAGAATTAAAATGCTAAAACTCGTTTATTTAAATAAACTCTTACAGTAAATGTTCAAAATTGCTTACATTGTTTTTCAGACAATAATAAAATCTGTTTTGTCACTCTTGATGAACATTTACAAATGCTTCAACTGAAACTATTGACAATAGTTATTTATTTAACCCTTTATTTATTTAAGTATTTGCTAGGTCAAAAATATCTTATTGAAGAGCATTTTGCTCACATTATAAGTCTTTTTGTTTTTAATGAATATAATAGCTACTACTACTAATGATATCTTTACCCTGAGTCCTCTATTTATAACCCTTTAATGTCGAATTACAATTAATTTAACCTTCCCACAGCTGCTGTTTTTGAAAAAAAAGAGCATTGATTATTATTAAATAAATAATAAACAGTTCCATTTTGAGATTACTTGTCGAACTAAGCTAATCCAAGCTTTATAGGACTCAGGGTTAGGTTTGTGATTAACAAGTGTAGCAAAATACACCCTAAAAATTAAAAATAACAAGAAAATTTTTAAAGTATTGTTGTAAATGAAAACTATGTATGTAAATTGATGCAAACCATTGAGGAAACTATAAAACTCAAATAGACAAAGGGCCAAGGCCGTATTATATCCTAGAAAAATATGGCTGTATTAAAAAAATTAACAAAAGGCTCATACAGCGACTACTGAAGAGTTAGAAAAAATTTTTAAATTACCCAGCCAAATGCAGCTTAAAGCACTTATTAAGGGCTTGTTCACATGATCGCAAGTCCAGGCTTGATATTTAAGATTTTTTAAGTAGGTGGAGATGCATCACTTACGATGTTATTCTAGCTTCCTCTTCGTTCTCTCCAAAGAGCACATTGTACTTTTATAAATTGGTACTCTGTATGCAGGGCTGGACTGGGAATAAAATTAGTACGGGGAAATCTGATAGTTCGGGCCACTTGAAGGCCCTTACTTATTCACTTATTGTGTTGGGGGGAAAGATGAATAAATTCTGAATTTTATTTATTATTATTCAGTGTAAATTTTATACAGAGTGGGTATTTACTGTGTGGACGAATTGGTTCTGAACTATTTGAGATATTAAAACCACATGGTAATTAATACATGATCATTCGACCTACATTTAAAAATGTTTAGGTACATACAGGGTGATTCAAAATACTGCACAAGCCAAGCCTTCATATATCTAGAGTTTCATTTACCAGCAATAAAAAGATTTTTCAATTTTTCATCTCAAATCACTTTCAGTTGCAATTTAAATTATGACGTAGAAAAAATAATTTGTCCAAAACAAGAAACAGAATAATTTTTTTTTCAATTCCATTAAATTATTACGTAATTTTGAAAGAATAAAATAATGTCGTTATATCAATTGAATTAAATTACAAACACTTAATATAAAGTGCCTAAAAGTGCCAAGGGTGTTTTATTTTATGACAAAGTAGAATTTTTTATTTCCTTATGATTTTGATTTTTCTAAGTAATAAAATTTCTTTTTCTTTTTTATTGCTGTATATATTTTGTTGTCAAATTGGCCGTGTTGAATTATTACATGTATACGTGTTTGGCTACTAAATTATACGTATTATACAGAGGGTGCTCAATAAAAAAAGTCAATTTAAGTTTCTTATAAAATTAATTTTTATAACGTCACGATTGGTACTTATTAGTTTTAATTTAATTTTAAATTTCTTCCTTAAACTAGAAATTCCGACTTTAAACTCAGTTAGCATTCCACGAAGAAATTAATTTGTATAAAGTTTATCAAAGTTTGTTGTAAACTTTTTTCTCTTTATTTGAGTACATGATGTGCGTAATAATTTTCAAAGGAGCGCTTTACACGAGTTTCTAACCTACCTACAACCTTAATATTGTTTTTAATTATACAAGTTAATTAAAAGCGCAGCAAATATGTTGTTAATTTTCAACTTAACTAAGTAAGTATAAAGGTTTTTCTCGACATGAATGGATATTTTTAGACAAAAATTGGTCTAAAAATAGAAGATAAAAAACAATACGGTTTAATCAGAATTTTTTCGACTGTTCTTTCATCTTTAATGGCATTTAATTGAAGAAAACCATCTACGAGTGAGTGCGTTTTCTTTGTTTAACGTTTATCGAACCCCTAACTATTGAGGTTAAGAATATAAAAGAAGGAAAAGTAAATATATGGTTTATAAATGGTTGTATATTAATCAGATCAAAAAATTTTCTTTTTCCCCTCTTCTCGTTAAATATTAACTTCACAATTTAAACTTTGATTTGTTGGACAAGTTATTTGATGCATTGAAATATCTTGAAACCACCTTAAAAGCTTCGATTTACTGGATTTAATAGGGTTAGTCGGACAAAATACTACGAAGCTGATGACTTATCGCTTTAGTAAACCTCCATCAATAGATTTACTTTTTATACAATGAGTTAGGTTTACAAATAAAGAAAATCCATTACTACTAATAACATTTTAAAATTTCCCTCATTTAATAAGTATTTTGTTTGATAAATTGTTCAAACGGAATTTGAAATTGTAAAAGTTGTTTTGTATCGAACAAAAGGGCATAATTTCAGATGAAATTGGAAAACAAAATGAATTAAAAGGGCGTCGTTTTAATAAAAAAACACAATTCACGTAACTTACGACAGGTTAGACAATCAAAATTTTCAAAATTAAATTTTCTTATTTCAAAACGACACCGACGTATGTCATTAGTTTTCATTTTTGAGCAATTCCAATTTTTGATTGTTATTAATTTTGGTTTTCATCTTATTAGTGTTGAGATCAATATAACAAAAACAGAGAGTTTTCACAAAGTACCTGCTGCGTTTCTCTTGGGAGTCTTGAGTACATAGAAGCCGCAGCTCGCTCTATGTAGTCGTATACGTAATATATAAACAATTTCTTTGTTTCCACTATTGTTAAATTTAACATCGATGTTTAACTTGTGAAAGAAGAGCAAATGAAGAACAGCAACATAAACATCTAATCCCACTGATGTTAAAGCTTCGAGTTTTTCCTTCAAAAATTGTTTATTATTGTATATAATAATTGTTTCTTCGTCTGTAAGTAATTAACATGAAAGTTGAAATTTGTATTTTATAAAAAGACAATAAAAAAACTTGGTTTTTCAGCTGAGAATCTCAAAATCTCAAGATTCCACCATAATTACTTTTAATATAATGCTTGAGGGAATAAATTGTTCAAATAAGTAGAGAAAATAACTCTTAACTTTATAGTACGATAACAGTTTTGATACATTATTATCTAAAATGAAATTAAACACAAGGATACAGCTTGGAAATTTCTGCTTTCTTGGTGATGAACTTGGAGGGGCAAATAAAAGAACAAAAAAATGTCAAAACGACTCTTGTAAGCACGGTAAGGTTGCATAAGCCTGAGCCTGAAGCCGGGAACAGAATGAAACTTTAAATTTTTAACTTGGTGATAAAAGCTTCTCGATATTAAAGGATTTTCTTGAGTCTTTTTTTAATCTGTGGCAAAAACCAGCGAGTGAATTTACTCGAAAAACCAAAAATTGAAATTATTCGAGAAACAACCTCTTGTGGAGTTAAGCACATTGGAGCCATCATCTATCAGAAGCTACCACGATCAAAATTTAAACGTCTTAAGCCCGCAACAAACGGTCAAGCTTATAATTCCGAAGATCCGTACAGGCTAAAACTGCACAGGCGGTCTGAATGATATGGCTTGCCTGTGCAAACCCAGGCCTCCCGTAGTAAAAGAATGAGCCTTTGTAGTATGCTTAACTGTGCGATTAAGACATTTAAATTTAAGTGATCGTAGCTAGTGATAGATGATGGCTCTAGTTTGCCCCACATCTTGCACGTAAAGTTACCAAATCTTCTGCTTTTCATCAGGATTTATGAGTCCACGAGTTGCCGCATTGAATAAAAAAATACTCCATAATCTACCAGGAAAGAGTGGTTTGGAATGAATGAATAATCACTGGAATTCGCAAATGTAATTTCCGTCGCATTTTCTCCTATAGGCAACGGTTGCCAACGCTCCCTCCTGATGTCTCATATTCTAAGAGTTGCCGCAAGGGACTAACCTAACAAAATATCAGACGATCCTTTTTACGGACGTTTGCTTGCTTAGACGATCATTATTTCATTTATTTATAACGACTCCAAGTATTCCGCCAGATTTTGTAAGAAAAGCTATCAAAAAAGTTACTTTTAATGAGCCTGAAATACCAGAACAATTGATGGTACTCGAATCTCTTTAGAAGGCTCTACGAATTTCAGAGACAAAAATTGTTTCTAAATATTTCCATTACATACCATTTATAGCCCCTTCAAGTATTATATGCATCCAGATTTTGAAAGAAATGTCAATTAGTTACTTTGAATGAGCCTAAAATGCCAGAACTATTGATGGGGCTCTAATCTCTTTAGAAGCTTCTCCGAATTTCAGAGACCTAAAGTGTTTCCAAATATTTCCATTACATATCATTTATAGCCCCTTCAAGTATATGTCGCCAGATTTTGAAAGAAAGGTCATAAAGTTACACTGAATGAGCCTGAAATGCCAGAACTATAATTGATGGGACTTGAATCTCTTGATAAGGTCTTCTGAATTTCAGAGACCAAAAGTGTTTCCAAATATTTCCATTACTTATCATTGATAAGCCCTTCAAGTATCCCACCAGATTATGCAAGAAATATCAGAAAAGTTACTTTGAGTCTGAAATGCTAGAACTATTGATTGGACTCGAAGCTCTTTACAAGGCCCTCAGAATTTCAGAGACGAAAAGTGTTTCTAAATATTTCCCTTACATATCATTTATAGCCCCTTCAAGTATATGTCGCCAGATTTTTAAAGAAATGTCAATTGGTTACTTTGAACGAGCCTGAAATGCCAGAGCTACAACTGATGCGACGACTCGAAGCTCTTTACAAGGCCCTCAGAATTTCAGAGACGAAAAGTGTTTCTAAATATTACCCTTACATATCATTTATAGCCCCTTCAAGTATATGTCGCCAGATTTTGAAAGAAATGTCAATTAGTTACTTTGAACGAGCCTGAAATGCCAGAGCTACAACTGATGGGACTCGAAACATTTTAGAAGACCCTCAGAATTTCAGAGACGAAAAGTGTTTCTAAACATTTCCCTTACATATCATTTATAGCCCCTTCAAGTTTATGTCGCCAGATTTTGAAAGAAATGTCAATTAGTTACTTTGAACGAGCCTGAAATGCCAGAGCTACAACTGATGCGACGACTCGAAGCTCTTTATTGAGCTTCAGCTCAGAATTTCAGAGACGAAAAGTGTTTCTAAATATTTCCCTTACATATCATTTATAGCCCCTTCAAGTATATGTCGCCAGATTTTTAAAGAAATGTCAATTAGTTACTTTGAACGAGCCTGAAATGCCAGAGCTACAACTGATGGGACTCGAAACATTTTAGAAGACCCTCCGAATTTCAGAGACGAAAAGTGTTTCTAAACATTTCCCTTACATATCATTTATAGCCCCTTCAAGTATATGTCGCCAGACTTTGAAAGAAATGTCAATTAGTTACTTTGAACGAGCCTGAAATGCCAGAGCTACAACTGATGGGACTCGAAACATTTTAGAGGACCCTCAGAATTTCAGAGACGAAAAGTGTTTCTAAACATTTCCCTTACATATCATTTATAGCCCCTTCAAGTATATGTCGCCAGATTTTGAAAGAAATGTCAATTAGTTACTTTGAACGAGCCTGAAATGCCAGAGCTACAACTGATGGGACTCGAAACATTTTAGAAGACCCTCAGAATTTCAGAGGCGAAAAGTGTTTCTAAACATTTCCCTTACATATCATTTATAGCCCCTTCAAGTATATGTCGCCAGACTTTGAAAGAAATGTCAATTAGTTACTTTGAACGAGCCTGAAATGCCAGAGCTCCAACTGATGGGACTCGAAACATTTTAGAAGACCCTCAGAATTTCAGAGACGAAAAGTGTTTCTAAACATTTCCCTTACATATCATTTATAGCCCTTTCAAGTATATGTCGCCAGATTTTGAAAGAAATGTCAATTAGTTACTTTGAACGAGCCTGAAATGCCAGAGCTACAACTGATGCGACTCGAAACATTTTAGAAGACCCTCAGAATTTCAGAGACGAAAAGTGCTTCTAAACATTTCCCTTACATATCATTTATAGCCCCTTCAAGTATATGTCGCCAGATTTTGAAAGAAATGTCAATTAGTTACTTTGAACGAGCCTGAAATGCCAGAGCTACAACTGATGGGACTCGAAACATTTTAGAAGACCCTCAGAATTTCAGAGACGAAAAGTGTTTCTAAACATTTCCCTTACATCATTTATAGCCCCTTCAAGTATATGTCGCCAGATTTTGAATGAAAAGTCATAAAGTTACTTTGAATGAGCCTGAAATGCCAGAACTATTGATGGGGCTCGAATCTCTTTAAAAGACTCTCCGAATTTCAGAGACCTAAAGTGTTTCCAAATATTTCCATTGCATATCATATATGCAATGCATATATCATTTATAGCCCCTTCAAGTATATGTCGCCATAATTTGAAAGAAATATCAATTAGTTACTTTGAACGAGCCTGAAATGCCAGAGCTACAACTGATGGGACTCGAAACTTTTTAGAAGACCCTCAGAATTTCAGAGACGAAAAGTGTTTCTAAACATTTCCCTTACATATCATTTCTAGCCCCTACAAGTATATGTCGCCAGATTTTGAAAGAAAAGTCATAAATTTACTTAGAATGAGCCTGAAATGCCAAAACTATAATTGATGGAACTCGAAGCTCTTTATAAGGTCTTTTGAATTTCAGAGACCAACAGCGTTTCCAAATATGTCTTTTACTTATCACTGATAACCCCTTCAAGTACCCCCTCAGATCTTAAAAGATATATCCCAAAGTTATTTTGAATGAGCCTAAAATGCTAGAACCATTGATACGAATAAAAGAAAATCGAATCTCTTTAGGACACCATTTTTACGAAACTGTTGAGTTATAAACATTTTTAAAAATCCTAGTCAATTCTCTATTTCTACCAGGCATTTTTAAACACCTGTAACTTTTAAATTAAAATTTTATCAAAAACGTTTAAAATGAAATAAACGTGGAAATTTAACATTAATATATTTCCACCTGTTGCAACCTTCATGTTGTGGAATTTTACATATTGGTAAGTTGCAGTCTTGGGCTAAACGTATGCGAGTGGTTCAAATAAATTTTCTTAAAGTACGTACGTGTACAAGTTTGTATAGTGGAAATTCTCAATGAACGTGTATCCGTATACCTACTTGTAGAGTTTTGTAATTTGAAACCCTTCTTTAACCAAAAACACACTTGAATTGTATCAATTAAAAACAAAATTGTAATGAAATTAAAAATGTTTCATACTTTGCCTCAACGATGTACACTATAAACCTTTTTTTAGAGGGGAAAACTCGAATTACTAAAGGACAAACATTTTTTATGCATGTAAATTTCTGTTAAAGCTCGTTTTAACTACAAAGGGTCATTTTTGTGCCATAAACAAACAATTTACTTTGACCACGTACATTTTAAAATCTTCTAAAAAACCACACTAAAAATTCTTTCTCAAAAAATGAATTCAATTGTTTTCTACACCGGTACACAATAGCTCGATTTAAGGGTGGGCCGACGTTTTAGTTTATTTATTTATTCTGAATTTCCTTAAGAGTCGGTAACCAAGATTACGCCACTTTTGAAGGTAGAAATGTGAAGGTCTAGTAGAGCCAAGACAGTGCCTTTACAAATAAACGATTATTACAATATACAGTGCACTGTTTCAGGACTTAACAGTGCCATAAGGATGTGTTGGTAAATTGAAAATGTCATACGAACGTAAAAAAAGTAAAAAACAGAATTTTTAAGTTTAAGATTTATGGATTTAAAGAGTGCATCTAGTTCCTTTATCACTGACGGTACCTTACCCTACGGCTTAACCCCTTGATTACTACCCCTGGAAACTCCTGAAGGGTCTAGTGTTGGCAGGAAAATCGCATATTAGCGATGTTTTGCTTAGTCCAAGGACATTTTAAATAATTGCGCTTCTTATAATATATCTTATAGTTCTTCAATGAGCATCTGTTGCTAATCATGTCCTCAGGAGTTGGTGGACCAACCAACTAGGTAGTATTAATTTCCGACTTCGTAATGATCTAGTTTACTGGCCTTGTTGAGGTACAGACTCGCCGAGGTTTCTGATACAGGCCTCGAAGCCTCATATTTCGAGGGTCTAACTAAGGTTTTCGAGAATTGATAAAATAAAACTTTTAAGGTAACCTACCCCTGTATAAAAATATGACTTATAACCCATATAACTTGTAAAATATCAATCGTAGAGGTACAGATTTTTGAAACTTCATACCTTGGCTTTAGTACTACTTATTCTTGGTATTATCTCAAAAATCAAACTTTTGTAGTTAACGTTGTTTAACTCTAAGCCCTCGATTTATAGATATAATATTAGACGCAGAGACTTATGGTGCAGATATGATGACCTTAGTTAATTGGTGTTGTGGTAGCAGTTTTTAAACAGAATAAATTAAAACTTTTGAAACATTATTAAAAATTTAAGAACATAGGGGAACGAGTAAGCTATGAAAACAACCATCCACATAATTTTGTACGTTATACATTGTTAACGTGGAAAAACAAAGAAGTTCTTAATAATCGTTGATTTTCATTAGTATTCTACATCTAAAAAATAGCTTTAGGGGCAATAACATAATAAACAAAATTAACAAAGGTTTGTTTGAGTAGAGAAAATATACGAATTCAAAGAAGTAAACTACAATGGGAAAATCGAGATAACAATATTTAACAGTTAATTTAGACACGATTAATTTTAATCTTTATACACAGCGTTGACAAATCAAAGGTTTAATTCAATTATTAATGTTAATTTACTTCAATTTCAATAAGTTGTTTTAAAGTTGAATTATCAAAGCTATTACGCGGGTCTAATTTAGACGATTACATCCTATTATGTGTAATTATCTAAATCGCTTAATATAAATATCATCTGTAAAAGCCACCTATTAACGCAAATTCTAATTCATTTTAAAGGAACTGTATGCAATTAATTTTTGTTAAATTTAATCATCTGTCCCAGATTTAAATAAACCCTTTTAACATCCCCAAATTAATGATACAAAAGTTTCTCTTGTAATACACGAAAACGTTCGACTTTTAGTAAATTTAGTAGGGTTTCGTTAATACGTAAAATTGAAATTTTGACTTTTAAGCTAGGCCTCGTCCTAAAACAGCCCGGTATATTTTACACATCAACAAGTTTTTAAGGTTTAAGTCTCTTAAAATAGTTGGAAAGGGCAAGAAAGCCATCTTTGGAAAGCTTTGGAGCCTTTGGAAAATAATGATGATGTCTAACAAAGGTATACCTACTAATAAGGAGGTATAAAACTCCAATTTAAAGAAATATGAAGCTACTAAAGGCTACAATGGGCTATTATGAGCCCAGTACCAACAGTTTTGTTAATTGGCAAATCCTGAGAGATGAGTTTCATCCTAGAAACAAAATGCAATAAAATAACAATAAATTTTTTTTTGTGTGAATTTAATTTCCACCACCACTTGGATTTTCCACATCGGGTGAAAATGTTTATCAAAGCCACGTCCTTAATAATTTATAACAAGTTGACGTCTATGATTATCCTTACCTTGCTGCGTCTTTATTACAAACATCAAACATAACAGTATCTCATAATAGCATACGATGACATCCTGTTTATTGGGTTCCTGCTATTTAATTAATTAACAGGATGTGTGTTACTGACTACGCAATTATAATACGTCACTGTGTGTAACTACATTTCATTTAATTAGTTGGCCACTTAATTGAAAATATATAAATAAAAAAAGTGATGGCGGTCAATTTGTTTAGTGTTAAGAGTTAACGAATGACATTGGTCCTTAATTGATATTCCTAGCCACAAAACTATTTTAAACGTATACAATTACTAAAAATAATTAATTTAACATTTACCCTCGTATAAAAGATGGGAATAGCGAATTGATCGTTTATTGCTACCTATTTAAGGAGGTTCAGGCATGATTTAAAAAATGTCAGAATCTTTTCAAATTTTAATATGGTGTTTTTGAATGTGTTAGACGTCTACTGTTAAAATTTCAACATAGGTTTCCAGGAGTTTGGCGGAGAAATTAAGCTCCAAAAATTGAACTTTTAACATAGACTGTATAGAAGTTTATACATTTTTTACTCTTCGATCTTCAAAAAATCAGTTTTCAAAATGTCAGAAATGTAAAAAAAACATTTCAATTTATAGTTTAATAACGGAGGAAAACGATGAGACCAAAATAAAGGTACCTTACCAGGAATATAAGAACTCTATTCATTATTTAAGGAATAAAATTTCAGTATTTTTCGTAAATAAAAGACGATGTGAGTAAATCATGGCAACGCCGTTTTAAACGTGATATTACCGCGAAATGTCAATTTAAATTGTAAACTTCATGTAAACCTTTAGATAGTTGGAAGCTAGTTATTGTGTTAATTAAATGATATTTTAAAACAGCAAATATAATTTATATTATTTAACAAATGAAATACGTAAGTCTTTTAATCTATTTAACCATATTTGACCAACAAAACTTATAAATATTATTAACCTATAAAAATTGACAAATCACAAAGTTTGAACATGCAAAATCATACTTTGGTAATTTCCTGCCTCCGTAATTGATTTAGGGAAAAATGCTTTAAATAAAAGTTGTAGAGCATAAAATTCTACATCTAAATCTATAAAAATTAATTTTGCAAGCCCTATTATAGTAGAAAATTAGATGTAAAAATGGCAAAAATTACTTCAAATTAGCAACAGCCATGGGTTTTGATAAACAACTTCTAAGGTTTTATTAAGGCCAGTATTATAAAGCCTAGTCAACCAAAGGTTGACTCAATCGCAGGTTGACATTATAAATAAACGTCAATTTCACTATTTTGTCTAATTATGTCAAACTGAAATGACAATTAATCTTAGTTTGACTTTCAACTTCAGGTTCAAGGTAGGTTCAACCTACATTTATAATACTGGCCTTTAGTGAAATGACAGTTAAAAATTAAGGTTTTTAACTAATTGTTGTCCACCCTCTGGGGCAGCTAGAGCTACCTCAGCCATCTATCTATCTCTAGGCTACCTCTAGCCCTCAATGTAATGAAGCACTTTCCACCTCGATATGTACTTAATAGACTATTACAATACAATAAATTATTACCTCTAAATCTAAACAAGAAGTGGTTTTCGCTAAAAACCATGACACAGTTTAATATTTATTTTAAAATTAAAATTAATCTATTGGAAAAATTAAAACAAAACTCTATTAAAATTTAAAAAAAATTAACATTTTAATAAAGTTTCGCGTTCTAATTTTATTCTAAATTTATAAAATGTTAAGCAAAATATGTGTAAAAAATTTTTCCTTTTAAAACTTTATACAGTAGCTTTAGCTACTTAATGTTTCAACTTTATACTTTACTTATCCACTTTAGTAAACTTTAAAAAAGTTTACTTCGCAATGTGTTTAAAACCGTTTCTAAATTTGATGAGAAACCTGGCCTAAACATTCGCCTTGACAATATAAAACGAGCAAAGTTTAAAAATTATAATAATTAAGTTACATTTTAACTTAATAATAAATTCAACTTGGAAAGAAACAATGCTAAATATGAAGGGTTTTGTTTTTAAACAATAATAAAATATAGTTGGAATTTAAATAACTGTTTTTCTTTTAATTTATCAGTTATTTTTCATATTTAGATGTTGAGAAAGTTCTCAATAATTCTGCAAAGTAGTAACATACATTACAATGTAAGTTTGGAAAAGGATTGGCTGCAAAAAGAGGATGAATTTGGATCGAATAATTTTGCAATAACCCTTTCCAAACGTCTACTGGATAATATTTTTATCTACTTTCATGGAATAAGCAAGAAATTAATTTAAAAATTTGAATTTCTGACGTTTGATTGTTGAAAACTAATTGTCAAATTCTTTGTTTATTTTTTTAAATATGTAATTGTGTATTTGTCATTTTCGTACGTCAAAGTTCATTATAACACTGTCTTGTAATATTAACAGTACTTAGAGCCGTAATTATAAACGATAAATAAAGTTTATCTCGAGAATAAAATTTATCTTTTTAGACATTCCAACGTAGCACCGTTACAATGTCCAAGTTTGACGGTTGAATATAAATATTAAAATTTTTTGTTAAGTTCTTTTTGTGTTGTGTTTATATTCAAAAGTCAAACTTTGACATTGTAACGTTGCTATGTTGCCATGTCTAAAAAGGATAAATTTTATTCTCGAGATTAACTTTATTTGTCGTTTATAATCATGGTTCTTAACAAAATAAATGAAAAATAGAGCGTTGTTTTAAGAATTTCAAATTAAAAAAAAACAAATGCAAGTAACCATGACAACGATCACAGCCATTCTAATGCTTTGACAATAATGATAAAAAATCATTGGGATATTTCCAAACACATTTTTAGGTTGTAGTAGCATTATGATTGATAATGTACATCTTCATAGAAAAGTGTCTGTGACTTTACTGGCAAAGCTTCCCGACTTCCTCTATGCAAGTTCACATTTTCCGCTTTAGATACAAAAATCACAATATTTCAATCAAAAAAGTTATAGGCGCCTATAAGAAAATAAAAAGTAGATCGCAGCGACGTTTAGCGTTTTATTTAATAGCTTGAATTTAAGGGTCGTTAAAAAGATTTTTTTGAAGTCATAAAACTTTTTTTTTAACCGTATTTTTATACTGATAAGCTATCAATACGTTATGTTATCACTAATAAAGAGAGCATAAAAATTAACGATTTTCAGTTTTTTTAAATTTCTCTAAAACTGCTCAATATTTTTCGAAGCTGGTCTAAACATGCAACTGTTGTGGTAATTTAATTCAATGTCTTATTGGGCTTTTAAAGGGGCTCTAAAGGGGCATTCATTATGGTTAAAGGTAACAAAAAGTTTCACCTACTACGGAAGTTGTAGTATCTCTCTGATCCTGCTCGTTAGGATCTATGCAGAGGCTTGCGCACGAGCTGAAACTCTACCTTTTCGAGGTCCAAATGAGAAGTTTGTACACCCAGCACTCACAGTAATGCAAGCGAGTTGACTAACAGGTGCTTTGAAAGAAGAATTTCAGGAACATTTCAATCAGCACATTTTATGATCAATCATCTTGGATAGTGGCAATCGGGAATAGGTGACCAATAATTATTAGCATCACTCGAGAAATCATATGAAAAGTCAGAAGAAGAGAAAATATATTTTAGAGTCCCTTCTCTAACACCTAAAGATGGATAGAAAGGAAATTTGTCTGAAAATTAGACATTACAGTGTCCAAACGAATATTTCTCGAAACAGTGTTTTTAATCTTTGGATACGAAATCAGCATTTGATTGAAAATATAAATTTGTATTATGTATATTCCATCAATTCTATGCAGGTCAACCAACAATTATACGAACAATTGCAACTTTGTTGTTTAAAATAATAATTTGTAATTGAAATTGTTCACAAAATATTATTCCAATTTAATTACTTGACTTATTGTATGTATTGGTTCTCTCATGCATTTATTTCCAAACCTAAACCAACCTATTAATGTTTTTAGCTGTAAAATACATTTTACTATTTCAAAGTGTTTACAAAGTCATGGTTAGTAAGAAATTTTTAAGTTCTAAAATGAGTTATACTATTTGTCCACAAATGTAGACAATTGTGTCATTTACAGAATGAAGACTAGATTACATCGAGATTTTTCGGTACAGCATTATGAACAATCGTTTGTAGTCGGATCCACTTCTACTACTAAGCTTCTGTCAAATTATCTAGAGAAAGTTAGCAAAAGCTTGTGAACACATATTAGGAATGAGCCACTCTCTATAATTGTGGAATTGGGATATAAGTATGCACTGTTTATGACGTATTTAGGAACACTGGTGGCCTTTCTTACCAAGTTATCTATGAGTCGGAAGAATTTGTCGGAGATAAGTGGAAGTTTTGAAAACTTGGAGCAACATGAGATGTGAAATGATAACATAAGTGATTGTAGATAAAGATTTTCAAACAACGTTTATTATTAGAATTGTTTACCACTTCGTAGCTCATAGCGTTTTTAAAAACGCATGGTGGGAAATAAAAGAAAGAACGAGAAAAACTAGCAAAGCTTAACGCTATGTAGGTACTGACTCAGCCTCACATTTAATGGTCACCCTGGCTATACGTTTAGCACGAATTATGGATGTAACCATCATAACATCTCCTACTTAAATTGAGGGGTAATTTTATTTTGCCAACAAGTAGTAAATCAACAACCTCCCCTTCTGTCCTTTTGTCGTTGATGACTAATAACAATAACCACCCTGGCGTATAGTCAGGGTGGCCAATAATTGTGAGGCTGACTGTACAACCAGTTGTTTAAACGGTGAAGATATCTAATCTTCATTAGCTGACCATTCTAATCCACAATGAACAGATTGAAAAGGACCATCTGAGATATTGTACCGGAATTTCTCGACTGTAATTTTATGATAACACCCCTTAGTTATTTAATCGGAAAATCGGAGGTTATAAAACAGTAAAACAATCTTGAAAGAGCCTACAATAATTTAAAGAAAAAGGTGCAAGATAAGGGTTTACTAAGCTGGTTCGTTCCTTACTGTTTTCAGAATCTTACTGATAGAAGCGTCGTAAAAGGCGTAAAACTAAATCGCAGATATACATAAAATAAAAATAATATGTGCGCGTACAATATGAATATAATAAAAAAAAATAAAATTATTGCTTAAAATTCACAGCTGAAAACCGAACAACCCTGAAACTTAAAACGTAAGAAAGTAGATGTGAGAGGTCGACGAAAAGTGAAACGCTTAAAAGACGCTGTATAGTAGTAATAAAAATTGTTAGAGGTAGAAAAAAGTTCAAAATTGGAGTGTAATAAATATTTTTAATCGCGCGTCATTGAATTTTGAAAATTTCCTCAAACAGACAACTCCTTTAGGGCATTTCCGGTACACCAAGTTCCATTTTCAACAGACTGTCCCACATATTATCATAAAGGAAATCCCTAAAGCTGTTGAAATTAATCCTTTGTGATCTAAGCTGTGTGTTTGTATTTTAGAAAAAATATTATAATTATACTCGACTAGTTTGTTGAAATAGAAAATCTTTTCTCCCTCTCTCTCTCATAGTAAGCATCCAACTCAGTTTGTTGTGTTGGACAACTTTTCGTTATTTTTAAAATAAACAAAAATCAGCGTATGTTTTCATATCAACAGAAGATTGATGATGGTATATAATGTTCAATGTTACTACAATTTTACAAGACAAGTAAAAAAAGAGAAAAGTGATAAAACGCATTATTGCCGGAAAGAACTGCTGTTATAAACAACGTCATTGAAATAGTGAAAAGCTGTTTGAAAATAACTCTCAAACATCTATTACAATATTTCAAGTTGAAAAAATGAATTATGTGGTATCTTTAGAGAGCTGAATTGTTCAAATATTGTTTTTTTAAAACGTGTCATATACAGGGAAGAGTCACTATGTCTAGTGATATTGACGTAGAACTCATTTTTGACACCTTGCATTTATTACAATCGGATCGATCGATGAAATTCAGATAGCTCGGACAAAATTCGTTATGTCAGTGCGTAAACTACATAGTTGGATTTTTTAGTTGAATGTCTTTGGAGTAGTTAGGAGGTAAAAATATTAAAAGTCCCCGCCCCTAGTTATATGGCTAAGGCTCAGTATTATAAACGAAGGTTGAAACTCAACCTATGCATGAAACTCAACCTAAGGTTAGCTGTCATTTTAGTTTAACATAATTGGACATAATAGCGAAACTGACGTTTATTTCTAATTTCAACCTTCGGTTGAGTCAACCTTGAGTCAGGCTTTATAATACTGGCCCTAAGGGAAGGATGGAGGAGGAACGGTTCAGTTTTTGAGGTTTTCGCTTATATCTCAAAAATGGTGGGTCCTAAGGAAAAAATTACTCTTAGCAAAATGAAAGCTTATTAAATTTCTTACAAAATTATTTCTATTAATTTTTTCTCTATTCCTTATAGTTTTTTAAATATTTGCTTACAAAAAATTTCTAATTACTATAACTCCGTTCCTATTAAAGATAAATAATAGTCACGGAAATTTAATACTCTACAACTTCTTTTCTGAAAAATTTTGCTAAAAAGCTGAGTTGTTAAAGGCAAAAGTGTGACGAAAAACGTGAGGCACAATTTTATTTTCATACATTAACGATCTTTGCAGATGAATATTTCGAAAACTATAAGGAATGGAGAAAAAAATCAATAGAAACAATCTTGTAGGAAATTTGATAAGCCTTCATTTTGCTCTATATAATTTTTCCCTAGAACCTACCGTTTTCGAAATATAAACGAAAACTCCCAAAAACTGAACCCCCGTCCCTCCCCCAGCCATATGTATAGCTAGGACCGGAGATGTTTAGTATATTGACCTCCTAACTATTACAAACACATTTCTGAAGAAACAATTCCACCTTCTTCCATGTCCTCCGTAAATCCTTTGTTGACTAGAAAACTGAATAAATTCAACTCTTTTTGGTGCTATCATCTAACTGTTTTTATGCAGGTAGAGTGGTATTTACAGCAAAAATGATGAAAAAAAGGGTTGCGCTCCCTGCTCCTCTAATATTATACATCGTGCACTCAACACGTAAATAAGTGGTCTTATAAGCCTACAGTTAAGGAGTAGTGCGCTAACTACACGAGATGCGGTCAGGATGAATCGGGGTGCGATTCTAGTTGAAGTCAGCAAATTTTTAGGAAGACAGTGGCAAGCCATAGAGTTACCAGTCTAGTAAGTTTTCCAAACGGAGGTTCTACACAAAGAGGGGAACCGCTTAGAGTTCGTACAGGTACGAAAGAGTACACCTCGTGACGTCATCTCCGCAGTTTTGTCTCTATAATATCTGTCAGTGGCGTATGAACGACTTTTTAAACTAAAGAACTTATTCGACTACAAAACACGAAAGCTGCCACTGCTTAATTTGATTGTAAAATGAGCTCTATTCGCCGGAATTGTTAAAATTCGTATCTACCAATTTTGACAGCTGGCATCTTTCGTACTTGTATGAACTCTACGTCTGAATACGGATATGGCGCTACAAAGAAGAAGAAGGATATTTATTGATGATGAAGAAGAAGAAAGAAGAAAAAGACCAAAGATACAGGGAGGGGTTAAATATTGCGAAATTTGACAATTGTAATTGCAGTGCGACCAATGTATGAGGAATTAATCATAGTATAAGTATACATAGCATACCATTGCGCAGGTTTTGTAACGTCGTGGTGACGTCAGAAGGGGTTAACACGACTTGTTAAAATTACCTGCACGTACTTGTACTCAACACTGCAATAAACGCGACATGTTTGCACCTGCATACGTTTGTGCTGACCCGTCCTGACGTCATGCGCGGCCTAGTAGGTACGCTTTTCGTACACCAGAATGGCATACTATGTAATACTTATTATAAGTATTATAAGTAACTTATAATATGTGAATACTTGGGGATAAGTGAAGCACATAGGGGGGTGGGTCAGACTTAGATGCTCGAGAATCTTTAAAACAGGCCTGCAGGCTGCAAGTGGACAACTTAAAATAAAAATGCATTTTAGAAGCGGTCACGGTCCACCGATGGACGTTTTCCCACCTCTGGTTTAGAATGATTACGAGAATCGTAATTTTTGTATATTTCAATTCAAATAACTTTTGTGTGCTTTCGATAAATGGAAAAAAATGTAAATTTTTCGCATTAATTCTTTTTTCAATCACGAGCTTTTTGTGACTATAAAAATCTTAAATGTCTTGTATTATTTGCTCGTCAAAACTAAATTTGAAATCAAATGGGCTATTTGTATACGTAAGGTTTTATTACAAAAACCATTTGACTTAAATTGCATTGTTTAAAATTCAAAGTCGATAGTCATTTATTTAAAATTTATACAGGGTAAACTTCAAGAGCTGTATTCCAATACTATTTGTTATAGGCTTTAGGAAATCAAGCTGTTTCAATTAAATCAATATAGCTAAATAGAGTTAATTGATTTTATTTTCTTTTTTCAAGTTGAAAATTTATTTTTAACTCGTTTAAACTGGTCAAGTGAGAAAATCGTTAATCTTGTGATGTATGGTTGAAAGCGTTTCAATCAAATTTGTGAGATCTCGCCATTGTTTTCTCCACAATGGTTTAGTTTGAAGCAGCGAGGAATTATTCTACAAATTAATCTCCAACATATTAAACTATTAAAGTAATTTACCATCTATTTTGTTTAAATAACTGAAATATGTTGGCTATTATTTCGGAGTAGCGAGTTCAATTTTTATTATTGTGAGTTTAAGTAAATTGATGAAACGATTAACAACTTGCTTATTACGTTCGTTATTCACTAAATGGGCTTTATACACGAGGAATAAATCTTATTACTTTAATTTGAGACGAAAGTAAGTTATAAGAATATTTGCAACCGTTCGCACAAGTTTAGAACTCTGGTATTACTGGTATTTAATGCAGGAGTAGTAAAAGAGGGAAGTGGAAGTTATTTCCTCCAAATATGAAAACTATGGCAAACAATAACCTAAAATTTATTTATAAATTAATACTACGGTTAGGGTTCTTTCAACTCAATGAAATAATGAAAGGCTTTTCAAAAAAAAACTGAAACAGCAGGAATTTTATTAAAAAATTTGGCCAGAATTAAAATCGTTGTGGAGAACTATCGAAATACTCTGAGTATCTGGGATGTAATTAAGATTCCATGTACCATCGAGACATTCAAGACATTCGAAATAAACTGCAAAAGTATCAGCACACAGTAGGCGGCGTTTAAAGGCTGTCCTTTCTTCCCGGATAACAAATGAACAAAGTGAGGGGTAAAATAGTTTTTATAAATTCAACTAGCTACAAGACACTATCTAACTCCATTTTTTTAACTGCAATGGGGGTCATGTCACCCCTCATTTGAAAGGTATTTAAATTTTTTATACAGTCGATTTGGAAAATTGAAAATCCGATTGTCTATTTTCTACTTATGAGAATTTTAATTAATAGATTCTATAAAGAATAACTCAGTCCAAGTGTACGAGGAAATTTCCAATAGCATTTTGTACTGACAGAAGGTTTAGGGTGAAGATCTTCAACAACGTATTTGACAGTTTACGTAAAATTATTTATTATTTATAAAAAATGTAAAGGAGTTGCTAAAGATTTTGTTGAAAATGTCCATCTCAATCCATCTCAGCTCACGATTTGTAAGCCTAGTTGATTATTTACCGTAAAAATGACACTCCTACTCCGACTTTATTTTAAATAATTTTTTCTATTTTAGTACACAGTACACATGCACAGTATCGTAAGAAGCTCTTTTACCGTACTGTTTCTGGAGAATTTTTATCTGCTAAGTTCGCGTCAGGTTGAACTGACGTTTAACAAATGTTGTAATACCGGAAACCGGGTGTTGCATTACTTCTGCTTTTAGCTGAAGGCTCATGGTAAACAAAATAATAAAAAAAAATTAATGAATTAAATTTATCAATTAACACGGACAAAAATTATACAAGGAGAATCACAAAAAGAAAATTGACAAATTACGCGCTCCCGTTCACTACGATGGTGAAACGAGAAGTCCCTTATCAAAATGAAGTGGGAGCTTTTATGGGAAATCCGACGACCAACTCGGATTCACTTGACAACCAATAGGAACGCTGTAACTTGAATTTTACACAAGGAGGATTATCACTGAAAAAGTTATTTTAATAATTAAATTACTAAGTTTTTAATTAAAGGGCGAGCGATGGTAACACTTAGCTCATTGAACAGCACAAAAATATCAAGCACGTCCGTACAAAATTTATAATTATCAATTAAAATTCAAAGTAATTACTAAAAATTAATTAAGGGCTGGCAAATATTTAGGGGTGCTAATTAATACTGCGGTAAAAATAAAAAAACACTTATCAGCTCCAATAACAAGTTTTGCTACTACAGGTGGTTGTAAATGAATTTAAAAGTTTTCAATCCTATAATTAAAAACCATTAGATAACGAAATACTTAATTGATAAGACTTAAATAATTTTTATAGAGTTAAAAATGAGTTAAGAATTAAATTAAAAATTAAACGGAAGCTGTTATGGTTGCAGAGTTATAGGGAAATCAGCTGTTATCACTGATAACGCTGTTAGTAAAATAGGGAATATTAAAATTTAGTAATTTGGGTCAAATCTTGATGAGATTGGACTCAATTGAAAGAGCTTGAAGAGCTGAACAAGGGAATGTATAAATTATCTCCATTTTTGAGATAGGACTCATGAGAAGGACGCTGTAATACTGTACCAGTATTGGGTCCAGCATCCGGATAAAATTCTACATCGTTACAATGTCAAATACATGTATCTTCAAATGTGTTTTTTCGGTTCGACTTCAACTTCAACTAAACTTCAAATTATGCTTTTACAACATTTTTGAGCATTGTTATTATTTTTTACATAATTTAGAGAAGAGAAAATAAGTAATTATGTAAATTATATCAATAATAGATGATATAATACAGCGACATCTATGAATGATAGAAGCATATGTTACGTGACAAACATTGAATAAAGAAATACCCCGTATTCTACCAGGAAAGAGCCATTTAGCTAATAATATAGATCGCAATGGTAGAGTAAATATAGAGATTTCGGGTCAATTTCTTCAGTAGAAATGGTTACTTATACTTCCACTTGTAAGGAAAGATCATAACAGTCAATGATAATGTAAACTCGACGAAATGAATGAGTAATCCATGGACTTCTAAAATGTCATTTCCGTCGCATTTTCTCTTAAAGGCAGCGGTTGCTAACCCTCCTTCCGGATGTTTTATGTTCTAATGTGACAGATGTCATTTAAATTTTAATAAAATGTAGAAATAGAAAAAATAATATAAATAATGCATTTCATAAGGCTTGTTAACGTACTTGTCCTTTAGAAAGCTCGCCGCAAGACGCTCTTTTTTTAAACTTGAACTCGTACGTTAAGAAGGTGCATTATGGAACTAGTTCTTTAATATACTATTTTTATACTAGTATATTATTTTATAAGCAGTACAAGAAACATTTATAGTGCCAAGGCTTTGATAAAAGATCTATTTCCAACGAGAAATGATTGAAGCCTAACATTCCACCTATATTATTGTTTATGTCAAATAAGCATTCTTAATTATAGATTCAAATTCGAGCTGTCTACATACAGGTAAATGCTTTTATGAACTGTTCGTGTTCATCACCTTTGTGACGATGAAGCAAATATTTCATTAAACCGTTTAACGCCCTACTCACACTAAAGACTAAGTAAATAAGCGCCTGAATTAGTTATATCTATGACAATTTGTATTTTCGAATCAATTCAATTTCGAGTGATCTAAATTTTAATAGATTCAATAAAGCTATGGAATGTTCATATAATTATTAGTTTCGGTTTAATTGTAAATTCTCCAATTACCTACGTACCTGAAATTTAATTGTACGAGTATATCATTGTGTACCTTTTTATTTATTTATTATTTTATATCCACGCATTATATTCGAACTGATGGATCAATATTAATTTCACGTTTCAGATAATTCGGATAAAAATTAGAAAACTTTTTTAGGGTCTATCGTTGCTGAATAAACACAACATTAACTAAGTTAGCTGTTAAATAAAATTTTTCTTTTATTTTATCAACACAGCGTGGATATTATCTAATTTAGTTCTTGTTAGTTTTTGGTTCATTAATCCAGATTGTCGCTAAATGCGGGTGGATAAACACAATCAATCCGGATTATCGATGGATTACTATAAATGGCTATTTAAGTAACATCATAATTAACTACTTTTTCTTTATTTTTTTCGAAATAACTCAAAAATTAATTTTTGAGATTTGTTGCGATAGTTTGAATGGTCGTCTAATTTACAACTTTTTCTCCATTTAACCGAATTTAGATCTTACCATTCTAAGATCCCCATGCATTATTATCCTGGACATTTCCACTAATAATAATAACTAAGATGGTGGTCTTAACCCATGTCTCGTAGGACACATTACACTATGGTTAATTTGACCTACATTAAAGTAACCTGAATTTTCTACCTTCAATTTTTTTTAATTTCCTTAAAACAATTTTCATTGTCATTAATTTGAAATAAAATCTAAAAATTACAACATTCGTAACATTACATAACAAAAAAAGAACAGCTTACATAAAAAGTAAAAAAAAAGCATAAATAATACCCGAATTAAATTTATAAAAATTATGAGGGTATACGAAAATGTAATTGCATGTAAAAAATGCGGGTTACTTTATTTATAATAACCATATTATATAATATTTCGAGTCATGAGTTTTTTTCAGTTTCAACAAATGTAAAAGTATAATTAAAAAAAAGAACTAAAGCCACTTGTTACTTAAACTTTACAAAGATATATGATACAATAAAAGTAGATATACCTAATTGTTGGTTTTCCACATGATCCTAATGGATGTTTTGATATCTAAATGCTTTCCAAACTTTATTATTTTCCACCATGTTTATTATCAAGACCTTATTCCTCTTGATATCATATTAACAATAATGGAACATGAAATTTTTAATACAAAAAAAAAGAAAATTATAGTTTTCCACAAGCTGATGGTTTTATTTGTGTCAAACTATGACAAATAGTTTGAGGATATGAGAAAGGGTAGTACACGAGATAAAAAAATATAGCTATGAGTGACACTAGCGATAAAAATAACACCTAACCTCTTTAAAGCTTTTCTCGGTTCATTCATGATTTCCCCCTTTTCAGTTTAGTCATTGATGAGCGAAAAGTGACGTTTCCTTCGTTCAATAAACCACCCTCTTTTTACCTCTTTTTAAACCACATTTAAAACATTTTTATTGTTTTCATAGACTTTAAATACTCGGAAGAAAATCGAAAAGTTTACTGTTTAAAAGCGTGGAAATTTTTTTTTCCAAATTAAAACGAAAAATAAAAGTTAACGAAAAACCTTTATTTATTCTTTTTAATTAACTCATCGAGTATACAAAGTTTCAATCTTTTTTAGGGAAAAAAATTAATTCAAAATACTTGATTATGGTCAAAAGCGTACACAACATGCGGGTATTGTTTGATCAAACCTTTTTTTCTTTGTCTGCCTCTTTCTACTTTACAGTTGATTTTAAATTAGATTTAACAAAAACGTCCTATGTAAATAAAAATACAGTTCTTTGCAATTGATTTTAACAAACAGAATCGTTAATGAATAAGCCGAATCAGAGGGTTCGATACAGGTATAATTTATTTTAAATTCGCCGTAGATGTGCCGAACGAGCAGTGAGAGTGATGCCTAATGCTCATCTAAGCATGACTACTTTTGAAGCAATTTTATACAGCAATTTAAATCGCTCATTTTTTATTCCCAAAAATTGATTTTAATTTATAACAGTTGACTAAAGTTAAGAAAATTTATCTTAATTTTTGGAAATCTCCCAATGTTTCTTTTTTAGTAATTGTTAAGGATGGACGAAACAATGAAACGTTTTCAATTTTCTTGTAGAACAAACAATTACTTTAAGAAAAAACTATATTGTTGTATAGCTTTTATTGAAAAACAATAAGTTCTTTGATATCAAAGCAATTTGATTGATGAACTTAATTGCTACGTTGCAATAACTGTTTTCGACTAATAGAAAAAGGTTTTTCTATTATTCCTTTTCAATGGTTTGTATTTTATGTACCATTTTAAATTGACCATTAGGTAATAATTTATAAAAATGTATTAAAGTAATACAAAACATAAATTTGTACTGCAACAGAAATTCCTTTAGTTTGCTTTCTAGAAATATGGTTTAAAGTTAATTAAATCGTTATCCCAAGAGAATTACAAAATACTTTAAAGAAGGTTCCCCTAAAGTATTATACTGAATCTCTCCATACTGTGGACCACCCGTGTGGTATACATATACCACTAGAATTTATTTTGAGCTTAAAGTTGTCGACTAGTCAAGGAGACTGTTTATAGTGGTAGCACTCGGATTAGCATTGTATAAGAGCACATAAAAGTGGATGCGACAGGAAATACAGTGCCTTCGTAAATAACATCAAGCCACGTGACCAATTTGCTAGGCAACCACCAACCACCAAGGTTCGAATTATTTACGAAGGCACTGCACATGTACTGCAAGACAGATTTATGTTGGCGAGCGGTGGGAATGCGCAGAGACCTAAATTGGTATTTATACCCACCAACGCAGTAGTAAACGTATTTAAAGAAGTATTAAAGGGGCGTGGCCAAATCTGCGCGAACTTATCCCTACCGCTCGCCATCAGAGATCTATGTTTCAGTACATGCTTATGTTGAATCGTTTGGTCTTTCATTTTTTAACATAAATGGAATGGTACCACACAATCCATCATATTGAGTAGGGTTTATAAGCACTTTGGTTGTCACAGTTCGCTTCTACGACCCTTCCTCGGTCGCGCTGGTCTAAATTGAGGTCTTCGGCTAGCCGAGAATATAGGAAGATAGTGTTGTGTACTCTGTACTTCTGTGTGTGACAATGTTATAGTCGATTGGCGTTTACTCGACCAAGTAAGTAGCAAGTTCAGTAGATCTGCTTATTTTGATCTCAGGAACCTGTGTCCGAGCCTCGCCTGTGCATTTCAGAAACAACCTGTTCGATTCCAAATCGATTAGTTTCGACATAAAGTGGTTCGAAATTTATTTGAGCTAACTAATGTCTTTACCATAAGTCAGCTTTATGTCACATCAATAGTTATGCATGGTTTCAAACACAGAGATGCACTTGGGGACATAAAACATAACTATGAGCCACGCCAGAAGCAAAACTTTCATAAAAGTCTCTTCAAGGCCAAAAAACAGATTGAAATCGAATTATTTTTAACATCAAAAATTATTAACCAACTCCCAAAAGAGTTGAGAGGTCAGTCGTACAAATACCACCGCTATAAAACTCGAATATAGAGTTGGATAAATTAGTATTTATCCCCACCAACGCAGTAGGCAACGTATTTAAATTATTAAAGGGGCGTGGCCAAATCTGTGCGAACTTATCCCTACCGCTCGCCATCAGAGTTCTATGTTGCAGTACATGCTTATGTTGAATCGTTTGGTCTTTCATTCTTTAACATAAATGGAATGGTACCATACAATCCATCATATTGAGTAGGGCTTATAAGCACTTTGGTTGTCACAGTTCGCTTCTACGACCCTTCCTCGCTCTCGCTGTTCTAAATCGAGGTCTTCGGCTAGCCGAGAATATAGGAAGAGAGTGTCATGTACTCTGTACTTCTGTGTTTGACAATGCCATAGTCGATTGGCGTAAGTAAGTAGCAAGTTCAGTAGATCGGCTTATTTTGATCTCAGGAACCTGTGTCCGAGCCTGTGCATTTCAGTGTATATAAAATCGATTAGTTTCGACTTAAAGAGGTCCGAAATGGACATTCCGGAAAAGCATTTCATTTCGAAAAATACACTTAAGAAGCCTCCGACATTTAAATTAAATTACACAAATAAAAAGAAAACTTACAGCTTAATGTAATTTATCAAGTTCTGAGATTTGATAGCGTATACAAATTTTTTTACAAATGCGAGCCCTTTCTAGTAAAATCTAAATAGGATAAAGTATTTTAACTTAGGCCATTCCCAAGCGACTGCTTTCAACGCATAAAAGCATACCTATGAAGACATCGATCTGAAGTATCTGATGGTGCGACACACAAAAGATTTTTGTGTACATTCTTAGAACATATCACAAATTGTTGGTATTTTTAGGAAAAATATTTACATAATAAGGAAACTGTCGCAAAAAAATATGTTAATAGGACGACATAAAAGTTTATTTGTTTTCTTTTTACTACTTATTGCACGCATTACAATGGAGAAAACAGCCTTTACACAAAAATTTAATGAAGTTTTCTTCTTTTAGTTTATCTTTCCAAATTAAATTTATTATTTGCTATCATAAATTATTTAGTGGTTTTTTGTTGAATAGAAATTCGTCATTATATTTAATTGCGCATGTTATTACTATTATTTCAATAAAATGAAATATTAAATTCGAAATGATGAACGATTCAAATTGTTTTAACTCGATGAACTTTTATTACATTTCAAAATATTTATTGGAAAGTAAAAATTATTACGGTTTGGCAATTATTATTTCCTAATTAAATTTTGAGTTTAACATATTTGAATAAAATTCTTCAAACACAAAAATTTCAAAACTGTTCGAAATTTAAGTCGAAACCGTGAAAATTAATAAAAAGTTTCAGATTTTCGCTTCATGAGGAAGTCACATAATATTGTTTAGGAATAATTGCTGCAGACGTGAAGTTACTTTTAACATACCGCTAATTTTTTTAGCGGTAGTTTTGATAGAGAATAGACCCCCTTTACCCCATAAAGTCTCCTTTATGTACGTATAGTGCTGAACTTTTATAAACGATAGGGCAATGACGACTAGGGCTGGGATAAATATCGAAATATCGATATATCGATATTTTTTTAAAAACATATCGGCTAGTCGATATATCGATAAAAATATCGATATATCGATATTTTTCCCAGCCCTAGTCGTCATTGCCCTATCGTTTATAAAAGTTCAGCACTATACAACCCTGTATATTTTTTAACCAAACAAAAGCTTGGTTATTTTAGTACTAGTATGAAAACTACCGTAGAGATATAGAGTTAAAATGTAAATAAAGCAAACCAAATAGTGCATAGTTTCCTAGATGGAAACTTTAATAGTGAAGGTAAAATTTTACATGTAAAATTATGTTACTTTTACTGCAAGTTTACTCTGTTAATAATTTTATAACAAAACTTGACTTTTTTGTGAATTTTCTCGTTCGTTGGAAAATTAAAAATAAACTACCTAATGGTAATGTCTTGCATACTGAATCAATATAATAATGCAATTATATTACAGCAGACAGCAATTCTGGAAGTTACTATGTAGGGTAAAGTCGCCCATGTTGAACCATTTTTCATAAAAATCGCTGTAGCTTGGTAAAAAAAGGAAAAATCGGCCCGTGTTTTGTACTGAAGTAATGTGTGGACTTTCAGCAACACATTGCTGCTAGTTAACGACCTTTCGCAACTTTTTTCATGTTTGTATGACAAAAAATGTTTTGGTTGTCAAATGGTTCAATTTAGAAAACTAGTTGCTCAAATTGAACCACTGGTGTTCTAAATTGAACCTGCACTTTCTGACTTAAAAAAAGACCCTTAAACCGTTCAAAAGCTTAAAACTTTAATACAAACACTTTTATAAAACAAAAAAACTCTAATAGTAGTGTCGAATTACCGATAAAAACAGCGTTTTTAGAAAAAGTATAGGGATAGCAATTTTTTTCACGAATCGGTTTATTTTGGAACCCTAATTATGGGAGAGATTTTTCCAGATCAGAGGCGTGCTCGAACAGGGTCAAAATTACCTTTGTTTGTAGCAAAACTGCTAATTTTGACAATATCTTTGATCACATTGAAAATAGCAAAAAAATACATCATGAACACCGGGTTCAATTTGAGACACTGTTTCCGGTACAATATAAGCAACCACTAGTAAATTTATATCATAATTTTTAATTTTAAAAGACAAAATTGTAATTCATTTTAAATGTGCTGATAAATTCCTTACACATAGTACTACTTCATGCCTACATCAAAATTTTCCTGCCCTTGCATATAGGTTTTAAATTTTCTTAGCAACACTTACAAAAAATTACACGTGAAGTGATGGCAAAACATGAATACGCGGGAAAAAGACTGTGTGAACCGCACCTTGCCAGTTGCTACCGAACTTAAGTCTTATCAAAGTGCACTTTAAAACATTGTTGAGCAGGTGTCGCTAATTTTATTAGAAACCCTTTAATTAACTGTGGTTCAATTTGGGAGCCGGTTCAATATGGGTGACTTTACCCTACTAATACGAGTATAACCTTATTAAGTGATTCCAGTACTGATTGCCATACGTAAGCGACCCTGCGCAGAAAGCAAAATTGTGTACTACCTCATAATCATAATTCAGTATCAATGCAGGTTTGACTTGACTCGGATCTTTTCGATGATGAAAGACCTTCAAAACCGGTCGTAGAATCGAGCAATTTGCATTTAAAAATATTAAAATCAGAAATAGTATATGTCTTAGAAACCATGAAACCCGGTAAAGCTACTGGTCCTGATCAAATACCCATAGAGCTTTTAAACTCTTTGACGACGATGTGATTGACATTCTCTTGGACCTTTTTAATCGCATTTATGATAAGGGAGAAATCCCTAAACAGTGGTTGTCATCCACTTTTGTGCTCATACCAAAGAAACCAAACCCAAGAGAATGCTCAGATTACCGAACCATCGCACTAATGAGCCATACCATGAAGTTATTCTTAAAGATCATCCACAAGAGAATTTACAGAATTCGAAGAAGACATAAGCAACACACAGTTTGGATTTCGTGAAGGACTATAAACGGAGAAGTGATAAATAATATGAGGTATCCTGATGACACCGTCCTGTTAACGAGCAGTCTTGAAGATACACAACATCTTCTAGAAAAATTAAACGATCGATGTAACGAGTACGGTCTTAATATCAATTTTAGGAAAACCAAGTTAATGATAGTCCCAAAGTTCCCACAAAATCTCAACCATGTGAACCTGATGACGATAGCGAACACCACAATAGAGAATGTGCCGACATATAAATATCTAGGAACTTGGATAGAACAATCGGGTGACCAAACAAGGGAGATAAGAACGAGAATAGAGATAGCCAGATCAACATTTGTAAAAATGAAAAAACTATTTATAAGTAAGGATATTACGGTGGAACTTAGGATGAGGATGCTGCGCTGTTACGTTTTTTCCACGCTTTTGTATGGAGTTGAAACATGGACTCTAAGAAAAATCACATGGACAAACTGCAAGCCTTCGAAATGTGGTGCTACTGTAGAATGTGGCGTATCCCCTGGACCGATAGAATTACTAATAAATGCCAAGTCCTGAACCGGATGCAAAAGGACTGCGAAATTATGAACACAATTAAAAAGAGAAAACTTCTATACCTGGGTCATATAATGAGAGGACAGAAATACACACTTCTGGTATTGATAGTCCAGGGAAAGATTGATGGAAGAAGGAACATTGGTAGACGCCGTGTGTCCTGGCTTAAGAACCTGAGGGACTGGTTTGATTGTAGTGATGTTCAACTGTTCCGAGCTGCAGTCAACAAGGTCCGGATTGCTGTGATGATAGCAAACCTCCGATAGGAGACGCACTATTAGAAGAAGAAGCAGGTTTGACTCGATCTAAAGAAATAACCTGTTGTTTT
Source organism: Malthinus seriepunctatus (assembly GCA_963924605.1). Classification (NCBI taxonomy): domain Eukaryota; kingdom Metazoa; phylum Arthropoda; class Insecta; order Coleoptera; family Cantharidae; genus Malthinus; species Malthinus seriepunctatus. The sequence continues at coordinate 25,131,159 of OZ004600.1, read as the reverse complement.
GAGTTTATTTTCTTAATTAATATTAACCTCAAGTGTCCTCAAGAAAGAATCTTGTACAGTTTCTCGGGCTAGGTATTTTAAATGCCGAAGAAACTGAGATCGAGCACGGTCTCCAATTTCCTCTATCTTCAAAAGCCTTTTTGTGTTTTGCTCTTTGGATGTTGTTAGCATGCGGATAAGTTCTTCTTTTAAGCAATCGTACTTATCTGCAGTAGGAGGGTTTTGTAGAACATCTTCTACTTCCAGAGCATAGCGGTTTGGGAGGTTTGTAGCAACATAGTAATATTTCATATCGTCGTTAGTGATTCCGGCCAAGTTGAATTGTCCCTCGAGCTGGATGAACCAAAGTGTTGGTCTCTCTGGTCAAAACGGTGGAACCTTTACGCTTACGCGATTAATGTTCGCTTCAACGTTTCCTTCAGCCATCTCATAACGTCGGGGTCACCATTATGGAATTATTTATCGTAAATATTATTTAATATAAAAATAACTTTATAAATCGTTGAATGTCAGGTTCAATTTTCCATATTTTTACTAACTAACTTCATCTTTTTTTAACGACCTTCTTTATAAAGAAATCGTGGGAATATTATATAAGTACTAATTTATTATTAGAGAGAAAAGCAAGTTGAGGAAACTCGAAAATCTAAAATAGCAATTTCCATCCAGTTGTTGCTTTTATGAAATAAAAACATTTAATCCAACGGTTGCTGTTACTAATATGCTCCCATGAAAAACTAAAAATCAAAAATAATCAGATAGAGAAAGAAAAATGTACGTTAAAGATACACACTTTTAGGATAAAGTACCTATCTCAAATACTTCACCCATGGCGACTTGAGAAACAAATTCAACTAGATGTGTGGGACATGGAAACGATATTTCAAAACATTGTCAAAGGACACACCACGCACGTTTTGAATTCCCCAAAGTGATGGCAGTTCCAGTTTTAGTCTATATATGAAAAAGCTAGGCATCAATGTAAAACCAAACAAAAAACCAATAGAGATGAATTTTTAAGACATTTTAAGGAACGGTACTCTGTTAGATTGAAACAGATATGAAGATAAACGACGCGAGTTATAGATATTTAACCTAATAGAAAAAAATAACAAATAATATAAAGTAAAAAATTGAAGACGAACTTATCCCTAAATAACTGTTAAAAAATCTCCAATAGAGAAATATACGATGTCCCAATAAAAGATGAAATCACTAACAATAACAAAAGAAAACACGAGATTGGTACACATACGGTGCTATGAGAATCATCGCACATCTCCTTATATAAGTTTTTATCTGAACGGAAAAGTTTCTCGAGAAAAACTATCTAAAGAAAAGATTTAAGTCACGATAAAAAAATTCAAAATATAGCTCCAATCGAACAAAGAAATGAAATAAGGTGTTAAAATATCTAATAAAAAGGAATTTTGAATTTTAAAAAGGAAAAAGAAAATTAATGCACCCCAACTCTAATACACCACGTTAATTTGAAATTAAAACTTTTGTTAAATAAAAGTAACTCCGACTTCAAATAAATGAAATTAAAAAGTTTGTAAGAATTATGTATAAAACAAAATTATTGAAGAAAGTTAAAATTTTTTTTCAAATATAATTAGTTTAGCATAATTGAATCAAAGCAAGTCTTGGCAACTCGGAAAAAAAGAAGAGCAAAAGAGAAAAAAGACTTTTGAATTTATTTACTTCCTTCCGAGCCAAAAACTTGGGAATTTTGTGTGCTGAAAATTTATTGATGAAAATCACATACATATTGTCATAGTTAATATGAATTATTTTTAAGAGAAAACTTAAAAATATTCCATTGTTAGCTTTCTTTGTAGTCATAATTTTAGAAAAAGCTATTTTTATCTTCTTATTTTTCAACGTCAAACTAACAGATTTTATAACTTGTCTCTTGACACATTTTTATAGCACGACTTTACTAACTCTCTTCCTACCTTAACAATAATTTTAAGTTTTCACTCAAGAAACGCGGAGGAAATTTTTTTCTTCAAATATTATAACAAGTTGAAAAACGAATTATCGAAAAACGGTGTAACAAATATATAAGGTATTGATAACACGTCTCGCAAAGTATACCTACACTGTAATTTTTGGCTTTACAAATATCCATTTGATATTGGATTTCAGTTCAAACTCGACCAAGCATGATGAGGGTTTATTATAGCCACAGCTGTTCTGATTTTCCCTTTTTAGATAATCGAATCTAGAAAAAATTTCAAACTAAAGCTCTTATTTTTTTTCTACTACAACGAAAATAAATTCAAAAGAGAATTTACATCTTCCATGAGCCCATAAAAACTCTTGAAACAGGTGTTGTTTTGGGTGTTAAATAAAGTGCGTTGAACTGAAAATTTCGTCAAGTTGGCAGATGTCAAAGTTGAATAGTGCTAAACAATGTCGTACATAACTTCAATGACTTATAAAAAACCCCAAAATTTTTAAAGGTGCATTGACACTACGTGTCACTGCAAATTTTAGTAATTCCAACTAAATCTTTCATTGTAGTATAGTTTTCGTAACAAGTGTGAGAAACGAGTGTTGGGTTAACGCAAGAAACATAGTTTTGTCAGGAGTTTTAGAAACGCCCTTCATGCACGTGTTATGAAGGAAACTTTTCTACAATCGTTTCGGAAATACAAAAATATCGAAATACATATTCCAATAATATTATACGGACGGCATAATATTGCCATCCTCCCCATCTAAGTTCTATGAGACATTCACCGATTTTAAATGCGTCACTAAACCGGTTTTAACTAAATCGTTTTAACGTAAAACGATTTAATGCAAACGCAGATTAGCCGAGTAAAAGGTTAACCCTGGCAACGTATTGGCCACATTTTTAAATCCTTGTAAGTAAAATGTTTTTTAAATTTCAATTTAAATCGTTTTACGCTAAGGCGATTTAATTAAAACCGATTTAGCGACAGCATGTAAACGTGGTGGTGGCGAAAATTTAAATTTCAGTTTTTATTACTTAATATTACGTATGTTGGTGTCATAAATAACAAAGTAAACGAACTTCAATTTTCCTAGCCAATTTCAATTTTTCAATAAGAAACCAATTCCAACACTAATATGAGCTACCAATTCTTCCCGTGCTCATTTTGCCTTTGGGAATGACTATTTCCTAAACGTATGTAAAAAACATTCATTTTCACGTATTTTGAAAATTTAATCAAACAACTTATTTTAAAGAGGCTAAACTGTTTTACAAAGCGTTCCAAAAATTGTGAATTACTTCTAATATATATTTTTTAAATGTGTTAAAAGTCCATTTCTTTCACATCCAACTACCAGCAGCTATAAATTAGTCGTTGTCATAGAAACTCACACAAACTGTTGATATTTAATTTCTGTTTCTACAAACAAACCCACAAACTTAAATGAAGTGATGAACTAATTTTAATAAACTGCTATAGTTCTGTTCGCGGATGTTTACTGACACGTGACTTTTAAAATTTTCAATAAAAAATTATTTAAATAATTAAATTTTGTAAATAAATATTTTGATAATAATAAATGAATTAACTAAATTAAATAATTAAACTCAATAAATAAGTCGTTTTCATCTTAATTTGTACATATTACGGTGGCCACTGGTCACGTGTTAGTATAAAGATCGGTGAACTGAACAATATTTCATAAATTATTGCATTTAAAATGTTATTTTTATTATTCAAATGTTGAAGTCCTAAGGACATATTTCACGTTTGGTTGAAAAAATAAAAAGCATTCTGCTAAATTTTTATGTAATTTGCTAAATAAAGTTCCTTGGGGTCGCAGCATTTCTGGATACATTATTCGAAGATATCTTTCTAGGGCTCGCTAATAAAGAATCTTTTCATGAATAATGATACCCTTGAATCATATCTCCTTTTTTTTTATTTGAAAATGGCATGGCTGTTTTACTTCACACAATACAAGAAAGGGAGAACAACTTAATAAATTTATTAGAGTTGATACGTTGCCATGGTAATGACTAATTTATAGCTTAGATTTTGTGCAATTTAAAGAAAATTATAAATGTTGTTGAAAACTATCAGGGGTGGTACTCGTATATTTTTGAACTGAAAAATAATATCTATTAATTGCTTGGAAATGCTAATTAAAAGCCTTAAATTTGAGAAAATTGGAAACTGTTTAAAATAACTAAAACACTGACTGACATTTATCAGTATTTTCATTTATGTTGATACCTAATTTCAGATATTTACCAGAGAGTACTTTTATAATTGTCTACTAATAGCTATGAAACAAAAGTTCCTTGCAAAAGGATGGCAATGGCCCAAATATAATTTAAAAAAGAATGGCTGATCTGTGAGGTTAGCACATCAGTGTAAAGGGTCATTTATGGCGACTCTACAAGAATCAGCGTAGAACTGTCCTAGACACACGGTTCATGCTCAACTTGCTCTTGTAGAAAACAGATACGGGCTCTCGTGGTTTTAGCTCAGCTGATTTAAAGTGACAACTAAAAAACAAAATTACCTCAATATTAAATAGGTGCGTGTATTCATGAGATCAAATGATAATCACGAAATGTGCCGAAATTAGTCGTGGTTTCATAACAGTAGAAATATTTATCGTTATGGAAACCAACCTGAACTGTACCATTGGCTTCGGTATAGCTGAACTTTTGTGCTTATTCTTGTTCTTATTTTTAGAGTCAGCATGGATGGTCCTTAACTCTTCCATAAAACAGAACTCCAAGCAATGGATTTATAGGGATCATGAATCTCTCTTTACCATCATAACAAGTCACAACACAGTCTTTAGAAATAAAATTCTAGAAACAGCTTTCTAGGCTGCTGAAGACGTTTATTATGGCCTGTCCACACACACAGGCTTGCCTTAAGGCTCGTCTACACACACAGGCTTGCCTTGCTCGGACAAACTACCTGGGCCCCAATTCTCGACACTTCGTGATAAAACGAATATTCGTTTATGACGTCAGTAACAATGGAATCACAATGTGTTTCTAAGTGTTTCCATCGCTATTGACGTCGTAAACGAATATTCGTTTTATCACGAAGGGTCGAGAATTGGGGCCCTGAACGTTGGCTACATGCTCCGGCTTGGCCTGTACAGGCAGCCTGAACTGTGTCCACACGCTCCGGTTTGGTCTGTGCAGGCCGCCTGCACAGGCAAACCGGAAGGCAAGCCTCTGTGGGTGTAGACGAGCCTTTAGGGTTTGACTTGAATTACCGCCTGGCCAAACTGGAGTGTGTGGACACCGTTTAGGCGGCCTACACATGTTAAACCGTAGCGCCTGGACAGCGTACCGGTGGCCCGTGCAGGTCGCCTGCACAAGAAAACCGAAAGGCAAGCCTCTGTGTGTGGACGAGCCTTTAGAAATGGAGATGCCTCTATGACCCTATGGTATCAGCGGGATCATAAAAAAATTGCTGTAATGGAAAAGCGCGCTTGTCAGGATTCTTTTTTTAAATTTCTAATCTCAAGGGAAAGCGTTTTGCTTCCGATGAAGCATCCAAAAATATTTTGGAGAGTTGTCTAAGAGTCTAAGGAATGTTTTTCTGATGGTAAAAGGAACAATTGGAAAAAAGGAAATAAATAATATATTAATGTGTAAGTGTTGAAAGAGTTTTCAAAACTTTTCAGATTGATACTTGCAAACGTGGGACGTATGGTTTCCTAATGTTATTAACCTTTTTTATTATCAAAAATTACCCTTTTAGATAACTATATAATATCAACAGAATTTCTAAAAAGCTTTTTACAATTTAAAGGGAATACGAATTTTTTTTAAAGTTGAACATTGCGTACCTATTTTGCAAATTAAGCCTACTTACTTATTTTTTTATAAAATAACCCTAGGGATCGCTATCTTAACCACATTTTGAAGGCATTGGACGAGCACCCTGTATAAGTTACGAAATTGTGTAAGTAACGAAGTCAATTTTTTAATATTTAAATATTAATATAAAATTTTTCAGTTTAGTTCCTTAAATTAAATGCAGAAGTTTTTTTCAATAAAATTACTTTTTCGAAATTCACTTTTAAATTTGTTCGGGTTAAAATTAAATTGTTAACTGGGAAAAATAAGTAAAAAGCAAATAATTCACTTGCTTTCGTAATTCTTGATTTTATTATAAAAGTGCGCTGTTTTCAATTTAATAAAAAGGATTTATGTTTGAAAAATTTTTTAGTGTTTTCTTCGTCGTCTAAAATATTGTTTAACTTCTCGAAAATATTTATATTTCATGAAGGTAGCTACTAGAGAATCTGGATCATGATTTAAAGTTTAAGGAGGTCAAACGAAAAATAAACGTTATTGAATTAGATAAAATAAAGTACCTACGGAGAAGTAATAGTTTGTAAAAGTCAAGTTAGCTAGAAACGCTGATTGTGGTAAAAAGATGTTAGATCACCTAACACATTTGCGACATCTTTGAAAAAGAAAAATTTTGGACTCTCTATCTATGATCACGAAAACATAGTTTTAAAGGATATACATATTATCCGTTCACTTTTTATTTGCGCTATGGTTGGCCATGTTAGGGTGACAGATTCCACCCGGTATAAATTAGAAAAAAATCAGTTAGGTTAAGTATTGTAGAGTAGAGTAGCGGCTTTTATTCAATTGTGTTAATAGTTGGTCTGTCAAAGGTCTGTCATTTTTTTGGTACTGTCAAGAGCTGTCAGTGAACTTAATAGGGATTTTTTATTTTGGCAAACTAAAGAACAAAAGTTCATGGCCAACCATAGCGCAAATAAAAAGTGAACGGATTATACAACTGGTACAACATTCAAGGTAGTTTAATTTAAATATCTACAAAATATCAAAAAAATCCCAACTGAGATGCAAAACAATAGTGAACAACCGAATAGAGTATAATGAGGATACACATAAGGAAAGCACGCACAAGCTCAAAACTTTCTCTAGTATAAAGTTGGAGAAGAAAAAATTACTGAAGTATAACGAAGAAAAGACCTTAAACATGCCAAAATGATTGATCTGCTACAAAACAAAACAAAATTCCACCTAAATTGCAATAGCAGCACTTTGTTATCATAGCACTTATCTAGGTATTAAATTATTAAGTAATCACATTGACAGTTTTGAAAATATAACATATACTGCTCTAGTTCTTAGCATTTAGCAGATTTAATCATCAGGCTGTGTAGTTAATTACATTTCAAAATTTGATAAGCTAATAGTAGGTACATGATTTGATTTAAAACAAACGCGACGAGATGTGAATATATGAGATAATACGGTCATAAATGATAATAATTGATGATGTGAAATCAAAGTTATTGAGTTATCGGTGTTTCGAGTTTCAATTTAGCAAACAAAAATTTTATGCAAATTGAGGTTTAAAAGAAGCTTTTTTTATAGCATCTCTACTAAATTGTTTAATAAAAAAGAAAGAATTTCAGAAAAAAATGGCCAGTGATTCAAATGTGTCAGAAAACACCTGTATTTGATAGTTATAGTTTAAAAATAGATAAATGGTTTTTATGACTTTGGTTTTTTAAGTAGGTCTTTAAAGCTGTTAAAATTTGACCACGAAGTGGACTACCAAGGGACCGACAGGTAAAATCCACACAGAGAACAAAACAGGTTACTGTTATTTTAGAACTGTGCGAGCTCAAGAAAAGTGTGTTTTCAAAAAACGTTTTAAAATAGCAGGTATAAACTGTTTTATCCTTTGTGTAGATTTTACGTGTCAATCATTTAGAAATCTGCTTCGATTTTACAATTAGGTATTATTCTTAAGGTACTTTAAGAGTCAAAGTCATAAAAACTATTTTCTATTTTTGGACTATATTGTTGAAGACAGTCTTGTCTCTTTAAAAACGAGTTTTTTCGAATCTTGAAAAATGTGTTATTCTGGGGACATATTTGGTCGGTAAAAAAATTATCATAGAACACTTCAAAATTACAAAGAATTATTTCCTGACTGTGAAATACTAAATGGGCTTTATTCTCTAGTAAGGGACCACGTGGTCTTTTCAAAAGAAACCGAAAATGTACTGAACAAGATGGTAACGTTAGGAGATTCTGGCTACAAAGTTTCAATGTTTGAACTTCCTATAAATTGTTTTTTTAATAGTGGGAAAAATGATAATGAGGCACCGACAAAAGCTTCTCAGAATAATTATTAAAACTCAACTTCATGAATTTATAAGTGGACGCGATTTCTGCTTTAGGAAGGCTATAAAATGAAGACATCTGTCAACAGATGGTCTGGGTGTCTATGTAAAAATGTAAAAATCTTGAAGAGCATATGTATAAAAAAAAAGGTTCCGGTCATTGTTCAATTTTAATCTTTTGAATCTTTTTATAATTTATAACCCTTTTAAAGCAGAAATCATCTGCAAGTCCAGTTTCAATTATTCTGAAAAGCTCTACACCCCAACAATAATTCATGAAAAGATAGATGCAGCAGTTTTCTATCTGTATGGCAAAGAATATAAATTTTTCATGGACTGGTGCAGTTAGAAAACGTGAGTAATGTAACAGAAGTTTTGGCCTATTAATTGCTTTTCATAACGGAGTCTCTGGATGTAATAATTCATGTTAATAGCTGCTTGGAGTATGAAGATACTACTCACTTGTGAGGATAAGTCTACTCTATAGGGTTTAGGGCAAAAATTTATTGAATCAAAATAACTAGTAACTAAGAATCAACACAATAAAAAACACATGGGTCATCGGAAATGCGCAGTAAAGTCCGAAAGAGACAGAGGTATAAAACAAAAGAGATAGAGAGAGAGGGAAGTAAAATAGTTCTTGGTTTAGAGACTTTGGGAGTGGGGGAAGTAGAATAGTAACTATAAAATGATACTAAAGTACATTTTCATACCTCGATAATCCGGATATTTCAAAATTTCGAATGAGCTTGGATTTAATTGACCGGACTATCAATAAGACGCTACTGTAACTGTTTGGAATCCCGTTATTCTAATTATATCTATAATACCCTTATGAAAAACTGCCACGCCCCCTATATGAAAATGGTAGAAATTATCTTTTATTTTAGCAAAAGGCCCGACCTAACTTTTGAGGCCGGTCCGAGAGCCGTAGGTGCAATAAGTAGGGCCCTAGCCTTCTCTATGCAAGGGTCATTTTTTATCCACTCCGGTATAAGGCGGCTATGGACACTTTTGAGGAACCGATATCGGACCAACGATCTTGACCGCCTAGAGAACCCCGATCCAAAAAAAAATTGCATCAGAAAAAAAAAATTTTTTACGCCGAATTTCCAAGAGAGGCTTACACGCGAGAACCGTCGAAGGGATCTAATGTCAGACGAAGCTCGAAAGTTCGAATGTTCGCCAAAAGCCCTCGTATTTCCAATTTTTTGCGTACTTTTTGTTTTACAGCTTTTCGTCGGAGGGCGATTTTTAGAAATTGTGTCTGCGGCCATTAAACTCTATTTTTAAAAACTAAAACTGGGGCGCGTTTAAGAGGACTTATTCAAGTATCCTAATCTCGATTTTTGAGACTATTCTGCCATTTAGATTTTTTGGCAAGTGGAAACCTATAAGAAAATCGAATTTGGTTCGAAATTTAGAGAAGAGGTAGTAGCTAGAGGCGTGTCTTAAGTAGCCTTAAAAGCTGGTTCACACTACATGATTTCTCAGAGGCGAAGTCATATGACTTCTCCTATGAGAAATTATAGCAAAATAATAACCAAAAATAATAGTGAATTTTCAGAATAAAACTGTTAGTTATTTACCATATTTGGGGTAAATAACCAAATATAGTAAATAACCAACAGTTTTATTCTGAAAATTCCCTAATTCCCCTAGGGAATTTTCAGAATAAAACTGTTAGTTATTTACCATATTTGGGGTAAATAACCAAATATAGTAAATAACCAACAGTTTTATTCTGAAAATTCCCTATCATTTGCTATGACCGAGCTTATTATTTAGCTATGTAGTATGAACCAGCTTTAAAATTTGAGCTCTTGTATTTCACAGATTATGAAGATATGAAGATATAAATATATCTCTTAAAAGTTTAATTTTTCTCACATTCTAAGCCCCCCCCCCTAGGGTCCCCGATCAATTTTGACATTAAATTTTCAAAATTTGAACAAGTTTCAAAATTTTTAATTTTATATTACTAAAATTTATTTAAAAAATATCAAAATTGATTCTAGTAAGTAAATCTATGAACTATGATTAAACTTTTCTATTCTAAAACATCTTAACGTAAGATGGATGTAACCAAATGAATCTTAATTATGTTCGGAATTTTGTTATTTTGAAGCACCACATATAAGTTTCGGGATATAGGGTGATTTATGAAAATAATTGGTATTTGAACTACTTTATCTATTGAAATGGTCCAAATCGAAACAAAAAGGTACTAATTTTAATTAAGAAAACATGTAATTAGAGTTGACATGTTAAACTCTATGTTCCTAATGCTCCAGGTGGAATATTGTTGGAGCAATGTGATTTTAAACGTTTATTAGTTGTGCATTCAATTACAGCACTAATTATGTATTGTCCACATGAGCACATGATATTTTGACACGTCTCTAATAATATTTCCTAATTATTCTGTCGGGTTGAATTATTATAAAAGTTGGAAAATGTTAAGGTAATATTAAACTCATCAAATTTTCTTTTACTTCTTTCTACTAAAATAAATTTTTCTTTAATCGTTAATCTGTACGACAAAAATAAAAGAGACACGATTGTAAGGTTTTGTCGTGAAAACAACAAAACGTAAACCGTTGAATATAAATTGATGTCTCTTCTTGCAAACCCCACAACGAGCATTACCTCTAAACCGTTCTTTCGTTCGTTAATCTAAAGTTATCATTAAAAAGGTGCGTTTCTTCGACCATACAAATTTTAATTAAACTCTTAACAATAAAATATTTAAATTTACTTAGGGAGAAATATTGTTTAATTGTTGTAATTACAACTAATTGCTACTTTAATTTCTAACATAAAAAACATGCTTTAATTACTTTTAAGTTAATTGACGTAAATATGCATATTCATTCAACTTTTATAACCTTTTCGTCGAAAATTGTGTACACTTTGAAAATTAAATTTGTTGTGCGCCTATACACGCGGGCTAAAAAGTAACACACCGTTCGTCCTTATTTCCTCGTGTTTTATTGAATTTGAAAAAAATTGAAAAAATACCATCGTTATAAAAAACATTTTAATGAAGATCATATTTATAATTCCCGGATTTATTTAAAAGTTCAAGCAGTGTTTGGAGTTTTTTATTTATATTTCAAGAGGTTGCTTACTCGACTTGGAAACTTTTTTTAAGCATATTTACAGTCTTTAAAATAAAGAAGGCTTTGAAGAATCAGCCAAAAATGAATTGCCCTCTTTAACTCTGATTAATGATGTTCCTTCATTTTATGAAGAAAATTGATTAAAAATGTAAAATTATCCACTCGTGTGTCATGTCGAAATATTTTTGCTTTTTAGAATTAATTTTTTTTAAATTAATTTATAGATACCTAGTTTGTTATAAGTTAGAAGAGATTGGAGCAAATTTCAATAAACAATAAATTGCAATCTCTAAGGAGCGGTTTGTAATTTTTTTGATTAACTACCTTCGTCATTGGTGTATGTAAAAGTGCTTTAAAAGGCTTGTAAGTTTCTTTTCTATTATAAAATACAAGGGAACTAGGGGACCTAAGAGTTAATTAAGGAACAAAATTTCAGAAAAGATAGAGGATAGGTACGATAATTTTTTGAAATGGTTTATGAACTCCTTGAGCTGAGGCATTCGAACATTTCTGTTGAACCCATAAATATTTTTAACTAAATTTCATTTTTTATTAAGAGAAATTAAATTTGAAACGCAAGTAAGCATTAAGGGTGTAATTCGGAGCTAATTTCACTTTTTCGATAAACGTTATTGGATGAAATGTTTTAAATAAAAAAGTACATAGCATATCCAAATTGTAAAAACTATTTTTTATCTATATAAGTGCAGTTCAAGTTGATCGAAGAAGTAGAATAGCTCCAAATTACACCCTTAATTCAAACTTACGCTCTAATTTTTTCCTGCTATAAAAATAAGAATGTTCAAAATTTTCAGGGGCTGAAGCAAGACATTCTTCGCTCAATACCGCTTTATCGTCGTCTCTACTTCAAAAACTGATTTTACTGATGTCTTCTACCACCCCTGAAAGTTTGTACTCTTAATTCATCAACATCCTGTATAAATGAACGTTTTAGCAAAATAGCCTATTATGAAATGTCTTTCTAACAAAAGTCTATAAAAATGCCTTAACTGGGGTAGGTACTCATTTTTAATTATAAATTAAAATTTATAATCATTTATAATTAAAATTAATTTATAATTAAAATAGTAAAAATTCAAAATGGCGGATCCAAGATGGCGACGTTAAAAAACACTGTTGACTTTAGGTTGCTGTGAAGACATATTTTAGTTCATGTAATGGAAGAGAACTGATTTCGATCTATTTGCAACCTGGTTCATCGACACAAAGATTTTGAATAACGAAATAGAAACTCCCCCGGACCTCCAGAAGACTCGGTATGAAAATGTGCAGGGACCGCTTTTCCCCACCCTCCGTTAGCTTTTGTAAGAAGTGTGTTATAGAATTTGGACAAAATGATGAAATATTATCTAATAAACTACTATTTGGAAGTAAATTAGTTTTTCTTCAAACGTCAAAAAAAGTTCACATTTTGTTACTGAACAAGTAAGGTTAAAGTTCTACTTTTACATCGTAGGAGGTAGAAGTAAATTCTAACCCTAAGTATTTACAACAAATTGTAAAGTAAAATGATATTTGTTGCACATCATTTAAAAGGTATTTAAATTCTCTATCCAATCGTGATTGTGATATGATAATCATTTTCTTCGTTTTCTCCTTATGTAAGTTTCTATCGAGAGGTTATAATAAAGAATAAAACGCAGTTCAAGTTAGATGTCCAATACATTTATTTATAGCCAAGAGGTTTTTAAGGTGGACATTTTCAACAAAATCGTTGACAATTTGTGTAGAATTTTTTTTTTGAAAAAGAAAATTGACCATTAAAAAGTTCAACCCTTTATTGTCCTTTACAATAACGAAAATCTCGGAAAAAGGAAAATAAAAACGAACCTCGTATATCGATGAAAATTGTTTTAGTTTTTTGTAACTTGCAGTTTTTAAAACTAAGTTGTAAATTGTACGTGTTCATGTAAAGAATATAGGAAAAAGTAACACGAACAGATTGGTAGTAAAAAGTGCACATAAAAATTTCTACATATTTATCAATAAGGTTGAACACATTCGTGACGTAGCTCGTGTACAAATCGATAATGTAGGTACGTGAATCTATTTTGTTTTCTCAAAAAATCTAAATTATAATTGCTAAATTAATTGACGTTATTTAGTGCCCGATCCGATAACCTGCTCCATGCTCCATGGATAATCCTCACCTCGTTTTAACTAATGGGGTTTAAGTGCACCGAAGACTTGACATTAATCAGAATCACCATTACACTTAATTCTGCTGGTAGATAAAAGGAAGAAAGAATTTTCTAAATATCATTTTGAATTACAACCTACCGTTGCTCTTGTAATTCAATCTCCAATTTACCATACTTAACTTTTTACACCGCACCTAAGATTGTTTAATAAAATTTCCTACCTTAATTTTCATAATTTCATAAGCAGCTGGAAAATACGAATCGTTTGCACTAAAATAAATGTTCATAACTCGCGTTCCAGTATCGTTCTAGCATTCAAGCAACGAATTTATTTACCTACATTATTATTTTAATTTTTAGGAATAAATTCACTTTAATTTACTAATTATAGTAATTAAGTAATTACTCACGTAATCAGTGAGTTTTCTCACTATGAACTCCTCGCCATATGTCTTATGGCCCATCCACCCGCACAGGCTTGCCTTCCGATTTGATGGCCTGTCCAGTGTCCAGCTTCTGGACAGCGTTTAAGTGGCCTGTGCAGACCGCCTGCACATGCAAACCGGAAGGCAAGCCGTGTGTGTAGACGTGCCTTTAGGCGGCTGTCAGCTAGACGTTTTGTAGCAACTGTCATAGACCGACCAAAATTTTAAACCCGTGCTTTTGAATATCATTATTCACACACAGCATCGACAGTCATCGATAATTCGATAGTATTCGGTATCGCTAACTCGCTGACAATTGATCGTTTGTCTGACAGTCGCCTAATGATATTCAAAACCACGTGTTTAAAATTTTGGTCGGTCTTATAACGGACGCTGCAAAACGTCTGTCTGACGATTCAGACAAGAACGATCTGGCGTTCATTGCCACGATGTATAGCTAGAGCTAGATCGCTTGATCGCGGCCCTAGCCGCTACCGCCCTTGAGCGCGTGATCGCATTGGTCTGTAAGAGCCTTTAATATTATTGAAATCAGGGTTGGTCTACTTAAATTTTTACCCGGGCCCCCGCGACCTGCCGAAATTTAACCTTTTACCTAGAATTAAATTTATAAATTTTTTCTTACGACATTTAACCCTCTGTCTGTCTGTCTTTCGATCGGATCAGTCACCTAATTCATATAAAAATATTTACAATGAGCCTTCTTTAACAAACTGCATGATATAAAATTACTATAATGCAGCAACAATAAGAATGTCAAAAACGAGATATAAAAGTAATGTTCTAAATCGGTTCGTTTTGAAATAAATTCTTGTAGCTGTTTCCAATTTTTCATCTTGTTGCATCAAGTTAAGAGCTGGAGCATTTTATTTGTACTGAAAAGCTTCTTCACTTCAACGAGTACATTTTAAAGTGACATTTTTTTTTATTATTTGTTATAAAGAGCTACCCTGCACCACTCTAGAAACTAGATTAGTGCATCCACTAATTTATTGTGACGCAATGGTCAAGATGATTTAGCGTAAACATTTTAAGAAGTCTCTCCTAATTTTAAGCTGCATCCAGATAAAATAAATGCAAATTTAATCTGAGACGAGTAGAATTTCATTTGTCTGCTTCTCCATTCTTTTATGATAAAATAAGTTTGGTTTTGTATGTCATTGACATATACTAATAAAAACTTTTCTATTTTTCTTATATGATCTGTCCTTATACCGTCATCAATTTTTACGTTGTGTTTCCAAAAGACGAAATAAGTTTATTTATTTCAGAAAATATATTCCGAGCCGTTACTTGTAAAATTGTGTCACTCTTTTGCTAGCTTTGTGTTTTAATTTTGCTACTCGACATACAATTTCGAGTAATTTTAGTTAATGATGCGGGAAATTTGAAAAACATTTTGTTTAGATTTTTCCAAATTTTCTCATTTTATGGAGAGGATTGATTTTCTAACTTAAATATTTGATCTAGCTATCTGTCTGAATCCCTATTTTATAGCTGTATTTTTCATACACCCGGTACTATAAACCTTTAAAGCGTTAATCAAAAGCTTTATAGTACCGGGTGTTAATAAAATAACCCCTATAATTAAATACCCATTATTTAAAGAAAAACTTTAGTAGTCATCAGAGGATTACACTGAAATTGAAATAGCACATATTCGACATAAATTCTTATATTACGACGATTAAACCAAAAACAAAGCATTTCCAAGCCAAAACGCTTTAAATTCAAACTACATTCGTTCATTAAATATTAATATTTAAGGCAGTTATTGTTAAAATCTAATTTATAAAATGAATATAAAATCTTTAAAATTAAACCGTTTTATTTGAACTCAAACTATCCTTAGCATACAAATAGCAGAATAATTCCATCTAAAGAACTTCCCCTATTCACGATCTACCGACTTTTTATTGCAAATTTAGGATCTCGCTTTATATCCACTGCACTTTATAATATAAAAAAAAGACTCGACATAAATATTTCTATACTAAAAAACATTTAAAAGAAAAAATTACTAAACAAAATAGCGGTGGGTATATAAAAAAAAGTCTAAATGATGCGGACCATCTTGGCCTACTATCGAGTATTGCAATTTCAGCGAGTTGGGAGTTGAGGGAAATCAAGTCTCTCTTCTGGGCTGCAAATGTGATAACAGCTTTCTCCCTATCTTTGCTTCGTAATCTACCGAAACATTCCAATTTCAATTTCATATTATCAGCAGATATTTTATTATGATTATTTTTTAAAGGTTTCGTAGGATTAAATAAACTTTTTTCATTTTTATTTACCGATGTATTTAGAAATATAAAAAGAATATCTTATTGAAAAGATTTCTTTTAATATGATTTCAGCTTTTGAAATAATTTTTCCTTGCTTAATTTTCATCGGCAATTTCTTTGCTTTGTGTAAAAGAAAAAAATAATTTACTTCATCCAATGAGATTTTGTGGTAATCGATTGTATCTTTTCAACGAGGTAACCAAACAAACTGACACGTTAAATTGTCGATGTGACATCATTTATTTGTGGTTTGAATTATTAAAACGTCACGAGTTTAAATTAGTTTTCGAATCAATGTATTTTACAGCTCTTGTAAGAGCTCTTTTTTAAATTATTTTACCAGATACTTCATCAACTCATGTGAAAACTTCAAAGTTATTTTATTAAAATTTTAAACAAATTTTCATCTTAACGGCTGTATTTAACCACGTATTAAATTTAAACTTGCTCGACTTTCCACTTAAAGCGAATAATTTTAATGAATTGCGTCTGAGAACTTTAACCGAAAATTTTTAAATTTTAAAACAACGCTCTCGTTAGAATTGATGGAAGATTTAACTTCAAACTTAGATTCATGGCAACTTTTATTCTTATTTTACAAATAAAGGTGTAAATTCAAACTTAGCTCCAAGATACGTAGAAATAGTTGGTTATTGAACTCTTACGAAACTATATGTAGTAAGTATGTGATATGAATTTAAGAAATTAGGCAATAAATCTTTACGAACAAATCCAAATAGATCAAGTTGTTACATTCTTTTGTGGTCTAATAAGCGTAAAAAGGTGAAAAGTCGTCAGTATAAAAGAGATTTGGTTCATTCTGTATGTTAAACGAACAAAAAGGTAAATGAATGAACAAGACAATAATCTACAAGAGTTTGAGTGGGCTAGAAAAATAGAATCAGCAACATCCTAAAGGGTTTATGACTTAAAAGTGACTATTTGTTTCAATGACAGAAGGGGAAGGTCCTATATCCAACACTAATAATGTATTTATGAGTAAGGGTCAAGATTAAACACTTCTTCCTCTCTTGAGCTGAAATTGATATTTTAAAAAAATATTGGAAATAGTTATTTAATCAACTAGTGTGTTAATAAGGCCGATTAATAATCGAGACATTTTAAAGCGCGAGAGTAGCGAGCGCTTTAATTGTTGAGATTATTAATCGGCAATTAACACACGAGTTGATTACTAAATTTTTCCGTCCATCGTTTTTCATTAAATTTGAGAAAATCTAATTTTATTTTATGACAAAAATGCAAGTTTTCAAAAATATTCTACAATCAAAGGTACCATTGAAAACAAAAATGACAACAAATGTATTTTGGTCACCCTATCCTGTAAGGAAACGAAATTGAAAAAATAATACGTAAGTTATAAATTAAAAATGCTAAAGAAAAGAAAACTAAGATATAGTTTCTACAAAAAATTCATATTTCAACTGTTAATGAAAGAGACGCTTAATTAAGACGTTAATTTTTCACAAGCTTTTTCTAAAGCTAACATTTTTAAAATTTTATCTTCTTAAAGGAAGACAATATTTAGTGGAAAGCTTCGCTATTTCTAAGAGGAATTCAACTGAGACGGTAGTTAGAAAACAAACAAAAATTACATTATCTTTATGGATTCCTTTACTTAAATTATTTAATTGAAAGAAATTACTACAATTTGTACTTTTCAAACAAGCAGTGCAATGTTCTTTGGAAGAAGACGAAACATGGTATTGTTAATAGTCCTCTGTAAATGTTACCACTTTACTATCGAAGGATAAAGTTCACATCCAATGTGGAACATCACTTTTTACTCCAAATCATTTTTTACATCTCCTAAGTGTATTTTGACACATCACAGCGATAGTTGAAATTAAACGAAGTATTAAGAATATACCGTGTGTCTACTTTCGAAGCGAAACATAAGGAAATAACATTAGAAATCACTTATTTTCGTTCCTGCTCGCTAGATAAATCTATAAGAACGGTAGTGATATCTGCCGATAGATAATTATTTTTAGCGTCTAAAGACTAAACAGTTCGTAATTAATTGGTTTTTGAATTACGAAATAGTATATTAAAATACAAGTGTCACAAGGCAGCTTTTTGACCTTGTGACACAAGTGTTTTATACTATTGCTACTACCGCTCTTACTATCTAGCGAGTAGCGAACTGGAAATAAATGATTCCCAATGTTATTTCCCTATATTCGGTTTTGAAAATTGGCACGCGGTATAAAAAAGTCAATTTTTAGGAGCTTTAATTTTCTGAAAGTTGCGAATTTAACGAAAGATGACTGGAATTTTTTGGTAGAAAATTATACAGTAAAAAATGCCATTTTTGACCACCGCATCTTCAAATCTTGAAATAAAAAAAATCTTTTGAAATAAATGTTTTGAACATTCCATATAGTTTTCGTTGGGAGGGTCGATATGGAGATTTAAGTACTTTGTAAAACCGTAAAACTTTCCCTTATATGTATAAGATTGTGATTAAAAAATCGACATACTTAGACATATTTAGATAATAAATAAAAAATCTGAAGACCCCAGAACTTAAGATTTGAGACTTGAAAATCTCAAAGTTCATTTTTAAATTCATTTTCGACTTTTAATAACTACTGTTTGATAATTAAACAGAAAAACTATGTACTTCAAAAAATGATAAGTTTTAAAAAGTTTTCAAAATTTGAAAGAAGCGAATACAAAGAAATTCTCATAGTGAAAGATAAAGATAAAGAAGGAAAGAACAACGCTATAGTTCCTGTAATACATAATATTATTAAATAGGGTTCGACGAATGGTCATGAAGGGTCTTTTTATGGTTAAATAATGAAGAAGGGCTACCTAAATAAGACCTTTTTCCAGTTTTAGACTTAATTTTTTAGGATCAATCATTATTTTTTTTAGATGTCAATAAATTAAAGTTTGCTCCTAGAAAGTGTTTCTAAAATGTGTTCTTTTATTCAGGCATCAGGCCTACTTTCTCTTCACCAGAAAGAGTCAAATATATATTTTTTTAATTCCGGTCTCTAAAAGGATGTGCAATGGTAAACTCCTCTACATTGGGCTTTATGTTAAAGAAAACATTAAAGGTCAGAATATGGGCTTTTTTAATAGTAGAATATATAAATTATCAAAAAAACCTACTCTGCTATGTTATTACTAAGGCTTGGATTTTTAGGCACTAAAAAGTTACAAATAGGAACTATTGCAGACAAATGGGCAGTAAAAATTAAATTATAGGCAGCAAATAGGCACTGAAAAAACCAAAAAGGCATGTGAGTCAGGAACAATTAAATATTTATCTGAATATAATAAGAAAAAGTTATTTACAAGAAATGCACAAAAAACAATAAAAGCGGTTGAACGTAACAAAAGACCCCGCACTTTTTATTTTGAAAAATTGAAATAACAAAAGTTATTAGAATTGGTCAACTCTACCACCTGGTACAGTTTATATCTCTATATAACAAAAAATATCTGCTACATTAATTTATCAAGATAGCTATCTTAAGAGCTTTGGCGACTTATATCTCAGAAATGTAGGGGTTTAGAAGTTTTCGCCCATGGAAACTTTTGTTCAGAAGAGCAAAATCTACAACATACCAAAATTTTATCAAATTTGACTGAAACCGTTTTTCCATATAAAAAGTGCGGGGTCCTGTAAAAACTTTTTCTAAATTTTCGGGAGTAAAACATGGTTAAACTCCTTGTATTGTCAGTTAAAACTTGCTTGTATGAAGAAAACAAGAGCTCTACGTCGCAGGAAGTCAGTGGAGCACAATTGAAACTGGGAATTTCTGAAGCTTCCATTTTGTTTGATATTGCATTGGTGTTTCTGGATAATATTTGACTGATTTGTTTCGTCAGCGTCAGCTATCTTGAAATTTTATACTTATTTAAAAGATAGATAAAAGATAAAGTTGTTAATAATCGAGAAAACTAAAAAAAAAATTTTAACTTAGCTTCGAAGACAAAAATATGCTGTTTAGGCGTGGTTTAGACCCTATCGTTACAAACAGGCACTAAATGGGTTAAATAGGCATTTTAGGCAAAATAATCGTGATATTGTGAAATGGAAAAATCCGAGCCTTAGTTATTACGTTATGAGCACTTGCAGGGAATTTCTCTTTATTTAGAAGAGCCATACTAACTGTTTATTATAAAACGTGTAAGTTAGTTTGGTCTTAACTTTATATGTTTTTCTACGAAAACTCTTAATTCCTCACCCTTCTACAAATTTCTTTCATTTTGAGTGCTCTGCGTAATTTTCTATGTGTATGGTTTTGCTTTAGAATTTCCCCCTTGCTTTTTGTATTGAAACTAATTTCATTATATTTCAAG
This sequence comes from Malthinus seriepunctatus, assembly GCA_963924605.1. Classification (NCBI taxonomy): domain Eukaryota; kingdom Metazoa; phylum Arthropoda; class Insecta; order Coleoptera; family Cantharidae; genus Malthinus; species Malthinus seriepunctatus. The sequence goes on along the minus strand of OZ004600.1, from coordinate 25,110,664 downwards.
ATCCAAGATTTTAAAAGTCCTTCGTATAATAATTGCAGAACATAAATAAAAATTTTAACGCTTTTCATTCAACAACACTTAGTTATCACAGACATTTTAATCATTGCAAGGTCTTAATTAAATTATTTTTAATGATCAAACCTTTCAACTTCTTTTTTTTTTCAAAAACTCATTTAAATACTAATGTATTGAAAAATAAAAATCTTTTTCAATTTGACATAAATATAACTGTTTTAAATGCAACAGGAAGTGAAAGTGTCAGCAGAATTTATTTCATTATGAAATTAAATTTACTCAGTTCTCCATTTTAGCTCATGGGGTTTATAATCTATTAAGAGTAAACTGGAGTAATCTCTCTTGCCTTGGAAAACAATATGAAATCTATAGAATGTCAAAAATAAAATCAAATGGCTGACGTTTTATATTTCATATTATGCCTATGTATTGTTTTCCATAGCTAGAGAGATATTTCAAACTTTCATATAATAGATGCAATAAAAATTTCTTATTTTCATCCTCATTGCTTAAAATGGGTATCAGAACTGTGACTTCCCATGCTATTGTCACACATAGGAAAGTATGTGGTATTTAATAATTAGTTAATAGAAAGTAGGAAACAAAACATTGCAATAATTAGAACAGCAGTTTGAGCTATTGCAAGTTCAGAACAAGGAAATTAAAAGGTATGCACAATACAGCATTTACGAGAGTTGTAGGTAAATATGAAAATAAAAAATAATAAAAAGGCTAGAATGAGGCCACGAGAGGAGGAGTTAAGACGGTCAATTGGGATTGAGAGGACGAGGAATTCTAGTTGAGGACTGATCGTAAGGGAAGCGCAAAAACTCGTACTTAAGTGTAAGGTATATAGCGTACATTTATAAACCTTTAATTATCCTGGTATAACTTGAGAGTCCCTCAGGAGTCACGAAACCAATCGTGACACTATTATTCCCCATGTTCCAGAATAAAATCGTCACCCGGTATGTATGGCATTATGGCACACCTATACATAACTTTTAACACAAATAATATACATACTGTGAGTAATAGTAGAATAAACTTGTATGAGTTTCTAAATTTGTTTAAAATTTGTATCTTGCAAAATTGCAAATAGCATTTTAGCTGAAAAGTTTAACATTTTAAACTTATCTGTTTATCTTTAACAAAGTTAGTTTGAATATATTTAGTTTATATAAATTGCATTCCATGCAGAGGTTTAAAGGCTATTCAAATCAACGGGGTTCGTAGCATTACACAAAAGGAATTAATTTGATTATAAACAGGGTGCTACATGTATAGAATATAAAAAGCTTTGTGACGTGGCTTTAACGTGTATAAAACTGGCTTTTTTTGCTGTTATCTTTTTAATTTCATCAATCGATTTTTCTTTCTTAATTGTTTACATATTTAAAGCAGTTTTATACTATAGCCAAAAAGGTACACCCATGGGGTTTTACAAGCCGTATTTAAACAAAAAACTAAAAAAGATTACTAATAATAACAATAATAAAAGGGAAACGGCACAATAAAATCGGGAAACGAATCTGGCAAACATTGCCTACTCACATATCGCCGAGTTGTCTGCGTGAACATGATAAAGATATGATGACGAAATTAATTTTCCAAAAAAGAAGATAACCAAACATGTATTTTGTATTTAACGTTTTGCGCATTTAAAAATACAATTAACATGTTTAATTAACGCATAAATATAGTACACAACAAACCGCTTAAAATGTGCGTAGGCTGGATTTCGTATCCCGAAAACACCACAGATAAAAATAAATGTCCTTGATTCCTAAAGTATATTATTTTATAAACACGTAATTTTCATTTCAGGACAAAATAAAAATAAAAAACGTAATGTGTGAAAATGTTTAGGAAATTAAATAAAACACCCTTGTTCAATTTTGCCAAACAATTTACCTACTGTGTCATGGACGAATAATTCTATTAAGGTAACTGGAAACGTTCAAATGAGTTGTTTTCTAACTCTGCCAGAATATTTAACGACGATCTCGGTAAACAAAAAAAAGAATTGGAAAATGCAAGATATTTTCAATGAATTATGTTTCTAAGAAATGAGCTTGTAATGAAAAACTACATTATGCAAAAGGAAAACTCGCGTAAACGTATACGACGTATTATGTAAAAATTTAAAATACTCCAAGAGTCAGCAGATATACCGGGTGACCACTGATTTAGTTACGTACCATCATGAATTTTGTCACCTGTGACTACCTGTGTCATAATCATAATTCATTTCTACATTAAAGAAAAGGCACATTTCTTTCAATGTTTAGTGGCCAAATTATTGAAAACTACGAAATAACTAGCCTTTTGCCCATTTATAACAAAGCTCCATGTCAAAAACTTTTTTATTTAAAGATACCAAAATGGTGGGACGTAACTAACTCTATTTAACCACCTGGTATTGTCTTTCACAATTTTGAAATAAAAAATTAATAAATTCTATTCTACTTTTCTTACAACAAAGAATAAGGAGAAGAATGCCTGGTAGTATTACTATACAAATTTGTAACTTTGAAGGTATAAACAAGCATCTATGTGAATAAAATAAGAAAGAAAAGATAATAACCTTATTATTAGTGGTTTATTCTAGAAAAACAGAAATGTGTAACCATGAACTGTCGTTGGCTGTAAAAGTCATTTTGACAAGAAATCTACGTGACCTACAATCTTTTATATTACAGGTAAAAAGGTATTTATTACTACACCAACCCTTTAGATTCAAAAGAACACGGGGGAAATTAAAAAGAATAATTTGAAATGACAGCCTCAATGAACTAGCACTCGATTTAAAAGCCTCTACGAACGAATAAAAAATGTTAATAGTATTAAAAATCTTGTATTTTATAATACGTTACATATGAATTTATAAATTAAACTTAAATTTTTTTATCTTTACCTACACGTGACCACCTTAATATGTATAAAATATAAATTAAGATGATAATGATGTATTATTAATTATTATTAAATATTTATTTAAAAAAATTGTTATTAAATTAAGTATTTATTCAGTTTTCTAAGGGCCAGTATTATAAAGCCTAGTCAACCGAAGTTTGACTCAACTGCCAGGTTGAAACTATAAATAAACGTCAATTTCACTATTTTGTACAATTATGTCAAACTAAAATGACAACCTACGTTTATAATACTGGCCCCAAGTCACGTGTCGGTAAAGATAAAAAATTCTAGTATACAGTTTTTGCCACTCCTACTACGTGTGAGTATGCTATTAAGAAGTAAGTAAAGGTGCGGACATACACACTTCAAGTGTCAAAAATAAAATAATAAAATGTAAAAACCCGCTCTTTGAGAATTTGAACACAGGAGTGGAAAAAATATAATATACAACTCCGGAGGTAAATATCGTTGACAACAAACTGTGGTACCCTAATTGCCAGCCCTTCCTAAGCTCTGGCTACAAATTTGTCCTCGACTGGTAAATACTATTTACATCCCTTCTTGCATAAGCGACTTTTGTAAATAGACAAGAGATAAACAACTGTGTGTTATCATTTTGTATTAATTTACTGTAAAACAAGGACGGGTGGGTTTATCAAAAATGTAATAATAATCACACAATTTTGACCTTTGGGCTTAAATGTTCAATTTTTATCTTAACAACTCTGCCTATTTTTAGTAGAATACCTATTTATTTATTTTGTATGTTTTGATTGTTAACATTTCCCTAGAGACAGAGTGTCACAAAGTTAACCAACACCCCGGGGGATATGTGAACTAACCATTTGTACACTTTAGTGTAGTTCATGTATTGGTAAGTAAATAAATTCAAACAAAAACTGCATCTGAAATTTTATCTTCGATGTCAGTTAGATTAGGTTAATCCCAGTAGAATATACTAAAAAATATAATGCCCGCGGGAACTACATCAGTGTTGTCATTTATATTTTTGTATATCACATTCATAATTCCTAAAGTTTCAAAATATATTTGGGAGTTTGACAGGTAAAGACAAGACGCAAAGAAACCCTAAAAGACATGCCTAAAAGTCTTTTATCATTCTCTGAAGAAGCTCACAGCATAATGGGCGAAACCCAATCTATTTACTATAGCTACTACTTTGATTGCAGAGTCAAGTCGATAGAGTAGTCCCAAGGAAAGATGAACACACCACATGACCAAATCTACGCGAGGCGTGGCTTCAGACCCCAGTGTCGGAGATAGTTATTTTTAAAAGTTGTCAAAATTCAAGATAATGATTTAATTTAAATGTTTATTTCTAAACATTTAAATTACATTAAATAAACATTAAAATGTTTATTTCTTTATTATTAGTACTTTTAAGTACTAATAATCATTAATTACTGGTTTAATACTTTGTGGATGAGATCGTCCCATTATTAAAATTAAAACACGAATTAGCACGTTCTAACCTAACTTCTGTGAACTGTGTAATACTGTGTGAAAATTAATTTTAGTCAGAAATTTTGTTTCACTTTAATAGTGACTTATGAAAGAAGATAGCAAGCTCTACTAGCAATCGTCGGCTTATCAATAACGTATATCAAAGATTTCATAGCGCATCCCCATCCAAAAGCTATTAATCGCTGACTGAACTATAACGATCTTATACAACGTGCCTGTCTATGTTCGTTTCTAACCAATGGCAGTAAGAACTACTGTGCAACTTTAACTACATATCAACAAGTTAGTGTGGTCGTTAGTTATAAAACTTTAATCATGTTGTCTAGAGATTGGTCAAAAAATAATAAATATAGTGTGTTTTTTTACTTGGTTTAGACGTTGAATTTTTACGTAATGTAAAGAGGATTTTAGCGTGACGTCACAATAAGGCTTGAGGAGCAAACAAACATAACTCCGATTATAAATTAAATTATGGAACGTCTTATTCTAAAGCTTGGGTTTCCTTCTTCTTCTTCACTTCTATACCGGGTGTTGAAAGCAGAAATTTATAAAAACGCGATTTTACGTGCTATTGCCCTATGTATCGATAAGTCATTAAACACCCGGTATAATGTCAGCACCGTCATATTACGGGCGCTATTTGACGGCACCGCTATCCTAGGAAACCGAAGCTGTATTGGCTACTACAACATCAATTTTAAAAAAAATGAGCTATACAAACGACAAACGAACAGACCTATGGTTTATTTGCCCCTTACGCAATAGGCAGACCTGTCAAAGTCACGTGATCTAAAATGCTCTGAATATATCTATTTTTTAGGTTATGTTATAACGTAATGTTCGTTTTGTGAATTTACTTGACAAATCTAAACTTTTATTTTATTTTGTTTATTTCATAATTATTATAATATTTTTGTGTTTGGGTTTTGGTAAACTTCAAAATTTTAAGTTCCAATTTTTATTTATAAGGTACTTATTGAGAAGGACAGATGTCGCCGGCGTAGTTGTTGGGTGACGGAATTTAGTGGGGTTCTTCGAAAAACCATTTTTGGTTAGAAGTGAAGGCGATTTGTTATCCACGACTTCTACTGCCAGACAAAATAGCTACTGTATTTAAGTTAACTCTATTACAACAACTATCTTAGGACCGTTTCACATGGACTAAATGTCGTACTAACTTGTTAGTTCTGAATCAACTCAAACAGCAAAAGCACGAAAATTTAACGTCATGCAGGGTTGTGCGTTGAAATTTCTACGCACGACGTTAAAACTTAGATTCCCGTGATTCTGCTCTTTGAGTTGATTCAGTACTAACAAGTACTGGACATTTAGTCCATGTTAAATGGCTCTTAGGCATCTTTAACATTCGTGTCCAGAAATATTAAATTAAAGGAAGATGTACAAGCTTTAAGCTTCCTGTCTATTAACTTAAGTCAAAATGCCAGTTTGGAAATAATCCAATGGAAACACATTAATCTCTCTGTTCTCTGGAACGAATTTAGATGATAAATTAAAATTGGGGTGGTAATACCACGGGAATACCAAATAATGTTTTAAATGTCAAGTAAATAAATTTACGTTAAATAATCCCTACAAATAAGGTTTGTGTGATTTTGTTAACATTATTGACTCGACTCCATAAACAGTTTACGTATGAATTTTTTTAGAATTGATACAAAAGAACTACATTTTATAAATGTTGGGAACATAAAAAGTTTTGCGTCCCCTTAGTTGCAACTACCAACTCTGGGAAATATGGGAGAGCGAAAAACCAATTATCCAATTACATATTCACCAGTTTGTACACTCGAGCTAATAATTCTTTTACTGTCAACAATTTTATTTATGATAGAACTTCATTTTACACGTCAGTTAAAAGTGCTATTTTTCCCAGAACGTAGTAAAAATAGAAAAGAATCAGCAGCGCCCTCTACAACGCGCCCTTCAGAGTACTTGCACATCAGTGCATGTTGCACGAAACGATTTAATAATTTTGTATCGAAATCCTAAGAGAGTGCATGTAGAAAGCTATTTCTTTAATTTAAATCGATTGGGAGAAAATTTGAAAGAAAGATATTTCAAAATTTCCACAGGGATTTTCAATATTAAAACTCAAACGGAAGTCATTCTACATCATGTCAAGTAAAGAATTTATGTGTTTTCTAAAAATTGTCAGCTTAAACAAGCTCTTTTCATCTGAAGAATTTTTTGGGTATTAAAACTGTCAATATAATTTTTAAAGCATAATTGTGAGTTATCGACAGGTTTATATTTAACCCAACAATTTTCACAACGTATTTGAATATAATTTTGGTACTTGTGAGATAAGTTAGCGGGTTCAAGAGGAAAAACGACATTGTTGATTGTTGATTGTAGGTGAAGGTGGGTATTATGAATGATGCATGTTAGATATTAACACGAGTTGTTCATTAACGCTATTGTTGTCATTTTCAACACTTATAATAATTGGTAGTTTCATCCCTAAAAATTTCTTTTTGTTGGACTAAAAAATCGAACTTTTTTTAACATTTATTTTTATCTGTGGAAACATCCAGCCAATGCGGTGTGCGTAAAGCAACGGATTCCACAAGGATCTAAATAATTTTACAAGTTTTGTAATCAAATAGCTCTATTGTGTGTTTCAAAAAAATATGTCGAGTATTGTATGTTGCAAAATTGGATTGTCAAGACTGTTATTCAATATGTAAATTATATTGTACTTGAGCCGAGTTTTCAATTTTGAGGTGTAAAATTTTTAAAAAGAATGAAAGAAATATCGTTATTTATTATTTTACATTATACTCTTTTACGTAAGACGTGAGGAAATAAAGTTCAGTTATGGTTATTAGCAGGCCGTTTACTTGGCTTTTATGCAAATAGGCTTTAGGCTAAAATTGGGTGTAATGAAAAATAAATGGAAATTAGATTGCTTTTTTTGCCATTTTATAAAAAAAAGTGTATGGTAATTTAGCTTCTTCATACTCTATTTTGTTATATAAACTCGTATTAAATCTAAAATTTAGTTATCTGCAACAACCAAAAAAAGATCTCGAGAAAAAAAATTCAAAATTACGTCGGTCAATTTATGTTTCTTGAAATTTTACAAGGGATGATTTTATCTAACAAACTTGTCATGTTGTCAAAATGTTTATGCCTTTAAATTAATTTTGTGTTGTTGTTTGAATCGGCTTAATTGAGGTAAAACTTGGTTTTGGGTCGAGTTAACATACAATAATTAAAATTATTTTTGTTTCTACTTCATTATCTTTCGCATTTTCATCGATTATTTCAAAAGACCAACTTATCCTTGTGGAAACTCGATTGCATTTCGTGTAATAACGTAGTTTTTGTTTGTACGGCATATATAAATGTAAATAAAGAATTAAATAAAAGCACTCACCCTGAAATTCTTTCCTAGCAGCAGACACGGATGTAACAATATTAGCAACATGACCCAACACAGTTGCAAACAGCATCAGACCGAACAGCAACTGCAAGATGACGAACAAATATTCTCCTTTATTTCTTGGTCTTGGCAAGTCCCCAATAGTTGTTAACGCTAAAGTACACCAATAATAACTTTGTAAGTATTGTTTCACTACGTCCGCATTTTCGGAATCACTATACACCCAATTTTTAGACCCGAATCCGTTATTTTTATGTATTATATGAAATAAGCACCCATTCCAATGAAATATTACTAAGAGGTAGTGGATTAAACTGGTCGACCTAAATAGGTTGGGATAGTTTGTATGTCTTTCGGTACGATCCATAAACGCCCAGAAACGATAAATTTTCACTAGACGAAACGATCGCAAAATGGAATTAAAACCTATCGATAAATAAAGAAAATCTAAAGGTAATAGGCACAAACAGTCTATATAAAAGGTTGTCGAGTTCATATAATGTTGGCGGAGTTTTGTTGCGTCTGTTTGTAATACTCCGTCTTCTAAGTATCCTGTGCGAAAATGAAACATGATATCCGCTAGGTATAAAAAATCCGAGAAATAATCCAAGCAGAACCACACTAAGATTGTATCCCCTGAAAAGTAACATTATTAATTCACGATACACCGTCTCTTAAATAATTAATAAACGCTTACTTAAAAATAAAAACTGTTTTAGAAAAACTTTTTACACAGTAAATATTTTATCGAAAATTCCAACGAATATTAATTTATAAGATGGCTATGCAATATTATAACAGAAAATAAAAAAATTAACTATGAAGTCATATTATAAACATTCTTTGTTTTTCTTTTCAGCGTTCAACAAAAATTAGTATTTAGCAAGGACCGGATCTTAGGCAATATAGTTTATTATTTATTACATTTTTATAAAGAAAAAAAAAAGTTTCGTAATAAATTATTTCCACGAATATAAGCGAGTCAAAAAAGCTCTTGGCGTGAGGACAAAAAAGTTTTAATTAAAACTAGAGGCCAAGGGTCTCCAAACGTGACCACTCTCAATATTTTGATTTTGCAGAAAATATGCTACTCTTAAATTAAAGAAAGTATGTAAACTCAATAGATCAAATATGCTTCTGAATTTATGTACAGTCAGCCTCACAATTAATGGTCACTCTGGCTATACGTTTAGCACAAATTGTGGATGTAACCATCATAACACCCCATACTTAAATTGAGGGGTAACTTTATTTTACCAACAAGTAGTAAATCAACACCCTGACGTATAGCCAAGGTGGCCATTAATTGTGAGGCTGACTGTACAGAAAAACGACCTCAGTAGAAAGGCATATTTTTGAGGTGATAGGTAAAGTGACGACTCTTAAATTCAATTTTTAAGACCATAAAATCCGGGCTCTACATAAATATTAATAAAATAAATTTGTGTTGTACTTACTGTTTATTTCTTGAAAGGCGAAACGGTAAATGATAACCCAAAAATTATAAAGAAACGCTAAAGACACAACCATGGACCAATAATAACACAGCCTTCCTGCAGGATCAAACACAAAAGTCCACTTAGGAGTTCCTCTCGATCTCGGATGATACGATTCTCCTCTTCTAAAACCGTAACGACTAAAATGAAAGACAAAAGAGAACTTAATTAGACTAAAATCTTAAAGTAAGTGGTTTCGATTTTTTTTCAATTACGAGATATATCAAAAACATATCAAAAGCAACAGTTGTGCAATAAAAACTTTTAGGAAAAAAAATCTGCTGATTTCAAATACCAATAGAATTACACCTTCCAGCCCTTAAGGGTCTAAAAGTGTGCTTTACTTTATTTTATGCGACTATAATGGCTAATCCTTTAATATTTATATTCTTTCTGACGCTTAAGATTATTTTAAAATTTTTCTTTTAGAAATTTATGTCGCTTTAGTCACTTTAGTAAAATAGTATAAATTATTTTTAATTGGTTCTGAAAGACAAAACACACTGTATTAGAGGTTAAAATATGAGTCACATAATATTTTATTCAAAACTTAAGCGTGTAAATCGTACGCGAACAAAAGAGAAAATGTGAAAGGAAGAAACCCTAAAGCCATTCGCCATCAAACTTTAATCCCACTACAAAGATATCCTGTAACCAAGTATACGAAGAGTGAAAATATGCATGGTGTATCACTGGAGTAATATTTTTATACTTGTTTTGCATTACATAAACTCCGGAGACAAACAAGTCTTTTGAAATAAGCGATAGGTAAGATGATATCAACTAATACAAGAAATGTAGAGAGCTTCAGAAAACAAACAGTCACAGTTAATGGAAAATCGTTCAAGGAGAAACGATACAATGTATAAGAAGTAGAAATGGGGAAAATGTGCGTTGCGCTTGTTTACATATATAGAAGACTTTTACATAAGTTCAACTCGTTTTTTTTCAGAACTTCATTCCTTACTACAAATCAAAACAAAAAATGTGTAAAATTTGTTCCACGAAACACAAAGTAAGTCATAACTAAAGATTTAATTGGTTCTTAAATAAAAAACACATGTCACAGGGAATGCGCATTAAGGTCCGAAAGAGACAGAGATACCGACAAAAAGAGATAGAGCGAGTGGGAGGAGTAGGATAGAGAGAGGTATAGAGAGTAGAGGGGGTAGAGAGAGGGGTAGAGAGGGGATCATCTGTCATCTCATCCCATATATTATTTCATCTGCCATTCCAGGTCGCGCCTTTTCAAAATATACTTAACCACAACGCAAGCCAGCTTCAAGCCACTCCTCTAGCAACGCTATTGGTTTAATTACAACTCCACGTTTAAGTTAAAAAATTTTAAATCCAAATTATGAAATTATACGGCAAAAATTACAGCGTTGGTGCATGTTTATTAAAATTACAAAAATTTAAAATTTTTTTGGCATAAATGCTTACTTTGCTGTTTTTTTGGTGATTATCTGAGCTGTTTACAGACGTTTTTAGTTTTTATTTCAATTTATTGAAATTTTATAAATAAAAAACAAGTTTTTCAAAATTTAACATTTCGAAATAAAAGTAATTATAAGAAGTCTGATTAAATATAAAAACTAATATGTACAAGCATTTTTGCTTGAATAGTTGTAACTTAATATCTCCTATCGCAATGTTTAGAACTTTATAGACACAGCAAAGCTCTCTTTATCTATATGTCGATTTTACAATTACATTAATCCATTTCATGAACGTGTCATAATAATCAATTTGTGACGTTTCGCCATAAAAGCTTCTTCAGACAATATTCAAGTTGTTGAAAATAAAAGGCAAAAAAGTGCATAACAATAGCACAACCTGAAACGTTTTGGTTAAGTAGGTGGGCGAACAATTTACTCAAGACGATTTGCAACTTACATATTAAAAATATGTAAAATATTTTTTTCCTTTAATTAGGTACAACAATTACAAAAAATACACAAATAAAAATTGTCTGAAGAAGCCTTAATAGCGAAACGTCACAAATTGATTATTATGACATGTCCATGAAGTGGATTAATGTAATTGTAGAATTAAAAAAAAATTTCTAACAATCGCAAATAAGTTTTTTGGCTTTTTATTCTCAAAAAAAAATTTTAATAAAAAAATAAAGCCACATACTAAATATTTAAACAATAATTATTATTTACAATAATACTAAAATAATTCCCAGCGTTGTCTGATACTGTAACACACAGTGTCGACTGTGTCACAGTATATCCTACAGTAAACGCACTCTCCAATACTTCTATTGTTATCAGCAAGACAAGGTCAACCTGTGGACGCCATATTTTTAGTTTAGAATTCCAGTTCCGTAATAATAAATAAAGACGAAATGTAACCAGAGACGTATTATTACTTAAAAAAATTTTAATATTTTTTTATAAAAAAAAGTTAACATAAAATAAATACATTGAATAAAGAAATACCTCCTACTCTAATATAAATTTTTGTTTATTTTTCCAAATTAATAATTTTTATAAAAAAAAAGAATATAAAATGTAAATTTTTATTCGTTTCGCCAAATAGTTTTTTTATTTTTATTTGACGAAGACTTAAAATCTTTCAATGTATAAAAAATCCTTAACCTAAAGTATAATTTTCTTAAATATAAATACACTAACAATTTTCTCTCCGCCACTGTCTGTTTGAATAGTTAAACGTGAGTGAATCCTTACGACGCTAATGACTTAAACTTAAAATATGGCGAATTGAGGTGCGCCAAAAGATGCGCAAACTGGCTCCCACTCTGAGAGTGATTGTACTGAAGGTATACTGTGACTGTGTTGAGTCACGTTGAGTTGTAATTTTGAATCTACGCATTACTTGAGGGAGGGGCTTGCGTTGTGGTTAAGTATATTTTGAAAAGGCGCTTCCAGGTCATCTATATGTCATCCCATTTGTCAATTCTTGGCATTCAAAGCTTGGCGGAGCTGAACCAAAAATTGCCCCACTTTGTTTATTTAGCTAATTTTATTATCATTTAGACCTTATTCCAAAAAAACAGAAATCGAAGGACATATACACAGCGAAATAAAAGAACTAACGTGCGGACGTACTAATGGACAATCAAACAAATGGACGAGCAGGTAGCGAGCCTACGAGCGGGCAGTTGAGCAGTTGCGCAAGCGGACGAACGGGTGGTCAGATAAATACAGATAGACTAGCGGATGAACAGACCGACGAACGGATCGATAGACAGACTTGATTATAAATAGTTTCAAACAAACTCAAAATGGATATTTTATTTTAAAAATTCTATTGGTTCCGTTCTCTGAAGAAATTAAACATCGGTTAATTAACGATTATTCAATAAATGACCTAAAAATGTTATCCCTGAGCACTATAATAAATAATAATTGAGAAATGTATAGATATAAAGAAAGAAGAAAAAAAAATTTTAATTCCTTTTATGTTTCGAATGTTCATTAATCAATTATTTACTTTACACATTTAACCTAAGGCAAAATTATCCTTGATGAAAATATATTACCTAAATCAAATAAAATTTGCCTTTTAGATAAATATTGGAATATCTAATAAAACAAAATATTTTCTAACATGAGAAAATTCAGATAGCTAATAAATCGGTAGACTAAAAGTAAATTCGTATTGACAGCGGTGTTCTTCGAGAGTTGTTCAACGTTTATTGAAGGCTTAACCTAATGACAGGTTTAAAAGACTCTTAAGGGAAAAACTGTTAAAGCTTAAATCGTCAAACTTCGAAATACAAAATAAGAATTTTATTTTAAATTTACCTTTCTGTGCCGCTACAACTACTGGTGGAATTTAAGTGATTGGTGGATGGTGGATTGATGCCAGCTCCAGATCCTGACGTTCTCCAACGAGCCAAAAGTGGCGCGTCCGCATAATTCGCTAAAGCAACACTCGATGGTAATTTGAGCCTATTACGTAGATCTTTTCTTCTCGCTTTCCTAGATAGATCTAATTCACTAGCCGCCGAACTAACATTAGCCGCCGCATTCGCACACGCAATCGAAATACTATCTTGGGAAAAATAGAGTTGCTCGTTGAAAACTCTGGGTCTTTGGGGTTTGGACATTCCTAACTTACAACTAACCAAATCTAGAAAAAAAAAATCTTAACGAATTATATAAATTCAAAGTGATGTTTACCTAACAAACTCTGCTTGGAAACCGACTTGAGCGCTCTAGGGACGTTTTCGTTGCTAGATTTTACTCCACTACCAACTTGAATTCCCGACTGGGCTGCAGGCGAAGTTATTACGTCCAATCTGGTGCCACTACTGCATAGTCGATCGCCTGCCATTCGACCACCAGTTGATGTAATAATTCCTGCAAAAATTTAATATAAATAACGTGATGCGAAACATCAGAGACTATAATATTCCTAACTTTATTTTTAATTTTAAATATTCGTTTCTGTATAATTCCATTATTATTTTTCTATAACGTACAGTTAATCTGCTCATACAAAATAACGTTGAAAACATGTAAAAATGTGACACTTAAAAAGATTTTCTTTCGCATACGAAAATAGATTTGAAAATTTAATATTTGAAATTTTACACTTAAAAAATGTGATTTTGAAGAGTGTCAGACAAACCCACAATTTTGTAATAAGTGACTATTTTCAACACCTTACCAAAACTCCTAATTAAATATTCCTTACTTCAAACACAAGTCTCGCTTTCCTTCGCCTAACTTTAGAATTAAATATTCATTGTTTATTTGCAAAACACTTCTAATTAAATTTTAAAAGAGATTTCTAAATTCAAAATAATAATTGAGCGAGTGTTAAACAATGACCGTGCACATTGAAATTAGCGAGACAATGTAAATACTACGTTTTTGTCAAATTATTTTCGAATTTAAATATTTAATTTTAAATTGCATTTGAAATTTAAAAAGTTGGAAAAGCGCTAATAAAAAAAGTTTCGAGTTCAAGTTGTCCATTAGCAATGATCTCGAATTTAAATTAAGGGACGGAAAATAGTCTAAAAAACAACGAAAATTTAAATTTTCGAGTACTCAATTTAATACCTTTAAATTTTTTAAATTCATTCTCAATTAAAAAAACTTTTTTTTAAACCGATTACCTACCGCCATATCTTGCGTTTATAAGAGGTTTCTTTCTAAAATTACAAAATAAATATTAATTACAAAGTACTTTTTACTTAAATATGGAATTAAAAGGAGTGCTCGAGAAGAACTAAATGAATTGTTTCTAGAGCTAAACCAAAACATAAAAGGGCTAAAGTCGAGACCTCTCACCCGCTATTCAGTATAGCTAGCGATGGACGAATGCTGGGTTTAAAGTCAGGATGGACCAGCAGTAACTCTGCAAGCTATAATGATCATAATTACAGTCCCACCAGCTTTATTAGCGAGCTGAGGGGGCGTGGCCAGCGCTGTCACAGATTTTGAAGTACACTACGCGTTAAAAGTATTTCAGTCGCTAAATTTGACAAGTAACTGTCACTAAAATTGAATATAGGTTAATACTAAGACAGTAAATTTGAAAAGTTTGCAATTAACTAAAAATTGCTTAATAATTAATTACATAGGTAATAACTAGTTATAACGAAACTATCTAAATCCAAAAGAAAATATTAAAATAAGTAATGAACAAATTATTTAGTGACCAATTATTTGTGTAGTAAGCTGATAACTTATTACTATCATTTTGAAAGGTTTTATCATAACCTAATATAGTTGTAAATACACGCGACTTTTAACTATGCCTGTACCTAACTTGAATTCTTGCTTATAATTGGACGAATCTTTTACCGCAAAAAATATTTTAAATAAAATTATTTTAGTTGGCATATTTTCCGTAACGCAAAATTGGTTGGTGGAGCTGTATGTCCATTTACCTATTCCTATTTTGGACGAAGTCTAGAATCGACTCCTTATTTAAATTGAAACACGCTATATATTTCTATATTTTTAATTGTTTAAGTCGTTATTTTCCATCGTAAGAAATAACATTAAGTAATATGTATATTAACTTAACGTAACATAACATAACCTAGAAAAATTGTGTAAATTAAGAAATCAAGAAAATTAAGAAATTAAGAACATGCTATATGTATGTTATATTTCTATATTTTTAATTTGCAAGTCGATATTTTTCATCGCAAGAAATAACATCAAGTAACATAACGACATAACGTAACATAACACAACCTAGAAAAGTTGGGTAAATTTAGACAAGTACAAGATAGAAATTTTTCGTTGGTACTCGAATTTAGACAAGAGTCAACTGAGTAATTTTCTGTAAAAGAAAATAGGTTAGACTATAAGAAAATGAAAAGTTAAACATAGATATGTGATAAAATGTTGAGTTTAGTATCGTTTGATAGCTCTTTTGATCTCCAGAAATGTTTTTTCAAACGTAAACTATTTTCAAACTGCAGTCGAAAAACTAAATTGACAATTTTCGGGTTTTTTTTTTGCGTTATCTCGATAACGCATTTACACAATTACTATACAGTAACAGTAAATTTATTTAATTAATGATTTGTAGCTAATGCCTGTCTATCTAAAATTAAGGCCATCGATTTGGTTGAAAGTGATCAAACAACCCCTATCGATTACTACTGTTCTACTCATGGACCCAGTCCTTGAAAATCATAGGAATTAATTCTTTTGAGAAAATGACGTCAGTTATTTCTAAAGGTCGCGAGACACACACAAGCTTACCTTCCGGTTTGGCCCGTGTACCCAAATACCCAAACTTGCCTTCCGGATTGGACTATGCAGGCCATCTAAACGATGACCAGACGCTAGACATTCACGCGACATTCACGCGACATGACGCACACGATGTTCAGGCCGCCTTCAGGCGAGTGTGCAGGCAGCCGCACACTCCAAACCGGTTCATCTGAACATCGTTCAGGCTCCTGTGCAAGTTGTCCTGCACAGGCTAAACCGGAAGGTAAGTCTGGGCGTGTGGCGCAGCCTTTAGATCCATTATTTAACAAAAGAAATTTTTTATAAAAAAATTGTCACATTTTTAAGCCAAGTTTGTTATTATTAGATATTAATTGAAGTTTCAACTTTTCCATTTAAAAAAAAGAAAAATTCGACATCAATAGGAAACCACACTAACAAACAAATTAAATAGTAGAAGCAATTTACTGGACTAGGGAAATGAAAGTTAGAACTCTTGAAACACCGTTCAAGTATTTATTTTCTTAAAGGGCTGTAAATTCTGAATGACTTCAATCTCTGAAATTGCCGCACAACTCCATTTATCAACGTTCTTAAGCTTCTTAAGAAGTTTTAGGCACTTCTAGCTTTGTGCACACCAACCAAGATAATAATGTGTTATAACTTTTTTTTTATTTCTTTCAAATTAAGTTACATCTCTCGCTATAGAGAAAACAATAACGGAAACGAGTACTTAATCCTCAACGTTACTTGGATTAAATTTCGATTCAAGGAGCCAAAACTTGAAATTTTTGCTTAGTTACATTATTATAGCTCTGATTTATACAGGGTGGATGACGAAATGTCTTCTAAGCTATAGGATCCCAATATAGATAATTAAAGACTATATTATTTTGATGTAATTGGAACATCTTTGTGTTGCCCTTAGACCAGTGTTTCCCAACCTTTTTTGTGCCTTTCTAAAATTCTTATGTAAGATAGAATTTTTAATATTCAAAAATTTAATTGTTCACTGAAGCAACTGAAAAACTCTGCACGAGTCAATTTTTGAATTGTCTCCCTTAACAATGAAGTTGCGCCCCCCTGTCGCTACAGAATCCCCGCGTTGGGAAACACTGCTTGTGACTCATTGTCAGACACAAATCTTTTAGATTTAACAAAAAAGTACATATACGAGTAGACACCTATTTAAAAAGAGAAAGTGAACTAACACATTTTTTATAACTAATCTCTGTTCAGTGACTAGAAAGAGCTAGGCCACTCCCCGCAAATTTCTGTCAAATAAGGTAGAGGTAGAGGCTTTTTGTGGGAGTGGCTTAGCTATATCTGGTCGCTGAGCAGAGTATAGCAAAACGTACTTCCATTATTTTATTGGATAGCAACTGGTAACAACGTAAATGACAAAACGTAAAATGAGAATTTTCTTTAAAAATTTAAATTGGGATATGAAGCTGCAGGAAATGCAAGACGAGCAAGTTGCAGTCATACTACGAAGACTTCCTTTAGTACCATGATTATTACGAAAAGAAGCATTTTGAGATCAAAAAACAAGAAAATTTATATCAATACATCGCAACTTTATAGAGAGGAACTTTTTGCCAATATAAAATAAATGGAAATTGCAAATTCCACAATTTTAAGATGACTGAAATAGTTTAAAATATTTTACCATAAATAAAATTTTCTATTTTTGTTTCTTTTGAGGTCGAAATTAATTCAATCATAAAAAAGAAAACAAATAAAACTTTTTGGGAATTTTATTTAAAAAAAATAAACCTGTGTTGTTTTGTTATTTTTTTGCTACACTTATACGGCACAAAAGAAATTGAATTGTAAGTTCTCGCGCAATCCAGATTGATTTTATCATTGCCCAGGATTTCTTTGTGGTTTAGCGATGTAAAGTAGTAAACCCCAATCTTAAAGTTCTTATTGTTAGTGTTCAAGCTACGCACGGATGTCCTTTTATTTATAATTTACCTACCCTTAAATTTAAATTTAACTCTTTCTTGTTAAACTAAAACTATTGTCGGAAACTTTGATAAATTCTCCAGTTACCTACCTTAAATTAAATGTTAAAGCAGAAACTTGAACTTCCTCTCCTAACTAATCTTTTAGTTTCTTTATCGTTCTAAAAGTTCTTAAATCAAGTTATTAATTATTTATCGCGTTTACAAACAAACAGACTTGTTTGAGTACATGTTTGATTGAACTCGAAAAATTGCGACGCATCGTATTTCACAATCAGAAAATTGAAACGTAAACACTCTTAACGGGAACTGTACAGTACAGGGTGTTAACAAAAATGTATGTACTGGAGATCATGTGAACATTTTTGCCAGTAAACCCATGGTTAAACGTGCGCCTCCTCGGCACCCTGCATATAAGAAAATGTTTGAAGAAAACACTCGCGTCAATAACCTATTCCTGAAGAATAGCGGAAATTAGTAACCAGTTGAGATATTATAAGTTGTCTAAGACAACTCATAATATGCGCGGAGTGACTTAGGTACTTACTTAGGGGCGCAGATATTTCTAGGGGATTAGTGTAAAATTTTGAATTACTAGTCATACGCCCCTGACATTTTTGAAAAGGCTCACCCTGTATAAATCAGATAATGCCAAAATTTTTTATTTATTAATTTCGAGAGAAAGCTGGGATTTGTCCTAACTTCCGGGACGCTGTAGCGCTCAGCGCCCCTTGTCAATCCGCGTCACGTTGCCTAGGCCATGACAACTTTCCTTTTCTAAAGGAAAAATATACTGGATTACCAACTAACTAGAAATCTCTCCGTGTAGACTAGGGAAACACGGTGAGTGTTTCTCAGACCTCCCGGTCCCTTTTCTAGACCCTAGAGGAACTCGGAAAGACCACTCAACCTGGAAGACACGAACGGAGCGGGAGAATCCCCAGACCACATTGAGACCATGAAACTTCCCAAGCCAATCACTCACTAGCCCACTATAGACCTCCCTCTGTAGAGAGAGGTCACAAAGCCTAATAACACGAATATGTGTTCCTACCAGACCACTACTAGACCTTCAGACGCCGCCAATCAAAATAGCAAATTTCATTCAAGTCTCAAGAATATTTCTTGTCGGAGAACAGATACTTCACTACTATCCTAGATAAGCGGCTTAAGCGATCGATAATGGTATAAGATAACCCAGACGAAAATAACATCTGGAAATTATAGGGTACACCACAGTGGTAAAATCGCATGGCGCTGGCGTGCAACGGTAGAGCACGTGGAGATTGGTACGGATAGGGGTCGATCAGGCTGCTGCTGGAAGCGGTTACATACAGTAGAGGAAGCAGTTACGGTTTGAAATCATTACAAACAGTAATTTTAATTCGGTTAGTAATAACGCCAAAAGCTGATAATCAATCGTCGGGTAGGGGTACTATATTAGACCATTCCATCTCACGCAAAACTACATCTTATTTATGCAGAATTAAGACAACTTGAGAGAAGGAGTAATTTTAAACCTCGGGGAGCACGTAACCATCTTCCAAGCAGAAATTTACGCCATATCAACATGTGCGCAAATGCTTTTAGATAGATGATATCACAACCAAAGACTCTTCGTTGTATCTGACAGCCAAGCAGCCCTAAAAGCGCTGAATGCCTGTGAGGTGAGGTCTAGATTAATAACGGGCTGCATCCGCAGACTGAATGCGCTAGCGGGAAAAAATTTCGTCAACCTGGTATGGGTTCCAGCTCATGGCATTTCTTATGAATTGGCAAAGAGCAAAAGTCACTTCCAGGGAAGTTGCAAATTAAATACTGGAGGAAAACTCCTGGACAGGGATATTCTAAAGCCCTACTGGAGAAACCCTCTGACAAAAGAATTCGCTCTCTACTAAGAATGGGCAGAGGGGAACTACAACCGGCAACGGCAATAATAACGGGCCATTGTCAGCTCAAAAAGCACCTGCGGGGTGCTAGCACAATGGGGCTAGAAGAAGACTCAATATGCAGAGGATGTGCAGAGGAAGAGGAAACTCCAATTCATCTTCTGCTACACTGTGAGGCTTTCACAAGAAATCTATACAGCATTCTTGGAAAAGAGAAGATACTCCAAAGAAAACTGCCTAACTTATCAATAGGAAAAATTCTGGACTTTATCAAAAGCACAGAACTCCCATAAGAAAAGACAAAATCCGAGGTGCACAATAGATCCGAGAGGTCGCGATGCAATGAACCACTAGGGACCAGCCTCAGAAATACAATTAAGAATTAATATGCCAAATGCATGGTTATTAGCCCTTTATGTTTGGTGTTGTATAAAATAATGGCAGCGCTGTCACCAAGTGATTTTTATTAAAATAAAGTCGAGGGTTCAACCATTATTCTGAATTTGTACACTGACTGCAGTTGACTGCCTACGACTTCATATACTATAGCTGCCATTGGCTGCAGATGACTACCGTTGACAGCTCAATTTTTGTACATTGACTGCAGAGAGTGGATAACCTCTCAAATACAGCTAAAGGATTTTTAATTTAGGGCAATAAATGAGATTTTTTGAGGGTTTTAAATTTATTGCGGTCCTTATGAAATCATGAATAGTTAAATTTGATCTCTCGGGAAAACCTCAAGATCAGCTGAGGAATTTTTATTTTGTAAACAGAAACTTAAGAATAGACCGGGATCCCAGCATAACAGAAAAATTAAAAAATGGTCGTATTCTGGGTCATCTCTTGGAAATAAGCTATTTGAGTGCCACCGAATAAGAAGATCTGGGGGGCTGCCCCGGGCACTGGCTTAAGGTCTAAAGACTGTTAATAATAAACTTCTAATTCGTAAGCAGGGCGGGAAACCCACCTCAGTTGTTACTTTGCAAGTGGGCAACTCATATACCGTTTATAAGTTACCAGTTTATGTGTGTAGATGTGTAGTATAAAGACGTTAATTTCAGTCTAGCTGCCACGCTCACAGAGCCATTGTAGAGAGTAGCAAAAAAATTTTATCAATTTTTTTATAAGAATGAAAAAAA
This sequence comes from Malthinus seriepunctatus, assembly GCA_963924605.1. Classification (NCBI taxonomy): domain Eukaryota; kingdom Metazoa; phylum Arthropoda; class Insecta; order Coleoptera; family Cantharidae; genus Malthinus; species Malthinus seriepunctatus. Next base: position 25,089,671 of record OZ004600.1, on the reverse strand, counting down.
TGTCAACATTGCATCCCAAATACTATTTTTCTTCTCTAATAATTTTATTGAAGGATCCTGAAGCCTTAAGCCAGTGTCTCGTGCAGCCTACAAGACTTAAATTGCTTATTCCCAAAAGATGAGCTTGAATAAGATCACCCAGATTTTTCTGTGATGAGCCCAGGGTCTAGAAGTTCTTAAAGGCAGTTAAGGACAAAACTTTTGAAATACCTTGTATTTACAGCTTGTAAAGACGTTGCATTTCAAAAACAAGAACAAAACAACACCAAGCTTTCCACTGTCGTTTTAATGAAATTTTTATTACAAAAACAAAGATATTCAACAATTTAAAAAACGTAATTACACAAGCAAACTTAAAATGAACAAAAGGACATTTAACTATTTACAATTCTTTTCTAATTATTTTTAGTGCAGACATGCACAAGTAAATATTTAAGTAAACAAGAAGGGATAAAATTTTCTCGTTGTTGATTCAACAATTATGCAAAAATGGAAAGACAAAAGGTAACACAAGAAAACACGACCTTATGGTTTTATATGCAAAACAAAGAGTATTTTGTATTCACGTCCAAAATTAAATTTTCCAACTTTTTAAATTAAAATCGAAAGTTGTAAAAGAATTTTTTGTTGTTACAACAAATTTAAATTCTAAAATGTCTTATAGTAAACATAAAAGTTTATTATGATCCTTTTTTAATTAATACCACCGTACCTAATATAAATCAAAATTAAACCCTTACCGTGGAGGTTTTTTAGGGTGAATTGTATTTTAAGACAAAGGTTAACCTACTAATGCTGTTTTATTAAAAAAATAGTTATAAAGTGTACTCGTAACTCAATTAAACTGCAATGCCTCCAAAGAACTTTTTTTACGTGCTTTATTAATTATTTTACAACGCCACGATGAAAAAATTAAACATTGATCTAATTGTTTTTCATTTTATGTAAAAGTTAAATAAATAATTCAATTTTATTACTCTCAAAAGACGACCTTCCGAAAGCAACACGATTTAAAATGGTTACTTTATTTCGTTTCTATTTTTCTTTCCGTTGTGTAAAGTTAAACCCTAATTTGTCATTTCATAAAATTTCATAAAATTAATTAAGAGAAATCGAGAAAATTGATAATAAAAGTAGTCTTTTATTACGTAATTTTAAAAATAAGTTATAAATCAACGTTAACTTGTAAAATTTGTCCTATTAGAGGGTATTCGCCGCTTTGTGACATTTAGTGACATCAACTTTTATAACTTTCCCAAGTTGAAATTTTCTACAACTTTCTCACGAGTTTAAGTGACGCGAACTCGAAACAATTGTAAACTTTCAATTTTTGACGATTGAGACATTTTCACTGCCAGTGTTGTTATTGTTAACAGAATCAACTCCTTTTCCATCCGATAGAAATTGTCTTTCGTTTTAAGATCGTCAAGGTGTGATAATTAAACGAAAATTCTCGTTTTTTACTTCTACGAGACATAATATTGGCCTCTGAGACCCGTCAGACTTTTAGATCTAATTAGATTTTCAAAAATTTATTTTCCATATTTTAATAAGAGGTAATGAATGATAAAACGATGATCTAAACGATAAAAGAGGAAAGAAAGAAATTCCCTTTTGATAGTCTCAAAAGATCACAAATGCCCATGTTGTGCTTCGTCCAGAATCCAAGAGCCGGGCTCGGGATTGTGGGTACCTACGTGGCCCTACTTAGGTAATGTTCGAATTTTTCGATCTGAAGAAGTGCCATAAATAAAAATAGAGCAAAGAGTTTCTGCTACACGATCAGAAACAATGGAAACAAAGGGGTGGGTGAACCATTAACCCTCTAAAGCATATGGTCTTGCATTACGGCGGGGTCATCTTAAGGCTATTCACAGTGGAAATAAAATTTTTAGAAATTTATTCCATAACCGAGCCAAGAAGCAGTCTCCACTGCTTAAAATAATGCCTATTTAGTAGCTGTCGCATGTACCGTTTGGAAGTAACAATTTTTTGAAATAGGAATTTCGTCAAATCATTTTACAAGGGAGTTTAGATTTTCAAAAAATGAATTAAAATGTAAACCTTCGACGGCGTTGAAAAAATTATAGGTGAATTAATAGCTCATACCGGATTTTATGTTTTTTGTGTTGGCGGTTGCCAAGAAGAATTTATAAAACAAAAATAGCCTCTAGAAGCTACCCCTTCCCTTCTTCGACAAATCTATGCAATAACAAGAACAAAATTGCCGTTATAGGTAACTGAAGCACTGGAGTACCCCTTCTCGCGGTGAAATTTTCAGCTACCTATAATGAGCTGTTTGGGAAAATTAATAAACAATAACAATAAAAAAGAAACAAGTAATAATTTAGAAAAAACTTTAAAATACAATCTACTCGCATAAAACCACCATAAAACCGCTAAGTGCACGTTGGATAGCAAAAATCTGACCAAACAACTCATTTACAGAATCAGCTGATCGTCCGTCGAGAGCGCCCTCGTCGGTAACTTCAGTTCCCTATAGCCAACGATATAGCAAAACCAATAAAGGAAATTTTAAAAGTGTCAAAAATATTATTGCAATGTCCTTATTTAAAATTTTTGAGTTGATGTTGGTATTTCAAAACCGAAACGTTGTTTCCAAAATTTAAAATTGCCATCTTGTAAAAACAAGAAAGGTGCAATGAAAATGTGTTTTTATTTTTCTGATATCTTAGAAAATAACTTCAGAAAAAAATTAATAAGATTTTCCAAAATTTCAATTTTTTTCTAAAATCTCGAGACCTTAAGGAAATTTTTTTATTTTTTTTTTTGAATATTATGTGCTATCTTACGCAACTTTGCCCCCATTTAACCAACTTTGTATCTCTTACAGTTTCCGAGATCCCCACATAGTGGCCCTCGAATTTGAATAACCCTGTATAGTAGCTATGTGAAAGCGACTTTAGGCTCTTTAAATCTAAAAATTATTAATAATAATTTTTGTCTTGGGTTGTCTTAATAATAATTTATTATTAAGACAACCCTACTTGTTTAGAGGTTAATTAAAATTATAATCTATAATTTAATAATAATAATCTAATTAATTAATTAATTAATTTAATAATCTAATTAAAACCTAATCTACGAGGAAATACCCCTAATTAATATATTCAACCCCGTTGATCCTGTACGACTAGTTAAATACAATATACCATTGTGAAATTATTAAGATCTTTTATTTCTGTTTTTTTGCATGTCATATTATAATAGAGTAATCGCACGACGAATCCAGGAAATAATAAAGTGTGAAGACTATCTTCCCGACGGTATAAGCAACCCGAAGGAGAAGTCCACTATATTTTTGGCGCCCCAGCAGGAACTGTGTTTATCAGCCAGATTAATTAAGTTATTACATACTTGCAAAGAGAAATATAAGGTAGATATGGATTATACCATATATTATGGCATTGATTTGACACCCCCTCCCCCTTAAGTTACACCACTGGACGTTTTTGACGTTGTCGGTTATTGTTACTCAATGTCAAAATTTGAGGTTAACACCCACTATTGACACCGCAAATTTTGAACTTTTATCACCTTTTATCTTTTGTTGTATGAGCATGCAACTCTTTTAATATTTGTTATAAATGCCACCTGGATTTTAACCATCACAGGCATTTCTTAAGCTCACCAAAAATCGTAACCGTTACAACTCTTTAGAGACACAGTTCGATTAAATCCAGGACTAACAGATGTGTCATTCTTTACAATGTTATGTCCTAATTGTTATGGTGTGCAAAGCGTTTGATACATACTATGATACACATAAATTTGAAATTTTCCTCCTCAACAACATGGTTCCATCCGGATCCGGATCAGCAAAAGAGTACAAAAATATTTAACATTCGCAACTACATGGGGAAGATACTCCTGTAAAAGACTTCCGTTTGGCTTAGTCTCAGGTATTTTTACTAATAAGAGATTACAAGCAGATCCAATGACTATACAGTATACAACAGGGTCTACTAGGATAAGTACGTAAGTTATGAAAATTTTATCAACAATACAGTATTTTTAAACACAGGACTGGGATCCTGTAAGCCTGTAACTATTAGCGTAAAAATATGCTGCGCTACTTAGATACTCTCTACCCCTCTCCAACGAACTTGTGGAAGTAGGTAGAAGGATAATGGGCGAGTAGCATAGCGTATCGCTACTCTACGCTAATATCTACAGGATCCCAACCCAGGCCTGTAACTATTAGTTAATTAACGCTAAGCTACCTACCCTTTACCCTTCTGTTTTCAATTTATAAAAGTTTGTAGGAGAGGAGTAGGTAATAAGTAGTTTAGCGTAGCGTAGCAATGCGCTAATAATTACAGGATCCCAGCCCAGGTTTGTTTTTGTTTAAATTATGAGATTGCTCAACTCAACCTTAATTTGTTCCATATAAGCATACGTTATCCTTACTTCTCCAGAACACCCATTTCTAATGATAATATTTAAACAAACATATAGGCACTTCCTCAAAATGGAATATCATTTAAAAAAATATTAGCGTCAGGAGGAAAAAAGAAACATACCGATTGTGAGCACATTACCAACGACTTGAGCAATAAATAACTGTTTGTGATAAATGACAACATTGAACGTTGAAAAAAGTTAAGAAGTTAATAAAAATTAAACTTTGGGTTAATTATCAATTGACAAAAGCCACCATTCTTGTTATACACCAAATATTACTTTAGTTAAACATTCTTGATGCCATTTACGAAAGTTATTAAACAAAATTATATATAAAACATAACGGAACTGGATAGTACTTCTTGTCAACCCCTTTAGATGTGCTTTATAATAGATTCCTTGATAAATTAGTGTACTTAAAGTTGGCAAGTTTACTCTATTCACGTAAATAATTGCAGCTGTTCAAAATTGCTTGCTGCTTATAAGTATGTTGAAGCGTTAATGCTATAGCTTTAGCAATTAAGCGAGCAAATTTGTAAAACAAGCCTTTGGTTGTTTACAATTGAAGTGAAAATTAAGAAAAAACTACAATATTAAAAATTAAAAAAAGAACGAACAGAGTTAAAAAAATGGAAACTATAAATTTGTTTTTTATCGTTGCTTGTTTTGTAGGTGAAATTATGAAAAAGTAATGAAACAAAATAATCTTAACACAAAAGAATAATTATCAATGTCATGCAGTAATTAATATGATTGGTCTAAATTATGAAAAGGGAAAAACCCCATTAGCACTCTTTTAGGGAAAATAGGGAAACATTAAAAATTGACAAGGGTTTGCGGGTGCGTTTGCAGAGGATTAATTAATAAAAGTATGTAATTGAATTTTGAATATAATATTTAAAAAAATGTCATTACCATATGACCGTATTGATTTTTCCTCGCCGAGATTAGTACTAAAATTACTGTTTGGGACAATAAAAATTAAAATTAGAATATTTTATTTTATTCGTTAAAAATTAATGTTTTATATTTTTTGTACAAGCTGTATCAAAAAACAATATCTAACATAAGAAGTAGATTATTTCAGAGAAGAGATAGAGGTTTGGTTTGTGGACAAAAATTGCCCCTGAATAATCTATTCTATAACTAATAAACGGGTAGACTTTTACAAGCAATTGTTTTTCACGGCTATACCGATACATGTTGCTGAAAGCTGAATTGGAATTGGAAACTCGAAAAGCTACAAATACATCAAGAAAAAAACTGTTTTCTCTCGAGGTGAATACAAGGTAAGTTATTAAGACTGACTTAACTATAAATAATGAAAGAAAATATAAAAGTAGATACTATAGAAACAATAAATTCCGCTACAATACACAATTATTTTCAGTCATACATCATGTTCTCAGGATTGGACCACAGGATTGGTTACAATATCCAACTTGTAAATTTTTAAGTCGATCACTCAAGTTTTGTTTTCATCATAGAAAATATTGTCCATCTGAAGTCTTCTACAAAACTGCGATAACTATTATTTTCGGTTGAGTTCTTGCCAAGGCGTTAATTTTTTGTGGAAATTTGAGATTTTTAACTATTAACACTAAAATACACACATGCAAGCCACACTAAATTTTCGAAAAATATTGCACAAATAACCTCTGAGACTTTCATTTAAAAAATTACACGTCCATACCGTCCACTCTGTAAAACTAAAAATAATTTTAGTGTGTATTAGTCTTCTTCCCCTTTTTCTTTTATGACAAGGTATTCTAAGGAAAACTCAAAAGAATAAAAGCTTTCCAGATTCAATATTCAAATTTTGTATGATGGTAAACACAGATGACCCCAAGGATATAATTAAATACACAAAGTTGGTTGTGTTTTTGATTCTAACACATACAGGGTTAGGAGAAAGTATGAAGTTAGTGATCGTAATGAAATTTTGGACATAGGTGTAAAGGCATATGGGAATATTTTTGTTTTGATTGAACTGCTGGTTTAACTGCAAGCGACAACAACTTTCTTATTTTAAATGGAAGACCCTGTATATTTTTTTCAATTGACATCTTTCTGCTGCATTCATTAATAGTAATAGTTATGAGTAACAGTCGAAAAGATGAACCACTAATGCATTGGTTTTTAGGTTATGTTTGCTACTTTAATTTACAAAATAGTATATTGTTTGATTAGGAGTAAAAATGTCACTTTTTTTAGGGTATTCAGTAGGGCTTGTCAGACGAAACGAAGTTGAGTCTGACAACTACTGACGAGCCAAAAAAAGTATTTTTACTCCGTATGAAACATTTAATTTTTTCTTCAAACGTAAAACCAAAAATAAAAATTTTTGAAGTGTCGACATCTTTTGAAAATTAGTTCAATTGTCAAATATTTAAAAAAATTAACTTTAACTTGTAAAAAGAAGCTAATTATTAAACACAACGAATAAATTATAACAGAACATTTATAAAAACATTACCTTTTTACATTACAAATGCTTAGAAATATCATTTTACGTTACAATTTGTTGTTAATATTTTGGGTTAGAATTTACTTTTAAGTAAATTAATGGTATTTAATGTTGTCATTTAAAGTAAAAAGGGCATGGAACCAGCTTCCAAAGAAGACATCGGGTGACCGTGGTGTCGTTACTCACCAACAGCTGGGTTCACAGCTGCCCTGCGGTTAAGTGTGCTCCACACCTAACTCGGGTTTAATGTCCTCTCAGATTAACTCATACGGTCTGGTTCAAGACTAGACAGGGAACCATGATCCAAAGAAGACAGTGAGAGGCCGTGGTGTCGTTGCTCACCAACAGCTGACCTCACAGCTGCCATGCGGTGAAGTGTGCTGTAGTTTCACTAAACACTTCCACACTCAACTCAGGTTGAATGTCCTCCCAGATTAACTCATACGGTATGGTTCAAGACTAGTCAAAGGACAGGGAACCAGAATTCAAAGAAGAGATCGAGATACTGTGGAGTCGTTGCTCACCAACAGCTGGCCTAACAGCTGCCCTGCGGTTAAGTGTGCTGTAGTTTCACTAAATACTGCTCTCTATTTTATATCTTTAGGCTCCACACCTAACTCGGGTTGAATGTCCTCTCAGATTAACTCATACGGTCTGGTTCAAGACTAGTCAAAGGACAGGGCACCAGGATCCAAAGAAGACAACGAGAGAACCTGGTGTCGTTGCTCACCAACAGCTGGCCACACAGCTGCCCTGCGGTTAAGTATGCTGTAGTTTCGCTAAAGACTGCTCCCTATTTTACGTCTTTAGGCCTCCAACCCAACTTGGATGGAATGCCCTCTCATATTAACTCATACGGTCTGGTTCAAGACTAGTCAAAGGACAGGGCACCAGGATCCAAAGAAGACAGCGAGAGAACGTGGTGTCGTTGCTCACCAACAGCTGGCCACACAGCTGCCCTGCGGTTAAGTATGCTGTAGTTTCGCTAAAGACTGCTCCCTATTTTACGTCTTTAGGCCTCCAACCCAACTTGGATGGAATGCCCTCTCAGAGTCACTAATACGGTCTGGTTAAAGACTATAAAAGGGGCTTCGAACCAGGTTCCAAAGACGACAAGAGGACATAGGATGACCATGGTGTCGGTGCTCACCAACAGCTGGCCATACAGCTGCTAAGTGTGCTGTAGTTTCACTAAACAGTGGTTCCTATTATACGTCTTTAGAACCCCCACCCAACTCGGGTTGAATGTCCTGTCAGATTCACTCATAGGGTCTGCTACTAGTCAAGGGACAGAGAACCGGGTTCCAAAGAAGATATAGGGTGACCGTGTGAGCGTTGCTCATTAACAGCTGGCCACACAGCTGCCCTGTGGCTAAGTGTATTGACGTTTCACTAAACACTGCTTCCTATTTTACGTCTTTAGGCCCACCACCCAACTGAGGTTGAATGTCTTTTCAGATTCACTCAAACGGTCTGGTTTCAGGCTAGTTAAGAGGCAGGAAACCAGGTTCCAATGAAGACATCTGGTGACCGTGGTGTCGTTGCTCACCAACAGCTGGCCACTCAGCTATCCTGCGGCTGAGTGTGCTGTAGTTTTACAAAACAATGCTCTCTATTTCACTGCTCATTCAACCCAAATCAAGTTGAATGTCTTCTCAGATTCACTCAAACGGTATGGTTTAAGGCTAGCTAAGAGGCAGGAAACCAGGTTCCAAAGTAGGCATCGGGTGACCGTGGTGTCGTTGCTCATCAACAGCTGGCCACACAGCTACCCTGCGGCTGTAGGTGCTGTAGTTTTACTAAACAATGCTCATTCAACCCAAGTCGGGTTGAGTGTTCTCTCAGTTTCACTCAAACGGTATGGTTTGCAACTACGGCTCAAAAATGGACACTCATTTACTATCAATGTTTAATATATTTATTTTATTATTTAAAATGCAGTGGAAACTATCGAGGGAGTTTTTGAATTTTTTCTTTTCAAGAAGAAAATCCTTTACTTATGTCACAATTTTGCCACCATCTTAGAAATCGATTTCCACTACTAGTATAGGCATAATAAGATCGGAGACGGAATTAATTATTATAAAGCTAATTTCTTCTGAAATACCTTCTATAGGTCCCCCTGTATTTCCCCAGAAAAATCCCAAGAAATCCTCCTTGGGCAACCCTCTTAAATTTTGAATAAACGGCCATCATCTTGCATTTTTCCATGAAAACGCCATAACTCAGCAATGGACAATCATAAGAAGATGCTGTTGGTTAGATAATGAGTTTTTACCAACAATATGTTCTATAAAAATTTTCTATTCGAACAATGGTTTTCTTACAAAATGAAATTTAAAAGAGCTATGTTTTCAAAAATAATATTAAGCAGGCAAATTGCTATGGTGAAAAAAACATGCGCTCTGATGGACAAAAAACCGTTTTACTCCGAGACGAACTATGATAAAATTACAATAAAAATATGAATTTAAAGCTGAAGGCTTCAGCTTTCATTTCCATATCTTTTGAATTTATTTTTTCCCCAGGGTTCCCCAAGGAGGATTTCTTGGGATTTTTTCTGGGGAAATACAGGGGGACCTATAGAAGGTATTTCAGAAGAAATTAGCTTTCTAATAATTAATTCCGTCTCGAGATAAATTAAAGTCGAAAATGCCTATACTATATACAGGCCAAGGAAAGATTATATTTTATGTTCTAAGTGATTAAATAAAAATCAGTAAGAAATAGAAAAGTTGGTACTTATTGATAAAAATCACATGAAAAATTTTCTGCAAAAAGTAATAAAATCACTTAAAGTAAGAAAAAAGTTGCTTTGGAAAACTCTTTTAAGTAAGCAAAGGCTCTCACTTTAGATTTTATGAAACCACCACCCATACACGTTTTGGTATCTCTCTTAAAAATATTAAAATTTTTCAGTCATAGATTTTCTTACTTTCGCCAATGAACGAAATTGCTAATATTAAAAAACTCGCTTTTTCCTCATTGATGAAGAATTGAAAATTATTTTTGTAAACTTATTAAAATTCAATTTCTTTTAAAGCTTTTACAGAACATTTCTTACATTTTTATATTGAAAGACATTTAAAAAAGAAAAAAATAGCAAAAATCTCTTAAGAGTTGGTTATTTTTGTATTAAAATTTAAATTATCTCCAACTCCCCATTTCTATGACACTTTCAAGAAACTTTCGTTTTACTGTTTACGATTACAAAGTGAAGAAATTTTCTTACAGCAATTAGTGATAATGAGGATTAGTTAACTTTTTCCTTTAGAAATTAGAAACATTTTCTATGAAAAGGTAACAAAACGAAATTTTGTCGGAACTCAAAATTAGATGTAATGAAAGAGAAAACTTTATAAAGTAATAAGAGAGTTAGTAAAAGAATATAAAAAATTGAAATCAATTAAAATGAAGCACGTTTAACGTCGTAAAGACTTAATTAACTAAATTATAAGCAATTCCTTTTATATGTGTAATAAATTAGTTGCTAATTGAGAGAGCTAATTACAAATTTCAGAATTTCACGCTGCTTTAGTTTTCAGACTTGTGTTATGTAAAAAACATTATTACAAAATTACATGTAATAAGTACTTTCATTAATTTTATTCTTCGACAATTTTTCATGTAAGTGTCGGTGCATGAATTAAATCCCGAGATTAATTAAACGGTTACATGGAAAAGGTAGGATGCTTCAATATTTAACGCCGAGCGATTAAGACAGTTTTGTAGGGCCTAAGTGCCAAGTCTTCCATTATTGTTAAATTGTTGTAAAATATTCTAGCCCACAAAATTTAACGTCGTACACGTTGTGCAGGTGTTCCGTTTTAAGATCGATGCAAACCCCGATGATGAACTGATGGATTACACAACACTCACTATGTAACGCTATGTAAGGATAGTTCTAGCTTGGTTTAAGGAATTATCAATGAAGCGAAAAACAAATGAAATATTAGGCAATTAATTGTTGGTTTTTACATTTTTATTTCTTTGGAAAACATTTAAAAATTTTTAATCTAATTAAGGAAACATACTTTGGAGTTTATTAGCGCCTAGTTTGTTAGACTATATAGTATTTGTATTTGATTTACTTATTCAGTGGTAGTGTGTACCTATGTTTAGTCACTCGCTAGAATTTGTGAATTAGATATTAAATTAAAAACGAACCTCAATTACTAAGTTCACATGCATTCACTAAAACGACTATTGATTTTAACTGTTGATTGACTCTTTTGAAAATCGCAATCAATTACAGTATGTTAGCAAATTGCAAGTATTTGAATCACGAATCTGGCTTATGTGAGGTATTCTACGAAGTAACTAATAAACATAGTTATCTTGATATAGAAATATTCCGTTGTTTTTGTTTTATTATTAATGCCAGAATTTTGAAACACTTTATGGAAGCTAGTTCAAGTCGCGTTACTAAAAGAAACCGTAATTAAGGAGCATGAAATAGTCATCCAGTCCAAGTAAAAACCTAGCCGATGTTTTAGCATCATTCGCAAGGTAAAAATTACAATAAGTTAAAATTTAACACTTGAATGCTGTCTCATGAGTCCAATAATGCTAGATTTGAATTAGCAGAGTACAACATCGAATAAAAACTGAAAAAAATTTTAAAATCAAAGTAAATCCTCAATTTTAAGTTCAAGTTTATTTTTGTACCTAATTAAACATAATTATAATCCGTTCACTTTTTATTTGGGATATGGTTGGCCATGAAATTTTGTTTTTTGGTTTGCCAAAATAAAAAATCCCTATTAAGTTGACTGACAGTTTTTGACAGTACCAAAAAAATGACAGACAACTGACAGACCAACTATTAACACAATTGAATAAAAGCCACTACTCTACAATACATAACCTAACTGATTTTTTTCAAATTTATACCGGGTGGAATCTGTCACCCTAACATGGCCAACCATATCCCAAATAAAGAGTGAATGGATAATAGTTTCTTACGTGGATGTAATAAATGTATCTTTACTTTTTGATTAATTAACTACATTATCATGTTTCCTTCGGAAACACTAGAAAATATTGCAAGAATCAGAAACAAACTCCTGTAACTTGGGAGTCTTCAACTTTTGAAGTTTATTCGAGATTTCAGTTTGTATCTATCAATTTAGAAACTATATGTTACTCTCAGTAGCATCATTTTTTGCACCAAAAATCTATAATAATTATAATTTAATCTAAATCCTAATCTATAGGTATGTATTTATTTTTAATTTTGTATTAAGGGCGCATCTTTCTTACAGTTTGAAATACATACATTTACATACAAAACTTTTTACACTCTTTAAGAGACTGTTAGTTTGTCAAACTAATTTCTTGTGTGTCCCATTTTGTAATACTCACTTTTTATGGCCTCGGATTGAGTTGCAAAGAGCAAAAAAAATTTATTTTTGATTTCTCAAAAAATGTTGTACTTTTTAGCTCTGTATTTTGATAACTATGAGGTTTAGAAAAACATGTTAGAAGTAAATTGTAAAAAATTTTGTGCTCTACAAAAAAGATAAGAATAATGTTTTTTGTAGGATGCACTAGTAAAGAGTTATCAACACAAAAGTGGTAGTACTGACGTTCGTACAGGCGTACATATTAGAAAACTTGGATTTTTAATAACGGTCTAGGTCGGTCTAGGTACATACAACATTATCAAAAATCCAAAACGACACGACCTTTTGTAAGATCATGTCCCCCCCCCCTTTTAACGACGTGACCACTGGGCTAATATTAAAAATGCTCCTTAAAAAAATTTTCCTTAGCGTTGCCAAGCTACAACTGGACACACCAAACAAAGTCTCTGAGACGTGACTAAAGTCGCTTTAGTTCTTTAGATAAAATCAGGGTAAAAAGTAGAATTTTCTTAAAACGTTAAAAAAAACATGAAATTATGTAGTGTATTCCAAATGTGAGGTTAGATAGCTGTATTATTTTGGGTTTAAAAATCTACACAAATTTTTCTTACAATAATTCTTTGAGCTCAAAATTATTTCAGATAAAATGGAATATTTCATGTTTATTGTCTGAAACTTTTGTCGAGGACTGTAGCAGCTACAAATGCTTAATCGTGATTGGATGAATGCTTTGCCACCACAAATTTTTAATAGTTGACATATTTTCCGGAGACTTTGTTTGCTGTGTGGAGCTGTATTAATGATTTTTCTAAAATAATCGCTGCAGTCCGCCGAAGACATATGTAACCAATTAGGCATTTTCTAGATCTAGATAAAAAATTAATGGCTTGTCAACGGTGCGGAAATAATGTAACACCCTGTACAGGTGAAAATAATTTTAGGTGATTCTCTTTAAAGAGTTTAAAAAGACCTGTAGTGAACATGACAGAGAGACATCGAATAGTGACACTCAAATGACTCACTCTTTTGTGTATTAATTTTAAATATTTGTTTTTTTATTGATTTTTCTAATATTTTTTTTTATTTTCAGATACCTGTATTTGGTACAATATACTGGCAAATAACCCCCAATAGAATAGATGGTACACACAGTTCAACAAAATGAGTGCCTGGGTGGGAATTCTACTATTTTCGTTAGTCATCTTTTTAAATTGCTTTTGGATTTCTTCTTCCTGATGCACAGTCTCTGAATTATAATATTTTAAAATCAACGGACGCTCTTAATGTGACTCCAACTATTTTTTTTTATTTCTTCTTCCTTGTACAATCTCTGAATATTTTAAAAAGGACAGTCTTTCATGATGAGGTTGAAACTACTTTTCTGCAGATTTTTTCTTTTTTGTTCAGTATATGCACTAATCTTTAACATCTCTGAATAATCTTAAAATTAATCTCCAGTACCTTTCCATTTCATTACAGACATTAATTAGCCAGTTGTATCGCAAGCTACTACTTTATCCGCTTCTAAACCTCCACCAAACCCAGTTTTAACATCAAATTTCGAAACCTTGGACTGGGTAGTGGTTGACCCCACAGGCTACGAAATGATTTTGTACCTCTAAAACCTACACCAAAATTGGCTATAATTGAATTGTGACTTGATGAACTTTTTACATTTTCACCTCTACTTTCTGTGGCTGTATAGTAAAAACGCTCTAGAAGAACATGTGGCCGTGGGAGCAAAAACTTCTAGAAGGGGACGATACCTATTTTAAACGATACTTTGTACTATAGTAAACAAGACCCCAAACGGAAGTTTTGACCTTCGGATCCTCCCTATATTTGTTGGATTTGTGAAAGTCGCGTATTTATAAAATTTTTCCATTTTCACCTCTTTCACCTCCTATGGCTGTTGGGAGCACGAAAACTACTGGAAAATACACCACATTTTCAGAAATTTCTAGTATCTCCGCTCTAGTTAATATAGTTATTAATATGTAATAAAAATTGCTTAGATCTTCGACCAATAATTTGGCCCGTTGTTCTCGGTAATTTTAGTCCGCGAATTTCTAATTTTCGAACGTAATATCAATTTCAAATTTGAAATGAACTTCCAAATTACCTAACCAGAAAATCAGGATACATAACAAGTAAACTAATTTTTGTAAGTAGGGTAGATGACTTGATTATATTTCAACTAAATTATTCCACTGGAGAACATTACTCATCGATGAAAGTTAAAATAATTAACAATTAAAATTTAATATCATTAGTCATTACTCTTGTTCTTGTTTTGTTGTTAAAAGAAATTCTTACAAGAGTTAAATAACCTAATAATTACAGGCACTACACAATTAATGGAGAATAATTGTAAAAATTTTACAAACCGATACTTCATTTCAAAATCTTTTAATTAAATCAATTCGGTTATCTCGACTTCATTAACATAGTCTTTTGAAAAGACTATGTTAATGAAAATGACTTTTGAAAATTTAATATCATTAGTCATTACTCTTGTTCTTGTTTTGTTGTTAAAAGAAATTCTTACAAGAGTTAAATAACCTATTAATCACAGGCACTACACAATTAATGGAGAATAATTGTAAAAATTTTACAAACCGATACTTCATTTCAAAATCTTTTAATTAAATCAATTCGGTTATCTCGACTTCATTAACATAGTCTTTTGAAAAGAAGCAAAGTGCGTAAAACAAAGTTAGTTAAAATTTAATCTCATTTCAATATCTTTTAGTATACAAGCTTACAGTCTCGGAAGTTTTTTGAGAAACGCTAAAATATAATTGGGAGACTCCGAAATGAAATATTCACAGTCCAATTCATAAATGTATTCATGTCGATAGAGCTTGCAAAATTCGACGCTTTTGTTGGAAAAAGAATTTGTACAAACGCAATGTCAATGCCAAAATCACAATGTTTATTAAAAGCGTACATTTGTTATAATTGACAATTTGTATGATAATTCATAAATGTAGATACTAATTTAAACACGTACGTGAAAGACTGGCTGATGTAATTGACTCGTTAGGAATACCTCTATTTCTTCAAACATGGCGAAAATTCAATTTAGATTTGTTGGAAATAGGTTAACCTTTCAACACCTGTGTTAATTACACCAATTTTTTTAAGTTAGTCGAAGTCAAACAAAGTTTGCTTTTTGCATAGATATTTGCAAGAATAATGTTGTCTGAAAAGTTATTTTGACAGGAAGGGTTCACATTATTTAGCTATCTTCGACAGGACTCATATTTATGTGGAGATATGCATTATGGAAAAAGTTTATTTTTATCGACCACAAAGTCCATTCACTCCTTGGAATATTAATTGGAGGGGGGAGGAGTTGTTTACGCGCTCTCTCGCCAAGTTCAAGATATTACTGAAAAAAAACATTCTTTATTTACAGGAGTATGGTGTGTTCGTGTAAATCAAAGAAAAATGTTATTTTATGTTCGACAAGTTCAATAGCACTGTTGATAACAAAAAAAGTGTTAATTTTGGCTTCTTTGCTTTCCTGTACGTACAGTCAACCTCACAATTATTTGCCAACAATGACAAAAAGACAGAAGGGAAGGTTGTTGATTTACTACTTGTTGGGAAAATAAAGTTGCCCCTCCATTTAAATAGGGGGTGTTATGATGGGTGCACCCACAATTCGTGCTAAGCGTATAGCTAGGGTGACCATTAATTGTGAAGTTGACTGTACTTCACACCTAGGACCTAATTCTCAACCATTTGCTTTCATATCGAAAGTGAGATAAAACGAATGGTAGTATGCCGAACAACTGCCCAGATTTGTTGAATAGAAGGTTTGGCAACGGTTTAAAAATGCCATTTAGGTTGAGTTTCATAAAGGATGCTGAGCACTTGCTCGACTTAAGTTCGAGATCGGGATCAAGCTTTCTCAAACTCGAACAGTTACGTCGCCGCTTTCGGCGGTTATCGGTTGAAAACAAACAAACTGCCAACGTTTGTTTTCAACCGATAATTGCCGAAAGCAGCGACGTAATTGTTGAAATCAAACGTTGGCAGTTTGTTTTCAACCGATAACTGCCGAAAGCAGCGACGTAATTGTTCGAGTTTGAGAAAGCTTTATGAAACGGAATTTTAATCCGCGATCGCGAACTTAAGTTGAGCAAGTGCTTAGCACCCTTTATGAAACTCGCCCTTACTTGTCAAATTTCTTGTGCGGTCGAACCACGTTCGAACTGTTTACCATCTCGAAATTATTATGTTTATTTTTATCTTATTTTTAATTTTTTTTCATAGATCGATTAGTTCGATTATTTTTACAGAAATTAAATTAATAACAGGAAGTATTTCTCTAACAAAAGTTATATACACCTCTACCAGGGGTCAACCACTGTTCTGAATTTGTACACAGACTGCCGATGACTGCCTATGCTATGGCTACCATTGACTGCAGATGACTGCCGTTGACAACTCAGTTTTTGTTCATAGACTGCAGAGAGTGGATAAACCCTCGCGGATCTACTTTGTATTAATACATTTAAGGCATTATTTTTATATTTGTGGGTGTTTCATTTATTTTCTATATAATTTATGTTAATATTTCCTATTTTTTATTACCATTCTCTACAACGGGTACACCCAAGCACCCTACTGTGTCCGAGATAGTTACTTCAAGAATGAATGAGAGAAAAGGGTTCAATCTTTATTTTCCCATGTTTAGTTTGTCACTTGTCAAAGAGCGCTCGTTGCCAAACGAGTGGCTTTGAAAACGAATACGAAACGAATTTGTTGGGAATACCATTTCACGTAAACTCCTTCGTTATTGACGTCATTCACGTGGTGTTTACAAGAGGATTTGCAACGTTGCCACGCTGCATTCGAAATAAAACACACGTTTTATCTTTATATCACCGTTCGTGGTAAGTGGAAGGATCTCAAGAATCGGGTCCCTGCTGTAGTAAGAAATTTTTTGATAATTAATAAAATTATTCAACAAATTTTGACTATTTCTGAACTTTCGATATATCCTCAGTAATATTGTTTAAGATTCCAACTGATTGACAGGTACAATTCCCATTTTGGTGACAAAAGAATCAGTCATATGTTATGTAGCTGAAGGACGAAATCGACCATATTACGGAAAATATCCTAATAATGTTTGTTGTCGTACACGGAATTTCTATTTGTATAAATTCTTTATCCTTTACATCCCCCAAGCATCAACTTAGTCAATTCGTTTCGACGACACGTACCAACAATAATCAAAATGGATGACACCATCTACCATCACGAAGTGTCTTTTGCATCAGCCACAAATCATACATTTTCAAAGACTTTCTCACTGAAATGATTGCATGGTGATTTTCTTGCCGACACGTGCCAACTCTTGCTTAAGTCATAAAAGTAGATAAACCTTGAACGAAATTCCACTAGCCCAACTTTTGGTTAAAAATTTCGTAGTTTGAAGCGTTACGTGATAAATAAGAAAGTTGCAGCAGCACCACCCGATAAACTAGTAGGTTCCTGGCAATTAACTGTAAAAAGGTCCACTTACTTGAAGCCAGTAGAGAAGCAGGTCAAATAAATAAATTACGTGCTTACTCTACTGGCTTCATGCAAATGTGTCTTAAACGTCCATTGAGTGTGTAAGTGCATGTGGTATGCCTTGTGGTAGTCTGGTAGTAATAGATGGTTTTTAACAAAATATTTTGTCCAACATAGATAAGGACCAGCCATTAATTCTGGTTTCTTGCGTTTTTGATGCGAAATCAATCATAAGACGTGGCTAATTAATAGGGACTGTACTGAAGCCTCTTCTACATATTTACTTTCGAGACATTACTTTCGGTGAATAAAAATCCATACAAACTAAACCTTGAAGGCCTTGTCAAACTCAAGAAAAACAAAATTATTATTATTCCATCCCCTAATTCTAATTTGTTTTTATTTTCCATTCATTTGACCTTATTGTGTTTCGGATAAAGAAAATTTGTAAAAATATAAAAACTTGGCCTTGATTCAAAATTTTTGCAATTTGCGAGATTTATAAGATGCTGACAAATGATACTTAAAGATATTTATTAAATATAAAGCCTAAGTGGTCATTTAAAATAGAAAAACAAATTAAATTAAACGAAGTGTATACAATAGACATACAAACAAGTCCAATTAAATGGACCGATTTTCTAATAAGGAAAAAAAATACTCTTCTTTGTACGTATTGAAGCTAATTTTTTGAGATTTTAAAATATTAAAAAATATACAGGGAGCGTCTAAAATTATTTTAATATTTTTGTATCTGCTTTAACCAGAAAATACTTTCATAACCTATTAGACTATGAACCAGAGGGCCAGTGCTTTTGGCAGCCAAAACATTTTCGTGTTCGCTGGCACTTAAATAGTTTATTCCCAAAAGATGGACCTGAATACGATCACCCAGATTTTTCTGTTATTGACCCATAGCCTATATTATTTTGAGAATCTTTCCTTGATTTCGAAAATCTGAAAATATACAGGGTATTGGCCGTATTTCTAGATAAATGGCAAAGCAAAATTTGACTCAGTACTCTACTGGCGTTGTACACAGATACACAGACAGATTTTACCCTCAGGGGACTCAAAACGTTCAGAAATAAAATTTAATTGTTTTTGAGTCTACTAAGAGTAAAATCGAAGTAAAATATTTGCGTTATTGATGTGGGCAAGTAACAATCAAAAGTTTCCTTGAATCGCTCGATTGGCACAAGAAGGAAAAAATTTTCAAAGCCTTTGTTTACAAAATATTCTGTTTACACTATTAACCACCTACCATTGTTGATTACTTTCGAGTAAGCAAATAAGTAAAGGAAAATTTTAACAAAGCGAATAAATTGTAAAACTTGTTATTTACAATTTGTAACAAAACTTACAAGTTTAACAAATGCGTCGAGTTAAATTTAGTTTAGCTTAAGCGAAGATCAAGGAATAAGGAAAATTAAGTCTTCATAAATGTTAGAGTAAACTTCTCTCTTAACAAATTTCGAAGCTTCTTTGTAACATTTTATATGTTTTTAAACTACTTTCAACTACCATCTGCGTAAATTGTTTAAATACTTTCACTAAACTGTCTCAAAGAAACAACAAAGTTAATTTTTTTGTTCAACTTTAATATGAATAAAGTTTAGCGTACTTTAAAAAGTATACCCCAAGAGTTTCTAAAAGTCGATACGATCCACTCGCTTACACTAAAAGCTCCTTCCTATAATATTCCAAATTTTATCAGAATCGATTCAGTTGTTTGAGTTCGCGTTAGTTTATTTTTTCTCTATTGGAAAAACAAGTTAAATTTTTTTAATTAAACTCTTAAAATACAAAGATATTTCACTTCCCAAACGCACGCCTCCACACACACAATCGTATAAATTTTTAATAGAGCAAAAATAAAAAAGTGAGGAAGATTAATGGGAAATTGTCTTATACAATATACAAAAGCATATTAACCTCCCACATGAATTTCTTTTATTACTTTCGATACACGAAGATTAAAGCAGAACCCTTTTGAAGGAACTTAATATGCTTGGGAGTTAGTTTAGACCGCATAGTAAACTTTATGGCTTTATGGCCAAAAGGAAATTTGCTTACATTTTTATATTTAATTAAAATTTAATCTAATTGAAAAATTCAAATTATTTTCAAAATTGAAAGCGTAGAATATGTGCCTTGAATAAAAATTTACATTAGTTAACTAATTTTATTTCGTGTCTTAAACTGGTAACTTCTCATAACAACAATTTCCTATTACAACTATTAAGATCCGTTTGCACCACTATCCCTTAACTTTAACTATAACCTATAAATTTGTGTTTTGTGACAGTTTTTTCGTTAATATCATCGAATAAATAGCCGCTACTCTAACAGGAAATAGCGTTTCAGGTAATCGTATGTGAATGCAATACTCCCATTTATAAAGCAAGGTCATGACAGCCAATGATAATGAATGAAAACTCGATAGAATGAATGAATCATCCATGGATGTCTAAAATGGCACTACCGTCGCATTTTCTCTTATAGGCAACTGTTGCTAAGGTCCTCGCTAAGCCCCATCCTGATTTTTTATGTTCAAAGGTTAATATGGATATTATGCACACCTAATGGTACAAACCGGCCTAAGTGCCTAATCCAATAAGCAATTTGCGTCGTTTCCACTTTATGATTTTAATCAAACACACACAACCGTCATACAATTAAGATTTATTTTCTAATTTTAAGTAATTAAACAATTGTATTTATAAATGTAAAAAAAGTTAATTAAATTAATCCATTAAACCATATTTTTTTATTAGGGTTCAAAATGCTTGACAAAGAAGACAAAACTTAATTAAATGCAAAGATTAACATTCGAACAAGGGCAATTAACTTTAACCACAATTTTAAATTCTAAGGAATTTAAATTGGTGATTAAATTCAAATAAGCTTTCATTATCAATAAAAAGGGCCAAATTAAACTTTAATTCAATTTTTAAATATTTTGTTTTCGCATCAGTAGTACTTTTTTTGTTTTTACCTATTTCTAATAATTTTGATATTTGTACAAAAAAATAAAAATATAATGACGGCGAAGTTTCTGTTTTAAATTACAAAATAAATTAAATAAACTCAAACAAAGTAAAAGGGGAATTAGGCCAATTAGAGTTAAATATCTTACCCTCTTCAGAGAGAGTCTTCTTAATTTTAACAAACGCACTGAAGAGTTCAAGTGTGAATTTACATGTATTTTCAGACGAGTTCCTCAATGTTTTCGTTTATTTCATTACCCACCTTGTACTTTTCTATTTATTTAATAATATTAAAAAGCTAAAAGTAATTCTTAAATTAAATGCCCTTTTTGCCATTTTTTGTATAATTTTTGAAAGCTTGTTGAAAAATGTTAAAAATATTTTTAACCTTTCGCAATGAAAACTTTATAAACCTCTTCCAGTCTCTCAGGCTTTTCTTAATCTATGGTTCGGTTACGACCCAATCATTCTAACTAATTTTGTTAAATTTCTATTATTGATCCTCTATTTAGACCATACATTTTTTTACATTTTATCACTACTCAATTTTGCTTTTTTATTCTTACAAACCCCATTTATACAGTGTGTAAAGTTAAATAATGCTGTAAAATAATTTAGGGGAGCCAATATTTGCAGTAGTCTAGTTTAACATGGAAAATCCCCATGTTTGCATTTGATCTTTACACGCTGTATATTTGCTAATTTTTCTTTTATGGGTTTCTGTTGTTTCACAAGTTTCACTTTAATAATTCAAGAGAGTATCCAATTATTTGATTAAACATATTATGGAACCACTAGTAATTTTGTAGTTTAGATAAGTTCGAATTTAATATTTGTTTTGATTTTGACAGTTTATATATTATGTTAAATTTGCTCGGTTTAGTCATGGATAAAAGCAAATACTAATTATTATTATAGACAACCTGCATTATTCCAGAAAACCATTGCTTAATGCAGTGAATAATTTAATGATATGATCAGCGAATTGGATGCATAAATAGCATATTATACTGTGTATGAACCAGTGAGTACAATAAAAGGGTAGACACTAGACACTCGAGTGTTTAAAAGTCTACCAAAAGCCACAGAGTGTTCTTAACTGGCAAAAGTGAAGTTATTTGCACAGAACCGACACTACGAAGCAATTCCGAACCCATTCGACCATGTTGAAGCAGAGTATTGTCTGAAGGATAAATTTTATCACTGACGAATGACAGTTGAGAAATCAAACAGAAATAATGTATCACTGCTTTAAAAAACCGTATATCAAAATTGGAGAGTGAGGCCAGTGAGGGTGTGTATGAGTATGAGTGTGATGAAAGATTAAGACTTGCTTGTTATTGGTTACCACTGCCCAAATTGGGCAGCGTTGGACAAATTAGGAATAATTTTCAAAAAAACTACGAAATAGATTTTAAATTTATAACACCCTGTATATTTATAAATATTGTTGAATATACTAGAATCCACCTTAGCTTTTGGGTGGGAATTTTGTTATAAATGGAAAATTGAAGCAGTCAGATATATTTATTTCAGTTTAATAGTGGCATTTGAAAGAAGATATTATGCTCTAACAAACGTCGGCTGTAAAATTTAAATACAGGGTGATTCATGAGGAAGTGCAAATATTTTGGGAGGTTGTAGTATGGATTACTCTGAGTCAAAAATGTCATATGAACATGTGTCCGATTGTTAATAGATACAGAGATACGGTCATTTTAAGGTGTATTAAAGTATAAAACAAATGACTTATTGTTGATTTTTAATACTCACCATTAAAATAAACAAATTTACAGTAATAGTTCAAAAATCCCACAGCCAACCTCATTGCACTTTGTAATACTACTGTTGCTTTTCTAATATCATCTTGGCGTTCCTTTATGAGCGCCGCACAATTCACAATTCGAGTGAGCAATAATTCGTCTCTGGTGTTTACCTTTGCTTGAACTGTCTTGTAAATTTATTTAATTTTAATTGTTAGTATTGAAAATCAACAATAAGTTATTTGTTTTCTATACTTTAAAACATCTTAAAATGACCGTATCTCTGTATCTATTGACAATAGGACACATGTTGATATGACATTTTTTACTCAGAATAATCCATACTACAACCTCCCAAAATATTTGCACTTCCTCATGAATCACCCTGTATAATTATCAATGACGCATACCTGACGTTTCTTAGCGCAACTCGAACTAAAAGCTAGTTTGGTTTTGAGTATAGTAAGTGGTTCTTACATCAAATCGGATTTTTATTCTCAAACATATCATCCCGTACAGCAACCCTTTCTTCCTTGCGATCGATTATAATAAATTTTAAAAATTATGCGCATTTGTATTTATCGATAATTGGCCGTTTGAGCGCGATTTTATGTAAATTATGTATTATGCTTTTAATAGTTACCAAACTGTAATATCCGATGCACCAGAATTTCGATTCGGATTATTTAAATGGCCATAATACCTTTGAAATTTGTGTTGGAATATTTTAATGAATACCTATACAATTTATACAGTTTTGATATATCAATCATAATTTTTTTTAATCTATTTAAGAACTCCTACAAGGTGTACTTTCAAAAAAATTGTAATGAAGCTAAAAACGTAGCTTTGGGTCATATTTGCTTTAGGGAGCAAATATGTGTATCCTTACGAATAATTTACTCACATAAAATTTGAAATTATATTAGAAATTAGTTCCTAAATTTGTAGCATGTAATCAGGCAGATTAGATTATACACCGAGCCTTCAACGAAGGAAAAATATTTTAAATAAGGTACGACAAGTGACGTCATACCTAGTTTTAGCAATCCGTTAATAATTTGAATTTGAGAGTATTTTCTTTATTAAATATTTAACTAACGGCCGTGATTATAAACCACAAATAAAGTTATTTTCGAAAATAAAATTTATATTTTTTAGAAATGGCAACGTAGCAACGTTACAATCTCAAAGTTTAGCGTTTGAATGGTTTGAATATATATATTAAAATTTGAGGTTAAGTTCTTTTTGTGTTATTTATATTGAAACGTCAAACTTTGACATTGTAACGCTGCTACGTTGCCATATCTAAAAAAGATAAATTTTATTCTCGAGATTAACTTTATCGTTTATAATCATGGCCGTAAATTGTCTTAAATCTCATTGAAGCGTTTTTATACAGGGAGATGCAGCCATTCAATGAAATAAAATTGAATAGTTTTAAATGCAACATAATCGAGAAGATAGGAAAAAATGAATTGAGTTTTGTTGCCATGGTTTCTCATTTTGAAGCTTAGAAGTTGTCAAAACTAGAATTAATTGATGATTTTGGGATCACGTGTTACGCTACATTTAGATAATGACATTTTGAAAACAACACCCATTTCATTTTCCCTATGTTGCATTTGAAATTATTCAATTTTACTAGTATTTCATTAAATGTTGCTCCTTAATTTTATTCTGCTTCTTCTCTGTAGATATATGTATTAGTACCAATTAATGGTTAAGTCGATGGATGTTTATTTATTCAATTTAAGTGTCCATAAAACATTAAATTGCGACTATCGACAACTGCAGTGAAACCAATAACATTACAACAAGTGTCTTTTGATAAATTCATCGAAGGATTATTGAACATTAACAATTTCCCATTTAAAGTTCTTGACATTTACAGCAAAGTGAAATGACACTTTGGGAAATAAGTGGAATTTCTAATGCTCTCTCAAAGGTAGGCAAACAAACAAGTTTGTAAATGCATTTTGGCCGATTGATCAATAATAAAATACAGGAAAAGTGTCATTTAGTTGATTATTAAATAGTACAGGGGATTTACAATTTTTACGAAGTGCATAAACGTAATCTGCATTTCAAAAAATTTCTGGTTGAACCAGAAATGTAAGAAGGGAAGAAGGGGACGAAGGCCATGACGCCAGTATTATAAACTAAATATTTTTCCACGTTCTGACATCTCTAAAATTAAGTTATTGATATACGTAAATAAAAAAGTAAATCACTGTATGTATAGGATACGAATGAAATAATTAAATTTACATGGTATCACATAGACAGATAGACACGCTTTCCTAGATATAGGAAAATCAAATTTTTGTTTATTCAGCCCACTAGTGTAAGCATTGCTCTGATAATAAAAATCAATTTTAAAGAAAAAAATCCTTAAGGATGCGTTATTTATTAGAGAATAAAAAATTATTGTGTACCGATACCGAATAAAGAAATAAATGTCCAAATTATGCTAAACGATTCATTTCTATGTATAGCAGGGATGGTAATTAAAGTGAAACTGAAAACAATAATTATTATTAGCTTTATTGGATTATTGACTTTATTCTATCAGCGTGTCTGAAATTTACAATTTACGCCTATAACTTTAATAAATGAACATTTTCACCGCTAGGGAATAACGCTTAAGGTTTAATATTATTTGATGTTTTGTAAAAGAATGATGGTTATTTTAATTCAATTAAACTTTAACAAAATTTAATTTTAATGATTAAAATATACAAACTTTATACGAGTACAGATTATAAACTAATTATGCTCCTGATCCTCTCAAAATAAAATTATGTGTGTACGCGAGTTTAAATTTTAAGACTCAAAAATTAATTATTTAAAGTAAAAGTTAACACTAAAAAGGCCGTGATTACAAATTTATTTAGCTTTGGGGCGAATTACAATTTCCCTTCTGTCGACTTTTTAATTAAAAGATATGCAACAACGTATGGCGATTTGAAAAATTACGTAATTTAAAAGCATGGGACAATACGGTTTTTAGTGCAAGAATTTTTCAAGTCTATTATATCTACCGAAAAAAAAACGTTTATTCCCAAATTGAACCATAAATTTTTATCTACTCACTAATGCAAGGCCATAAATTTGTATTTTTTTAATTTTGAAAAATAATTTTAGCACTTTTCGAGCAAGGTATGAACGGAGTTTTGTAATTGTCCGAAAATTTGACCTATAGTTTTCCACAGTTCTTGACGTTTAATCACACCCGAACATCGAAGATCTGAGTTTGTGGGAAATTGATTTGCAACCATCTCGATCAAATTTAATAACTAAGGTTTATCAAGATCATCTTCAGTTATTTTTCTCCTTAAAAACCCATTTCCTGTCAAATAAGGTTTGGTAGTAATGAACGAGTAACAAAAATTGTAATTTTCATCAAAACGACTCTAAAGGTCCATCCACACACACAGGCTTGCCTTCCGGTTTGCCTGTGTAGGCGGCCTGCACAGGACACCTGAACTCTGTCAAGACGCTCCGATTTGGCCTGTGCAGGCCGCCTAAATGGTGTCCACACTCTCTGATATGGCCTGTGCAGGCGGCCTTTACGGCCAATGGAAGGCAAGCCTGTGTGTGTCGACGGGCCATAACCTATTCGTTTCAAAGGTCGTATCCAATCGAAGAAACGTTTTGGACCGTAAGTTTCTATAGCTTTTTTGTTACTTTATGGCCCGTCCACACACACAGGCTTGCCTTTTGGTTTGGAACCGGCCTGCACAGGCCTAACCTGAGCGTGTGGACACCGTTTAGGCGGTCTGCACATTCCAAAACGTAGTATCTGGACCTCTGGACAGAGTTCAGGTGCAGGTCGCCTGCACAGGCAAACCGGAAGGCAAGTCTGTGTGTGTGGAAAGACATTAATGCTTTAAATTCGTTACATACATTAATGTCTATACATGAGGGTGATATTTTTCAAATACTGTCGGGGGAGGGGGTGAGATAGATATACCTTGACTTAATGAAGAACTTCTAGGTATTCTAGAAACTATAAATTTGGTACCAGGGTAGATCGTACTGTAAAGATCCCAAGAAAGATCTGAATTACCCAAGAAATCCTCTGGAGACCTAGTGGAGGAGAGTGTAGTTGGATAGGTATACCTTAAATTAATGAAGCCGTTCCTAGATATCCTAAGAACTTCAAATTTGATACCAATGAAAGTAGATCATAGTTTTAAGATCACTAAAAATGTCTGAATTGCCCGAAAATTCCCGAGGGTCCGAAGGGTGGGATGTGCAACGTAATAGTTACTTATACCTTGAATTAATGAAGCACTTCCAAGCATTCTATAAACTTTAAATTTAGTATAAGGGGATATCATACCCTTAAAATCTCTAGACGTAGACATGTCGACAAATCTCAAGTTTTCGAGAAAAAAGAAGAAATACCCAAAGCCTACGTTCTTGAGTAATGAAATTTTGTTTGAGTATTCTGAAGTGACAAGAATTCACGTATATTAATTTGTCGACAAAAAATTATATGTTGCAAGAATCACATTCCGATTGCTTAGGCAAACTATCGAAAACACTATGTTGCGTTACGCAAGTCACCACCCTGTATAAAAGACAGTTGACTCGTCAGGCATCTTGAGTAAAAACGACATTGTTATTTAATGACAGATGTAACAGCTTCCAAATCGCTCACCTTGTACTCACACAGGTACAGAAGATACATTTTTTTGATTTTACAAAACATCTGACGAGGCAGCTGTCACTTGCAAATTCAGGGAACTTCAGCGGCCGAAATCATAAGTTATTTACTGTGTTGTGATTGGTTGCTGTCACTCAGTATTTCAGCCGCTGATCTTCCCTGCATGGGTCCATTGTTTGTTGTATGTGGAGCACATGAGAAGTTTGTCCTAAATAACAAAATGGTAGGTCATCCGGTATATTTCTGACGCAATAATTAGGTAAATTTTTGTTTTGGAAGCTTAATAATTCATTTATCACTAGTGAATGTTTACTGAATCAATTTGTCAGTATTTAATTTTACGGTTATTCCACTCCCATTCTGCTTCTGAGAGCTTTGCCTTTTAAAAGAAATTTTTATCGTCATGGAGTCCTCCCATTAGTAGTTTATGGCAGTACCTAGCGTATATAGTTTTAAATACTCACTCAATCAGTTTGATATAAGGCATACGACTTCACTTTGCTGAATTATATTAATATTTCCACCTCATCACATCACCTATGGGTTTAAAGAATTTTCAAGAAGGATATTATCTCACTGTGCGAGTGTTTCCTTTTTATTTTTCGTATCTTGGAGTTGCATAATATAGACGTACTCTAAGTATTACCCTTCCATCGCAGCCTTCTTGAAGTGCGAGCTATAAATTATTATTTTTATGTTTTCCTTCATTTTTACACCTGCATTAAAAATTCCTATATGAAAGAATTTTTCCATTTACTTCTATCACAGTTCTATTGTAAAGTATCCGTCCCTGTCAAAATTTGAAAAGCTTTCTATATCAAATGCAAATTACAAACTAAATTCGAGTAACATCAATGAAGTTGCTCAAACATTTTCACACTCACTGAAAACTACTTGAAACAATAATTCAGCGATTAGCTATTTGAACCGTTGTACGTTTTTTAATAACCAAAAGGTCGTTAAAGAATTCCTTTTTTATAATAAAAAAAAACAGTACAATAAAAAACATTTGTGCAAAAAATTTTCTACAAGTAAAAATTAGACATCTGTTCACGACACGTTGGAAAACAATTTGATTAACTCGCTCGTATTGAAACTAAAGATGAAACCTGAGGCAAAATGAACAAAATGAATTTTTACAGTAGACTTTACTGCTTCTGCATGTTAAATAAAAAAGGAATTAGATTATAAATTATCATCTTTTTTTCTCTCATTTGCTCCCCTTTTTTTTATAACGAAAAATACCCGTTTAACATAAAACAAATAGTTGCAAATTTATCGAAATTTTCATTTAATTTGTTATTTAATTTCCTATTTGAGCGTTTTAAACAGTTAATTTTCAATCAAATAAAATTCAATTAAAATCGTATGTAAATTAAGTGTTCTTAGAGCCTAGGTATGCGTCTTTTATTAGAAAACAAATTACTTGATGAAGATTCAATTTCCTCGAGATAAAAGGAAATATTTATACGCAAATTTAAATTATTTTCAATGTAGTTAGCTCATTTATTATATTTTATTTTATTTTCATCGTATACAGTGTGTCCAGTATAACGTGCACAGCATGGGGATCTCGGAAACCGTAAGAGATACGAAGTCGGTTAAATGGAAACAATTGTGCAGGATTTTATAGCCACCTCGATACTGCTTTTGTTTTTTGAAAACAATTATTAGCACTCTAGATATTTAGGAAAAACTGAAAAATTGCATTTTCTTTAAATGCTTATAACTTTTTTATTACTGGAGATAATTTCAATTTTCAAAAAAGAGATAATAGGCACTACTAAAATGCAAATAATTAATTCATAAAATAATTTTTTTAATGCGCCGTTTTTGAGATACGATGCAAACTTATGTTTTTTTAAATACAAACCTAACCTCATTTTTATGTTTTTGAAAAGCTAATTTTTTTCTCTTTTCAAAAATATAAGGGTTGATAGGGTTAATTTTTTTAATTCCTTTACCGTAATACTAAAATAGAATATTTTGTTATTTATGTTCAAATAAATTTTAAAAATCAAGTTTGCTATGAAACAATTTCATAAAAAAGAAACAACTGAATTAAATAAATAAATATCAAAAACGATTAAAATAATTGGAAAAAAAGTACCTTCTAAAAAAATTTTAAAAATAAACCTATCAACCCTTATATTTTTGAAAAGAGAAAAAAATTAGCTTTTTAAAAACATAAAATTGAGGTTAGGTTTGTATTTAAAAAACATAAGTTTGCATCATATCTCCAAAACGGCGCACAAAAAAAATTATTTTATGAATTAATTATTTGCATTTTAGTAGTGCCTATTATCTTTTTTTTTAGAATTAAAATTATCTCCATTAATAAAAAAGGTATAAGCATTTAAAGAAAATGCAATTTTTCAGTTTTTCCTAAATATCTAGAGTGCTAATAATTGTTTTCAAAAAACAAAAGCAGTATCGAGGTGGCCATAAAATCCTGCACAATTGTTTCCATTTAACCGACTTCGTATCTCTTACGGTTTCCGAGATCCCCATGCTGTGCACGTTATACTGGACACACTGTATACTTACTAATAATTGTGAATTCATAATCTCGTTGTGGTACTTGCTAATTATTTGTACTATTTTAACTACTTTAGTTAAATGCCAAGAAATAAATGAAATAATTAGTATGTGACAAGGACATCTCTTTTGTTGCATTACTTCATGCAATGGTTATGTCAGTTTTAGCTGCATGCTAATCACTTAATCAGTCTCTAATAGCGTTTTAAGTGTCTAGTGCTCTGGGAGCTCTAGTTCGCCTTTATAAAAAGAGCAACTCGTAGGCAAGGTCCTACAAACAATTAAGTAACCCAATTTGGATGTTTAGATTAGATTAGATTTCTTTACGTTATCAAGATTTCCATACCAAGTCAAAAATATGAAAGTCAGATAAATGGCAAAACAATGTACTCCTTTATGTTTAGGCATTTAGGCAAAAACTGTGTTTTAGTTAAGCGGTGCTTCAGAAGTATATAATTTTTCCTACTCCTAGGGCGAGTTTCTGGTATGTTATGGTCCAATAGCATTCCATAACTTAACTTTATGATGAGTCAAAACATTGTCTGAAAACCAGTTTTTCGATATTTAGGAATATATATTTATTGATGAAGCGATAACTATCTTTAGAGCAACTAGGAACTAACGTTGTTTTGGTGCAGGTTTCAATGCCTCAGACGACTGTTCCTATGCTCGTAGAAGTGGCAGATGCATGTAAGCATGTAGGGATGCAAGAAGGGAAGGTAAGTATCTTGTATTTTTTTAAAAGTTCTTTACAGCTGGTAGCTTGAGGAACCCCCGCCAGTATCCTCAGAGTTCTCTTTTGTTGCAGGAACACTCTATACGCTTCACTTGAAGATCCCCAGAAAATGACACCATAAGTAACCACGCTATGGAATTAGGCATGGTATGTGATTAATGTTGCTGTCTCTCCCACAATATATTTGATCCTCCTTATTGCAAAACAAGCGGTAGAAAGCCTTTTACACAGCTTGTCCAAGTGTTGCATCCAAGACAGAGTAGTGTCGATCTGAAGTCCCAAGATTGTAAGCTGGCTGGCTGGTTCGCTAGTTAATTTAGTGGTAAGCAACAATTCCTATCAATTCTCATTGATATTTAACGTAAGACCATCAAACCATATTTTCGCCTCAGCTAAGGAGAACTCAGACTTTGCTTTCAGGTTGCCGATGTTTCCTGCCCGGTTCATGAGTGTTGTGTCATCCGCGAAGACCTTTTGGCCTTCCTATTTTATGTTGTCCATAAAGTTATTTGTATATATTATAAACAAGATAGGACTCATTGAGGAACACCCCGAAGTATTATCCTATTGATAGATTTTCCACCTTTCCAATCCACAATCTGGTATCTGTTTTAAAGGTAAGACGCAAACAACTCCAGTGTAGACTCTCTAATTCCATAGTGATCCAGCTTGTTTAGGAGGATACCGTGGTTTACACAATCAAAACGCTTTAACAGATCCACACAGGTAAGCATTCGTGTTCCATCTCAGCATAAAGTCCTACAATATATTCAATGACTTCAATCATTGGTAACTCTTTCTTGTCTAAAGCCGTGTTGGTTATCGTTTATTATTGATTTTGCGTTTAAATAGTCAACGCACCTCGATTTCATGACAGCTTCGAACACTTTTGAGATGGCTGACAAGATGGATACTACTGGTCTAGAGTTTGGTTTGCATCTCTTTTTTTATACACTGAGACCACTCTGGCGATTTTTAGCTAGCTTGGAAAAACACCTTGTTCACAACATGAAGTAATCATAAAATTCAGTCTGTATTAAATGATAAACGTAGAGGAACTTGTTGGATTCTTTCACATACAAATCAATTTCATTAAGGTGAAACTCTAAAATTTATTAGACTAACACACTGTATACTGTGAGGCTAGCAGCATTAAGTAAAATGTGAATTCGTCTGGCTTCACTTTACCGTTAATGGAGGTCGTAAACGGCTTTAAGTGTATTCCGGAGAAAAGTTTGCTTTGGGAATTGTTATAACAACCAAACACTTAACTTGGAGCACAACAAACATACAACACAAATGCATTTAGCTTTTCTGCAATTTTCACTATACTGTGCAGTTGTGCACCCATTAGAAACATCAACAAGTAACCATAACAAGAGAAACTTTACAAATATGAAACAACTATTCTCTCTATTCCATTCTAATGAACTAACGGCAGTACTTAGTAGCTAATTATAGGATTGAATGAAACTCACCGACTCCCTTTTATGGCTAATAGGTTTTAATAATTTCTCATTATTTGCTTACCAACGCGATATACCAAGTTATAATAATTTAATATTAATTCTATCGTCATAGAACCTTCACTCTGATGTTACAGCTTTTCACAAATAATCATGAAATTGTAAGAGACTTGAATAATAATTAAATTTAGCTCCAATAGCGTCAAAGGCTTGAGAAGTATACTACAAAAACGACCTTAAACGATTATAAAGGCAAAACGACACAAAATTTGGCTTGTCTCGTGTATTATTTTAATTAATAAATCCTTTTACAACTGTGAACCTTCCCAAAAACAAGCAAATTTACCTAGGTTGTTTATTTAGGTCTCTCTAGTAAGTCTTTATTGGGACAAAAACAGTTTGATAAAACCAAATAAAGCCCTAGCTACAACTTTATATTATTTTAGTCTTTCAAATAATACAAAATTAGGTTGGATGGTAATAATAAATGAATAAATAATAAATTTACTGCATTGAAGTGCATAAAAGTTTAAAAATTTGAATTGAAAAAGTTGGGTTAAATTTTCAAAGTTTATATTCACACAAAAATTGTTAATGCTACGTAAGATAAGAAAAACTTGAACAAACTTTAAGATTGATCATTCAACGTAAGGTTGTAGATAAAATCATGAATTTTAGATTGTATTTGTGCGGATTGAAATAAAGTTCAAACAAGCCTTGTTATTCGTTAATAATTTAAATAAATTTAAATCGGCAGGGTTGATTGTATTATTATTACTTCCCACAACTTTTCAAAAAGAGGAAGCATTGAATTCGAAAAACAATTCTACTTTCTTAAAAGTTTTTGAATATCAACGGATTGTTCAAGTTTTTGGAAAAAACATTTAATGTTGGGAAAAGAGAGTTGTTTAAAAATTCATTATTGCTACATACAGGGTGTTTATACTAGAAATATACTAGCACATAATATGACGAAAAGTGCACACATTATTTTATATGTGTGACATATTATGTGACATAGATCAAGCGCCTCCACCATATGTCATGGTTATGTTCGTGACGTCCTAAAAGATCCTTAGGGGGTATCAGGATATTTGGGAGGTTGCAATTAAATGCCAGAAGTTCCAATCAAAAACACATTTCTTGTAACAATAAATTCCTACCCATAAGGTTGTTATTACACTTTACACTTAAGTACGAGTTTAAGTAGCGCCTCCCTGATGATCAGTCGTTAACTAACTATTAAAATAAATTTAAATGGGCAGGGTAGATTGTATTATTATTACTTCCTTCAACTTTTCAAAAAAGGGAAGCTTTGAATTCGAAAAACAATTCTACTTTCTTAAAAGTTTTTGAATATGAACGGATTGTTCAAGTTTTTGGAAAAAACATTTAATGTTAGGAAAAGAAAAGGTTGTTTAAAAATTCATTATTGCTACATACAGGGTGTTTATACTAGAAATATACTAGCACATAATATGACGAAAAGTGCACATAAACATATTGTCAAACATAATTTTATAAGTGTGACATAGACCCGGCGCCTCCACCATATGTCACGGTTATGTTTGTGACGTCTTGAGATATCCTTTGGCTGTACCAATGTATTTTGGAAGAGGGAGTGTAATTAAATCAAATAAATCATAAGCTTGTTAATACACTTAAATACGAGTTTAAGTCGCGTCTCCCTTATAATCAGTCATTAACTAGGGTTCCTCGCCCTCTCAATCCCAACTGATTTTCCAACTGTAAACTTATCCAGTTAGCAACTACCTTTAATGTTCTCATTCTAGCCTTTTTATTAACTCTTAACTTTTTATTTTCAAATGTCGTAAATGCTGTCTTGCGAATATATCGCATTTCTTTCCTTGTGACAATATTGCAGTAGCTCAGACTACCGTCCTTGTCATTCCAATATTGTTAGAGGTAAAATATTTTAAGCTGACGAGATGAGGGGATGGGCAGATACCTAAATTGATCTTTTTCCCCTCCAACGCCGTAGTCAACGTATTAAATTATTAAAGGGGCGTGGCCAAACTTGCGCGAACTTATCCCTACTGCTCCTCATGGCTCAAGGGAGCCAAAAGCTATATCTCTAAAACTAAAAAAGATATCAAAAATCGCTTAAAACCGTTTTGGTAGTACGGAAATGGAAATCTAATGACGTAGTAAGTGATGCATCCTCACTTACCCTTTAAGTTCCACTCATCCTAATTAAAAAATCTTAAATAGCAACCCCCTACTTGTGATACATCATTGGAAAGCCCTTAAAAAATGCTTTCCAATGGTACCAACTTAAACAGCATTTGGTTAAATAATTTTCATTTAATTTAAAAATAAAAAACCAAAATGCTTAAACTTAATTTAACCAACATTTGATGATAGTGATTTTTCTTCGAAATGTAGTTAATCGAAGATATTTCAAGAACGGTTTACCTCGAAATTTTTAAATTTGGCTTCTATGTGTCACTTGCCATTCCAAAAATTACTGAATTAACAAACATTGATATTTATGCCCAGTGGCTTAGATATAAGACTACACGTAATAAAAATAAATCAAAAATTTACCAAAAGTACTTAAATTTGTGTAACATAAAGTAATTTAGTTGCCAATTTAGATAAAAGAGTCGATTACCTAGAGAAAGTGATCACCTGATCACTTATCTAAATTCCCGTCCTATTTAAAAGTTTTATTACTATGACACCACTTAAAAATTACCCTTATGAATCTCAAAACCGTTTCGTAAATAAAACTTAAAGAGTACATTTTACATAACGGTGGTGCTTTAAAAAGTTCAAAACTTGTATCTTAAAGACACTTTATAAACAAGGGTAACAGTCCGGGTATTTGGTACTTGAGATAGTGAAGAAACCGATTTTTCGTTTACAGTAAAACGTGGGTTTGGTTATTCAATATCAAAGTCGACTTCAATAAAGAGAATAATATTGCAAAAAATCTATAAGTTTCAATCCCTTTATTAATAAAAAATGGAAGTGAAACAATTTTTGATTAGAAACATTTTCGATAATTACCCTAAACCCAATTTGGCTTCCTAATCCGTTTTTTATTATTAATTTTCAATTTCAATATCGAAGCTCGCCGAACAACCTTTTTGATGAGTATTAACGTATTTAATTCACTTACCCGTAATTATTAGACTATCTAGTGGTAGCGTAACGTATTTGAACTTGACTCACCTGAAACAAAAAAAAACAGATTAGTTTTCTCATTAATCATTCACAAAGGGTTCGTATGCTGCATGTAATCCTATTAAACAGAGTCATTAAAATGAAAACATATAAGAAGGCTTAGAAATGTTTATAACGCTTGTAGATGCGAAGAAAATGATAGGCTAATAAGCGAAAACAAAACAAAGTGAAACTGGGACGTTATAAAATATTCTTAAGCCTTCTAGATAAGCTAACATTTTGATTGCGAGGTATTAACAAATTGTGGAGTGTCATTAAGATTTTTTTGCTATTATCTTAAGAAAAGGCGTTTTGTAAATCGTTAGGTAGATTTTCCAAGTCGTTTTCTTTTATAATCTTGTAATAAGTTATAAAGTTAATTAATTTTTCACGAGTTCTGATGGTATTTTCTTATCTTAAGATTCAAACTCAAATTATAAAGCTCCTTGGGCTGAAGCTTAACGCATACGTCTGCTTTCTCAAACTTGACAAAACTACCCTCACAAGAAGGAATTATTATTTTTTAAATTTCTTACCGCTCGTGAAGTCGTAATTTTCTTTCACTCAAAATATTATCCATTAATTTTTAAGTAATGGAAATCTCTTTTTATATCCTGTTTATATTTACTTCCATTATTTATTACAACACTCGATAAAATCTTAACTTAAAACTAAGTTTTGAGAGGTTCAAGATAAATGAGTATTTAAGTCGAAAACAATAATGAATAAATTTGGAGTTATACAAATATTTCTAGCATATTCTAAACTTAATTATTGTTCCAAATTACTACCAAAAACTTTAATTGGGATTGACGAGATAATATGCGGTAGCAGATTTAGGCAAGAAACGGGAAGTTAACGGGCGAGGAATATCATTAGAATAAATAATGATTAACGGGCGCATCCTATTCGAGAATATTTGCTTCTGACATTTACCAACACAAAGCAAAATGTTGTTAGTTTCTAGCTTTATTTAATTAAATCATTTGTTTATTCGTTTTGAAACATCGGCTTACGTAAGTTTCCTTTATGCTCTCTCTACCTTCCACCATGTACCAACATTATTTGAGAAGTTAAATACGAAATAAATTTTAAACGACACTTTAAACGTGAACAGTTTTAATGACGATTTACAATTTCATAACTTTTATGTTTGATTTTAGATAAACCTATAAATGTAAAACGTTTAAAACCGAGGTATAAAAGCATAAAAATATTAAAGGTTTGATGGGCTGAATTTTTACAATTGACATTAATAATTTTAAAGATCGGAAAATATACAAAATGTGTCCAAACAATATGTTGCCACTCGCATACATTGTTAAAAGCTTAATAATGACCTTTTGGTACACGCTTAGAACAATTAAAAGTCTCTCTAAAGGGGTTGTTTAGGATAATTTACGATTTGTCCATTCGTATTTTGTTGTTTTCAACACTCCAATCTTCCACTTTTTCATTTCAAAGTATTTTATAATTCAGTTACTGTATAGACGAAAAATGATTAAAACCTCAGATAAATTCTAGAACGGCTAAAATTTGGTCTTTAAAAATCAAAAATGTTTACATTTTCATTGAAACAATTGGACTGGAAGTTTTAAAATATCTCTTGAAATATTAATCGAACAAAAAAAAGTTAAATTATTTTTTAAAGAAGAGGATATTTGGAGAAGAAAATATCTTATGAGTTTTTATCACAAGGTTAATAGTTTTTGTGTAAAACGAAGTAAAAATGAGCTCTGATTTTCACTCTTGTGCGTGTGGAGCTTAAACATTTAGAAATCCTTCTCCGTTAAAAGTGTGATATCTCTGTCAAAAATAATGGTTCGAAAAAAATTCATCTTAAAGAAGAAAGCGTGAGCTGTCAGATTCACTGATTCATCAAATAAAGACATTACTCTTAAATACTGTAATATTAGTTTAACACTTAGAGTACCAGCCGGGTCCATCGGACCCGAATCGCACTTTCAATTCAGTTTTTCTCATTCGAATTTGAAAATTATGAGTTGTTATTTTGTGACTTTTTCGAACTTCCTATTTTGAATAACTATTTCTAATTTTTTTCATTTAATCAACTTCCTTCCCTATGTAATAAAAAAAGCAGCGCCGCGTACCAGCCGGGTCCGACGGACCCGTACATATAAATGCGTTATAATTTATGGAATTGCCGTTATTTTTTTGAGTATTTTGGATGAATTCGTATATTTCGGGGCTGCTGAATCGATCTGTGACCATACTGAATTCATTTGAGCATTCCTCGGGTGCAAAACCCTTATTTTCCTCCTCGGTGTTGTAAAAATTTTCTTCTAAAAGGGGTCCAGTAAAATGATACTGCCTCTTTGGTTAATGAAATGAAACTTGGTAGATAGTTTACTGGAACCATATTCTGTACGATGAGGCAAAAAAATTTTAATAAACAATGCCTTACTGGCATGATTTCAAAATTTTTGAAAGATTGTTTTTAACAGCACTATAGAGACAAAAATGGCAATTTTAAGCCCATGGAGTTGCTCAGATGGATTCCAAATGGTCACAGATCGATTCGACACCCTTAAAATGTAGGGTAACAATACTTTTCACGATAAAATGCTACCAATATCCGCCAATATCAGATCTTTTCACAAGAAAGTACGGTAAATATCAGATTTTGAAAAAAGGGGGTGTGCAGCGCGCCCTTGAATATTTATTTGGTCTTATTGAACAAAATTACTCTATGGTTACAGTAAACTATTATGTATCGAGTTTCATTCCATTTATTAACAAAAAGTGCAACGTAGCTGAGGTATTCGCCATGTATAGCCCTCATTAAAGGGGGTGTACAGCAGCCCCCATCGAATATTTTTTAATTCTCATTGGAAAAAATTAACCTATATAGTTCCAGTAAACTATGTGCCGAGTTTTATTCCATTAACCAAAAGTGCAGTATCATTTTACGTATAAACCGCATTAATAGTAGAAATAAATACTCGGAGTGATAGTGAAATAAGCGAAATTCAAGAAGGGCGAAACTGAATTATCAATTTTTTTTATCAACATATAAACAAAATAAATGCATAAAAATGAAAATTAAAAAAAAACTTCAAAAAAATGAAAATACACCTATTATTATTGCGTTTAATGTACACTCGGGTCCGTTGGACCCGGCTGGTACATCTCGCATAGTTTTTTTCTTATTACTCTAACTGCGAGTATCTCAAAAGATAGTTATCTACTGACGAATAGATATCTATTCCCTAAGTATTCAAAAACCGGTTTCAAACAATAGAAATGGTTAAGTTTTGGAAAGTAATGGATCCATAACTAAGCAAAAATGTACCAGAGACTGGCCATAGGTGTTAAAAATGTTGGTTCGCTGAAAAAATCACATTATAGAGCAGCGTTAAGTTTGCATTGATGCAACGTAATTTCATTGACTACTAATGGGGTCCTATAGTTCTACAGTAAAAAAAAAACTCCATTCATCGTTACCCCCGACGACGTATGAAATTTCGTTATAAAATCGATTTGTGGTTAAATAAAATGATTATTAACAGGAATAGGTAGAAGCCCCACTCTAGATTTTGCGGGAAGGCCCCCAAACTCTTAATTAAGCCACTGGTTTATCGTGTAGAAGTGCAATACCAAAATACAGTCTACTAGTCCACTGCCTTAGCGAAAAAAAGGTTCACTTCCGGAAACCAGCACCAACTTTTAGTATGTTATTAGGCATGTTATCCTGACTATAAAAGTGCCGGGAGACACTCTCTAAAGTGTCAAGGTCAGGAGTTATAAGGTCATCAAGATGGCCGCCGCCGCAATTTGGGAATTTCGAATAACTCCAGAACGGCATAACGTACTTGCTTTTTTTTGGTGTCATATAAAAGCTTATTAAATTTACTACAAATAATGTTTGATAACTAATGTGCGTAAGTATTACAGGTAGCCAGATATTTTAAGATAAGCGTAATTTTTATTATTAATTTTCTAGTATTTGTTAAATATCAAGCTAACCAATAAATTTACGTAAATACCTCTTCTATTAAATATTATTTGTGCGTTATTCAGCTTTCTAATAAATTTTGAAAAATTAAGATCTGACCCAAAATAGCTGAGTTACGCTTATTTGTTGTTTGCGCCGCGTCGCCTTGCTGATGTTATCACTAAGGTATAGCGGGCCGCTGAGTACGTATGTGTGCTGCTCTTTAAATTACATGGAGAATCGTTCGCTGAAATAGCCATAAAAAAGACTAAAACAGTAGTACATAATTCTAATAATTTGATAATAAAACTAAATAAACATTTTTGAAATATTTAAGCACACCCTCCCTACACAATTTGTATTTTGTTTTATTAGGAGAGAAAGTACTGTTTTGTGTGGCAAGGCTGTGTTTGGCTTAGGCTTAGAGCGAGCGTAACGAACTAGTCTGGCAATACAAGCGAGTTACACAAAACTACTTTCATTCCGTATAAAACATTTTATTTTTTTTCTCAAACGTAAAACTAAAAATTTTGAATTTTGAAAAACTGCCATCTTCTGTCAATTACTTGTAGTTCAATTTTCAAATATTTTTTAAAATTAATTTTAACTTGTAAAAAAAGGCTAGTAATTATTAAACGCAACGAACAAATTATAAAGAAAAACTTTAAAAACATAAACATTTTTTAATTACAAAAGCTTAGAAAATATTTTTTACGTTATAAAATAAAAATTATGTTGAGTTAAGATTTACTTTGTCTGCCTAGGTCCTAGACAGAGAAAAGTACTTTGTCTGAGAGCTTTTCCTCCCGAGGCGGGAAAGTTAAACTCCACCATTGAGTCACACAAAGTCGACCTTTTTTGACGTTTGCAGAGAAAATTATAATTTGTAGAAATTCTAATATATTCGTATTATTGTGGTTTCATTTTGGACCTTTGCAGGCGCAGAGGAGAGTACAATAGTACAAATACTTCTTGTGCACATTTTCGTGCCAATTTAGGTTCACATCGGTAATACCGAATAGTCTTCCCACAACTAGTAAATAAGTCGATGTTCTTTTGCCAACCCCAACCGCGTGGATCTAGCAGCAGAGGGTTAATTTCGCCACATATCCTGGTTTGTAACATAATTAATTTCAAATGCTGAAGGGGAGTCTCTTGGGTAGACGATATGCTTGCAATTGTTATGTTAGTCTTTGTGAATAAAACACTTCTTGCAATATTCGTTATAATTACAGCACTATAGAGCAAACTCTTTACTGTTATAACAGTGATTGCTCCAGAACAATATTTCTAGAAGGTCCATCATCCATCAACCTCCTTGAAAAAGTTCCACGTTTTCTATGCGTTCTTCTTATTGATACCACAAAACGACAAAACGGTATTACAACCATTCAACACGTGGAACAACGATAATAATTCAGACATTCCACGGGACAGCTTTGCAAACAGTTCTACCAAGCCAGGTATTTGTGAAAATGCAAAGAGCGCTATTAATAACTCATCAGAATTTACTGTTTTTGGTAAATTGGTTTGAGTGGCCATTTTCTGGAGCATCTACAGTGTGTAAGTAACAACCTACCATCAGCTTCTTCATGTGAAGAAGACACTACTTTTTCGGTTTTAATTGAAGTTAGAACCTTGTTTTTACAGGTGCAAATTATAACTTTACCAACAATTTGCATTTTCAGCACCAAATTTTTGTAATGATTTTCATGACAAAAAATTTCTCCACATCGGTCCTGGCTCGCAACATTTGGGAACTTTTAGAGGTCGTGTACAACTAAAGACAACCACAGCGTACTTAGTTAGTTCAAGAATGAACATCCCGAGAGGTCATCGACTTTCGGCAGTTAATGTACAAAAATTTAGCAATTACATGCAGTTAATGCCAATCATCGACAGTCTGTATACAAATTCATAACAGTGAACCCCCATTGAAACATCCAAAGAAATATGCTTTGTAGAGAACTTACAAACAAAAGCGGAAATATCGAAATGTGTATACTTCGTACGAGCAAGAGGAGCTGGTTTCTAAGCCAGTTGTTCAGTATTTGAACTGGACTGATTCTTTTTGATTTCATTCGAACCACTGCAAAAAATTCCCTGTCTGCCTGTCGCTTTCAGCAAGAAATGCCTCTTCTCTAGCAGTATGTTAAGAGCTGCAATGCTTACCTGCGTATCGGCTTTTCTGTACATGTGATGATGTGAGATGTGAGAATGCTTTCTGCTCTACCTGTTGTAGTTACGGCAGCTTCCACTAGTTGTTAATCCAGCCACTGTTTTCAAACCACTATCAGTGATATCACAACCATTTCAATATAGTGACCCTAGCATGTAACATAATTTGTCTAGTTTTCTACATACTACAACTGGATCTGTTTTGCAATGGTGTAGGCCTGCATTTATAACTGGAGTTTGCTCTGAATTTAACTTTTTTAAAGCTGAAATAATAATATTTATATTGTGGCAGATCTCTGAATTCAGAGGAAGAGGTCTGCATTGTTTCCCTGCGTCTGGTCTTGGAGAGCGCTACAGAATTAATGTGATTGACTAATTTAGAATTTTGCATTATTCTCCAATTTCTCATTAATATTGTTCTATATTTTTTACACGAATTTTACACATGGGTACAGATTTAAAAAAAAACAATCTACCAACATGTAACAACAGAATTAGGTGTATAACTACATTTTTTTATAATATTTAAAATATTACCGTATTTTGTATATTACAATATGGAGAACTGTCTGATGGTATCAAACACATTATGCCTATGGATTAACAAGTTTGCAAGTAATTTCAAGAGCAGCATAGGTACTTAACGGCTGACTACCTCAGTAATAACATCAGCAAGGCGACGCGGCGCAAACAACAAATAAGCGTAACTCAGCTATTTTGGGCCAGATCTTAATTTTTTAAAATTCATTAGAAAGCTCAATAACGCATAAATAATATTTAATATAGGTCATATTTACGTAAAGTTATTGGTTAGCTTGATATTCAACAAATACTAACAAATTAATAATAAAAATTACGCTTATCTTAAAATATCTGGCTACCTGTAATACTTACGCACATTAGTTATCAAACATTATTTGTAGTAAATTTAATAAGCTTTTATATGACACCAAAAAAAAGCAAATACGTTATGCCGTTCTGGAGTTATTCAAAATTCCAAAATTGCGGCGGCGGCCATCTTGATGACCTTATAACTCCTGACCTTGACACTTTAGAGAGTGTCTCCCGGCACTTTTATAGTCAGGATAACATGCCTAATAACATACTAAAAGTTGGTGCTGGTTTCCGGAAGTGAACCTTTCGGATCTTTTATGTCGCTAAGGCAGTGGACTATACGACCACTTCAATGATAAGCATAGTCTATTAGTATTATAACGTGAATCGTAACTTTCAAATTTAAGTAGCTCCTTTCATTATATCCATTCCACCCACTACAAGTAAACCGTTTTAAAGTAGCTCTTCGTGGACTAGTATAAAGTACTGAGCACTAATTCTCAACCCTTCGTGTTTATGATAAAGAGAAGATTTGTGTATGATGTTAGTCAAGTTGGAAACACAATGGGTGCGTTCACCGGACGTAACAGTCGTGGCGCAGCTGCCAAATCGTTCGGTGACTTATCACGGCTTCACGTCACGGCACTTATCACAATTTTTGCCTTGTGAATGAACAGGTGTATTGTTTTTCAGTAATAGTACGCCATTTGTCAATTATCCTCTTTGTTTTATTAATCGATGTTTATTAGCGTAGTATCTGCCTGTTATGGTGATACCTTTATTTTTTCAATCAATTAAAAGAATTCCCTCAGAATCCAAAAAGCTTGTTGTCGTCACTTCTCCAGCAGAAGACACAAGTATCTTCAAACTCAAACTTCTTTTACGTAGGACCACCCTTTAAATACCACTCCAAAGACTCCTGCTTCGATTCAGATTATAAAAGTGAACCCAAGATTCATTTCCGGTGACAATTTGGTTGATAATATTAGCTCGAATTAACAAAAAATTGAAAAAAATTCAGAAATCCTCACATTATCACATCATTTTGTTGATTGCGACTAAACTACTTGATATAAATGCATACAATTTTTAGTGTACTTGAAAAGTACACTAAAAAAAAAAAAAAGTACACTCTCATTCCGCGAATTTAAAAATCACCCCTCGCAAGTCGTTGCTTCTTGAAGCAAACTATTACAGTTTTGATGTTCAGCAAAACCATCAATACCCAAACATTTACTATCTAGTAGTCCAGTCAAATTAAGATTCGTCTGAAGAAAAATTACCACAAAATTGAATTAATTTGTGGACATTGATATCGTCGTTCTAAACAATGTCGTAAAAGTTCCCAAAATTTTTTTAGGGGGGAGTACTTTCAAAATCACATCACTTCCGGTTAAACTCGAAGTAACACTAACTTCCTTATTTTAGAATAATTTTCTGCGTTTTTAGTGTTTGCGTCTATTTCTTCTCTTAATCGGATCTTGAAAAAAATTCCAAATTCTAAAAATTTTCCCAGACACTGGGACGACAACGTAAAGCCGATGTCATTTAATCTCATGGTACAAATTTCTTCAATTCTTGGAAGTACAGTAGTATCGTTATAAACACTATTAAGTGCTATGAATTTATTTAGTTTAATATTTTCTGCCATTAATTATTTTTTACTGTGAATTTAAATTTT
Organism: Malthinus seriepunctatus; assembly: GCA_963924605.1. Classification (NCBI taxonomy): domain Eukaryota; kingdom Metazoa; phylum Arthropoda; class Insecta; order Coleoptera; family Cantharidae; genus Malthinus; species Malthinus seriepunctatus. Next base: position 25,045,876 of record OZ004600.1, on the reverse strand, counting down.
AACTTTAGTTAAAAAAAATTTAAAGCTATTAGAGTAGTCCCAACGTAAGATGAGTACACCACGTGATCAAACCTGGGCGAGGAGGCGTGATTTCAGAGCCTAGTGGCTACTTTGTAAATAAGATCTTCACATTATTAAAATGCTTGTAATTATTTTGCTTCGACAAAAGTAATATAATAACTATACGACGATACTATCTACGTTCGTTTCTAAGCAACGCCAGTGCAAAGATACTGCACAACTTTAACGGTCGTCACGTGGTGTACTCGTCTTAACTTGGGGCCACTCTACATAGTCTTGAGAAATAACATTAGCCCACGTGACCAGTTTGCTAAGCAACCACCAACCAAACGTAATGAAACATGATGGTTGCCTAGGAAATTCGTCACGTTGGTGACGAAAGCACAGTGCGGAAAGTACTGTACATGTAGCTATAAATAGTAACAACGCTTTACGAATAGGTACTCTCACTTTAATTCAAAGATAATATTTATAATCATATAGAGTGGCACCAAGAAAAATCGCTAGCTGAGGTGGCGTGGCCAGTTCTGACATAGATATTAAAGTACACTTCGAGTTAAAAGTATTTTAGTTGCTAAATTTGATAAGCAACTGTCACTAAAATGGAATATAGGTTACCATTAAGACAGTGAATTTAAAAAGTTTACAATTAACCTGACATCTAACCTACTGGAAATATCTTATGCTTATAATACGATCCTTGCTGTATTGTAGAACTCGATTTAACCTTCATTTAAATGTTGGCGCCGATACGTAGATGTTGAAATAAAGAAATAAAAACACACAGAACACACTATGATAGTAATATATGCGAAATGTCTCGAAATACTGGTGACTGTTAAAGATTGAATAGGTCAAGTCAGATATTTAATTGGAAAAGCTCGCCAGCAAATAACGCCTTACAGTCGAGACGAGTGAAACGGTGTTGTAAGAAAAGATTTAAAGTTTACCAGAAATATTCCAAACACTTCAAAAGAAGCTTACTAATTTCATAAATTATGATATACGCTAACAGCTGAAAGCTACAGCAACAAAATTTCAAATTGTCAATTAGAGACAGCGACCAACGTTCAATTTCTTTCACTATAATTGGACATTACAAATCGTCAATTACAGAACGTCTATTATGTAAATGGAAAAGTAATGTATTGGCACGTCGTAATTTCAAAAATCTCACCTAAAAATAGCCAAAACGACCTTTTAGCTTAATTTATTATTTGAGAGATATTTTTTTAACTTCATTTAAACGGGTCTTTCCGCATAGGTTTTTATTTGTAATTGAATTTTTTTCTCAACAAACTAAATAAACTACCGAATACAATACCCTCGAATATCCCAAAGCGGTCATCTTGTCATCCTTCAGGATACGACCAAATATTATTCATTGACTTTTTTCTATACGTTTTAGATTTTTTTTATATAAATAGAAATTTTTTAAAAATCAACTTAAACCTCATAACATAAGCTTCGTATTATTTATAAATTTTATATTTTTTTCAAAAAATAACCAAGATGGGTTTTATTATTAAAGAAAAGCTCCAAGCGGAATTGTAAACTTATAACGAGAATAATAACCGGGATATGTTACAAAATGTAGCGTAATAACATTCTTCGATGTAATATTTTATAATTGTAATTGGTAAAAGTTTTGCCATTAGTGCTTCCCATCAGTATTATGCAGAGAATTTTTTTACGACGACCCAGAGGGAATTTACATGTCAAAAGTTATATTTCGTATTAAACTACTATTCTAAGTTTTACTTCTATTACACCTTTAAAAGTACAAAAAAAAATTTCAAATTATATACCTTTCACTGTATATTTTTAACGATTAAATTTATATCTTGTTCTTTCCAAACTTAAATGTGTTTTAATTGCAATCTGATATAAACATAAAGTACTAAAGAACATTATTTAAATAGTTAATTGAATCTCTGCTCATCATAGCTTTAGCTATGCGGTTCGCCGTGGTGTAATTTTCAATTATCCGCTATTTGATTGCCCTTCCACAGCTTTATTTGTAATTCGAAATACTAGTTAAGGCTAAATGAATTCAAAATAAGTCGCAGTATTTTAAAACAAAATAGCATCAAAGTTGAAGCTCCCTTTTAATAATAATTCTGGGAAGAAATTGTTGCTACAAAGGGTAATTTCTCTTGGATGTCAAACTAAATTTAAACCCATAATTGTTAAAGGGTTAGAAAGTTAGTCGAAAAATGGTAAGCATACGACTACGATGTAGTCAGGTAACTTTTGTTAAGTCAGGTATGTAAAATCTGTCTGTCTGTCTGTCAGTATATGTTGGAACACAATAACTTGCAAACACAAATAGAGATAATGATTTCAAATTTTGCAAAGAGAAATCAAAGCAGATAGTCTAGTCCAGGGTTTCCCATACTTTTTCTCTGATGGAGCACTTTGACGGTTTTTAAATTTTGACGATGCACCTAGTTTAATCTGAAGGGTAGGGGTAATGACTCGGTAATGACACATAATAAATAAATGTTTTAAAAATAAAAAATAGCTTTGTTATTAATATTTTTTCACTGAGCACAGTTTGGGAAGTCCTTGTCTAGTCAATAAAAGGGTTCAATAGGACATGGAAGAGGGTAATTTTTTTTTCGTCAGAAATGTGTGTGAAGTACCTAGTTAGGAGGTAAAAACACTAAGGTCGAGTTTCATAAAGGGTGCTGAGCACTTGCCCGACTTAAGTTCGAGATCGGGATAAAGCTTTCTCAAACTCGAACAGTTACGTCGCCGCTTTCGGCGGTTATCGGTTGAAAACAAACAAACTGCCAACCTTTTCGAAACATGGGCAACTCGTTCTTTACGTTTGTGTTCAACCGATAACTGCCGAAAGCGGCGACGTAATTGTTCGAGTTTGAGAAAGCTTTATGAAACGGAATTTTAGTCCGTGATCTCGAACTTAAGTTGAGCAAGTGCTTAGCACCCTTTATGAAACTCGCCCTAAAAGTCCTCGGGCCTAGCTACATGACTAAGGAAGGGAAAGAGGTGGAAAGATCCCGTTTTTGAGGTTTTTACTTATATCTCGAAAACAGTGACTTCTAAGAAACAAATTCCTCTTAGCAAAATGATAACTTATCAAATTTCCAACAAGATTGTTTCTACAGGGTTTGTATAAAAAGTATCGGGAACAATTTTTGCTGACGTGACTACTTCGTAGCACGCTCGCACCGAGTGGATTCGGTGGTGGGAGGTCTGACCTTTAAAACGCGCCAAGCCTCAGCCTGCGAGCATCTGTTCAGACTAAATCGAGTATTTAGTGGACCCCTGTTAGTTGCCCCAAGTGACTCGATGCCAGCTCAAAATACAGCGAACAATTGAACAGCGGTACGCCATCAAATTTTGAGTTGGACTTGGGAAATCGGGTAAGGAGACGTTGGGCATGATTCGCAGTGGCACAAGCTCTTCAAAGATGGCCAAGAGACTGTAGAGAACGAGTCCCGCGCTGGACGGCCGTCTACGTCAAGAACCGACGACAACGTGCAACGTGCGCATGATCGCAGATCGAATTGGCATTGATAAGATGACACTGCACACTATCATCACTGAAAATTTGGCGATGCATCACGAAATTGCATCACGACAATGCACCCAGCCGCACCTGCTCCAAGGTGACCAACTACCTGACGCAAAACGGCGTCGCGACGATTCCCCAACCCCCTTACAGTCCCGACTTGACCCCAGTAGACTTTTTTCCATTCTCAAAAGTGAAATCGTCCGTCAAAGAACATCACCATGGGACCCTAAAGTGGTGTCAAAGAAGCTTGGACGCGTACCCTTAAGAACCCTCCGGAATCCGCCTACCAGGGAGCCTTGGGGTCGTGAAAAAGCTGCTGGCAAAAGTGTGTCGACGCTCAAGGGATGTACTTTAAAGAATTTTAAGTTTTTTTAGCAATATCTGAAATAAATCTATTTTCCGAAACTTTTCCCGATACTTTTTATACAAACCCTGTGTTTATTTTTTTTTCGCTCTTTATAGTTTTCGAGATATCCGCCCGCAAAAATCTTTAATGTTTTAAAAAAAATTACCAGTTGAAGATAAAATAGTAAAGGAAATTTCTTGTTCTACAACTTCTTTTCTAAAGACTGCAAAACGAAGGACTTAAGTACTAGAGGTAAAAGTTTGACAAAAAGCGTGAGGCATTTTTTCAATCATTAGCGATTTGTGCAGGCGAGTATCTCGAAAACTATAAGAAATACGAAAAAAGGTAGGTACAGTCTTGTAGGAAATTTAATAAGCTTTCATTTCACTAAGAATAGTTTTTTCCCTAGGATCCACTGTTTTCGTGATATAAGCGAATACCTAAAAACGTGACCTTTCAACCCCTATCAACAAATAATAAAACAAACTATTTTATAGTTAGCATTGTAGTCGTAGAAGCACCAATAGCAATAGTTTGCAGTTGTTAGTAATTTGAAATGTTACTGTTTAAAATAGGAACATTAACAAAATTTATTTCTCGAATGTATAAAGGTAGAACTAGTAGTAATTTTGCTTTAGGTACTATACTCGAGCAATCATAACTGAAACAACATACGTAAATACTGTTATTGTATTTACTTCTGCTAGTAGTTAAAATTTTTATTTCTTATTATAAATTCTGCAAAAGTTATAAAAATAAGAAGGAAACCAAAAACCATTGTAATATTTAAGTAGAATACAATTTTAAATTTTAATTTGAAACAATATTTTTTATATCGCTAAACAATGGATTTTATTTTCCAAGTAGCAAAATAATGCGAATTTTTATTATTTTGTTACAAAATACTCCTATAACTTATATTATTATGTGGTTGCTCTGTGACATACTCAATTCTAGTAACTTTTGGGAAAACGTGATCAAATTTTCTTAGACATATTGACGTATAAATATCAGCTCTGTGTTCATGATCTCGGTCTAAACCAGACATCGTTCACAACGTTAAAGTAACTTATTATTATTAGAGAAATGCCACCATTATTATTTTAAGGGCGAATTTTCAACACGTATCAAAGTACATACAATGATGTATGTTAAATTTTTTTTCTATTTTGCACAGAATGAGCTTATGAGGATAATTCAAATTTAACTGGAGATCTACTCTAAAAGCATATAATATAACCTAATTATGCAAAGAAAAGTTAGTTAGCTGTGACTGCTTTTATATTATCCATGACAACAGTTCGGATAATTTATTATTTTCCGGAAAGTTGTAAAGTCTTTGGATAGACAACTTGCAACTCGAATTAACTACAAAATCGGTGTTGAAAGTGTGAAAATCATAAAACACGCTTCCGAGGTTAAGAGGTTTACAAAACAAAGGAAAATTATTTTACCTCGCTCTAATAGTTTAATCTGATGTCCACCTTTTAACTCTTGGATTTTCTGAGGTACTCGACATCTCAAATTTTCATTCTGTAAGTCACAACATACCTTACCATAACATATTATTTTCAACTCTGTATTTTCCCCTTACAATAACATTTTTGAAATACAGTGTGTCCCCAGATAGGGTTGCCAATAGAAAAAAAATTTTATTTTTAATTTAAGTAAAAAAAGTGTCAAGTCCGAATATTTAGAAAAAAATTATAGAAAAAGCTAATTTGTAACGATGTGTAACGATTTGTAACCTATGGCTTGGACATGTCCTTAATCATAAAGATTCTGCCACCAAGCTTGGTTACATCTGTATCGTTCCTCCTCCCTCTTCTCTGGTGGTTCATAAGTAGTGTTTACCTCTGATCCCATAATTGTTTTGCTAAGTTATTGTTCATAATTAATTTCCCTGCACTTGCTTTACGACGTCCTATCATGTAAATGCGACAAGGTCGAGCGCAATAAATTAATTCGTACGCGATAAATCAAATATTTAATTTGTTACTATTAATTTCGTTCCTTTTTTCAAGCCCTTCTGGTATCCCACATTAATTTCAATAACTCCTCTCATTTAGTTACGTCCTTAATACTTATTTAAAAATTATCAAGATTATTTACTAAGTAATTGGAACTCCGTGTTAAATTTTTTACCTCCTTTTCTTAATCTTGTAATTGTAACTCTTTGATTTTGTTCTTATCACAGATATCACCTTTTTTGACTTTATTCAGTAGTTTAATGCCATTAAAATTCTTTTAATGTCGTTTAAAATTAGTAATAATCATCGTAGATCGATTAGATTAGGTTCTTTAGGAAGTTACTGGTATTACTGTCCACTCGAGGTGTGAACGTTCCCACTTACACCCAAGTCCAAGTTCTCCGCATTAAGTGGTGGCGAAGCTATAAGTAGGACTACCTTTCGATAGATAAGGGAGTTCGATGTGATCAAGAAATCCAGTGTGATCGTCGAGTAAAGCAGGTCGTTCCTCCTACGCCTGAATGGCCCCTGCCTGAACAATCATAGGTGTCTCCGTGTGGTAGCTGCTCCTTTAGGAAGGTTGAACTTTAGGCCTCGGCACTTCTCCAGCATACCTCTTAAGGATCATTCCTAGTGGTAACTGCACCGCAGTGGTCCCAAGACTATTGTGGGGCATAGGCCTCCGCTTACCCTCGTCATTTGTCCTAGTGGATATGGTTGGGTGTTAACCAAGATAGAAGAAAAATAACATTTTTCCCTATTGACAACCCCATCCGGGGACACACTGTTACAAACTGTTATAAATGGAAAATTGAAGTAGTCAGATGCCACTTTAGTAGTGGATATGAAAGAAGATAACAAGATCTAGCAAACGTCCGCTATAAAATTCAAATATCGACGCTGTCAGTACAAACCTCGTAATACCTCGTAAGTACAAACATATCTCAGGATAGACGTTTAAAACAAGCACCATCTTTCATGTTGGCTCACACATACTGATACATTTTGTAAATCACATGACTTGGTTGTGCCAATGGGAGCGTAGTATGCATTCTTATGCACACAAGTGTGATCATATCTTTTTTAACATCAAACTGCATAAACCCATTTTCGCTAATTTTGTAGATAGGAGGTATTGCATTGATAGCGTCGATATAATTGTCAATAACGTAAACCAGACGCTGTTCCAACTAAAAGTTAATACGGTTCCGACTATACCTATGATCCCATGAAGTATCTTTTTGAAGAAAAATGAGACAACATTTAAAAGTAACATTTGGAAGGTCGAAAGTTTATAAAATGCGTCGATTTAGTCCAACTTTTGAGTACAAATCTTCCCTATTAGCTCTTACTCTTTTCTGAGACTATTTACTACTTTTAGAAACTCTATAAGCATGTAGAGTAATTTCCAGATCTAAACGACCTGCGCAGAAAGCAAAATTATGTACTACCCCATAACCAAGGTTACATAATACGTGAAAACCATTGTGAAAACCGTCGTCTGCGTTGATCTGTCGTAGTTTGACGCTACTATCAAGTCATACCAATCGCTCAAAATCGTGCGATGACATATGCTGTGAAAATAAGGTAGATGGCTCCACTTCAGGGAACATAGGAATTTATTTTACCGATAGTAAATTAGCTGTTTTGTTGCGTCTGGTGCAAATTTCATATTGACATTTGCGACACCAATCACAGCACAGTTAAATACATCTCGTACTCTATGAGAGGAGGGGGTACAGTCGCTTTTACTTTCCGATACCTTAAGGTATTAAAGGAAAGTATTGTAATGGGGTAAAAAAAATATTTTGAGATAACACCGGATATATCTGTTTTGAGGTCCCCCGAAACGATCTAGACCATTTTTAGAAAAAAGTCTGTGTGTGTGTATGTGTGTGTGTGTGGATGTAGTTCCCCACGAAATCTCTGAAACGACCGAACCGATTGACTTGAAATTTGGCGTAAGGTCTTATCAGATAACAACGGAGTGCAGAAAGGAGTTTGTTCAAAATCGGTCCGCTAGGGGGTGTGCAATTAAGGAAATTTTGTTTTTTTTAAATGGCACTATATAATTTTTTTTAAATCATCCGATAGAGAATTTTTTTCTCTATTCAATGATATAAAATTTTTTAACATTATTTTGTTTTAAAAGGAGTTTTTACGCAATCAAATATCTAATAATATTTGGCAGCTGACGTTTCTGACAGTTGTCAAAAAATTTGACATTTGTCAAAAAATTTGACATTTGTCAAAAAATTTTGACGTTTATTTATTTTTATTCAGTGATTATAAAAATGTTCAGTATTCTTTTGTTTTCTAACTGTTTTGGTCTTAGAATAATCAACTTAATCGGAAAGTCTTGTGTTGACACAACAGATATTTTTCTGAATGTAGCTTTAATTTTGTCGTTGTCAAATAGACAGTGACAGTATGATGACATTACTCCAGTGTAAAACATGTTATTACAGTTTCCATTGTTCCCTGATGCACTAGCGCCTCTAGTTGCAATTTATTGGATTGGTATGACTTGATAGTAGAACTACGACAGATCAACGCAGAAAACAATGTTTGGGCGTCTTTTTCTACAACCTTTTCACTTGCTCTCTGCGTATTTAAGATCATTTAGATTTGGCAATTACTCTACTTCAATTACTACAATTTAGTATTTATTAATCAATGGTTCTTCACGTATGAAAAATTGACGAGGTAATCTATGATCATGATCATTGATTATGTCATGAAACCAACCTCGTGTATCTTTAAATTGTTTTATATTTTTATTATTTTTGTATTCGCACTAATAGATCAATTTCAATTTTAAAAACAACAAAAAGGTTAACCACTGTTAAGCATTGATAAATTGCACGAAATTCTCACTGAATAGATGGTACATATTGAAATACTATTTTGCGCATTTAATTTCTATTTTCAATATACCATTCTTTCGTTTCAATTATAATTGATGAATTCACAATTGAAGTTAATATCTCACAAAATTTAATTACAAACGTGCGAATTTATGTTTGAAACTGCTGGAGGGAAAAAAATTATAAATTTTAAAGTATAGTGGTAAATTGTGTTTCGGCATCATCATCAATCTTGAGTGCATTAGGTGTGTCTTTTTCATTTTACTGCTAAATTAATAATGGAAAACTATTATTAGTTTTGGTTTTGTAGTTGTTGCAATTAAAAAACGAACAGTGTTTTAAGCTGTAGGCTGCTGATGAATTAAAAAAGAAATGTTGGAAATATTTCAATTTTCATATAACTTTTACAGTCTCTTTTGTTAGTTTTGAATTTTTCATAAATAAATGCATTTGCTTTCAGGCAGTATTGCTAAAAGCACAAGGTAAGTTTTTAGTTTCAATCGGAAAACATCGCTATTGTAACTTTGAAAAAAGAGCTTTTGTTTATTTTAATAACAGCTTAAATAAACTAATTTTATAAAACTTTCATAGTTTAATATAAAATTTTATAATGGAAGATTGCTGCTAATTGCTAATACGTTTAATTATTCTGTGTTTATTCAATGAAAAAGTATGTAAATGGCTAGGTTTTCGGAAAACCAAGTTTTCTGAGGCCATAAAACGCGAATATCAACAGACCTACGTATTGAAACCATTTTATAATCTGTCCAGCGAACAGATGCAGCACGCAAATATCTGTCAAATAAGGTCGACGTATGTCAATTCTTGTGTGTGTTGCAAACCTGTCCACCAATAAAAAAATTCTATTCGAATATCGCGCGCTTTTTTGGGAGTGGCTTAGCAGCATCTGTTCGGTGGATTAGTACAATAAATTATTATCATTAGCCCATATATTACTTGTTAAATAATATTGCAATCTTGAATAAGATTTTCAAATACAATTTATCACTGAATATTATTGAACAGGTACTAAACGATTATCAGTTACTTACGATAAGCTATTCCAAAATTATTAATTACCTGGAGCTAATTACAGTCTCAACGGTTAATCGGCAATTTCTGAAACAAATTTGGCAACACCACTTTGGTGGTTATCCTACATTATCTATTGGTAAGCGATAAGGATATAAATGGGTTTTAATCACATTTTGGTTATTCGTTAATATTATTTATTTTCGAAACGAGAAACAATTAATTGTTTTCCACAAAAGTATTTTTAGCGCGTAATCTGGAATAAGAATTTTTAAACTCTTACGTCCAATATACAAACTTCAGGACATAGTCCTCAATTATATTCAGGCATAAAATTGCAAGGAAGCAATCTACCGATTTTTTTCCATATTTCTACTCCGCTAAATCTAATTAAATAAACATTAAATTAAATCAACGGGGGATTATTTTCTTTGCCCATCTTAGAGATGTTAATTTTTGACTAAAATAGAAAATTTATTATGAAAGAAAACAAAATTTACTGAAGCTGAAATTTAAGAAGAATCTGTAAATTTAATTAAGATGGCTATAAATAAATGATTTGGTGAATAACTGAGTGTTGATAAGAAAAAGTACTACCCTTAGAAGGAAATTTGGACGTTTTAATATTTATGACTGAATTTTTATTTAAATTTAATTAATAATTTGGCTTCAATTACAACACCAGTTGTTTCCATCTTACAACAACTAAATCTTCTTATTAACACAAAATTTTCCAAGCATTTCCTTTTTTTATTCTTTATAATTGTATTTTAATATATTTTTAGCGACAGATGGTCGAAACCAAATACTTAAGTTTATTATATTATAAGTAACTACAGGTCGTTTTTTTAATATCATGTAAAAAGTTTATTCATTTAGTTTGAGAAACTTCGAGTAACCCAATTTCATTTTTTAACCATTATATAAATTAGTTTAACCTTACGCTATGTATCTTTGTGAGGGCTTTCTTTCTGATATCGAGAAATCTCGAACAAAAATAAAAAACATCCAAACTGAAACTTTTTTCTATAAAATGTATGATACTAGTCTTATAAAAATAGTTCAATAAAATTTCTATACTCATCTACTTTGCTTACCACAATAAGAAAAAATTCATCCACTACATTTAAAGAACTAACATTGGCAATTAGAATAGAAACCACTTAAAAGACATTATTGGGAAATTAGGTTGGAGTTGGAGGATGTTATAAATCTATCTGATCCCCTGTTATACTCGTAGATAAAACTACAGGCACTATCAACTCATCAACCCGGGCCGGGGTATTTCAACTACAGTCAAAAACATGAATAAAAATTCTAACGGAAAAGCGCTTTTCAAAGAGTTTTCCAACCGGACCTCTTTTTTTCTAGATCCCTGATAAATCCGTTTCGAAGCTTTTTCAACCGATGCCGATGCATGGGCTAAAATCGGAAAATTCTTCCAATTTTTGGGATTTTAAAAGTGGCAAACATCATCAAATTCCCTACAATTTTAAACCATTAAAATTTTCAAAATATGTCGGGAAATGCTTTGGAAATTTAGGGGAAAATTCTACAATCAACTACTTTGATTTTTGATTTTAATTGCGATGTACGCTTGCACGAAAGTGTCAAGACCAACTTTATACATAATATTCAAATGATTTGTTTGCTAGTAAAAGCGTAACGAATAAACGCCTAGAATCTTTGATTACAACTATTTTCTACTGACGTATTTTTAAACGTTTTATTGAAAAATCGACTTTATGATATACGATAAACGTTAAAGACCATTGGATTGCTTTTTAAATTAGCTGCCATAAACGGAAAATCCTTTTCTTGTCCAGTAACAACAACTGATGGTTTAATTAAAAACGAATCTAGTCTCAAAATTATTTTATTTAACGTTTCTAATCGGAGAAATGAAACCAAGAGGATTTATTTGGCAATGACAAAATTTTCTAATTTAAAAAGACATGGAGAAATTGTTCAATTTTCAAAGAAAATGTCATTATTATAGGAATAAATGGATTTTTCTTATTCAAGTAGATAACTAGATAGTGGTTTTAAAATTTATATTCAAATTATTGTAAAATTGTAGCCTATGTATGTTCGATTTTACAGGTAGTACTTTTTGTAATATTTCACTTTAAGGACGTGATTTAGTAGGCATAATGCTATCGCAGTCTCACTTATTGCGTAACAACAGCACTTGTTAATTTTGCGTTGACAATTTCCCAAAAACCAACAGTTAAAATGAAATGCTGATTTGTTAATCAAATAGTTGCCGTTAAAGTCTCGGGGATGAGAAATATTCAGCCTCAAATTGAAGTATTTATATAAAAATAAATAACTGTAAAATGCAGTACAAAAATTAAAAGTTATTTGTATTATTTGAAAATTTATTTCTCTACAAAAATCATTCAAAATTTCTCATCCCCTATACTATAACGGCAACTATTTGATAAACAAATCAGCATTTCATTTCAACTTTTGCTTTTTGAGAAATTGACAACGCAAAATTAGTAAGTGTTATCCATCTAAGCAATGAGTTAACTAATTAACTACTATGATTGGGATTGTTAGGGTACATGGTAAACCGAGGTTTACGTGCACTTAGGCCACTTGATTGGGCCCATTGTGCTGCCTCCCTTTAGCAACTCCTTCTGGCCCTTTCCACCCCAACCTTTGGATGAACTCAAGGATACTGACGGGGGAAGTGTCGCTGATACTGCCCATGTTATGCCAGAATTCCCCTAACATGGATCCTCGAAATAGCATTAACGCAGGGCAGTGACAAAGCACGTGTTCCATCGTTTCATCCGCTTCGTTGCATCCTCTACAATTAGGGCTGTCAGCAACAACCATTCTGTGTAAATGCTTGTTCAGTCGAGAGTATCTAGTTCTGAGAGTGCCAGCTATGGCACGTAGGTTCTCATGGGACGGGTAGGTATTAATTAGCGTACTTTTTAGATGGCACTTTTATAACTGTTTTGGCAAACTTGGTACAGTTAGCCCAACGTTTCATATGGGCTATCAGCGTGTTACTTTTTAGTAGAGTATCGAGGGTGCTGATTGAGGAAGTAATAGAGGGCTCAGGGCCAATAGGCAAAGTCGCCGAGCCCTCTCTCGCCAACTGATCAGCTCTTTTATTACCTTAGTTTTTTTGATGACCTTTGACCCAGACATTTTTTTCAGACGTCGATGTGTCTCTTATCTTGATTACAAGCCATTCGTTTTTTAAACATCTCTGTTTCTTACAATCATTAAAAGACGTCTATTGGGTAAGGGCAGTAGTGAAGAAAAAATAATTGTGACTAAAAACGGTCACCCATATTGCAACTTTGTAAATTATAATCCCCCTCCCTTAATATAACTACTGACGTAGTGTCTGTCTGTATTTTATCTTAAATTCCCGTGTGCCAAAAATAATATATGTCAAATCTGATTAGACATCTACTAATTTATCACAAAAACACTGCTCATAAGCGCCTTTAGACTAAGTTACATCAGTTACATTAAATCTAGCTCATCCTGTGCACTTGTAACCCTAATAAACAAATAAAATATACTAAAAAAAAGGCATGCATCAAGCTTGAATATTTTCAGAAATTCCATACAACCTGTTGTTTGATAACAGGCTTTTGTTGGAATTGACGTCATAATGAACAGCAAATGACGCTGCAATCGATCAGGTATAAAAGTCCTGGTTTAGCATAATTTTATGCTTGACCTATCTATGTTAATAGAAACCACGAATATAAAAACTTTTGGTCTATAAAAATAATGAGATTTTGAGTTAATAAAAACCTCGATAAAAACAGACACGATTAAAATTCCAAAATAGCACAGATAAGGTTCTTTAAGTCTTGGAAGTCACAACAGATCATTGTTATAAATTTTGGTATAATAAAGCACCTTCAAACATAAAAATTTCTACATAAATCCAATTTTTACCATTGAATAATATGCTTTTCCAATTACCACAATATAAAGATGTTCTATTTTAAATTTTCCAACGGCATTAACTTAATGATAGATGGCACTAAAGTGTTTTTAAATAAACAAAGCTCTTCTATGATTGATTGAAGAGGACACTTTTACAATTTTCCACTAAATCCTTGAAATAGAGTAGGTACTTCACATTGTGATCGTCGGAAAAAGCAATTTTCAGTAGATTTACTAGGATAACGTTAGTTCACATTTCCTGAAACAAAGCTGAACTCTTCTGCTAAATTTTTTTTTTTATTAAATTGACCATGCTAACATTAGAAACCTCGTGATGGACGAAGTTAACAAAGTTTGGGAGGCAAACGTTCAGTCTCGTTGATAAGTGCAATAATTCAGAAATAGAAAACGAAACTTTAGTAGAAGATAATAATCATCTGTCTTCTTCTGAAAGAAGTCAGGATTTGTATTGACATCCTGTATTTAGTTACATCTTACAATATACATCAATGACGCTTATTTGAATGCGCTTGTCGCGACATCATTTTGGTTGTTTTAAATACAGGATTGACAAACATTTGCTATAACTCTAACTGCTTTTATCTCTCTTAATATTGAATTGAAAACCACTAATTGCATGTAAATTACTAAAGAGAAATAAGATCAAGTTGTAAAGTATAACGGATCTAATGCTCTATTCACAATTCTCGACAGCGTTTTCATTAAACTAAAACAAGAAGAGAATATGTGTAGAACAAATTTGTAAGAGATACCAATTAAACGGATTTAAAATAAGAAAACAAATGTAACTAAGTAATAGAAGTTTTAGTTGGTTAGTTATAATTTAAACCTACAAAACTAAAAGGTGGAATGATCGATGAACTTTGTAAGTTGTTGGAGAAACTTGTAACATTTGTTAAAATTACCTTGCTGTAAGTTTTAATGCTGAAAAAGATCAAATGCGACATTTTTTAAATGTAACGCTTTAGAAATCAAAAGTGCGAGGAAAAAGATAAAATATAAAGAGCTTAACGGAAAGGCATTACCTTTTATAATAAACATAAACTAAAAAACTTTTAAAAACGTAGCTCCTACGTTACAATGGCAAATCGTACAACGCATACAGCTGATGGCCAATTTAGACACTTTATAGTGTTGTTGTCTTTTAAAGGATGTAACTTTTTTTCGGAAAACCTTTTAGCACATACACGCCAAAGCCTATACAAACTTTCTTTCCTATTTCAACATCATAAGCATAACTATTATTTTTTACTTCTTTTTGAAAGATCCTTATACTGGCATTTTTCTAACTAATCCAATGTTTGCAAAATGCAAGAGCATAAGCGAAGCACCAAGTTATTACAAACAAGAGACGTTTGTTAAATGGTTTGCAAACAAGAAACTTGCATCTTCCCTAATGCACGACGGTATAATTTGAAACGTGTAATAAGGGGCAGAATTATTAAAATAACTACAGGGTGAGAAAATTTAATGTAATCACGAGATAACTTATACAGCTACCCCGCGGAATTCAATGTAATCATGGAATAACTTATACAGGGTGGCGACTATGGATTTCGGTTATAAGGATTTAACATGTAAAATCATACTCTTGTAATTTCTTGTATAGTTATTTTAATTAAACCGGCTACAAACAAAAGTTGTAGGGAATTAAATTGCTCGTCTCATGGCCGTTTGCGCCGATTTTAGTTATGCGGCAAATAAACTATCTGAGAGATAAATTTTATCTAGCAGGTAAAAATAAATATCCTTGCCGTGTAAGTGGTGCAAACGGCTAAAATCAATAAAAAAGTTTGATTTTTCTAGCTTTGTAACGGTGGAAATTAGACATACAAATGTCGAAAATTCTTCAAAATAGCGACAGCCAAGGGTTTCGATAAACAATTTCGTTTGTTTCCATTACTCACAGTTATTGTTTAATTGTCAGTGTCAAAGTCCAGTCAAATTAATATGAAACTGCAGGAAAATTCGCAGAATGCCTTGAACTTTCTTGACCTTGATAATGTCGTTTCAAAACATTCTTAAAGTTCTCATCGATTCAACCCCGGTTAAAAATTTTATGGGGGGGATACAGTTTTTCCCAAATACGAGCTCGAAAACTATTGACTTTTCGGTAAAAATATCTATTAATGAAAATTTCTTTAAAAAAGCTCTATTACTGTCACTTATGCCTGGTTGCATAAAAGAGAATTATATTTTAATCTGAAAATTAGATTTATAATCTTTAGATATGGCAACGTTACACATTAAATAAATAAATTAAAATATCAAAGTTTCACGTTTGTAATAGTTACTTACGTAACAAGTATCGTAATAGAAAAATACGAAACAAGTTAGGTACAATGCTTTATCTACTTTCATAAAATTAGCTAGAAATAAATTATTTTAATTTTGCCGTTTAATAAAGACAACCTAGTAGCAAAAGTAGGACACTTCAAGCTGTTTTTGTGTGATTTTACGTCAAAAACTCATTACCGCACTAGTGCGGTAAAAGAGTTCATTACTAAACGATTTATCATTTAATCATAGAGATATTACAGTATGAAAGTAGATAAATAAATTAATGTTTTCATTCAACCAAATTTCATTCAGATTTTAATATTTATTTACTAACTTCAAACTTTGACATTATATATTGTGTCATATAAAAGTATTATAAATCTAATTCTTGGATTCAAATGGTATAATACTCTTTTATGCAACTGAGCATTAGTGTCTTAAGCCTGTTGCGCAAAATAATGGTTAACAAAAGGCAAATTAATATACTGAAATGATCCATATCCATATCTCCCTTGTTTCTTAAGATTTTTTAAAACTGTAAAAACATTCTTATGGTACTTTTTAACGTAGATTCCAGTGGCGTAGTAAATTTTTTGTTTGATGGACTATTTCCGAGTTTTTACACAAACTTCACTTTTTTAAATACGAATCATATGCAATTATGACTTTATTAAATAGAGTATTTATGCACTTTTCAAAAATATGACATTTATTGAAATTTTCAAATTTTTCAAATTTTTCAAATTTTTTTAAAATAGAAAAAGATATTTAATTATTAGTTAAACCACATAAGCAAGTGTAAACAGCATTTGTTTATCATGTCAAAATTAGATTGTCTTTAGTTTTCAAAGTTAATTCATAATTTCTTAAATAAACTGCTGTTGTGTTTTTTTTATTATTAAACAAATAATTTCAATAAATATTACATTTTTGAAAAGTGCCAAAAATACTCTATTGAATAAAGTCATAGCCGCCTATGATTCGCATTTAAAAAATGTGAAGTTTGTGTAATAACTCGTAAACTTCACATCAAAAAAAAATTTTGACCACACCACTGGAATCTACGTTAAAAAGTGTCATAAAAATGTCTTTACAGTTTAAAAAAATTTTGAGAAATAAGTGAGATATTGCTCAAAATTAAAATAACGAAAATATGAATTTTGTTTGTCAAAAAAGTAGATCGAGACCGTCTTATTAATTTTCTCCTAAATCTTATATCAACGGAGATACCCCATACGGACAAGCAAAATCAGTCACCCTTACAATTAAATGAAATTTTATTAAAGGGAAAGCATAGTCCTAATTACGTAGACACCAAAAAAAAATTTAATTGCAAAAACAACCACTCGGCGATTTTTTCTGTTGCATTTAGAAATAAAACCAAATTAGGATTCTTCTGAAAAAAACATTCCCAGAACTGGGGATTTTTGTGTATACATCGACATTGTCTTTCTAAACATTGTATCATAAGTTCCCATCGATACCACCCCAGCTTAATTTTTATAGGAGGAGAGGTGAAAGGTAAAAACAAACCGTTTTCCTAAATATTTCGCGAATGGTTGGTTTTCAACAAAAGTTATTTGGAAAAATTTGTAGATTACAAAAAGTTCTAAAAGAAGGGTTTAATTACTTTTTTTCGTAGACGTAAAGGTTGCATTGAGGAACGCACTATTGCCAGAAACAATGAGAGCTTGTTATAATAACCAATCAGAGAGCTCGAACTGAGCATTGTGCTTAAATGTGTCTTGCTCCGAAAGGACTACGAGGGCCCAGAACGAGCACCAATTGACTACACAAGTCCAAACTAATGCTCGGTTGCATATAAGAGAATTATATTTATATTCTTTAGATATGGCAACGTTACACAATAAATAAATTATTAAATAAAAATGTCAAAGTTTGATGTTTGTTTTGACAATTAAGGACCACGTGACCACATTGCACGTTTGTTATTAGTTTATACGTACACAAAAATATTTCAGTGGGGACCTTCGTGTTCCCACCAGGTTTCCACTGTCCACCATGTTTTGTCACGTGGTTTGGATTCCCTAATTTAACACAAAAACTTATCCTCAAATTTTAATATTTATTTACAAATGTCAAACTTTGACATTACATTGTGTAACGTTGCCATATCAAAGGATTATAAATCTAATTCTCGTATTAAAATATAATAACGATAGTTCGATGTTTCCCAGGAGAAAGGTATGGGTAGAACATTTAACTCGTCTGTCGATGCTACACAAAGCAGTTATCAATCAATTGAAAATAATTCTCTTTTATGCCATCGGGCATAAGAGTTATATTAATTTTCAAAAAAATTAGAAAGGGCCCAAAAGTTCAATTATCATCCTTACGAATGTTACCTATCTTGTATAAACGGTATACTTTTGATATTTTTTTCTACTTTCTGACAACTTTAGAGTGATTTGTCGTAACGTGGACACGTATAGTGCTAAAGCTAAAGGGGGTCCATTTCGTTATCCACCCTGTATGACATAAAGTACTACTACTGTTGATTTCTTGATGGGGAAGGGGTACAATTTTAAATTTGGATTAGGAGTTTAGTTTTGCTCAAATCTTAAGATTTTACTTGAACAATAGTCACCAAAAGTAGCTCAGGACGAAGACCGACAGCTTTACGTGTCCACTGAAGAAGCAACCAGTTCGAGTTAAAAGTCTGTGAAAATCAATGTTTTTGGACTTTTAAAAAAATAATCAAAACTTATTGATGTCATTCCCGTAAAATACGGTAAAATGACGGCGTAATTATTGATGAAAATGCATTACCAATTTATTTTTTATATTGAGCCCAAGAGAGAGCTTTTTACAACAAATTTGACACACCTTGTGTATAGAATAGTTGTTAAAAATATAAAGGTAATTCGTTAAATTAAGAGGCAATAGTGAACAGTTAAAATTGAATTAATACCTAAATAAATGTAAAGTACAAAATTAAACCCGCGCGAGCAAAATCAATTATAAGGTTAGTTAGTTTAAGCGTACTATAGTTAATACTTCGTTTCTAGAACAGAGTTATGGGAATTATTATTAGGGAGCAAAGGGACATGGGAAATGACATCTGGGAAAATCGTAGCACCTCGAATCAACGCGGTTTTCAAAAGCTTTACATAAATAGGAACAAACTTTTAGACATTTTTCGGCGGCGTGTAATTTTTTTCCTCTTTAGTTATACAGTGGTGACGTCAAAAGCTAGCACAAACTTGCGATCATCGTCGGTATTTATTAAAATACAGGAAGTTTTATATTGAAGTAAAAAGCACAAAATATTCCTTACTTTAAAGCGCTCATAAGCAGTCTCTAAGGTGATATATTACCTACGTCATGACACTTTTCCTAAAAGTAAGAACTTTTGTATAAAAAGCTCGTTTCTAAATGATCTCGGATATAAAAATAGAATTTTTACCTACAGGATTTTGTGTGACAGAACAAAATTTATGTTTTGTAAAAAATCATTAGCATTTTTTTATTACTCGAAATAATAAATTATATTTTTGAACCACACACAAAACTCGATTAGTTAACACTAAAAGCTCAAAATATGCTTTATTTCATTTTACGTAAAGAGAAAATCCAATTACGTTCACTATAATACGTCCACTTAAACTTTATTTAAACTATCCCGATTTATTGCATTTTGAAAAACCCCAATTTTCTTTTTCATTAGTATCACGAGTATCTCTCTTGTCTACATACACATTCAATCAACTTAATTTAAAGTTACAATGCGATTGCATCTAACAATGGAAATTGTGTTCCTTTAAAAGCAATGCACTTCGGTTAAACTTCTTAGCTGCTCTAGGATATCTTTCGAAGGAGTTTCTCGGAGCAATTTATAGTTAAATCTCTGTAATTTTATCTACACTTTCTCCTTATTTTCTTATGTATAGTACACTAAATTGATCTGTCTTTTATTAAAATGTTAATTGTTTTGTTCGTCTTCATTTAAAATTTAAATGAACCTTACATTGTAATTAAAGTTTTTTAACTTTCTAATTTTTTCTCCATAAAAAAATTTTAATTAAAAAAAGCACAATCGCTAAATCTAATTCTGTTAAATGTGTGCGAAAAAGTCCTGTTACGGCCACATCAGAGTTTTACCTTATCTCTCCTATCGGTTTCTTGGACAGTTTATATTGATGTTGACACAAACTTAACTGTAAAATCCAACGATTTAAACATGGGTGAGTTTTCACGACAAGCTCATAGCTTAGGATTAGACAAGAAATGTCTTTCACTAGATAACCACGAATAATACGTCGCGTGATTCAAGCGCAAATAGAAGTCTAAATTGAGTCTCGATTACAATAAAAAATCAATTAAATTGATTAAATTGTGTAATATACACAATAAATTAGAAATTATTAGCTTTTATATGTACTCTCTAACTAGCAGATACGAGTATAAAACTTTAATTTCGACATTAAAATGTTAATGTCCGCATTAAATTAATTAGAGCTGCCTACAATAATTGTCCTTGTCCCCAGAATTGAATTTTAATCTGAAGTTTTGTAGCGATGCAGAATTTTATCCGGAAGCTGGACCCAAATACTGGTTCTGTTATTACAGCATCCTGGAAATTTTATATCGTTTAAAGCAGCTACTTGTCATTTTTTCTATAGTTTTTCCAATAGCGCCGCTCCTGTGAGATCAAAATAGAGATAATCATTCACATTATTTCACATACATTCCCTTGTTCAGCTCTTCAAGCACTTCCATTTGAGCCCAATCTCGAAGATATTAAATCAAAATTACTTGATTTTAATTTTTGTTTTTTCCCTAGCAGTCTTATCAGCCATAACCACTGATTTCCCTGTAGCTCGGCAACCATAAGTGCTAGCGCTTCCGTTTAATTTTTAATTTACTTCTTAAATCAATTTTAATCAACTAAAAATTATTTAACCCTTATCACTTAAGTATTTGTCTATCTAACAGTTTTTAATAATAGGATTGAAAAGTTTTAAATTCATTTAGAACCACGTGGAGTGGTAAAAATTGCTGTTGGGGGTGATTAGTGTTTTTTCTTTTTACCTTAGTAATTAATTAGCACTCTTAAGTATTTTACAGCCCTTAACTAATTTTTATTAATCACTTTAAAGTTGAAATTTTAATTTAAAATTATAAATTTTGTACCGACGTGCTCGATATTTTTATGGGGTGCCAATGAGCTTTACCATCGCTCGCCCTTTAATTAAAAAAGTTATTAATTTAATTAGTAAAATTTATAATGCATTAAGTGATAATCCTTCTTGAGATCAATTCAAGTTACAGCGTTCCTATTGGTTGTCGAGTGGATCCGAGGTGGTCGTCGGATTTTCAATAAAAAAACCCTTCTTCATTTTGATAAGGACACTCCTTGCTTCACCGTCGTGGTGTGCGGGAGCACGTTTTATTAAATTTCCCCTGTGTCATTTCACTTATCCTACCCGATTAATTATCCTCCGTGATTAATTAATTAATTTATTTTCATTAATTACTTTGAATTTAAATCATTTTATATTTTTAATCAATTTTAATTTACCATGTTGCCTTCAGCAAATCCGTGGCTTTCCTCGTTCCATCAGGACCTTGTGATCTCTCTTCGTGAGAGGACTCGGGATCTGGTGGACGAATTCCCTACTCTTTCATCAGTACCCTGTGGCCTCTCTTCGTGAGGACTCGAGATCTGATCAACGAAACTCCTGGTTTCTTCAAGACTTCGTGGCCTCTCTTCGTGAGAGGACTCGGGATCTGGTGACCATCACCCTCTTGTGCTTTCAGCAGGACCCTATGACCTCTCTTTGTGAGAGGACTCGGGATCTGTTGGACAAAGTCCCCATTCCTTCATCAGGACCCTGTGATCTCTCTTCGTGAGAGGACTCGGGATCTGGTAGATGAAGACAAGAGCCGAGTCATAGAGATATTGTATCTTTCTTATTTTTTTTATTTTGTACTTATTTATACCTAAGGGTAGATAGAGATTTTGTTTTTTTTTTACTTTTTATTTTGTACTCATACCTAAAGGTAGTTAGAATTATTTCTTTTATTTATTTTAATAATAAATTTTCTTTTCCTTGTTGACAGTGTGTTTTATTAGCAGCGAACCCCTCGTCTCCACTAAGCTAGTCAGGGAGGTAAAATCAATGTTACAGTTTTGTCAAAGGACAAAGTTGAATATTAAATTTAATGTCTACATTAATTAATCTAGAGCTTCATCGGATTGTAAGGCAAGCATTAGAAAGTTATCGAGGGTTGCCAAAAATAACAAAAATTAATAATTAAATTAATTTCGATAAATTTGGGGTTATTTAAAGGCTAGGTCCTATGAGAACACTCTTGTACTCTTGTAACTCTAGTAAATATTCGAAATTTTTAAATTTACCTTTGGGATGTTTAGTTTTAGCGAATATTCGGACTAATGATTTTGGGATTCTAACGTTCCGTTTAACAAAACTAAACAATAACAAACGAGGATTATCCAATTTAACAGCGCGTTTAATATTAATGCAAAACTTACACGTGTATGAGGGAAAGGGCTTTTGAAAGAAAAATATACCAAGTTAATATGTATAGGGTGGTCCATTAGAAAGAATTTCAATGAAAAAAAGTATTACACAAACAACCTTGATGTTTGAATTGTTGTCAAAAACTTGTTGGAAAATAATCGCTAGTGAAAATTATTGAATTAATTCTTTTCGATTGGTCCAGAAGGAACAAGTATTAGTATCTCGTTGGTTCATCCGTGTCATTTGACGTCCTGCAACACAGATCCCTAATGGCGAGCGGTAGGGATAAGTTTGCGCAGATTTGGCCACGCCCCTTTAATGGTCGCGGACAAGACGTCATATGACGTCCCATGTCCTAGAATATCCCCTGGGTATAATGCATTACTGTTCGCGAACGTGTTAATAATTTAATTACGTTTAATACTGCGTTGGTGGGGATAAATACCAATTTAGGTATCTGCGCATTCCCACCGCTAGCCAACATAAATCTCTCTTACAGTATCTATGCAGTAAGTGGTCAAAATTGTCAGTAATTTAAAAAAATAATCGCTTAGTAACAATGGTAACAACGAGTGTTAATTTGACAGTTAAACATCAAAAGCACGAAGTAGAAGTGTCTTTTTATCACATTGGCACATTGGACCAACAAAAATTGTCTGAAAATTGGCAAAATAATTAAATTTTGGTTGCTTTAATGACTTGATTGATTTGTTAATATGACAATGCATAAAATAATCGATCAAATTATTACACTTTTGTGAATATACAACTCACATCTCTTGTTAACACAGTTTAACATAAGTTATTATGAGAATGGCTCTAGATCAGTGTTTCCCAACGTGAGGCCCACAACAGGGGGACAATTTGATTGATAAGGAGGGCAATTCGAAACTGGACTCGTCCAGAGTTTTTGCAGTGAACAATCAATTTTTTAATATTAAAAATTATGGATAATTTACATTTTAGAAAAGTTTTGTGTCATGTCCCACCCCACGTATGACACAAAAAAGGTTGAGAAACACTGCTCTAGATATTCTGAAACTGTCTTGTAGTAATTTTGCAGGTTACAAAAATCTGTAGAAAATGCTTCAATAGCTGAGATAAACTATTTTATCTCTACTGTATCTCGCTTCGACCCACGGTGTATAATAAAGAAGGTGGAGCAACAAGCCGCGCTATATGGTTAACAAATTTCTCCAGATTGTGCGAGTGAGACGCACTACAATTACTGCGCTTCAAGCTTGTAAATTGTTTATTATTTAAAATCAATAAACTCACTCTATTTTTGTTACTCGCGAAAACTACTAGTACACCCAGGGGCAAAACATTTACTAGGCATTGTCCAAAATTAATACTAAATAAAAGGGTAAATCTTTTATTATACAACTTAAAACGCTTGATCTCCATAAGAATCAATGATATTAATAAACCAAGCAGTACGGGTAGCGTAGACTATCTCACTCTCGCAGTTGCGCTTTGCGGACAAACTGTAACCATTTCGAACTGCTAACGAGCATATCTCGTTGGGCCGCCTTTTATATCTTACACCGTGCTTCGACCCTATTTTCAATCGTTATAAGACAGTGGTTCTTAACGAATGTGTGCCCCATTTTTGAATTATTTTTGTGATGTCCCCCTTAGCAGATCTTTCGAAATTTGTATAGATTTGGCTGCACAGTCCATTTAATCGTAGGTACTGACCTTTCGGAAACGTTAACGATTTCATAAAGGTATAATATAAGTATAATGTTCTGGAAAATTTTGTACTAGTGAAAACTACACATATTTTAGAGAATGACAAAGATATTGCTTTTTGTTAAAAACAAAAGTTATGGAAATTGTTTGAAAATGTGGATAAATCTGACATTAAAATGACAACTCCCATGCGGCTTAAAAGTTGGAAAGCGACATTAAATCTGCAGATTTTTGGTCACATTCTTCGAGGGGTTTCTTAAGATCTGCAATTATATTTATAATTCGTATATCGTGTTCGTGAGTCATTTCTGGAATGACCATGAGTCATGACCACGATGTTGCATCGTCCTTTAAAGGACAAAGAGCAAGGGGCCCTGAGCGCTACAGCGTCTCGAAGATTACGACAAATCCAAGCTTTCTCGCGAAATTAATAAATTAGAAATTCTGGCATTTTCAGATTTATACAGGGTGAGCCTTTTAAAAAATGCCAGGTGCGTAAGACTAGAAATTCTAAATTTAAACATCGATTCCCTAGGAATAAGTGCGCCCCTCAAAAAGTATAGTCAGTGCGCGCCGATGTTACGGAAAATTTCTATAAATTCTAAACGAGCTGAGGCTCTTTGATGATCAAAAATTTTACTAAACGTCAATTTATAAATATTTATACATTGTAATTATATTTAATAAATAAAAACACTTCATCCCAAATACAAATACGAAAAAAATAACTTTTGAAATATAAGTTTATTTAATGAAAATTCTTCGGAGGAAAGCTAATTGTGAAATTTTTTTCTTTGTTGTTTGATATTCAATTTTGGACTTTTTACTTATTTTTACCCTAATCTCTCATCTCGTTTCATGCAAATTTTCTCGTGGTTAAAAGTGGGTCGTTTAATTCAAATAAAAAGTTGGTAGGTAATTATTCGCTTTATTCTGATTACAGCATCCACACTTTTTAAAGGATAATTACAATATTCTCTAAGAAAGTTCCTCTTCTTTGTACTCTCTTTTTTTATTTCAAAAATAATTAACAATTACTTTTAGGTTTATTTGTAAAAGATTAAAAATTAAATTGCGCCACGAGAGTTCCGCAGTGGTCAACGACATAAATCCATATGTGCAATAAATATTTAAGTATCCGCAGTATGTAATTTTGGCAACAGAATACGTGAAAAAGTAAATGTTTAAAAATTTTATGACAACTTGTAAGATTCAGAACAGGTATAAATTGTATTAATTTGCCTTGAGCAGGTGCTTTTCTGCTCTTTTATTGCTATTTCAGTTACCACTCTCTTCGTTACACATTTTCGTATTATCTTTCTAATTTCTGTCTTCTTTTTCCACTAACTGAACACTTTATTTAATATTTAGGTCAAATTTTGACCAAAAACAATTAGCTCGCTTTCGTTTCGGTTAATTTAATGTTATTTAAATGTTAAATGCCGAAAAAGAAAAAGGTTCAAGATCGGAAGATCCACCTACAACACTCTTTGCACGTCCGCTTTACGTTTTGAATTAGAAAGTTTTTACACGAGGTTACACACTACTTGTAAAGCTGTACAAAACCACCAACACAAGTTAAGGTTATTTTGAAACTTTTTTAGCACTAATTTTCGAAATAAAAGGAAATAACGAACATCGTTTTCATACACAGTGGTCTTGTCAACATTTATCCAAAATATTGGGG
The DNA here is from genome assembly GCA_963924605.1 of Malthinus seriepunctatus. NCBI lineage: Eukaryota > Metazoa > Arthropoda > Insecta > Coleoptera > Cantharidae > Malthinus > Malthinus seriepunctatus. The sequence continues at coordinate 25,019,983 of OZ004600.1, read as the reverse complement.
TGTAGATGACGTGGAAGAGGGTGGTTTTCTTCAGGAATGGGTTTGGAGTACTTAGGAGATAAACATACTAAAAGTCCCTGGTCCTAGCTACGTGGCTAAAGGATCGAAGAGGTGGAAAAATCTCGTTTTTGGAGCTTTCGCTTATATCTAAAAACTGTGGGTCCTTGGGAAAAAATGGTTCAAAGCAAAATGAAAGCTTATCGAATTTTCTATTAATTTTTTCTCTATTCCTTATAAATTTTCGAAATATCCGCCTGCACAAATCGTTAATAACGTACAATTTCATAAAAATTTCAAAATACATTGAAAATTTTTCCTGAGGACTATTACTTGGCCTCGCGATGAAGTTTAGGAAATGATGGTCTAACACTTCGAGGAAAATAGTTATAGTAATTATTATCAAAGTAGTGACGTTATCATTATTGAATTTTCTAACCATTGACCCCACAAGAGTGTTTACTTTTGCGTCACGCTGTATGCTAACTAGGACCCCATCTTTCAGCGTCATTAAAAATGACGTAATTATAGTTAAATGTTAAAAAGCAATTACAAACTTTCCAGAGTACTAAAAGACCACTCCAAAGAGTATGAAGACAATAAGTAAGGATAATGAAAATAGCCTAAAACGAACTAAAGCAAGATTAAATTTTAAAGAGAGGTAGTTAATCCAGTAATAGACTATAATCACATTATCAAACTTTTTAACATTAATATCTACAATTTTTTCGTGTAAATCATTCAACTATGTTAAAAAGATTAGCTAAGCTAAAGCTTTGTGTAAAAACGATAGGAAGACGTCAAAGAAAAGTTTGACTGCCTCAATCTCGTCATTTTAAAACGTTTTAACGAAGCTGTATACAAAAGAAGCTTAAATCTCGTTATTCGGGCCAATAAATCGAGAAAACTTTAAAAACTAAAATATTTGAAATACCGAGCTACAAGATGATACACAACAACACACAACTGAAAAAGTAACAATGCAAGAAGAAAGTTTCGACCGGTTACAAAATAAGGCGAATATTTGAAGTTTTATTGGAACGGCTGAAATAATTTGTGGGATTTAAAACTTTAGAATAAATAAAAGCAAACAATAGATATCAAGTAGTAAGTGCATCATTAATAATTACTTTAAACAGTGAAATCGTCTTAGAAAACGCGAGTTTTAAAGGAACTTAGGAAGACAATTAAAAGTAACTTAATCAGTTCAAACAAATTCGTATAAAAGAAGTAAAATAAATAAATATTTAATTGGATAGCTAAGTACTTCTTGTAAATATTAACGATTGAAATGTTACGCATATTGCAAGTTTATATTTTGTTAAAGTTTGTTGTGAGAAAAGTTTTTACCTATTAATTGGGAAAAGAAAAATATAAACAAGATAGTGAGCAATTAGTTTAAAATGCGCTTCTGAAAATAATAAGTTGGATAATGAGCTACATAAAATTGTCTATGTATCTATCCATCAAGATTTCAGTTTTGAAAATAAAAAGGGATGAAGTTTTTTAAAGGAAATTGAAACTGTCTGTGGACCTGAAATCCATACCTACGAAAACTTTCTACTCGACAACTTCCACCTTTTCTTTATTGACATTATGGTTAATCTGAAGTTGACAGAATGTGAGCATACCGTTAAGACTGGAAGAACACAAAATGTAGATAAGTTGTATACTAGATATTCGATACTTACTTGACAAGTTTCGAAAGGGTAACAATGCCACTAGTGCAACAAGTAACATAAATTTTGTTTATTCTAGTGCTTGTGGGATATCAGAACGTGTCAGCGTTGGTTTAAAAAATTTAAAAACGGCGATTTAGATCTCTCCGACAGACTAAAATATGAAAGAACCATTGCATTTGTCAAAAGGATCTTGTGCTGGCTTAATTGAAGCTGAACCTAAGGAAATCGTTTAAGAATTAGTGGCAAAGCCCAAAACAAGACGACCAATTGCGAGAATCGCCCAATAGAAAATCAAGAAGCTTGCAAGTTTTGCCTCACTCGCCATAATCTTCACATACTGCTTCGCCGAACTACCACCTCTTTAGATCAACGGAGCACTTTCTTTAAACTGTTCAAGAGTTCAATATTCGAAGTTCGAATTGTTCAAGTGTTGCTATCTTCCGGGATTGCAAGTAGAAAAATTCAAAAATGTAGGCTCATTCAGTGTTTCCCAACGAGGGGCCCATAACAGGGGGATAGTTTGATTGTTAAGGGGGGCAATTCGAAAATAGACTCGTCCAGAGTTGCTTCAGTGAACAATCAATTTTTGAATATTAAAAATTATGGATAATGTCACATTTTAGAAAGGCATTGTGCCAAGCCCCACGCAGTGTTAAGAAACACTGCTCTAGATATTCTGAAAACGGTTTTATAGTAATGATACAGGTTAGAAAAAGCTTCCATATCGGAGATAAACTATTTTATCTCTACTGTGTCTCACTTCGACGCACGGTGTATAATAAATAAGGTGGAGAAACAAGCCGGCGCTATATGGTTAACAAATTTCACCAGATTGTGCGAGTGAGACGCACTACGATACCCTGTTGATGTACAGCCAGCCTCATAATTATTGGCCACCCTGGCTATATGCCAGGGTGGTTATTAGCCAACAATGACAAAAAAAATAGAAGAGGAAGTTCTTGATTTACTCCTTGTTGTCAAAATAAAGTTACCCCTCAATTTAAGTATGGGGTGTTATGATGGTTACATCCACAAATCGTGCTAAACGTATAGCCAGGGTGGCCAATAATTGTGAGGCTGACTGTACACAGCTATCACTGTCATATATGAGCGGAAAAAACGTAGCGTCATTGATTCTTCATCCATCAACTGTTGACGCTATACTGTCTACTGTCCGAAATCTAAATGCACGTCCTAACGACGCTTAAGTGCTTATGAGCACTGAGCATCCTGAATGTGCTGAGATTCCAGCTACACAGGTGTTTCACTAGCAGTGCTTGCTTTACCGAACTATCGAAAATGTGACCCCAACAACAGCCCCTTTTTGTAATTATTTTACCAGTAAATTGCGCTCGGCGCGGCGTTAAAAATTTGAAGACCTTAGCCAAACGTAGTCAACCTAACGTGGAATTACCCCTCACAAATTTTATAATGTAAGCCCTGTAAGCCCATACAAATAAGACAACATCACTAAAACGATATAATTCTCTTCAACTATCTAAAACAATGGTGACCGTGCTATTTTTAAAAATCGTCGATGACGTCATCGCTCCAGTATTTTTGAACGAAATGTAAGTTATAGAAAAAATTTCTACAGCTCCACCAACCAATTTTGTAAGACGGAAAATATGTCAATTAAAATTTAATAGTTATTTGTTTTATAATGAGACAAAGTGACGTTTTGTGTGACAAGACTGTGTTTGGCTGAAGAGCGAGCGTAGCGAGCGAGTCTGGCAATACAGGCGAGTCTTGTAGTTCAATTGTCAAATATTTGTTTAAATTAACTTAAATTTGAAAAAAAAGCTAATTATTAAACGCAACGAAATAATTATAAAGGAAAAATTAAAAAACATTAATCTTTTTACATTGCAAATGCTTAGAAAACGTTTTTTACATTATAAAAATAAAAATTAAGTTGGGTTAAGATTTTACTTTGTCTGTCTAGACAGAGAAAAGTACTTTGCTGACAACTTTTCCTGTCTAGGCGGGGAAATTAAACTTCACCCTTACATACTGAGTGACACAAAGTCGACTTTTTTTGACGTTTGTAGAAAACAAATTAGTTTGGAGGTTAACAATTGCATCTTGTACGTTTGGGTATTAAATTTGGCCACTTTGTAAAAGCCCGTCCACACACAGAGGCCTTGCCTTCCGGTTTGATTTGTGCAGGCCGCCTAAACGTTGTCCAGATGCTTCGGTTTGGCCTGTGCAGGCAGCCTCAACGGTGTCCACACGCTCCAGTTTGTTCTAGTTTGTTCCTCTCCGCTTCGCAAAACCGGAAGGCAAGGCTGTGTGGTTCGACGGGCCTTAACACTATTTTAACGACCTATAAGTACCTTTGATTCCAGACATTATTTTACAATTGGGTGATTACAAAAAGATAGGTCGATTTCCACTGTAAAAATTTTGATATTTCGAAAATTTATTCTGATCCTAAATAATTAATTAGAAATATTTTTCAAATAAAATGTGTCTAATGGATGGTTGCAGGATAGTATAATTACTATTAAAACCTATAATCAGACATCAGTTACCAGCCGAGTTAAATGTCTCTTTCTCCTCAACTAATTCTATCGGTAAATATGTAACTATAGCAGTCCTAATCAGATATCTCTTATAATGTGGTCAATAAGTAAATTTACATTTTAAACTTATGTCAAATGTCAACAATTCAATATCGAAATGGTAGTTCAAGAAAATTCAATATTGATCTTAGCGTGGAAAAACAATTGAAGATTCTATCATATCCGTTTTCATCAAAGATCCGTTGAATAATAGACAAACCGTTGTTGCTGCAACTCTCTTATGGTTTCATATGAGCACTTAATAAATGATACCTTATAAAAAGACATAAAATAGAATTTTGCTTCGATGTTGTAATGATGGAAAACTAAGAGAAACTTCTAAGACTTATTTAATACCTCCTACAACAAGAAGATGTATGTAAACAAAGGAAAGTCATTAGTAATCTCCAAGGTACACAACTTGATGCAAAATATTCATGAAAATTAATCTAACATTTGACTAAAATAGAAATAAACAATCAAGAACAAATTCAAAACATTGTATTAATAGACTGGGCGCCACAGACGGAGAAATGGGGCGACAAATAACTTAAATTAAGGGTAAAAACTGCATACAAAATGGAGTGAAATAAGTAAGAGAGCTAGGGCAAGATAAGAAAAATGATTAGAACTAAAATACTTTTTGCTAGTGGTCTAACTATTTTTTACACAATAAAATTCTACTGGGTGCTCCAAAAAGTACTTTAGAACGTGGAAATTTCTTTTATTTCTAGAATTATGGAGTTGGTTGAGTGGAAGAAACAATTACCACTTTTGTCTTAGTAAATGGACGAATCTGTTTTTTGCAACAGCCTGTATATCTGGTAATACAAACTGCATATTGAGAGCTCAATACACATTACTTCAAAGGAAACCTGTTCATGTCAGCATGAAAGTCTATTTACAAACAAATATTACTGTAAGAAACTCTTGTAGATTTTCAAGACAAATATTTTACCCCTCAATTATTTATTTATAAACCCCAAAACATCTTGTGCTCGTGTGATAAAAGATCTTAGCAAGTTAGCAGTTTTAAAGTTGAAGAATGATTAAATTTTAATGGAATTCAACCGAAAAGGTAATTACCTAGTGTCGAAAATTTGCATCCTGAATTGACTAAAATATTTAACCAAATGCTAATAATTATATAAAATTTAAATTTTAATTAGGGCACCCCGCTGTTAACAGTATAAAAACAAAACATCCATTAAAATTAACTTTACGAATTAAAATAAAATTAATTAAAATTACAGGTTTGGCGAAATAATAATAATTCAATCACTGCTATTAAAAGCAGTTACCACATACAAGTATTTTCAATTTATTTGGAAATCAAATTGTGTTGAAAAGGGGAAGTTTTTAATTTATGTATTTAATTAATTATTTTGTTTAATTTATCAATACAAGAACTTTTTATTTTTTAATATACCCGAGTGTCTATTTTTCTCATGCATTCTTCCTCTTTTATGCAAAGTTTTTCTTTCAAGTTAGGAAAAACTTTTTAAACGTCCTGTATAAGTATAAAACTATTTTCTTTCAATATCTATCATCTATCAAAACCAACTCGACCTTTAAGCTTTCCGTATTTACCGATTCACCGATTTACCCACTCAGATTTTCTTTATATTTATCAACTTACAGAACAAAAAAATATTGTTAGTACGATGTGCAACGCTAGAAATGAAAAATTGTAAGGAAATGACAGATATTGATGCAATTTGTCTCAAATTGTAAATTTTAGTTTTTTAATTTTAAAACTATAAATTATTTTAAATAAAGCTCGAGACGATAAAAAAAAGAAAATCAACTCAAAATGGTACAAATATTTTCAGTGGACTCTAATAGGATTTTCTAAAATGTCTAAGATTGGATCCTTTTGCAAAATAAATTGCCGCTTTGTCCTTTCAAAGCAGGATTTTTACACATTCTTCTTTTTTCTTTATTTTTAAATTGCACATGTTTATATATGCAAGTTGAAAATATTTGAATTTTCATAAAGCTTTTCATACAACAATATTTACAAATGAATAAGTCAAATAGAGTTTTAGATAAAAGTTCCTTTACCTTATTAAAATGCATGGATGAATTTTAAAAATGCAGCTTCCACATACCTGAAACAAAATAAAATAAAAATTATTTTTCCTGTTTACGAGAGTTACACAAGAACTATAGTTAAGATTAGCAGAGTTTATACATTGTTGGTAATAATCAAATAACTGAATTTAATTATAAATGTTTTCCACTTTTTTATAGCCAATAACATGGAAGTTAGATAGTGTTTATGGTTCTAGTACACTTGAGAAAATGCATTTTACAAGCAATACTTGCTTAGTATTACCAATGTTATTAAATCGTTTTACTACCCTTCTAAAGTTTTTGCTATTTTTATAGGTCGAGATGTGAAAAGTCATAGGACGTGAATGTTTTAAGTGCTACATAAATTTAAGTTACAAAATTTATTGAACAGAAGATACATACAGTACGATAAATAAAAGGAAAATGCATTTCTACTGTTTTTCTTTTTTAGTACTTATACACAAAAATATTTAGAAAACAGCTGCAAAGTATTACTGTCAAGTTGCTCCGACCACAACAATGCAACCTGTAATTTATTGTTGCATTATTTTTTGTGTTTCTCATTTTCCCATGTATTTCTGAAATATTTCTCTTTAAAATTTCATTTCCAAATTTAGATTGACGTCACATTATTGAAAATAGCGGCGTTTCTAGTTTCCAATTTCTAACAACTCTTCTTATATGTGTCATGAAAAGTTAGTTGCAATTTAAAATTTTAAAAGTAGGAATTGTCAAAATTTGATTTTCACAAAACATATTTGCCGTTGATGTCATTTACATTTGTAAGAGAAAAGAAGCATAAATTGTACTTGCTTTATTTCAATTTTTTATTAAAACAAGTGTCTCTATTGCGAAAATTCAAAAAATATCTTAAGGGCGGCATTTACGCCATTAGAAATAAATGGGCTTCAGACACATTTTTATTCCCTATTCTATTGCAAAAATTCAAAAAATATGTAAAAGGTAAAGATTGAACTTAGTGTGGTTTTGAAATTTCAATTTTTCTTTTCTCGTCAGAAAAAGTGAATTTTTTTCTAATTAAATGCCAGTCTTAAAGTTCATGGTTGCAGTTAGCTACTGGTAGTTTTTTAATTTGAAACTTTTGGACATTATGTTTCGAAAAAAGGCTTACAAAAAGAGGGAAAAACGTCATCAAAATCAATCATTGTTTTGCTGTGGAAGCCTTTTTCTAAAATTTTGGGTTTAAAAATGTTAGCAAATCTCTTTATCTCTAAAACTATTGCAAATATTTTAATGATTTTCACACTTTCGACAGAGTTTATATGTAGAAGTCATTCTGTGTTGAAATTTCAAGCTATAAATTGTCAAAAAGGCACCTCTAAAATATAAAATTGCTTGTGGGGTGCTAAAAACATCTGCAAAAATTAGCAAACAATAGGGACATAAGTTCGATTTCGATTCTTGTAATGTGATTTTCTGACTGAATCTGGTCGAATTTGCCAGACATTTTTGTTTTTAGAATAACTCAAAAAAGACATGAGAAAAATTAGAAAATTGTGCCAACAATTAGCAAGAAATAAGCAAAAAAGTATGACCTAATCAAAAATTAGATTTTCAATAAGTGCTTTGTTAACTTAAAGAATCTGAGAATTGCTATTATTCAACACCGCTACTGCATCTCTCGAGTAAGCAAAATTATCTTTGAATTTCACTTAAGTTTCATGTTTCATGAGTATTAGAATAACAGACGTTGCCAACGTCAGTTGCAACGTACTAACCTGAAGCCAAACGATATTTTAAGTTTTATTGTTACAGAACAATCGAAGTTAATTAAACGCGCCCGCAAGACTCGTCACAAAATTATAAGTTGAATTTACACAACTTCTGTTATGGAGGCGCACACACACACAGGTTTACCTTCCAGTATGGCTTCTCGTGCAGATCGGCCTACACAGGACACACCGGAGCGTCTGGACGTTGTTTAAGCGGCCTGCACGGACTTTGACCTGGCCAGATCAACTTCAAGTGTTGCCTTAAAATTCGCCAGCATAGGCCTGACCAGAGTAGAAGCCTGTAAGTGTGGACGCAAAGTAATAGTTGCGGCTTGCCTGCAAAGGTTTGACCCTGCTTGAAAGCCTGCGCCATACACACAGGTTTGCCTTCCAGTTTGGCCTATACCGGAGCCTCTGGACATCGTTCAGGCGGTATGCACAAGTGCACAGGTCAAACCGGAGCGTCCAGCATTGTGCAGGCGGCAGGTTTGGCTTGTGCAAGCCCCTTTTACAGGCCAAACCGGAAGGTAAGCTTGTGGGTGTGGCGCGGCCTTTAGACTAGACCCCTTCCATGTAAAATTTATAGCTCTCTTTCATTATGAAAATAGTGGAAATTGTAACATGTTCCCAATCTGCACATTCTTTTCCTGCCTCACTTCCAGCCATAGGCAGTTAAAATAACAATATATTGAGGACAGTATGCAATGTTTACATGACTAACTATTGAGGAATGAGGAACTACATAAAAGAACAATAATAAAACTGATATACTCGAATTTTTTAAAGACTACCGACACGTGACTACCATGATGTATAAATAAAGATGAAAACTACTTATTTCATAAGTTTAATTATTTAATTTAGTTAATAAATTTATTGTTAATTATTATTAAATTTAGAAAATTTATAATTAAATTAATTATTTATTGAATATTTTAAAAGTCACGTGTCGGTAGTTTTTTAAAAATGTGACTATAGTAACATAGCTACAACGACTAATCTTTCTTGTTCTACAATGAATAATACGATACTTTAAGGGATGATTCTTGAATCATCAGCGATTATAAAAAAACAACCTTCTGTTTCTAAAATTAGAAAAATACCGTGTTAAAATCAATAATGAAGACGAGTACAAACAATAAATTAAAAAAGAAATTTTTAATTTTAAAAGAAAAATAAAAATTTTATTTTGGCATATTTTATAAAAACGACGTCGAAAATAAAATTCTTCATTGATCCCTTGTGATATTCTTCGTGTAACACTTTAAAATTTTCTAAACTCAAAAGGCACGATATTCTTTTTACTCAATTATGTTATCTTTATTAAACTTTTGTTTCGCAACAACTCTCGTTTTTTTTAAAACAGTTTCTCTTATTAAAAAAAAAGGAAATGTTTACCCTCGTGAGCGGATTTGTTACATTAATCATCTTACTCTTCATTACGGCATTTTCTAAATTTACAGTGAGCCATTTCTAGCAAAGGAGACCTAATACAAAGCAACAATGAGCGACGAAACGTCGATGTCAATAAGCTAAAACGATATATTATTGTTAGTCGTAAAAGAGCAAAGAATAAAGCCTCGTTTTGAAAGTCCAAATTAAGGATGTACTAAAGAAGTGTATTTTGACGGAAATGATGATTAAAAACAGAATGGCTCAAAACCAGCATGGAAGCGTGACGATGGTGTACTTTTTGAAATCAAAAACATTAAAATGCACGAGCGCTAAGAAGTGGGGTAAATTACTATGGACAGAAACTCCATTAGTATGAGTACTGGAGATAGGTTAAATAGAATGACATACTCCTTAGGAGATATAAGAGAATTTTGAGAATATGTAGAGAATATGTAGAGTATGTAGGCGTTACACACCAAAAATCGAACTACTAAAATAAATATTTTAGTTTTCTTGATAAAGCTACTAAATGTAGCCATAGTTGGCCATAACACAGTTGAAAAGAGAATGAATTTTCTTCCATAAGTAGATTCCACACCGCATTACAGATAAACAAATTGTCTTCATGATTTATTAAGGTTACAAATAAATAGTGAAAACCGAAGTAATTTTTACTTTCAAACACATACTGTGTTTACTTGGTTGGCTACGGTTAGTCAGAAAAGAAAGAAACACCAAATAAAAAAGAAATTTTTCAAACTGAAAATTGTGAAATTTGAGATTTTTATTTGTTTCTCTAAAAAAGACTCACAATTTACAAAATTAATAAAATAAATATTTTCTTTATAGAGCGGCGATGATAAAGCTTTCGTATTGGCAAACACAATGTAAACAAAAATTTGAGATTTGTGAAAGGTTAAGATGAAACTAATTAATTTCTATTTACAAAAAATGTTTTGATACTTTCAAAAATTCATTAATTAATACAAACAAACATCATTGGGAAAGTCTTCCACAAGGGTTCTTCTGTTATGTCTTTAACGATGAATCAAAACAGAATTATTATTTTTAATCTATAGAAATGACATTAGAGTGTCCTAGAGTTCCAGATAATTTATCCTAGTCATATGGCTAAGGGTGGAAGGGGTGTAAAGAGGGGTGAGGGGGACTTGTCAAATGTAAGAACAACATTTTCAAGTAGGAGATTATTATTTTAATAAATGTATACATTTATAAACCCCCAATTATGCTGGTACAACTTAAGAGTCCGTCAGGAGTCATGAGGAGTCATGAAAAAAAATTACTAGTTGAAAAAACAATAGTAAAGTAAATTTAATACTTTACAGCTTCTTTTCTGAAGACTTTTACTGTAAAATTAAAGGCTGAGGTGCTAGAAGCAAAAGTTTTATGAAAAACGTGAGGCAAAAATTTGCTATAGGTATACTCGTACATTAACGATAATTGCGGGCAGATATTTCAAAAATAATAGAAATAATCTAAAAAAATTTAACAAGCTTTCATTTCGTTAAGAGCAAACTTTTTTCCCTAGGACCCAACATTTTCGAGATGTAAGCAAAAATCCCAAAAATGCAACCTTTCCACACCTCGCTTCCTTAGTCACATAACCAGGAACGGAAACTTCTAGTATTTTTACCTTACAACTACTCCAGACACGTTCAGACACGTTCCTAAAGAAACAAATTCTACCCTCTTCCATATCCTTTGTAACTCCTTCGTTGACTAGACTGAGGCCCAGTATTGAGTCAGTTAAACGTAGATTGAAGTTGTAAAAAAATTAATTTCACTGTATGTCAAAATAAAATGATTTTCCAACCTCAGGTAGAGTCAACCTTCGGTTAGCTACGAGTTATAATACTGAGTCTACGGGGGGGGGGGGATAATCCAGAAATAGTAGATCTTATCACTCCGAATTTTATGATGAGAATTCAACTATCTTGAAGATGAACACATCATTTGATTGATTAAATCTGAAAAGTTTCATAATGAGAGAGGGTCCCATGTCACATTCTTTAGATTTTCCTGTGTCTTCAATAAAGTAGTGAAAAGCACAAAATAGCTTCTAAAAGGTTTTGGTAAAACAAACCAAAGTATTGAGTCAGTCAAACGTAGATTAAAGTTGTAAAAAAAAATTAATTTCACTGTATGTCAAAATAAAATGACATTCCATCCTCAGGTTGAGTCAACCTTCGGTTAACTAGACGTTATCAGACTGGTTCTAAGGGGGGTCAATCCAGAAATAGTAGATCTTATCAGTCCGAATTTTATGAGGAGCGTTCAACTATCTTGAAGAGAGGCACACCATTTGATTGATTAATACTGAAAAGTTTCATAATGAGAGAGGGTCCCATGTCACATTCTTTAGATTTTCCTGTGTTTTCAATAAAGTAGTAAAAAGAAAAAAAATAGCTTCTAAAAGGCTTTGGTAAAACAAACCAAAGTATTGAGTCAGTCAAACGTAGATTGAAGCTGTAAAAAACAATTAATTTCACTGTATGTCAAAATAAAATGACATTCCAACCTCAGGTTGAGTCAACCTTCGGTTAACTAGACGTTATCAGACTGGGTCTAAGGGGGTTCAATCCAGAAATGGTAGATCTTATCAGTCCGAATTTTATGAGGAGCGTTCAACTATCTTGAAGAGAGGCACACCATTTGATTGATTAATACTGAAAAGTTTCATGTTGAGAGAGGGCCCCATGTAACATTCTTTAGATTTTTCTGTGATTTTAATGAAGTAGTGATAAGCAAAAAATAGCTTCTAAGAGGTTTTGGTAAAACAAACCAAAGTATTGAGTCAGTCAAACGTAGATTGAAGATGTAAAGAAATTTCACTCTATGTCAAAATAAAATGACATTCCAACCTCAGGTTGAGTCAACCTTCGGTTAACTAGACGTTATCAGACTGAGTCTAAGGGGGGTCAATCCAGAAATAGTAGATCTTATCAGTCCGAATTTTATGAGGAGCGTTCAACTATCTTGAAGAGATGCACAACATTTGATTGATTAATACTGAAAATTTTCATGTTGAGAGAGGGCCCCATGTAACATTCTTTAGATTTTTCTGTGATTTTAATGAAGTAGTGATAAGCAAAAAATAGCTTCTAAGAGGTTTTGGTAAAACAAACCAAAGTATTGAGTCAGTCAAACGTAGATTGAAGATCTAAAAAAATTTCACTCTATGTCAAAATAAAATGACATTCCAACCTCAGGTTGAGTCAACCTTCGGTTAACTAGACGTTATCAGACTGGGTCTAAGGGGGGTCAATCCAGAAATACTAGATCTTATCAGTCCGAATTTTATGAGGAGCGTTCAACTATCTTGAAGAGAGGCACACCATTTGATTGATTAATACTGAAAAGTTTCATGTTGAGAGAGGGCCCCATGTAACATTCTTTAGATTTTTCTGTGATTTTAATGAAGTAGTGATAAGCAAAAAATAGCTTCTAAGAGGTTTTGGTAAAACAAACCAAAGTATTGAGTCAGTCAAACGTAGATTGAAGATGTAAAGAAATTTCACTCTATGTCAAAATAAAATGACATTCCAACCTCAGGTTGAGTCAACCTTCGGTTAACTAGACGTTATCAGACTGGGTCTAAGGGGGGTCAATCCAGAAATACTAGATCTTATCAGTCCGAATTTTATGAGGAGCGTTAACTATCTTGAAGAGAGGCACACCATTTGATTGATTAATACTGAAAAGTTTCATGTTGAGAGAGGGCCCCATGTAACATTCTTTAGATTTTTCTGTGATTTTAATGAAGTAGTGAAAAGCAAAAAATAGCTTCTAAGAGGTTTTGGTAAAACAAACCAAAGTATTGAGTCAGTCAAACGTAGATTGAAGATGTAAAAAAATTTCACTCTATGTCAAAATAAAATGACATTCCAACCTCAGGTTGAGTCAACCTTCGGTTAACTAGGCGTTATAAGACTGGATCTAAGGGGGATTAATCCACAAATAGTAGATCTTATCAGTCCGAATTTTATGATGAGCGTTTAACTAACTTGAAGAGAAGTATATCATTAGATTGATTAATACTGAAAAGTTTCATAATGTCCTATTCTTTAGATTTTCTTTAGATTAGGTCTTCAATAAAGTAGTGAAAAGCAAAATATAGCTTCTAAAAGGTTTTGGTAAAACAAACCAACCATAGACGGTAATTAAATTCTGATCATCAGTTATGGAAGCTTTTCTTATCCCTCTACATGCAAGGATTGTGCACTCTGTGCAGTAACATTAGAGAAACTTATTAATATTAAATCCCCGCTAACGCTTCTAGTGCACTTGGTTTTTAATAACAAAACGTAATTTAGTACAACAAACAAACTGCGCTTTTTGCTCGCTAAATGAGTTAACCTTTGCATGTGCACTTTGCATTACACACTGTTATACATTCGTTATGTTAATTCAAATCACAACACCAAATTTACAATAAAAGCTTTTTCACATTAAAGTTTAGAATACATTTTGTACATTCGTTTCGCAATTACGGTTTATCTAAATTTAATTTCCTACCTTATGGAAGAAAATTAGGCAAGTTATTGAAACTATAACAACTTTAAAAGCAGGGTCGAAACTACCACGATAGAGCGAGCTATTTACCATTTTGCTTAAATAATTACTTCTCGTACAACACACGCCTTCTAAACATGTTGTAGTTAATAGTTTTGATCGTTTCCCAAATTAATATCAATTGAAGTCGAGGAAAACGTCAAAAAGGTGAGTTACCCATGCATTTCGTACTAAAACATCTATTACAGCAATTCGTCTACAAATTTATTCGTCTGAAATGCATTACAAATTGTAAGTTATGTTGTACTTGTGAGAAAATAAAAATAAGTTTTGTACCGATTTAGTATGAAAATATTTTCCCAATCTCGAATTTTGCATCATTTTATTTCTCTTTTACCACGAATCAAAATTTTACGAGCATCGTGAAAATAAAATGACAGTGATGCAAGTTGTAAGGGTTAAAAATGTTCTACCGATTCCGATATAACATACATAATATGTAAAGCAATATCCAATCTAAACTCTCTAGATATACAAAATGCAACATTTACTTGAATAAACACATCGTACGTAGTATAGCTGGGCGCATAAATTTTTAGCAAAATTTTGCAACTGAAATATTTTACTTCCTGCGAGAAATGTATTTTCTGAATTTTTAACATTTCACGCTACAATTGCTGTAAATCTCGACAATCACTCTTACGTCCCATTAATGTTACGTTTTCACTTTAACAATTGTTTCATTTTTTAGTTTTTATTAAAATAATTTTTTTATTCTACTGTATGAAAAAGCGACACTTTACGTTTAGAATTTTGAACGTACAATCTGACTTTTGATCAACATATCATTATTTTGAGTTTGTTAATATGACAACCACTTTCTAGAGGTCTAACCACGATCTAGAGACCGTAAAGTGCTACTTTATGATCCCTAATTATGTTTAGACGGATGCGCCATCTATTGACATTTATTTAAATTTCTTATTCTAAATAGGCAGATATCAATTTTGTCTGAGGTTTATAAATAGTAACTTATACCAAAGAAGATCTACAATGTAACATATTATATTGATAAAGAAGCCATTTAAATCGTATACTCAGTTTTTATCTATTTTCCATTATAATTGTGAAGTAATAAAGCTTTGTATACAATAGTCATTAATTTTGTATCAATACAATAAATAGATTTGGATTTGAATTAGAACCGAAAACAAATTTCATGATATTTCCTGTTAATGTGTTCATCATTTAAATATCGAAATGTAAATAAAACAACGAGCGAGTGAGTGAATAAATTTAATTAATAAAGTTCTTCTTTGATTTTAATTAACTTGGTTATTCAATTATATATTTTCGGCACGTAACAAAAACAAAACCTTTCGCAAATCTTTGAAAATTAGTCTTGTACCGGAATCGTTTGAAAAAACAAAACAGCTGTTGGGGTTAAGAAGGTATTTTAGCACTAATTATGGATGAAATGAAATTGAAGTTTCTTATTAAGTTAAATTGAAGTAAGTTATTTATCACTTTTTGTTTCAATTCGTAACATCAACAGGTAGAATTTATTGAATGTTCCGCAAATATTTTAATTTCAAAATTACCGAACGTACAAATGTTTCAAAAATAGCAACGAATGTTGAATATTTCGTAAAAGTGCGTTTTTTTATACAGTAAAATAGAAGAATTTTTTTTGTTGGATCAAAAGCAACTGAAGTTGACAACGTCCAAATTGAATACTTTTCCAGCCGTTTTAAAAGGATTTTTTGGCTTTTTGAATGTGAAAACTGGACGCATCTTTGTAATACAGACAAAACAGTGGAAATGTTAAGTTTCATAATTTCTAAACGACGTCATCCAACCTCCTACCTTAAAAAATTTTAAATACTCAAGCTAAAATGTGCTTTGAGTTAATTGTATGTGCACTGTAAAATTCGTGCTTCTGTTCACAACTATAAAAACGGTTTTAAGGAAATAACTTCTTATCAACTGAAGCGGTGATTAATTCTGTCGAAGAAGTGATTTGTAGATCTAATGAAAAAACTTGCTTCTAAAGTTTAGAATTACTTAAAAAATAGTTTTTAAAAGACTCAGCTCATGCCACATAGATTGATATTAATCGTATAATCGTATATTTCCTAACGTATAGCCTTTACATTAGTGAGCTTGTTTATTGTTTTATAATTAATTTTCTAAATATGTTTTCGCTTATTTATATTCCATCTAATTAGAAATTTAAGCCAATTGTTGCAATGTTGGGTAAATGAAACTTCAGTTTGATTACGAGCTGGTAAGGTAGTGAGTGTTCAAATACTCCTTTGTTGTGTTTTAACTGGTATATTTAATTAACGTCTACGTTAGTTTAATCATTAAAAAGTCAATAGACATAAGTAAACTACTCAGTCCTTAATTAAAAGTATAGTTATAATAAACGCCAAACATGTAATAATTTCATCGTCTATTTAACAACTTTTTTGCTTTTATTTTTCTTATTATCGATAAATTAATTTTCAGTACTAAATGCAAAAAAAAAATTTCACTTTCGAAACACTCCGATCTCTTCATTACGTCTTAATCAAAAAATTAACACTCATTTTGTTCACTGTCTTTGTTCAAAAGTGGATTTTCTGTCATCTATAATCTCGTCTCTATGAGTCTCTAGGACGCATAGAGAAGTAATGAGTTCTCCAAGAGTCTCTATGAGCGAAAATAAATGTTCGGCTCCTCCTAGTTGGTTTTCAATAAGAACGGGAAGCAACCCCCCCCGTTGCCAATATTGTAGTACAGTCCACCTCATCATTATTGGCCACCCTGGCTATACACCAGAGTGGTTATTAGCCAACAACGACAGCAGGGCAGAAGTGGAGGTTGTTGATTTACTATACTTGTTGGCAAAATAAAGTTATCCCTCAATTTAAGTAGGGGGTGTTATGATGGTTGTATCCACAATTCGTGCTAAAATTATAGCCAGGGTGGCCAATAATTGTGAGGCTGACTGTACGTAAAGGGGCCCAATACAGTCTGTCAAAACACCTTCTTAACATAGCCATCTCGCTTATTTGCAGAGTTAGAAAATTGATTAAATGGAATAAAATGATTCCTAGCTAATGTCGAACTAAAATATAAATCCAAAATTTACCCCCCCCCCCTTCCGTTTGCGTGATATAATCAAAAACATCGGAAGTGTAATTTTTGAATTTTGTTTCTAGCGTCGTTACTTTAAGAGATATCTTATATCTGAAAAGACCTTTTCAAAGCAACTTTTTCTCTACTAATCAGCTGATATTACGGTAGATGTATCTGGGCTGGGATCCTGTAATTATTAGAGTATTGCTAAGCTCAATTTCTAAAAGAGAGGGATGCACGGCGTAAGTAGCTTAGCGTAGCGTAACAATACGCTAATAATTACAGGATCTCCGTCCCGGTGAGATAATTTTCGTAATGGGTTGGTAAATCGAGTTGGTAGATAACAGAAATGTGACTGAAAATCCGCAAAATGGCGCTGTATCTGTCAATATGGCACCATTCAGATGAAACAGCTATCGCGCACCTACGGATATCTTTGTAACCTGGATTTACCGTTTTACCACGTTACTGTGTTGGTTTACGAATTATCAACCAGGTACCTGGTAAATACGGTTTAATATTCGTACGTGGCACGAAGGTAGCGATCGAATTTTTGAATTGCAACGGTTAAAGCGGTGTCTATTGGTAAAATTTTGGTAACTGCCAAAAATTGTCAAGAATCAATCAAAACTGGACTAATTTCTCTCCCAGGGTTGCTGGAAAATAAATTTACAAAAAAAGCTATACATTACAGCTACAGTAAATTTGATATTATCTGCAATTTGAATTTGTTAATTTAAATTAATTGATGGTATTCAATTCATCAATTCAGGATCAGAGGATAATCCAGATTATCGAAGTAATGCAAATTCATTTTAAATAAAAATAAATCAAATAACAAAAATTGTAAATTAATTAATTTATGAAATCATCAGGAATGTAAGACCTGAATATACAATAGTAGTATATTTTACTACAAGAGATGAAACATCAGTGTTTCTCTTGAAAAGAGATTTTAATTCATGAGCCGCGTAGCGGTATAGGATTAAGATCCTGAGATCGGTCACTCGATACAAAGAGTATTGAATAAAGGTTCTAATGGCGTAATTATTGGTTTAAAAGAATAAATTGAAGACACAGCACTTGGATTTTAATGAAGTATGAGACTCCGAGCAAGTGGGTTGTTATTGATGAACAACCAAGCACTTGTATTCGGTTAAGCCAATTAAGCTTTAGGGAATTCATAACCTTGTTAAATTCTTGGGGTGTACTAGGATACTAACTGTTCTGGAGTGCGCACTTAAAGATTTTATGTACAACTTGTAACAAAAACGAAATTGATCAAATTATGTTTCCAGGCAGGTGGTGAGACTTCCCACTGTGTCATAGTCGTCTGAAGTATTTGCTACTGGTACGGGGTCACGCTATTGCAACTTGTAAAAGGTTCTCAAAGCACAAAGAAGAGCTATGGAGATTAGTGAAGGTCGTGGAGGGTCTGGAGTATACAGGCGACTGCAAGAACGCTTTTGTGAAGAATTGAATCTTAACATTTCTATCGCTTTTCATTTTTATAAATCTCATGCAGGTAAAAGAGTGTGGTTAGATCGCTATGCAGACGTTCACGACTACAACACGCAAACTAAAGCTGATTTAAGAGCAACATACACACAAGGTGTCAGGATGATCATGCTTACTGGGGAATTCGCTTTTTAATAAGCTTTCCAATGAGTACAGGGGTGTATTTTGAATGTGTCTCGTTGCAAGAGAATCGTCAGTAATTAAAGAACTACTAAGTTTTAAAAAAGAAGAAGAAATCCACAAAATAAAAGCCTTTGGAATTTTTGAGATTTTGTTCACGATTAATTATCCATCCAACATCACCGTTAGAAAATCTTCATTGTATTGATATTTACGTGAAACTAAGTTTTTGAGATATGTCGAGTACTTACATAGGTACGCATCAACTGAAGCTTTTCGTGATTCGTTAGGCGTATTTTGAATATGAGACTGAAATAAGAGCTCGTACGCCTCTTCGAATAAGACATTAAAATGTCAACAGAATTAAGCATCTTAACTTTCTTTGTGAGATAAATACGACATTATTTGCAATAAGTAAAATGTCGAGGGATGAAAAAATATAAATTCTAAAGGATGTCTTGATGCCAAGAGCTCGTTGTGCGAATACTAAAGAGACGAAATATATCGTTGATAAAAAGATCAAGTTTCAATAACGCAATAATAAAAAAATGTAATTTACAAATAAATCGTGCAAACAGAAGCTTAAAGCCCTGCGGTATAATAAGGGAAATTAATTAATATTAATTTCGTACGTCGTTCTTTTGCAGAAAAAATATAACATGAAAATTAAACTATGTTGTTACGTGGTTATGACATTACCGAAGCAGCTGAGGTGAACTAGAAAATGAACAAATTTAACAACAGTTACAAATTTCCTACGTGTGTAGAGAGAGGTATTTTTCAATTTCATAAAATATAACAATGTATTTGTAATCGATATGCGTTGTAGAAGCAGAGTGTAATGAAAAATTACGCTATTTTTCAAACGGCAGCTTAAAAATCGTTTGCGAACTTGAAATCATTACACTGACACTGAATTATACGTTTTATGCAAATCGTTTTGCCTAATAAATTTTTTTTTCGAAAATTGTTAAAACGTAACAAACGAGACTTACAAGAATGATTAATGCAGAAATTTTTGAAATTATTTATTACGTGAAACAAACAAAATAAACAAAACAATATTTTTACATTCAAAGGCAATATCTGAAACAAGCTGCAAAGAATTGGCTATCTGAATCAAGATGACTGTGACGTATCTACGTGATAGCTATCGGAAACCAGAAATAAAGACAAACAATAAAATAGACTTAAAGTGATTGGACACTGTAAAACCGCTACTAAAAAAGCGAACTTAATCTAGATTAAACTGAGATTACTTATAAGAAAAGTTTTATCCTAAATAAATATCGAGCGATCAAAATTACAATATGTCTCGTAGAGCAAGTTGAAAATAATGTTTAGTCATTGATTACATTAACGTAGGAATATCCTACCCTTTGACCTAAGTGTATTGACCACGTCTACTCAAATCAATATTTTCAACGCCTACTAACCGAATCTCAATTTTTGCAAATTAAACAATTATGGGACAGTTCAAAAACCTCCCACACACTCTCTCACTAGTTGTGATCGAAACTTTTTTTTTTATTGAAGCAAACTTATAATTTTATAAAACGTTTTCAATTTTCAGGCTCATAAAAATGAAAACGTGGATGTTATTAAATGGAAACAATTAAGGGTTGTTGGTTTTTAACCGTAACATTAGATTGAATAAAAACAAGTTGGGGTAACAACAGCGCCAAACAGCACTTAAACAAACGCGTTTTTGTTAGATATTGAACTCTTTGTTTTAATTTCAAATTTCAAGATAGTTAAAAGGTTATCTTTCAATAGCTTAAAGCTTAAATGGATATCGTTTCGCAACAATGATCTAACCCAGAATTATGTAGTTTTCCACAAATTAATAAAACAGTTGAAAATACTTTAGTAAATTTGCGTTTTGAAAACATCCTCTTTTAGTAGATAGTATCACCATCAACAAATGTTGGTTAAATTAATTTTGTTTGTAGAAGACATCATAAAATGACATTTTAAAACGAAAATTTCAAGAAAACGACGTGTGGGTTAGATCATTGTTGCAAAACGATATCCAAATGTACCCAAACTACTATACAGCTGTCTTACCATGGGCCACTCGCTTATTTGAAGAGATAGATACGAGGTTAAATGGGGAGGTAAAAAGTTGCTAAATACAGTTACTAACAATGATCTGTTACGAAAATTAGCCTACTTTTCGTATCTTCGCAATTATTTTAAAAAAACTGAAATTTTTCGTTTTTGGGTTATAACTATCTTATTTTTTGAAATATTAAAAATCTAAAAACACGTTCTTAAGACAACTTTTTATGATGCATATTAATCGGGTGCGTGAAGTTAGCCCCCAAAGTTGACTTTTTTGAAGTGCCCTTTTGCCACAAATTAGTAACTAATTTGTAACTATTTGTAACCATAAAATCAAAATTTGTAACTCAACCGTTATGCCCCTAAAAATAAAAAACGTTTTGGGGGCCAGGTTCTCGGGGGCCCCCAAACTATCGCTTTTCGAAAATATTTTTGGGTCAAAAATTAATAACTGATTTGTAACTATTTGTAACCTAAAAATTAAAATTTGTAAGTCACGCACAAAGGACTTATGCACAATCAAAGTTTTGGGGGCTAAGTTCCCGGGAGCCCCCGAACTTTGATTTTTAGAAATTTTTTTTTGCCAAAAATTAGTAACTAATTTGTAACTATTTGTAACCTAAAAATTAAAATTTGTAAGTCACGCGCAAAGGACATATGGATATTCAAAGTTGTGGGGGCTAACTTCGCGGGAGCCGCCGAACTTTGAGTTTTCGAAATTTTTTTTTGGCCAAAAATTAGTAAGTAATTTGTAACTATTTGTAACCTAAAAATTAAAATTTGTAAGTTTCGGCTCGCGGAGTTACCTTGAGTCAAATTTCGGGGTGCGTGAAGTTAGCCCCCAAAGTTCAGGTTTTTTAAGTGCGCTTTTGCCACAAGTTAGTAACTAATTTGTAACTATTTGTAACCATAAAATCAAAATTTGTAACTCAACCGTTATGCCTCTAAAAATAAAAAACGTTTTGGGGGCCAGCTTCTCGGGGGCCCTCAAACTATGGCATTTCGAAAAAATTTTTGGGCCAAAAATTAGTAACTAATTTGTAAGTATTTGTAACCTAAAAATTAAAATTTGTAAGTCACGCGCAAAGGACATATGGATATTCAAAGTTTTGGGGGCTAACTTCGCGGGAGCCGCCGAACTTTGAGTTTAAGAAATTTTTTTTTGGCCAAAAATTAGTAAGTAATTTGTAACTATTTGTAACCTAAAAATTAAAATTTGTAAGTTTCGGCTCGCGGAGTTACCTTGAGTCAAATTTCGGGGTGCGTGAAGTTAGCCCCCAAAGTTCAGGTCTTTTAAGTGCGCTTTTGCCACAAGTTAGTAACTAATTTGTAACTATTTGTAACTTTAAAACGAAAATTTTAAAGTCAAACCGTCATTCTTTAAAGAATGATTTTTCTTTTCACTAGTGACTTGGTGATATTTAGTAATGATGAAAGGACTTATTCTTTTTTAAACAAAAGCTTTAAAAAGAATTTAAATAAATAACTTAGTAAAATAACATAATTTTCTTCTAAATAATTATACCTACTTACCTTAGTACCGGTTTCGCTAATAAGCATTATCAGGTGTAGAATACTCTACAACTGATGATGGTGTAGTACTCTACTCTACACCCTTTTTAAATTCTTTTTAAAGCTTTTGTTTAAAAAAGAATAAGTACTTTCATCTTCCTATAGGAAATTTAGGGTAATTTAGGGTAATATGAGACATTGTGATAAAGGTTTAAATTTAATTTTTTAAATAATAATAAAATTTATAATATACCGAGAGCCTTCTGAGAGAGGTGTGCTTGCCTAGCGATATGCTTTTGCTTAGATTCAGCTCAGGTGAGTATATACCCGCTCCGAAGCCGCTATCTGTTTTAGATCCGTCGGTATAGATAGAGATGTCAGGTGTGAGAGTTTCTGTATCTATTGACAGAATCTTGAATGATCTGTTGCAAACATATGTAGGTGGAATGTGATCCGTACCCAACGTGAGTAGAGGCAGCTCTTTCGTGCTGTCCTCGACAACACTTAGATGTCCTACATTTGTTGAATTATCCCACAAGTCCAGTCCGCGTAACTTTAGAGCTGTTCTTAGATCCAGTTCCTTCACAAAGATATCTAGTAGAGGGCGGCACAAAAGGGTCTCTAAGGCAGCGTTGGGTGCGGTTTTCATTACTCCAGTGGCCGCTAAGCAAGCTAGTCTTTGCAGACGTGAGAGTTTAGTTATGGTGGTTTTTTGATTGATCCTGGGCCACCAAACAATGGCACCGTATGTTAGCATCGGTCTGATAATGGCTGTGTAGAGCCAGAGGGTGATTCTAGGGTTAATACCCCAGATCCTGCCCACCGTTCTGCGACACTGCCAAAAAGCAGCACAGGCACTTGATCAGAGTTTCTGATCAAGCGTAATGCCCAGTTACTTGACAGTGCTCACTAGTTTGAGAGATGTCCCTTTTAAGTTGGGCAAAATCATGTTTCTCAACTCGCGTTTTCTGGTGAACAGAACTAACTCCGTTTCCAATGGATTGATTCTGTTAATCTGAGTGTATTTTGCATTATATTGCCAAGTACATGCTCAAATTTCCCTGTCAGCAGAATAGCAATATCATCTGCGTATCCTATAGTGTAAAATCCCTAATTATTAAGGTGTCGCAAGAGGCTGTCTACAACAAGGTTCCATAAAAGGGGCGAGAGTACCACGCCTTGAAAACAGCCTCTAGTAACAATACACTTATTGGTAGTGTCATCTGCATTTACTTGTATTACACGCCATTGTAGCACATTTGTGATCCATCCTATCATGGTAGGCGGGATCTCATGTGCATGAAGTGCAGTGTTCATCTGTTCATACTTTGGTAGGTCCCTTTGTCAAAAGCGCCTTCGATATCGATGAAAGCCCCCAGGGTGAATTCATTTGAATTCAGCGATCTCTCTATACGGGTTACAACTTTGTGCAGCGCCGTTTCGGTTGACCTCCCCGAGGTATAGGCATGTTGACTCGTGTGTAGGGGATGTACTTTTAGTACTTTGTCACGAATCTCTCTGTCACATAACTTTTCTGCCGTCTTTAGAAAGAAGGATGTAAGGCAGATTGGCCTGTATGATTTTGCCAGGGAGTAGTCACTTTTGGCTGGTTTTGGAATAAAAATTACTCTTGCCTTTCTCCACTCTGTACGGATGTACTGGTATGCAATGCATGCCCTTCGATTCCCTATTCCCTAATTTCCCTAATTCCCTAGATTCGCACGAGGTGTTGGAGCAGGTCTTCCAGGCCCCACTGGAGTAGGGCTGGAAACACACCGTCTACGCCTGACGATTTGTATGGTAGAAAGGTTTTGATAGCCCAAAGTCCACTTGAGTAGGGGGCCGAGATATTATCTCAGGCCACACGAACTCACAGGTACGATTTTGCAGCCAGGAAAGTGTGTGTGTAGCAGTTCAGTGGTGGCCTCAGAGAAGTTGTTCGTGAAAGAACCGTCCTCTTTCTTTAGGCTGCCCACCTGCTGGTTTAGATCTTTTGCCAAGACCTTTTTTAATCTTGCAGCGATTGTGGTGGATTCAATGCTACTGCAGAAGTTCTGCCACGATTGCCTTTGATTTTTTGGTATGATTTTTTTTTATATTCAGACTGGTGTTGCTTGTATGCTTCCCAGTCCTGTGGCAGTTTGGAGTTTTTGGCTTTATTGAAGAGTCGTCTCAACACTCTCTTCATTCGTTCGAGGCTTCCGCTCCACCAGGAGGTAGTGCGCTGCCCAGAGCCGGACATTGAGAGGGGACAACTGCGTTCGTATACGCCTTCAGGAGAGATGTATTGACTGCATTCGCATACAGTTCAATATCCTCTGTATTATTCTGTATTCTGTGGTCTGACATTGTTAGTTCTTGAGACACTTGCCAGTTTAAGATGTTGTTTGAGACAGATTGAGTGGCCAGAGTGATATCAATCACAGTCTGGCAGCGCGAGGTAACGAAAGTAGGTTCATTCCCGCGATTTATTATCTCTAGATTGCTAACAGTTATAAAGTCGAATAGTGTTTTACCTCTTTCATTGTTGGATCTGCTCCCCCACATAGTCTGGTGAGCATTGGAGTCACATCCAATGATGAGGTGTTTGTTGTTTGCTTTGCAGTGATGCACCAGATTTAAGAGGGATGCTGGTGGTATCTCTTCGTGGGCATCAATGGGAAGGTGAACGCTAAAATCACGTTAGTTTGACCAGTGCCAAAGTAATTATATCTTGTGGATTTTTAATTTCTCTTCTTTTTAGCTAAATACAATTTTAAATAATTAAGTTAAAATACCAAGGCTATAGATGACACTCCCTCAAGACAATTAAATTTAAACCTTTATCACAATGTCTCATATTACCCTAAATTACCCTAAATTTCCTATAGGAAGATGAAAGTACTTATTCTTTTTTAAACAAAAGCTTTAAAAAGAATTTAAAAAGGGTGTAGAGTAGAGTACTACACCATCATCAGTTGTAGAGTATTCTACACCTGATAATGCTTATTAGCGAAACCGGTACTAAGGTATAGTTTGCGCGTTTATATATGGTTTTTTTGGCTTCTATAAAGTTAACTTTTGCTCATCAGCTTATGTCAATACACAATAGCCATCGTAAATCATAGGCAAGCATCCGTTGTACTACGACGATTTACGATGGCTATTGTGTATTGACATAAGCTGATGAGCAAAAGTTAACTTTATAGAAGCCAAAAAACCATATATAAACGCGCAAACTATAAGTAGGTATAATTATTTAGAAGAAAATTATGTTATTTTACTAAGTTATTTATTTAAATTCTTTTTAAAGCTTTTGTTTAAAAAAGAATAAGTCCTTTCATCATTACTAAATATCACCAAGTCACTAGTGAAAAGAAAAATCATTCTTTAAAGAATGACGGTTTGACTTTAAAATTTTCGTTTTAAAGTTACAAATAGTTACAAATTAGTTACTAACTTGTGGCAAAAGCGCACTTAAAAGACCTGAACTTTGGGGGCTAACTTCACGCACCCCGAAATTTGACTCAAGGTAACTCCGCGAGCCGAAACTTACAAATTTTAATTTTTAGGTTACAAATAGTTACAAATTACTTACTAATTTTTGGCCAAAAAAAAATTTCTTAAACTCAAAGTTCGGCGGCTCCCGCGAAGTTAGCCCCCACAACTTTGAATATCCATATGTCCTTTGCGCGTGACTTACAAATTTTAATTTTTAGGTTACAAATAGTTACAAATTAGTTACTAATTTTTGGCAAAAAAAAAATTTCTAAAAATCAAAGTTCGGGGGCTCCCGGGAACTTAGCCCCCAAAACTTTGATTGTGCATAAGTCCTTTGTGCGTGACTTACAAATTTTAATTTTTAGGTTACAAATAGTTACAAATCAGTTACTAATTTTTGACCCAAAAATATTTTCGAAAAGCGATAGTTTGGGGGCCCCCGAGAACCTGGCCCCCAAAACGTTTTTTATTTTTAGGGGCATAACGGTTGAGTTACAAATTTTGATTTTATGGTTACAAATAGTTACAAATTAGTTACTAATTTGTGGCAAAAGGGCACTTCAAAAAAGTCAACTTTGGGGGCTAACTTCACGCACCCATATTAATCCCTAGATAAATATTTTGTATAACGTTTCAGTTCTTGGTAACCATCATCGACTTTGTTTTTTCTTATGGACGCCTTATTTGATTTTTACATCAAAAGATAGACAAAAATTACTGAATCCAAATTGACTTTGGAAAATAATTATTTTTGTAAAATCAAATGATTTATCCCATTTAAGAAATATTAAATAAAAATATAATATTGCTACCTGAAAATATTCAAATTTAGCAGGTCAAACGTTTACTAATCGAATTTATAAGAATAATAACAATAGACATGGTTTTCGAAACAAACTAAAAATAATAACTCGAAAATAATCCAGGCTACTTCATAAAAACATAAATACTCAAAATTCAAAACTAAAGTTACAAGAAATTAATCATCGATATTTTGAAAAAAAATCGAATTCGCTGGCTTCCCGAAAAATGCGATTTTTTAAATTATTAACGTTGAAAAGAAGAGATAAACGATTTTTCCAGAAAACTAACAAATTGTACAATAACCCATGAGATCACACAATAACACACATTCACATTAAATGTTAAAAACCCCTCAATACGTTTCCTAATCGAATTTGCCGCTCTTTGTATATCTTGACGACGTAAAATTGGAAATACTTCTTAGGGCTGTTTTACATTTACTAAATATCTTGCTAACTAGTTAGTCACTGAATCGGCGCGCGGTTATTCAGTCAAAAGTTAGTACTGAATGCAAATTTCCTGTATGACATGACATGATACTAAAATTTTAGTTACTAGTTAGTTTAGACCAGTTTTTCGTGAGCAACTTTGGACTCCCGAAAAGAAACGGTGTTGGAACGATCACGCCGAAGCTGGATTCTGCATCTCTGTCTCTCTAGTGGATTGTAGTAAATTTAAAATTTGTTTTGTAACTTCTCGTAGGTATTATTATTTATACACTACTAGGTAGATAGGCAACAATCATTTACAGGTAAAAATATCAATTGTGTAGGAACACAAAGAATTTAAAAAACAAAAGGTTTGGTTTTCGAGTAAAAATTTATATTACATCCTGCTTAACTTTCAAATACAATAGCTAACTTGGAAAGTCCGAAAGTAATTAGGGGTAAGAATTTTAAATAAAAATCTATCAACTTTTTTGTAATCAAAAAATTACATTTAAAAACTGTCATAACGCGCATTACACTAAAAGACCAAAATCGTCGCTGCGCATATTTAGTAAATACCCTAGAAACAAATTAGAACAATTTACATCAAAGTTTACTAAATGGGCGGAGAAATTTTGACGTTGACGTTAAAGCTTAGATTCCCGTGTTTTTGCTCCTGAGTTCATTTAGTAACTGTTTAGTAACTAACAGTTAGCAAGATAGTTAGTTCATGTCAAACAGCCCTAAGACATAATTTCGCATTTATTTAAATTTAAATTATATATTATCCGTTCACTATTTATTTGCGCTATGGTTGGCCATGTTAGGGTGACAGATTTCACCCGGTATAAATTAGAAAAAAAAATCAGTTAGGTTAAGTATTGTAGAGTAGCGGCTTTTATTCAATTGTGTTAATAGTTGGTCTGTCAATGGTCTGTCAATTTTTTGGTACTGTCAAGAGCTGTCAGTCAACTTAATAGGGACTTTTTATTTTGGCAAACCAAAAAATAAACGTTCATGGTCAACCATAGCGCAAATAAAGAGTAAACGGATTATAGTTATTTTTATAATCCTATCATTGAAAGTTGACTTTTACATATAGCCCAGTTTCCAAAGGTTTCAACCCAAGAAAATTAGGAAAGTGCAAAAAAATTCGGTATTCAGATAGATTAAGACATGGCGAAAAAGATGCAAAAAAGTTTGCATTCAATATAGGGGCCGCTTCATCGAAAAAAATGAACCTGAAGAGGAAAAAATGTGGTTTTTTAAGAATATCTCAGAAAGCATGCGATCTAGAGAAAAATGACTAGACCGCCATTTTATAGATGAAGTATTTTTACATAAAAAATGTCCTATAAAATTTTTCCGTTAGAGCAGTGGTTTTCCCGAAAAATGTGTTATAAAAATGCCATGTTTTCAAAAATATTGTTAAGCAGGCGAGCTAAAATATTGCAAAATAAGTGCAAGTTGATGGAGAAAAAACTGTTTTAATCCAAAATGAACAATGATAAAATTAAAAAATATAAATGAATATAAACCTAAAGGTTTCAACTTTCAGTTCCATGTATTTTTGTTTACTTCTGTAAAATCTTGTAGTTTTAAACAACAAATGAAATTATTTTTGTGCCGTTCTTTAAAGAATTAATGTTATCTTGTTGAAAACATTATTTAAAAAAATTATTCGGTGAAGCAAATCGTTGTATAAGAATTACATTTCGAAGTTACATCATGAAAAATTGATTATATATTATTGTATAAAAGTACATGGATTTAATATTTCTTCATTTTTTGTAAATTAAAATTTTTTCAAAATTTGTACTTTAAAAGAGCTCCAAAATCTTTAATATTAAGCGGATTTAAAAAAATTGCATAGTAATTGTAAAGGAAAATATGTCTGCTTTATGATCCACTAATGAAAATTAACTTACAATTTCAAGTTTTCTGTATCTATTGTTTATAGTTTAGAAGTAACAAAAGTGGCAATTTTTTAAGCAAATCCTTCATAAATTTGAAGCACTGTACATTTTTTAACATTCCTTTCTGGAAATGAAAGATAATAAGTTATACTTTAAATCTGTGAAGCTAGAACTTTCTCAGATTTACTGGAACTATAGAAGCGGCTGTTGAATTTAGGTAAATTGATGGAAATATTTAAACTTGAAAATTAGTCTCACGAAACTATCTTCAAAAACACCTTATTATGCCTTTTAGAGATGTGTAATTGTGTAATGCCCCAAAAAGAGATAATTTCATAAACCAACACAGTTGTATGTACAGGGTGGTTCTGAAATAGTTGATTAAAATTAAAGACCCGCGAGGATGAAGAAATCTGCGATAAATATTAGTCGAAACATGCATCTTTTTAGGGTTACAAATCATGATTCTTTTAAAATCCCTACTTCATTTTTCGAAAGGGCTATACAGGATGTTGTAAATTTTAATAGTATTCATTAAGCAACACAATTTAGCTTTCCATATTTTTTTGACTATGTAAGAACCTACTAAGAAGGTGTTTTTTGAAATGTTACTCCTAAAGAGCTTGCAGTGGTAAAAATTTTAATATTAGTTTTTAAAAGACACTAGCTAGCATTTTACATTCTTTTAAGGAAGTGGGTACCCACTAAAATTGGATTTTCAGAAACGCGACTCCTATTCTCAGTTTCTCGAAAGATAGTTATCGCTTCACCAATAGATATACAGGGTGTTCGCGAAAAGTGGGCCACTATTGCTATATCCGTTAATATTAAAGATACGAGGTCGGTTAAATTGGTAAAGTAGTATAACTTTTTCCGCTGATTGCAATGGTCAACATAAAAAAAGAATTGAATATCTAGTTTTCAAGATATTCACAAAAATAACTTTTTTTTTAATGGAACACCCTATATATTTTTATATATTTGAAAAAGGCACTGCATTTAGAGTGTAAAATGTCATATGAGTTTTGTCCTAAAATGAAAAATAAAGTACCTATTTCGTATCTTTAGTATTGAACGGATAAAGCAATAGTGGCTCACTTGGCATGAACGCTCGGTATTCTTGCTAATTTAGTATCTACATTTTATTAGGGATTTAAATTTGTATAAAAATACAGGGTTTTCGTGCCAAGGGGCCACTACTGTTGTATCTGTTTAATGCTGAAGATACGAAATCGGTAATTTATTTTTCATTTTAGAACAAAACTCATATGACATTTTATACTCCAAATTCAGTGTTCGCTGTCTCTCAGAGACAAAAATTAGCATACTATTTGTATATTTAGAGAGTACTAACTAGAAAGCTCTCCTCAGAAGATGCACTCAAAACACCGAATAAGTACACCAGAAGATCAAGAAAAATTACTAATAAACAGGTGGAACTTGAATAAAAGTGCTGTAAGGTGTAGTTACAGACATCCTGTATAATGATTTTACGTTAAAGTTTTAAGTCTTAGGTTTCAAGCGTTAAATTTTAAGTCTCACTTTGTGCCAGGCCTAACATCGAAGACCCGATCAATTAAGAATCACTGTATACTGATAATAATGTCAGGGTAAAACAAAAGATTGCTACGCTAAGAACGCTCATACAAAATAAATACCTATACAAAACCAAAGCAGCATTTACTGGAATCATAACCCGAATAGACCAATCAAAAATAGAAGGCGAATAAATAAAGACCATCGTTTCTCGAACACTCCGAGAGTACATAGGTAATGTATTTGTACTTACATTTAAAAAAAATTAATGTTCTTGCCCGATTTTATTGATAAAATTATAATTTCAAAAAGAAAATTTAAAAATCCTGTTTATCAACATATTTTTGAAATTGTTTTTTGGGAAAACCACTGCTCTAACGGAAAAATTTTATAGGACATTTTTTATGTAAAAATGCTTCATCTATAAAATGAAGGTCTAGTCATTTTTCTCTAGATTGCATATTTTCCGAGATATTCTTAAAAAACACATTTTTTCCTCTTCAAGTCCATTTTTTTCCATGAAGCGGCACCTATATTGAATGCAAACTTTTTTGCATCTTTTTCGCCATGTCTTAATCTATCTGAATACCGAATTTTTTGGCACTTTCCTAATTTTCTTGGGTTCATATGCTTATATGGATGTGGAAACTGGGCTAATAGTGTTTTCATTAATTGAAAATTATACTTTTTATCATAAATTACGTTCGTTTAAGTTACCATGGTAACAAATCACTTTCAGTTCATGCAGCGTCATACATTTACTTTCAGTGCTAGGTACTTTCTGTTCATGGTGCTTTATATTGAAAAAAATACATGGCAACTATTGAATATCTATAGCAACCATCACAAGCATAGACGTACAATGATAAATCTAATTACAGAAGTTAATACTAATTATTCTTATTATTTTTGTCGTTTATAACCTACAGGATTATAAAAAATAGTGTGGTATACCACTTTCTGAAAGGGCTTTGTAACACTCGCACCACCGCAGCCCTCGCTTCGCTCTTGCTGCGATTATGGTGCTTGCGTGTTGCAAAGCAATACTTTCAGAACTAGATAATACAGAACTTAACATATAAGTAATATAAATACTATCAGAAACACTATCTGTATGACAATGAAAGTTCGTCACATGACACAACAATGGATACATAGCATGCCCTTCCACCAAAAATCTCATCGTTGGATTCAGTAATTTTTGTCTATCTTTTGATGTAAAAATCAAATAAGGCGTCCATAAGAAAAAACAAAGTTGATGATGGTTACGAAGAACCGAAACGTTATACAAAATCTATGGATATTATCTATGGATTAATATGCATCGTAAAAAGTTGTTTTGAAAACGTGTTTTTAGATTTTTAATATTTCTAAAAATAAGAAAGTTATAGGTAGACCAAAAACGAAATTCGCAAATTTCAGTTTTTTTCAAATAATTTCGAAGATAAAAGTAGGCTAATTTTCGTAACAGATTATTGTTAGTAACTATATTTAGCAACTTTGTCCCCATTTAACCTCCTATCTATCTCTTCAAATAAGCGAGTGGCCCATGGTAAGACAGCTCAAGTGAGACATCATCAATATATAATCACATATAATACATCCGTTTTGTAGAAACATATTAGTTGTGGTTTCAAATGAAAGTTTAGATTTTTCAAAAACTGAAAGTTTTAAAAGAAACTACCCTGTAGAAGCTTCAATTGAAGTTCAAGTTCAGCCTTTTTGTTGTTTAATTTCTGTGTAATACATCCGTTCTGTAGAAATATCAACAATTAATTGGTTTCAAACGAAAGTTTAGATTTTTCAAAATCTGATAGTTTTGAAAGAATTAAAAATTTGTTTCTACCCCGTAAAAGCAACTCAATTGAAGTTCAAGTTCTGTCGTTTTCTTCTTTAATTTCTACTACTTTATAATA
Organism: Malthinus seriepunctatus; assembly: GCA_963924605.1. NCBI lineage: Eukaryota > Metazoa > Arthropoda > Insecta > Coleoptera > Cantharidae > Malthinus > Malthinus seriepunctatus. The sequence continues at coordinate 24,987,586 of OZ004600.1, read as the reverse complement.
CATCCGTTCTGCAGAAATATCAACAATTAATTAGTTGTGGTTTCAAACAAGAGTTTCGAGCTTTTTTAAAAACTGAAAGTTTTAAAAGAATTTAAATCTTTTTTCCACCCTGTAGAAACAACTTTAGAATATTTATTCTAATTACCATTCGTCAATTAAGTAAACGAGGTAAATATTAGAGAAATTAAAAGTTGCGATTATTAACTTAGTAATAATCAGTAATTAATTACGTATAATTGTGCACGAATGCACAATTTGAATGAAATTACTTAAGGAAGTTAGTTGCAGACATCTGTTGACGATGTTATATAGAGAAGATTTGCAAATGTTACCCTTCAACCCTCCAATTTCAAATCCCGGGATGCATGCTCTATAATAAAGGCAATCTGTAAGACACTACGAGTATAATACTTTGTCTTTCACTTTACTCACTATACGTATCTACTAATACTCTTAAATTACACAAATAATTTACTTCGCGAACAAACAGAAAGCTTTTAATTTTAAACAATCACAGTTCGTTAATTAGGGTAACTTAGAAGAGTTTTTTAAACTTTTTAAAATTTTAATTCCTCAAAAAAGGATATTTTGAGCCTAAATTACAATCGAAACAAAATTACAACTGGAGAAAAACCAACCAAAATTAAATTTTATGCATAATTTATTATTAATGGTTAATTTTCAATAAATTTAAAATTATATTTACCAATAAACGTAATAGAAGAAAATTTATGGAGCAACTAATCAAATAATAACATTAAAATAGCTAAATGGAATAACTGGGGAAAAACAAACTTTAATTTTATAAATAATTTCATTATTTAATAATGAGTTTTCGATAAATTTGACATTATATTCACAATTGAACATAATAGATTAAAATTTAGCTGGGCAACAATCTAATAATAGCTCAATCGTAACTGGTAAAAAAACACCCAAGCTTATTGTATTTATTGTTAAAATTGAAATTAACATTTATTTTTTAAATATTTGTGAACTTGAGATTTTGTTACGCTTGTTTGAAGATAAACAGGCACGTATTCTTAGATCGGAAAAAAGAGGGTTGAGGGTCCATGTATAAGTAAGAGAAAATTTACACCTACAAAATAATTTACCTGTACGTTTTCTTTAAAATTACTAGCAGTCCCTTACGATTTTTCCAATTACACCAAAAAGTAGTATTTAAGAGACCACTTGAAATGATATCTCTGTTGTCACGATTTATATTAACGGCACTAAAGCTCGGGGAGCATTTCGTTATCTACACTCTATACTTGATTCTTATTACAAATTGTGATTATAGTAACAGTAAACTGCAACTAGCAAATCATTAATTAAAACATAAATTCTACACAAACTTACTGCGGGTATTTACACTAGCGCAAAGAACGAGCTCTGTCTCTACCTTATGATTAGCATACAAGTATTAACTTAATACCTACTCTACTGAATAGTGCAGATTGCATCTAAGACTTAATTCTTAAGAGACTATATAATATTCCCAAGCTTTATACATGAGATCTACTTTAAAGTACAAAATTTCAACCAACAATTTCTTTAAGAAAATATTTAATTAACCTGATATGAGAACCTCAAAGTATTTTAGTTGAAAAGAAAAGCTCGGCTATTTTAATTTTGAATTTCTTCTACTCGTGAATTTTCTAAAGAAGTGAAGAAAATACTTAAATATAAAAACAAAAAGTAATCTTTTTAAAAAAGTAGATTGAAATGATGATATATTAAAGTTAGAGCTTGAAGTTTTAAACAAATGGTGCGACTAAAGTTTAAAAAAAAACATTTTTTAAGTATTAAATATTTCGCCCAAGTGCTTTCCAAAAATTCATTGAAGGATTTCTAAAATTTTTTTGTGAATGAAAGAGTTCATTTATTAAACATAAATGTCGTAAATCATAACTTTTTTAAAGAACGCACAACCTTCAAAAGAAAAAGCGATGTACGAGTACTTAACGTTTTTCAAATGTACAATAATCTTAAATTTTATAAAATTATACACAGGGTGTGTCAAAATAGAATAGCTATTGTATGGCTACACTGTTACTTGAATTGATTAATCTTTAAATGGAAAATGTTTTTAAATTGTTTTATGGTGATTCATAATACAAAAACCCCAACGATTTTTGTGGGCGGATATCTCAAAAACTATAAGGAATGGATAAACAATTAATAGAAATAATTATGTGGAAAATTTGATAAGCTTTCATTTTGCTAAGAATAATATTTTTCCTAGGGCCCATCGTTTTCTAGATATAAACGAAAAACCAAAAACGGGTACTTTTCCGTTTAGTACGGGGCGCTTAGAATTTTGCTGAGAAATAATTCCGAGACGAATTTGGCTTTCGATTTCCGAAAGAGCATCCATCAGCCATCAGTACATGACCTACGAACACATTTTGCACAATTCTACCCCGTGGTGCAAAGCGTCCATCTTGTTCTTAAGCATTTAACCATGTTTTTACTTATCGGTAAAAACCAAAATACCAGCAACACAAATAAAAAATTTTCAAATTTTGCAAAAACTAATTACACTTTCAAAAGGTACTCAAAACTTTGTTCGTTTAACCAACTTCGTATCTCTAATTGTTTACGATATTTCATCGTTGTGCCCATTTTGTGAGACCTTCTGTATAAACATTTGTATAGTAAATTTATAGAAAACAAATTGTTTGTTTTATCAATCGCCACTAAATTGCGATTATGAAAAAAAAAATAATTTAACAACTTCTGAAGAGGTCTGCTGCCAGGATATGCATCGGCAGACAAGCAGTTTATTGTTCCTCACTATTGTTTCTATCGAATGGCACCAAAATTTAACGGTAGTCCTATGACGTAGGGTTTACTGTCGTCGCCGCTTATACTAATTGTTTTAGTATTTTGCGTGTAACTCCCTTATTTCCGATTTTAAAAAAAAATTTTTTGCTACAGTTTGTTGCAAATTTAATTTCCTACAAAATTCCATCAGTAGCTCTTTTCGTTTATCGCAATTGTTTAAAAGTTACAGCGCAAGTTGTTAAACAAAGTAAGAGATGATTTTTTTTATACTCGTAATATCTCTTTTTATGCCACTTAGATCGAAAAATTGTTAGGATAAAAGTTTTAGAGCTTTTAATTCTCTATATTTTTTATAGGAACAATTTTCTTATACGAGTTACAGTTTTCGCTCTGCAGAGCACTACCCATGTAATGAATTCAAATTGCTCAGTACGGGAAAGACGCAATGAAAAGGACACTTTTTTTCAAATAGCTCTATTTTCTGAACAAAACATAAGTTCTAATAAATACTTGGTAACGTAACAAAACAATTATTCATAATAACATACCAAGCAGAAAAACTAAGTTTTTCATCAAAACTGAAAAGTTGTAAGCTTTTAAAGTAAAATCGGGAAATGTCCGTTTCATGGCACCCTGCGCATTGAAACGGACACATGGGGTTATGAAACGGACATTCTTTAGTTTTGCAACATTCGCACAAAAAAGTTGAAGAAACTTAATATCATTGATTTGTAGATTCATTTACAAACTTGTTCAAAAAGAAAAATTTTTAAAAATAAGCTATAATAATTACTTAATAATAACAAAATGAACAATCTAGAATATTTAAAAAAATTTTTTTGCAAAAAAAGCTTAAATTTCCTTTGTGGCCTTAATTTACGTGTGCAGAACACATCTGAAAGCAATAGAAATATTTTTTGTTTTTGAAACATCTATTTCCAATGTATTAAAAATTTCTATCTTTTACACGCTTTAAAACTAACGTCCGTTTCAATGCGCCATGAACTGTCCGTTTCATGACACCGAGACATTTTTTAAGAATATTTTTTCAAAACTAAAATGCAAAAACCAAATTTGTTTTTAATAGTTGTCCATATAAATAGATACCTTGATATACGTTTTGCCATAAAAGTAAGTAAAATAAGTAAATACATCCCTATCTTGAAGCTTCCAAAACTTGCAACAATATTTACTTTGTATATGAATAAAAAACAAAACACTCTACTTCCGGTGTATTAAACGAGAGGACTATGTTCACGTCATAGTTTGTTTATAAGTATATTAAGTTACATATACTAAAATTTCAAACTTAAATGCCTTTTGGTTTTCAAGATACTGATACTGTCCGTTTCATAACGCGTACTTTTCATAGCGCTTTCCCCCTACTACCTATTCACACATTAGGTCTGTTTGTTTGACTTGCATTAGTTGCTCGGAGCAGTCTGTGAACCGATGAGAATAAAGAATACAGAATAAAGTCTTCAGTCATTGGTTCACAGACTGCTCCGAGCGTGCTCCGAGCAACTAGTGCAAGTCAAACAAACAGACCTATAGTCACATATTGGTCACGATGGGGGCCAAAATGGGTACTTTATTCAAAAGCCTGCACTAATAAACAATTATATCAACTCACAAAATATTAATAATAAAAATGCGCTAATTAACATGTAATAGTTCCAATTTATAAATTTTGACGTTAACTGCAAGTATGCAAACATTGCATTTTATTTCCACTTCTTTTGTTTTCTGGCTAACGTGATTATATGCTTACATTAATTCCTAGGTTAACTGAATTTACAATTTAAATTTTTAATATTCGAGGTAATAGTTTTTTGTTGTTGTAGTGTATGACTGAACAGCGAATAAAAATGGAATTTTATTAAAAAACGAAAAGCCATCCCGATGACTTGCCTATCGAGGCTTAAATAAGTGACTTTTAAATTTTAAATTTGTAAAATCCGTTTTAGAAAAGTAAAGAACTAAAATAAAGGTAATATTGGACCTTCTTAACCAGGATGTGCTTGCAATTTAATGGAAAGGTTCGTGGACTGGCAAAACGCACATCTTTAAGCCAATGATGTGAAGCTGTCACTGTTCAGTTGAGAAAAAGGGTGACCAAAAAACTAGATAAGGCTCGTTTGGTAACTTAATCACTTACATGAAAGATAAACAATACAATTCATTAATGAGAACCAAGCAGTTCCGCGTTAACAATAGTAGTATATGTATAATCCATTCACTATTTATTTGTGCTATGGTGGGCCATGAACTTTTGTTTTTTGGTTTGCCAAAATAAAAAGTCCCTATTAAGCTGACTGACAGCTCTTGACAATACATACTTAAGTGTCAACTAATACAATAACATAACAAACATAAATGACAGACATCTATTAATACTTAACCTAAATGATTTTTTTCTAATTTATACCATACCGGGTGGAATCTGTCACCCTAACATGGCCAACCATAGCACAAAGTCAACCAAAGTCAAGTACCCAGCAGAAACAAATCAAAATTTAAATATCCCGCACAGAAACGAGCTAGTGATGTTGGAACTCGCGCACTTGATTTGCCTAGGGATTGTTATCTGTTATCTATAAATTTGTTCATTCCTTAATAATTACTTAAACAGGCAAAAGCAAAGTAAAGCAACTGAGGGGTGTTTTTCTTTTTGTCACCCGGTATAACATCATTTATGGAATAATACAAAAGCTTGGATTAATTCATCAAACAAAAAAACAGGGAATTATTGTTACCTTTCATTTATTACAAAATATAAAGCTTCAGTCGGATTCGGTTGGATTTCTTTACGTAATAATATAATGTAAATTTTCTACAAAATTACAATTATTCAATTACAAAATCATCAAAATAAGAATGTAGTGAGAACGTTTACAAATATGTATTTATCTTGTGAATTGTAACAAAAATAATTGATGAGTAGTGGTGTTAGATAATGTTTAATAATTTTCTCGGTATGTTTTATTGCAATGGATGGTAACAACGAACCATTAAAAAGAGCATTTAGAAATCGTAGATTTTATAATTGTTAAAACACTCACCATTATTGTCCAGTTACTGTAATTAAATGCAAGATAATGGAAGCTGGAAACTCGTTGTCCAAATTGCAAGGAAAACGAACGTAACGCGAACTTCACCGTTTTGACTTTGAAACTCGAATAAAGAATTAAATTGTTAAAAATTTTAGTATAATAATTAAAACACCTTCGTTCAAATACGTTTGAAGCGTCTCTTATCACACCAAACCAAGCCGCTATGCGATAAACTAATTTGATTATTTTTATATTTTAAAATTTTGCAACCTTCCCATTATTTTGAATAAACAAAATAAATTAAAAATTTCAAATTTAAATCCAAAAATGTTTTTAACAAAATTACACAGTATGTTTCAAAAGTAAGGTATCAATTTTATAAAATTGTTTTAAAATTATTTTTAGAACAAACTTCGGAACTTATTTATAGGTATGTTTTGCGTAAGGTCAATAAAACAGGTCACTGTTTGATTACTATTTTTGTATGTTTATTACATTAAAAGTCACTTTGACATACGACCCATGCGACCCAATATGGCTGACGAGTCAGCTGCCTTTTATATAGTAGCTACATAATATGATACAGGCAGCTGTGTCGTCAGCCAATTTGGATCGAACGTTAAAGCGAAGTTTAATATCATTTGTTCTATATTTTCAGGTCTGTTCTCAACAAAAAATTTAACAATGGCTCAACCTTAAGTAAAATAATAGGTTAGAAATGGTGCAAATAACATTAAATGCCACTTTGACGTTTGACTAAAAGTGACTGATTACGATTAGTCAGCTATGATTAATTTATTTTGGTACTTAGGGTCGATTTTACAATCGTGGATGAAGCTGGCCCTAACTAAACCGTGTATGTACCCGCATAAGCGCATGCGCCGTAACTCGTTTGCGTTACCATAGATTTAAAGCGCATGCGCTCATGCGGGTTCATACCTGGTTTAGCTGGGGCCAGCTTAAGTCATGATTGTAAAATAGACCCTTAGTTGTATAATATGATACTAAAGGAGCCACGACCGTTTGTTTCTATGAGTCGACTAAGTTGCGTTTGAGTATTAAAATCGTCTCCTGTCGGCTATGATTTACTAAAGATCGCTTCGCGATCGACAACAAGCCATTTGGCTTATTGGCCATTCCTGGTGTAGAGGACTTGGAAGAGGGTGGAATATGTTTCTTCAGGAATGTGTTTGGAGTAGTTATGAGGTAAAAATACTAATAGTCCCTGGTCTAGCTTTATGGGTAAAGGAAGGAAGGGGTGGAAATGTTCCGATTTTTGTGTTTTCGCTTATATCTAGAAAACGATGGGTCCTACGAAAAAAAATATTCCTAACAAAATGGAAGCATATCAAATTTTCTACAAGATCGTTTTAATTAATTTTATTTCTATTCCTAATAGTTTTCGAGATATCCGCCCGCAAAAATATTTTTCAATGTCCACTGTATTTGAGCTACACTGTGTAACTTTTTTTCTTTAATGAAACACCCTATATTGTTGCATTTGGATCCCTCTTTTGATATCGATCAAAATGAAGTATGTGTTGATGAGTCTGCTATGGGTTTAGCCCAAGATATTGGTGACTGCTTGAGCATCGACCCATCTAACAATTCCAGACCTCTGATCTACATGTCGAGTATTTCTTGTTGAATTTTTTTTTCAGTTTCTTTTTTTTTGTAAATTTATCTCCAATTCGGTTTATTTTCAGAATAATTGTTTCAACGTTTCTGACGAAAAGAAGATTCAAAGAAATACATGTCCTCAAAGGAAGCTTTGTGACTTTTGTCAATTAGTGGTGAAAATAAATATTTCAGTAGAAATAAAACGAGATGGCTTTTGTGAAACATCATTGTAAAGCAATCGATTCTTTTACAAATATTTCGTTACAATAATTTATTTGTTCTCAATTATATGTTTAGCAGTACAATCGTGAAATTTCCGCATTTCAGGTCTAACGTATTTACAAAATGACATTAACATGTTATACACCCTTGCTGCACTTTATCTTTGACATGCTTAAATGATCATGAATAATGATCTTAAAACTTCTTTTATTATGCATAAAATTTCACTAACTTGACAAATCTCGACATCAATCAACTTTTTTAACTTTTTACTAAAAAGATATAAATGTTACAGAGGTATTCATCGTTTCAAAGACACCTTGCTCATAATAGCCATTTTAATGAATAAAATTTACCATTACTTTAAATGTTTGAATTTATTTTTTAAAGCAATCTGTAATTTAAGTTCGCTTATTGAGCTTGAAATTTACGCCAAGCTGAAATGGGGGATTAAAAAAAGTTGGAATTGTTAAAAAGAAATCAGTAAACTCGATTCTTCTAAATTGTGTAAAGAAAATATTTATAGTATTGCAATTGGCATTGATTTTATTACAGTTGAACAAATTGGAAACTATTGTATACGGAGAAAATGTCAATTTATTTATACTAAATATCTTAAACTAACCCCTTTGAATTATTTTGATTGATTGTTGTTTATATTTAGTGTTTTAGAACCCTTCTTTCCTTCTGTTGGGTCTCAGTTTTAGTGTCTATTTTCACTTTCTCAATCCCTCGGGTACCATTTAGGTAGGAGGCTATTTTAGCTTGTAACTTTCACGAATATGGAGTACACCGTATTGTCTTAAATGAGTGTTTTAGGCCGGTGTTAACTTCAAGGGTAGATTGAGGAATTGCTAAACCCAATATTACTGTCAACGCTTGATTAAATAATTTGTAACTTTAATTTAGTTTACAAGGAACACTAGGGGGTGTTTTTGAGTCACTATACAAAATTAAAACAAACAAAATCTAAAAATTGTATCCTGAAAATGTTCATATAGGGCACACAGGCGCAGATTATCATGTATACAGTGTGTCCGATAAGTAATGTAAAAATATGCCATAAACTTTAATAATAAAACATCTAAACAGGACATAATGCGTGCTTGAAAAACATAATTAATGCTGTTTTTCTATTGTATTTTTATAGCAAGTGGCATCAATTTGTTTTTAACTGTAATAACCTTAGGGCATTGATAGCAACCGAAATAATTTTGTTATATCTTGAAAGTACATTTTTAAAAACAAAAAATGTTTTTCCAAAAAAATGTACTTGAAAGATAGACAAAATTATGAGGATTTATCAATGCTCGAGAGATATTCAACGAGATAATTTTTTTTTAAATTTAAATTTAACGTCAAAAGTGGCAATTCGTTGAATTTTATACGATATCGCGTCGGTAGAGCAATTGAAAATTACCCTAGGGTGATTGTTTTATGTTAAAGTTTTATGTGATTGGATAAAAATGAACACGTGACTAAAAATTGTAAATTATGATAGGCTGTGTATATAAAAAAAATTATCAAAGCAATCACCTCCAAGTCGATTAAATTTTAGTTTAAGTCGCTGAAACCAAGTTTTCTGAAAATCAGTGCAATAGCTTTTGGTTTACGGCGTCACATACAGACAGATTTCTTCTAAGGTAATTCTTAAATTGGAAATTTTGAAATTAGAGAAGTTAAACGGTTTTCCAATCACGCAAGAGAAAAATAACACTATTTAATGAAGTCATAGCCCAGGGCTATTAATATAATTCGTATAAATAAATTTCCCAAATCCCCAGCATTATTATGAAAAAATCTCCAAAAATTAGAAGAATTTTCGGTGGTCAAAAATGCACTGAATGAGTGAACAATTCGAAGAGTGATTAAGAAATTTGAAAATAGACGATCGATTATGAACAGTAAATCACTCGTGCGTTATCGTGTCGAGAGTGAAAGTGTTGTTAATAGTCGAGAAACATCAATTCTTTATTGTTTACAAGAATTGGACATTCCCAGAATCAAATTTTGACGAAAAATCTGCATCTGCATGATTAAAACATTCAACAGCCAACCGGTTCGTTCGTCGTTGAAGTCGGACCGGTCGGAGTTGTCTAAAACATAGATGGCTCCGAGTGGTCGGAGCTCAATGACGAACGTAGCCTAAATATCATCAACAGATCATTTCCAGCGCCAAATCATGCCACTCGTCAAGCAGTCATGCGTTAGCAGTCATTGGCTGCTAACGCCGAATATTTAAATCAGGGTTTAAACTTAAGTGTAGCTTTAAGCTGACCTTCAACCAATGTAAATCCACCAAATTCTGATATTCGTATCCTTATGTATCACCATAAATACATGAAAGTCATCTCTAGGCCACTTAGAGCAGGCGCCCAAGGTAATTGAGTATGTAAAATATGAGGACCGCGTTCTGTCAACGGATTTGGGTTTGGGAGATATCAAAGTTTAATATTTTCGATGTTGCCGGCCGGTCTTATGGGGCAATCATTAATGGTTGGCGTTCGAAGTCTTAAGACATGTTGAAAAATCACATTTTAATTTTTTTCTACATAACGGTTAGGTTGACGAAATTTGGCAAGAGAGATAATTTATGTGAAATTGAAATACGAACAAAATGATGTATTTAAATGTTTAAATAGTAAAAGTGGTGACGAAGAAGAATAATTTTTCATAATTTTGCGAAGAGTTTGGTAACAGCAATTTTTTTTTCTAAAACGGTTGATAATATCACGGTGCATGTGCTGATAAGATTTCCGAACTCAATTTTGACTAAAAGGCACTTTCAATGTAGTTTTCTTAGACCACAAAGATTTTTCTTTCGCTAAACTTGTTTGTTAGTTGCTAATTATCAAAAGAGTAAGCATTTGCACCCAAAATTTTAAAAAAACAGCGTCTATTTCAGCTTATTTTTAAGATTTTGAAAATTGAATTCACAAGAAGTGGTTTAAAAAGATGATGAAGCAAATGTACACTTTTTTACAGTATAAACTTTGTTCTTTAGGGTATTGAGAACTCAATAAAAACAATTTCGTCAAAAGTCATTCAAGGAGTGGGTTGTTCTCAGCTTAAGCTCTTTGTGGTCTAAGAAAACTACATTGAAAGTGCCTTTTAGTCAAAATTGAGTTCGGAAATCTTATCAGCACATGCACCGTGATATTATCAACCGTTTTAGAAAAAAAAATTGCTGTTACCAAACTCTTCGCAAAATTATGAAAAATTATTCTTCTTCGTCACCACTTTTACTATTTAAACATTTAAATACATCATTTTGTTCGTATTTCAATTTCACATAAATTATCTCTCTTGCCAAATTTCGTCAACCTAACCGTTATGTAGAAAAAAATTAAAATGTGATTTTTCAACATGTCTTAAGACTTCGAACGCCAACCATTAATGATTGCCCCATAAGACCGGCCGGCAACATCGAAAATATTAAACTTTGATATCTCCCAAACCCAAATCCGTTGACAGAACGCGGTCCTCATATTTTACATACTCACTTCCCTTCAGAACCCGGTCTAACTCTCTCAGACCAATAAACAAGATGGACATCGTTATTTACATTTTTATTTGTCCCCTACACTTTTTGTTGTGGTAAACATTGTTAAGATCACCTTCGAAACGAAGTAATACGAACTATCATGTTCGTACTATTACAACTGCATCCAAAGATCGGATATTTCGTGTTCATAGTCATTGTTTATTTACGTCCAGTGTATGTAAGAGATTAGATAAAAAGAGGAAGAAATAATATCTTTCCATAGGTAAAAGCGAGATTACATCTTTTGTTGTTGACGACAATAGCGTTCCGTTTAAACATTTTAAAACCTAACTAATATTTCAGATTTCCAAACGATAATATATCACACGCCTATGCTGAGGACGGAATGTTTATGTTTTTCGCCTCCTACTCGCCTCCTCTCACCTGTGTATGTTGGCTACAGTTTTGTCCACGCTAATATACAGTGTGTGTCCGGATTGAGTTCACTGTAGGTGATTTTTGTTAATTACACCTATAGTGAACTCAATCCGGGGACACACTGTACATAAATGTGTGCGGTGTCCATCTTGATTATTGGTCTGAGGTCACAAGATTTCTTGTCTTGCTTGACTATTTCTTGTCTTGTCTTGTATAGCAAGACAAGAAATTAAAATATGTCTTGTCTTGCTTCATTCTTGCAAACTAAAATCTTGTTTTGTCTTGTTAGTCTTGCATATTTCTTGTTTTAATGAAAATAACGTCGGGGGTTCCCCTTTCTTGCATTTTCTTGATAAATACTTGCATTCTTGCACTCCGGAGATTTGACAAGAGAGCAAGAATGCAAGAAAATGCAAGAAACTCTTGTAACTCTTGCACTTTTCTTGCAAGCTATCTTCTTGCCTTGTCTTGCTACAAACTAGTAGCTCTTATCTTGTTCTTGCCTTGCATTTTGTGCAAGAACAACAAAAATGCAAGAATATCGTGAAACACTAAATCGTACCCACAATTAATTTCTTTCTTTCTTTCCATATTAATATATTTTTTTCTTACCTTCGAGAGTCTGTAATTGGGAAACCAAGATGGTTAGAATAGCGTTTCTCAACCTTTGAAATTTGATTCAACTGAAAATTAGTTTGAGCCACCAAAATTTCTTAGAGTCAATGCGAGGTGGGCTTTTAAAAAGGAAACTCTTCAAAAATCCTAAAATTTAAATAGTTGAAACAGGTTTAGCAAAATAGTTGGATCGAGGAGAAGAAAGGTTGAAAACGTGGAGTTAGAGGTTCATAAGAGATTTTCTATGCAAAAAGGACAAAAATGCAATTTTTCGTACTTAGGAATCACCCTATGCATCGCTGCCTTAGAATTATAAGGTTCTATGTTACATTTTTGAAGGGTTGGTAATGACACATAATCATTAAAGCTTTGTTATTAATATTTTTTCGCAGAGCAATTGTTACCTTCCCGCGGAGCACAGTTTGGGAAACCCTGGCATAGATAACGCCTATAGTAAAACAAAACTACTAACAGTAACCAGACAACGTGATCCGAAAAATAAAACAACAAAAAAGAGACTAAAAATTTTTCAACTTTCATTATGTTTTTAAAATTATATCAATTTTCTACTCATTTTTAGGTCAACAGTTGCAAACTTTTCAGACAACCCAACCACTTCATCTATAAAAAAAAATGAAAAGAAGTAAAAGTTGAACTGAAAATGTATTTAATGGTAGATTGCAATTAAAGTTACAAAAATTAATATGTCAATTTTTGTAACTTTTTTTAACTTTTATTTTTATTAACTCAAAAGTTTATTTATGAAAACTCTTTATTTAAAAAAAAGTAAACTTAAAGCACGACATTTTTCTAAATTCTTTTTAAAATTGTAATAACATAGTAGGTTAGCGTAAACAACCGAATTTTAAACCATCAATTCGTTATATTGTTAAGTGGTAATTACTAATTACGGCTTGATAAACCAATTTAACGAATTGTGGCGTCGCAATGTCCCTGAATTTTCCGCAGTGGTATTAATGTTTGATAGTACTACGTACAGCTCTTTAAAATGTAATATATTCCATCAAAACTGACGCAATGTATTTAACTATATTATTCCAAAACTTTAATTATAATTGCTAAATAGTGTCATTTGAGAAATATTAGCAATGCAATTTTATCTATTGCATACAAATTCATGAATAAATTTGAGTTAATTAGGAGATTAGTTACTGTAGCTAAGCTGACTAAAGAAACCCAGCCTCAGTTCAGAATAACTGAAAAAACGTCCATGGCTTCATTTAGTTTTTTGCCTAAAATTCAACTTATTCTAGAAATCTAGAGAAACTTTCTTATGGTAATTTTTGATTTCACATTTCCACAATAATTGTTTGTTTCTATTTTTCACTTGTTACTCACCCATTAGCTGACCTCGTCAGCTAATCTTTGTCTTCGTGCGACAAAATGTTATCTTGTGACACTTGTACTATAATATACTATTAAAGATTGTTTAACTTTTATTTTTCTTGGGGTTTCTAATTAGCTTTTAAATGGCTAGAAACTTTTGGTATAATTTTGTAAACAAATGAAGATTAAAATTATTTATTTTCTTTTAGAAATTTTGAGAAATTTACCGAAACCATTCCCAATAGCTTATACAAGGTTAACCGATGCTTTAATTAATATTTTTAACAATAAACACGATGAATACGATTTATAGACGCAGAGATGAGGTTTTTCTTTAAATACAGATTAAACTCTATAATAAATTGATCAGTCTCAAGTTTTTTAGCTAGAAAGCTTTTGTTCGCTGGAAATTATTATGAAATTGCATCAAAACTCTCTACGAGATATTTATATTATTTTTGATCGCCTCGAGTCTTTTTAATTTACCTAGGTTAAACAAAAACTTATAAAGCTTATAATACAGTTGTTTCCTTTTGATGAAGAAAAGGGGTGTAATGATGAAATAGACAACAAAGAAAAAAGTCACAAATAATGTATTCGCGATTCCAAAAACTTAAATTTTAAAACAAAGATATTTGTAAATAAAGGAAAAATAAAAGAAAATGTGGAAATTGATAAAAATCGTGAGTTCGTTCGTGAGCTATGTAACGAAATACATACGATGAAGTAAAATTTAATTAATTAGAGTGAGATTGGAATCCTATTTTCTGTACGCTCTTATGAAAATAACGAAAGAAAATGAATTCGGTTTTATTCATTTTTGTATTTTTTTATATAGCCGAGTTGTTTCTTCAGATAAGTAATACGAGAAGCACAACTTATAGGTAGTATGATAAGTGGAAGTTATTGTATTATTTTGTTATTTGTGATTGGTGGTTCTGATTTTTTCCAAAATATATGTACAGGGTGTCCCAACGCTGCGTTATAGTAGAACTGTGGCTTTGCTGTAGAATTTAACAAAAAAAATTTAATGCACAGCTATAGTTCTCTTAGAGCTTCATCTCTTAAAAATATTTTTACATATACCGGGTGATCCATTTAAATGCTACAGGCCACACTTGTATTTTTATAAATGGAACACCCTGTATATTTTTGCATATTCAGATTCCCCTTTCGAAAGCGATTATAGTCATGTGTGGGTTAATGGGTCCACCATGGACCTGCGACAAGATAATGCGCATTTTATACTAAAAACGAGTCAACTTTGCTTGCCTGTTGTGACTTAACGAATTGACATTTTTGACCGAAGTTTGAGTTAAAGTAATGCTAATATCGTCTTTTTTCCTTATTATCTTTCAAAGCGACATACAACGTCAAAATGAGACCATGTGACTCCCCAACGCAAAATGTCAGTTTTCTTCATTTTTTTAAATGGCACCCCCTATTTTCGATTTCAGGAAAAGAGAGCCCCTTTTCTAAGCTTTCTAATGATATAATATTTTCTAAATCTATTCACTTTTAAAATTCAACTTTTATCCCATTTAAAAAATTAAGAAAAATTACACTTTGCGTTGGAGATCCACACGGCACAATAATTGCGGTTTTGTCAACTTTGAAAAATATTTTAGAAAGAAGCCGATATTAGAATTATTCTAATGCAAACCGCAGTCAAAAATGTTAATTCGTTACTTTATAGCAGATAAGCAAAGTTTACTTGTATTTTCCTAAAATTCGCAGTATCTTGGTCCAAATCTACGGTAGACCCATTAAACCATACATTGCTATAATCGTTCTCGAAAGGTAAATCCAAATATATAAAAATATACAGGGTGTTCCATTTAAAAAAATACAAATGTGGCCTATAGCATTTAAATGGATCACCCGGTATATGTAAAAATATTTTTAAGAGGTGCAGCTCTCAGAGAACTATAGCCATGCATTAAACTTTCTTTGTTAAATTATAAGGCAAAGTCACGATTCTACGATAACGGAGTGTTGGGACACCCTGTATAGTATATTGTTTTATAAGGAGTAAAAGTATGATTTTTATCGGTGATAAAAACTTTTAAGCACGATAACCATAATAAAACTCTTTAGGATTTCATTAAACCATGACAAAACCATATTGCCTTTAAGGGTGTTCTAAGATTAATTAGCCTTATAAAGGTCTTACTTGTAACTAATAATAAGGTATTAATAAGAGCAAATACTCTTAAAAACCAATAGGCGTTTTAAACTACCCTTGAAGGAATTCATAAAACCTGTTCTTAAAACCATTTTCTCTTTAGTACTATTTTCATTTATTAAAGCAACAATAAAACCATTTTAATTTTTAAAGTTACAATAAAACTTCCATAAAACTTCAAAAGGCAATTTGGCTTTTAAAATGTTACTTGGGGCCTTATCGTTTCATTATTATTGCGAAATCTCTGAAAGCTCCAACTAGAACAGGCGTCAAATTTTCCAGGGCAGGTTCAGCCTGCCATCGCGTATCCCTAGCTACAGCCCTGTTATAAATATGTACTTAGAAATGTCATTTTATGTTACAATTTGTTATAAATAAGTAAGGTTAGAATTTACTTTTACATCCTAATCCCACTAAGTGCACACTTAGGGCTGGTTTTACAGTGTTGAATTGCGCTCTGGTGTAAAATTTAAGCGAAGATGTGTGAATACTGTAAAACCGAAAGATGATAGGAGCTTAGCTTACAGAGCAAGCCAAGACCAAGGTTGCAAGTTTTAAACCAGTATTTTGAGACTGGGCCTAAGTAAGATAAACCAAGAAAAATACATAAAACTCTACATAAACATAAACACCTCAGCTGCTGTTGTATAACCACCGTACAACAACAATAATTTATTACTAAATATTGTCTAAGAGAGTCTTTAGTCCCACAACAATTTGACTTTACCTTGCCATTTTTTCCTAACTCTTATTTATAACGATTGAAATACTTGCAGCGAGACACGAAATAAAATACAGAGCTTATATCTACGAAAAATAGTGAAATAGATGCTAGAGAATATAAAAGGAAGAGACAAAAAGAAATGGTGGAAAAAAGGTGTTATAATTGTTGTATTCTTTTTATTTTTCTTTGTTTGCAGCTGGTGCTGCTATTTTTCTTCGATAGGCTGCTGTAAGTGCTAGAAAATTAAACCCTTTTTTCTTTATTTTAACTTTTATTTGAACTGTAACATGAACTGTATTTGAAATTGGACTGTAACATCAAAATTATAAACTGTAACTCCCAAATATAAATTCACACTCTCTTTTTTCTTATTACTCCGTTGCCATAGAGATCTTTTTCATTCTCATTTACATTCTAGATAATTTTTACTTTAACATAACCGGCGGCCTTGAAATATCTGTATTTCAACAGAATAATTATGAAAAGCTTACAACCAAAAATGAAAATGGTTACATTGATAAATGAAAAACTTAAAAACTATCTTAATCTAGGAACATAATACACAAGTTTAACATAGCAACTTGGAAATAGCATTGAATGAATAAATGAAAAAATTTCAAAATGATTTATAAAACAAATGAAATGAAATGCATTATCACAGACTAAGGTGAAAAATGTAAATGGTAACATTCAAATGAAAATCTTAAACACGATAAGACATAATATAATTTATAAAGTGCAAGCAAAAAATTAAAAACTAGCGTAAAAACAGGTTTACGAAATAGCTTTTTCAACTGCACTGCAACATAAAGTTAAAGCACTACACTTATTCGATTGGTAGAACGCAAAGTTTTTGAACTGGTCGTTTTAACAAATTGCCACCGGCAATTTTTAGTGTGACTGTTCGTATAATGTTGTCTTTCCCTGGATGGGTTTCTATTACTCTGCCTAATGCCCATGATAGAGGAGGCAGGTTGTCTTCTTTTATTAGGACTAGTGAGTCCTTTTTAATATTGTTTTGTAAATTGGAGAACCATTTGGTTCTTCTCTGCATTTCGGGTATAACTTCTTTGGACCACCGTTTCCAAAAATGTTGGGTGATGCACTGAGCTCTTTGATGTAGAGCTAATTTGTTTTCCGGAATATCAGTTAATTTAATTTCTGGTAATCCAGTCAACGGTCGACCGATCAGAAAGTGACCAGGGGTTAATGGCAGAAGATCGTTAGGATCCGATGTTAAGGGAGAAAGCGGTCGCGAATTTAAAACTGACTCAATCTGTGTTAACACCGTATGAAAATCTTCATAAGTTAGGTTTGTATTACCCAATATTTTCTTTAGATGTTGCTTGGTTGACTTAACACAAGCTTCCCACAATCCTCCTTGATGAGGAGCACGGGGAGTTATAAATTCAAATTTAATTTGCTGAACATTCAAATAATTATTTATTTGTTCTTGACTTGATTCCAAAGACCTGTATAATTCCAAAAGTTGATTTTTAGCTCCTATGAAATTTTTAGCATTGTCGCTAGATATTGTTTTTGGTTTGCCTCGGCGAGCAACAAATCTTTTTAAGACAGCGATGAATGAATCAGCTGACAGATCTGTCACTAGTTCCAAATGAACTGCTTTGGTCACCAAACATATGAAAATACAAATATATGCCTTAATAAGTTTTGCACCGCGTAGCTTCCGATCCTTTATTAAAATGGGACCAGCATAGTCAATTCCAGTATTGTAAAATACGGGAGTATTAATTTCCATCCTTTTAGATGGTAAATTTCCCATAAGGGGATTATTAGATATAGGATTGACCCTGTAACAGGTTATACATTTTCGTATAATCTTTTTAATGGCAGTAATGCCTGAAATCGGCCAAAATTTTTCGCGCATACATGACAACAACTGCTGAGCACCGCAATGTAATAATACTTTGTGATAATCTTGAATAATTAATGTCGTTAGAACGTGGTTTTTCGGTAGTAGCAAGGGATACTTTTTCTCAAATGAAAAAGCTGAATTTCTTAATCTACCGCCTACTCTTAGTAAACCATCATCATCGATGAAAGGATTTAAAGATAAAATCTTTGATTTCGAATTTAAAGGTTCTTTTGACCTTAAGGATTTTAGTTCCCTATTAAACGCTTCCCTTTGACAACTACTTATAAATAACATTAAGGATTTGTTTAATTCAGGGATCGTAAGTGATTTGGTTGTAATTTTTTGGTTAATATTTCTGCAGTTGCCAGAAAATCTGATAACCCAGGATAAGACTCTGTTTAATTTGCCTAAACTGGAGTATTTCGGTAAAAGACAATTAATTATATTGTCCATTTTACAATTTAAATTGATATTGCAAACCAATTTTAATTCGAGGTCTACTTCTGTTGGTATTACACTGTATTTTTTAATTTTCCAACAGATATCATTAACACTTAAAAAATTGGGCCCATGCCACCAAAGTGCGTTGCCTACAAGGCTGGCAGCTGAAACGCCTCTGGAAATCATATCCGCTGGATTTTGTTCGGATTTAATATGATTCCAATATTTTCCGTCATATAACTCCTGTATGGTAGCTATGCGGTTTGCAACAAATGTTTTGTACTTATTTGGTGCCGAATTGATCCAATTCAGCACTATGGTCGAGTCTGACCATAGAACTATGTCATCAACCGTCACTGTTAATGATTCTGACACTTTTGTCATAAGTTGTGCCAGTAATACTGCAGCACATAATTCCAAACGGGGAATGCTTACAGTATGTAAGGGAGCCACTCTTGACTTGGCACACAATAAATTTGAAGTTATTTGATTATCGCTGCTAATGGTTCTTACATAAATACACGCGCCATAAGCTATGGAACTGCTATCTGCAAATCCATGCAACTCCACATGCTCTGAGGCAGCAGGTATAACGCATCTGGGTAAGTTTATAGCAGGTAAACTACTTAAATTGCCTTGGAATTCTTTCCATTGGGCATATATGTTTAAAGGAACGCTTTCGTCCCATGACAGTTGAAGCTGCCATAACTTCTGAATTAGTATTTTTCCATTTATTAATATTGGGGTTAACAACCCAAGAGGGTCAAATAATTGTGAAACCACAGACAGCAGGTTACGTTTTGTAATCGAAGGACCTTGTTTGATTTCTACATTGTAGAAAATGCTATCACTTATGGCGTTCCAAGATATACCTAAAGCCTTAGCTTGGGCTCTTTCACCAATTGGAATAGTACCAAATTCCACCTTTGAATCCAACTTGTCTTCAATAATTGAGGCTTCATTTGATAAGAACTTCCTTATAGGAATGCCATATTTTATTAAAATTTGGCTTATTTGATTTTTAAGTTTAAGAACATCTTCTACAGTTGGACCCGAGTATAATAAATCGTCCATGTAGAAATTATTTCTTATTACTTTTGCTGTATCGGGAAACTGTTCCTGATTTAATATTGATATATGTTCTAGACATTTGGTTGCCAAATATGAGGCACTCGAAGTGCCGTAGGTAATTGTGTTTAAATCGAAAGATTCGATGGTTGCATCAGAGTTTTCTCTCCATAATATGCGTTGAAATTTCCTTTGCAAAGGATTAACGAAAATCATGCGGTACATTTTTTCGCAATCTCCTATTAATGCCACTTCGTGTTGCCTAAAACGGATTAATACTGTAAACAAGTCATTTTGAACGACGGGACCTATTATTTGACAGTCGTTTAAGGATACGCCTGTGTTTGATTTGGCGCTGCCATCAAAGACTACTCTCAATTTTGTAGTTAGAGAACTATTTTTGATAATAGCGTGATGAGGCAAATAAAATTCTGGAATATTGGAGGTATCAATTTTGTTGTCCAAAATGGACATGGAACTATTATGCATTGATTTAAGACTTTTTGACATGTGCCCTAATCTTTGATACTCCTGAATAAACTCCGAATACTGTTTCTTGTATTGGGGATTTTTTGTAAATGAATGTTCCAACTTATAAAATCTCTCCAGAGCGCGTTGTTTTGAGTCGCCCAGTCGAGTTATTTTATTGTTGAACGGTATGGAAACAACTAATCTGTTATTTAAATCCTGGTATACGGTATTCTCAAACAAATCTTCACAAAATCTTTCTTCTTTGGACAGCAAAGACTGCTTGTTAACCGGTTTTACATTTTCCAGATTCCAAAAATTAGTCAGGGAATCGTGTAATGATTCATTAGAAATTGAAGCAGCTTCTAAATCTAAATTAGATATTACTGTAATGTTTGAAATAGAACGATTATTTTTTAAATCTGTCCTTTGTAATGAAATATTTCCGGATAGTATGTAACCGAAAACCGTCTTCTGTAATATAGGTTGGTTTTTGTTTAATACCACTTGACCTATTGATAATAATTTATAAAAGTGAGATGCCCCTATTAACATCTGTATAGGAGAAGATTTATTGTAATCTTCATCCGCCAACTTAATATGTTGCGGAATTTGTAAGAGAGAACTGGAGAACCCTTTTAATGGAAGATTTTCTGTAATTTTATTTGTCACTAAACAGTCGACATCCAGTTTAAAGTTATTGTGTACAGACGAAATCGTAACTGTACTTATTTTGTTTATATTTAATTGTTGACCTGAAATGCCCACAATCGTTGTGTTTACAGGCTTGGATTTTAATTTTAGTTTTGCATAAAGTTCGCTCGTTATGAAATTGCTCTGCGATCCGCTATCTAGTAGGCATCGCGCTTGTTGCCATTCGCCGTCATGAGCTCGTATTAGTACCTTGGCTGTTGATAACAGCACTTGTTTTTGATTTTGAGTACAAGACAGTGACGTGCTTGTTCTTTGTGCCATGGAAGGAGTTTCCGGCGTTTCCGTTGCTTCAGTTACTGTAGCTGAAGTTTCGGGAATGGTCGGATCATTAGGCTTTTGTAGAAAACACAAAAGACTATTATGTGACTTTTTGCAATGTCTGCAAGTGGAAGTGGAATAGCATTTAGCATTACTGCTATGTTTGAGACAATTTTTGCAAACTTTTATGGAGTTCGCTGTGTTAAATCTTTCTTGAATCGAAAGCGCCAAGAACTTTTTGCACACGAAAAGATAGTGAGAACCCTTGCATAAGTAACAAGTGGTGTTTTGATTGGCAACAACAAAAGATTGTTTAATTGTTTTAATACTCTGGTTTCGAGGATTATTAATTAATAAAGGTTTCTGTGATTTATTCGAAGAAATGTCTTCTAAAAGCTCGCATCTTTGACTTAGAAATTGAAATATCTCTTCTATGTCTGGAATTGTTTTAACTTTGAATTTACTAAACTCTGTAGCTGTATTGGAATCCACTTTAGTTTTTAGTAGATATGCAATAACCGCAGCTTTAAATTGCTCGTCACTAATATTACAATTATCTAAAGCGCGTAAATGTCGACATAAAATGTCATGAAATTTCCTTAATTCGAAGGGACTTTCTTTGGATATCTTTGAGAACTCAAAAATAGACTCAATGTGAGAAAATATGATTAGTTTTTCATTGCAATAACGCTCGCGTAGCATACGTAAAGCAATTTTGTAATTATTTGCAGTAGCAGACAATTCATGAATTACTTCTTTTGCTGAATCTTTCAGTGAAGTCTGTAAATATAAAAACTTCTCAACTTCTGATAAGTTCGTATTATTATCCACTAATGCAATGAACGTTTCGTAAAAACTGTACCACTCGGTGTAATTGCCAGTGAAAATAGGAATTTTCAAAACTGGTAATTTCACGTTATGATTATTTACATTATTTGAGTTTGAATCTGAATTAATTGAAACTGATGGTGAATTTGATTGCTGATGAGCTTTAAATTCATCAAGGATTACAGAGGCTGTACTTACAGCATCATAATACTGCTCCTCAAACCCCTCAATGGAACAAATTTGCTCCAAATTTAACGCTGCCACCTTGGCAGTATTATAATTCAAATTATACAAACTTTCTAATGTTTCGATGTTTGTTAATCTCTTTTCTAACCCTTTTATTACTTTAGCTGAAATAGGAGCTGTTGTGTCAATCTCACCCAAGTATCTTTTAAAACTAGTTACTTTTGTAACAATGGACTCTAGCTCTATTAACAGAAGCTTATCTTCCTTACTTGTGGCTGCTCTTGTGGTGGCCATCATGTATGAATATTCGAATAATAATTAAATAAATTATTATTTTAACTTTAGTTTTAATCAAACTAAAATTAACGTAATCGAGATACCCAGCACTCTACAATGCTGGAACTGTCAAAACCAAAATTATTGGTTTAAAACTTGTAATAATGATAATGTAAATGAAATTTCAACCTTTATAGAAATACAAATCTCTAAATAAGCCTTGAAAATGTTAATAAATATGTGAATATATTATGTCCGTACCTATTTAATGAAAAATAACGATGACACAGATTGAATCGTACTTGTAAATTGAAAATTATAATAGGACTTGAAACTTTAAATAATAAAGAATTGCAAATACATGGGATGCTAGTCACTTGCCTGAATATACCGGACGTGCAACGATCTCCATTTTGTTGATTACTGTAAGTTGCTGTAAGTTGCGCGACTTGAACTGCGCATGCGTATTGACGCTGTTATGGCGTTGAAAATAAATTAAATATTCAAATTTAATTGTTGAAATATGCCTTTTCTTAGGTCTTCTAACACTTTCACTAGTATAATCCGGCTCGATAAGGACCAAAATGTTGTATTCTTTTTATTTTTCTTTGTTTGCAGCTGGTGCTGCTATTTTTCTTCGATAGGCTGCTGTAAGTGCTAGAAAATTAAACCCTTTTTTCTTTATTTTAACTTTTATTTGAACTGTAACATGAACTGTATTTGAAATTGGACTGTAACATCAAAATTATAAACTGTAACTCCCAAATATAAATTCACACTCTCTTTTTTCTTATTACTCCGTTGCCATAGAGATCTTTTTCATTCTCATTTACATTCTAGATAATTTTTACTTTAACAATAATTGAAAAGAATGAAAACTGTAGAGACATAGCTGGTCACAACTCAACCTTAGAACAAACATTTGGCGAAAAAACGTCAACTAAGTGTATAAAGCTAAAATAAAATTATAATAATTTTACAACCCTCGAGCACTACAAATTTGAAATGTTGGTAAAAGAAGTAGCACTTGAAAGTGCAATTTAAACTCGTTATGTGTGACATAAAATAAAAGATAACAAACTTTCAATACACCAACAAATATACACAAACCCTTAAGGGAAAAAGTTTGTTACGTCTCAATATTTTACCCCACCATTTACATAATATTGTTCTTTGTCAACATAAAATCTTTCGCAACACCCTGGAGAAATTTATAATTTAAAATTATCCTCCGATAGCAATATAAATCGTAATACTTTAATTTAGCACTAATTGACCTTACGTCTACCTTAAACCAATATAACAACAACACCTTTGCAGGAAATTAGGACAATTATTCTCAACGTAAAGCTTTACTATAGACAAATGATTGTACAGCGGGTATTTAGTTTGATTTATGTAATTGTTTCACATAATGCGCACAAAATTAATCTTGTGTAAGTACCTACTGTGCTATACTTATTACAAAATCTAACCAAGTAATTCGAGAAACTTATCTTTACCAAAAAAGCGTTATTAAAAATTAACAAATTTATTTTTCTAATTAGAAATGTATATCGAATCGGTTCCTTCGCTAATTAATATCCCTAAGTAATTTATTGTTGTTCCAAAAATAAGCCTGAGAGTTAAAATTTTAACACCCCATTTGATTATTCATGGGGGTTTTCATCCTCCTTTTAGAAGTGCTGTTATTAAGTTTATCCCTCTTTAATTCCTGGATAAACAAATAAATAAATAAGTGCCTATCTTATACCTATAGGGTGAGAGAAAGTGGGTTAATTTATTTTAATACACCCTTCACACGAGCACAAGGTACAGTCGTTGCCTGTAACTGTTTTAGTTCTTTTTTACTCTATTTTTTTAGTTGTAAAATATTTAAAAGTTTGAACCACGGTAATAAATATAGAAGGTATGCCAACTATCTTACCACTCGTAACCACTTTGTGAACGACAGAGAAAGCATATTAAGGGATATTGTTGCGCCAATATAAGACAGAGAACGCACATTATTCGATATATTATTCGCACTAATTTAATGTGTTTAATCAGTCATCAAAATTATTAATAATGATTTTGCTGGAGCCAGTATCATATAAAAAATATATAATTTAACGGACTCGGGTGATCGGTAGATATGTTAATCACAATTATAAAAAGATTACGTAAAAAAACAATTAACATTTAAATAATCACTTAAGGAAAGGATAAATAGGAATGATAAATAAATGATAATTGATCACCAAGAGGTGATATAATAAATAGAATTATTAAAGAAAACTTTGGTATAAAGATACCTTATTAAATTGTAATTATAAAAATTAATACCGATTCAATGTCGAAGCGAGAATGAATTGAACTTATTTATCTTCTCATTCGTGCCCGCGCACATCTTAAAATTACGAAAAATATAAAATAATTTAAACTAAATAATTATGGCGTAACCAGATTTATTTCATTAAAAGCTGATAAGTTATTACAAAAATGCGTTAGTTAGACGGTATAATTTACGTATTAATCCTCTTAATATGCTTTTTCTTTCGCCGCTAGTGTTCAAGTTTTTCTTCAACTTAGAACGCCCATGGGCATACCTTCAATATCTATTACCGTGATTTGAACAAATAGAGATGCGTAGTATAATTTACACCTTGCGTTATTAACTTTGATTAAATTCAAGGGTGTCTACTCTGTGCCCACGAGTACTCCAAAACCCACTGATCCTTTTGTGTGTACCCACGATTATTTGACTACCACTGATAATTTTTAAGTTTCACGACTCGAAAACAAACAATTACAGCCTACTAAAAGAACTTTGGCTATATGGTGAATTTAGGTTTTTTTAAGGACACAGACATCACCAAAAATGCATTCTTGACTTCAAAGACTTCAGAAGAATAAAAATATTCCTAAAGTAACAATAATGGCTGCTGTAAAATCGTGTAAAAGATTGAGCTTGTGAACGTCTCACATGCAGATTAATTCGGCTCAAAAATTCACACCTAAAACAATATTATTTTACGAAGCATAAACGGGCACTTTGTGTACATGTCCATTTGTGTGTATAACAACAAAAGCCATTCATTTGGAATTAGTGTCCAAAGCACACACGGATTTTTGAATTTATTAAAAAGATTTATAGCGAAAAGAGATCAATGTAAAATATTTTCGAAACAATCGCGCAAATTCTATTGGAGCAAGAAAGTACACAATATTGAAGAATAGTTTAATTCCAATTCACTTCAAACAAAATTCGGTAATTTTTAAATAGTAAAATCAAATAGCTGGCGTTTTATTTCACCTCAATCACTTCATTTTAGTTTGCTTTGAAAAGCGGGGATAAAATCGAAAAAAAATCGTTTGAAAAAAATTATTATATTTATTTAACATTATTTTAAAACGCAAATTGAGGCCACGATCTATCAGGCTTCACTGCATTAATACCTGGACTCTAATTTTTGAAATCATGAGAATTAATTTTTTTCAGAAGATGGCGTCATTTTTTTCTGGATAAAAACACACTTAACGAAATCTAGATTCATGAGAATTAATTCGCACGATTTAAAGAATTGTGTTCCAGGGCTGGGATCCTGTACTTATTAGTAACTACGCTACGCTAAAGCCCATTCTAAATATTTCATAAATATATTTATAAAAATTTTTATAAAAGAATGTTGTTATGTGTCATAACACTGTCATATTTTGCAAAAAAAAATACGTATTGTAGAATGTGTTGCATACGCTGCAAACCCTTCAAGGTCCAAGAAATACATTTAAATACGAAGCATGTGCCACCAGACAACAAAGCAAGGCGCATGCTCGCATCAAAAACCAATAGAACTTGTCCTTTCTTCAACAACAATAGAACCGTTTGTATGTGACGTCACGTCAAAATATTTACATGAAGTCGCATAATCTCATAAATACAGTTTTTATAAAAACTTCGTAAATATACCCGAGCACACAAAAAGTTTTATATAAAAATTTTTGAATATTTTTGAGAACATTTATACGATGTGCGACTGGTATAAGCTACCTATCATTTATCTAAATGTTTGTAGGAGAGGGGTAGAGAGTAAGTAGCGTAGCGTAGAAATACAGGGTTATTTTACTAATATAAAAAAAATAAAAATAATTACAGGATCCCAGTCCTAAGCAGCTTTTAATTCCAGAATCATTATAATCATCGTTTTGAATGAAGATTTCACACAACAGCCTACCAATAGATTAAACAAATACCATCAGCTCGTAAGTCAAAAGGTCCAATGTTTTTAGAACCTTGCCGCTAGGATCAATAGTGTTATAACCACATAATGGACGCTTGAAAAATTGTTAAGTTTTAGGCTAATAATAATATCATTAATGCCCAGTCACATGAAAAAAAATTATATTTTAATCCGAGAATTAAATTTATAATTCTTAGATATGGCAACTGTAATATAAATATATAAATAAATCAATATGTAACGGTAAAAAACTAGAATAACTAAAGCATTGGTATAAATTATCAAAATACCAAAAAAATTAAAAGAGGCGTAATATATTTTAAGGCTCTTTTAAAAATTGTATCAATGTGCCCCAACTTCCCCTATTCTTTATTGCACTATTTAAATTATTTTTTGATAAATGGCTATAACTTGGTCAATTTATATTTTTTAATGAAGTTTTGAATATTTCGGTTTTTAAGGCTTTTTAAAAACTATAAAATCACAATTGGTTTTTAGACTTTCTCCAAACAAACACAAAAACAAAAATCCAAAAACCAAAATTCAAAAATCCAACTAGTTATTAACTAAAGCAATAAGCAATTATCAACATTTCTCGGTAAATAACGTTAGTCGCCAAATTCACAACATTTACCGTAACATATATACTAAGTCATTATGACTCAATCTGTGATCTGTCAAGGTCAAAACCTGTAAACATTAATATCTTTCATCTATTTGGTCAAAATTTAAATGTCTTTTTATATGTCGTTAATATAAATCACTATCAGGGGGTGTTAAAGAGGGTCATGGTGGGTTATTTAAGATGACATTATGTCATTTGAACTGTCATATCATCGGTCGAAATTTAAATATATCTTTTATATGTCAGCAAATATAAGTTACTATGAGGAGGTGTTAAGGTGGTTTATTTGAGATGACATATGTCATTTGATCTGTCAAAATTTAAATTTGTCTTTTTATGTCATCAAATATAAGTCACTATGAGGGGGTGTTAAGGTGGTTTATTTGAGATGACAATTGTCATTTTATCTGTCATCTCTGCAAAGATGCAGTTATGTTCAAATAACTTTTAATGAGTACAGAGTAAAATTTATTTGCATAGTTAGTAGTTTCCTGGTCGAAGCCGGGGTCATTAGTTAGCTAGTAAATACATTAATGAAAATGTCAAAGTTTGACGTTTGTAACAACAAAAAGAACATAACTTCAAATTTTAATAATAACTTGTGTAACGTTGGCCTCTTCAAAGGATTATAAATTTAATTTTCGGATTAAAATATAATTCTCTTTTAAACAACCGGGCATTAGTGTTGTTTTGAAAATGAAAACTAAAAATGCTATTTTAATTGAATTTGTATTGTGCATTACTAATAACAAGTTTTATTCATTTATATTGTTATTTCAAAGAGAATTGTTTAACAATAGTCCTCTGTTTAAGATTATTAATATTGTTTGTTAAAATCCAAAGGGTTCAACAGGGGCGATTATGCTCAATCCATATACATATTTAAAACGCGAAGACTTTTCTTCACCGGTAATTTTAGCGTGCTTCTATTGGACCGATCTGAATGATTTTTTTTAAATCCAAGCTCTCGACCCACAGATATGTCAGCACTATTTTTTTTCTTCAAATTAATAATTTCATACCTTCTTTTTTAAATAATAAATTACCACAGTTATACTATCTCATATATCCCCACTTCAACGTCGTTCGATCACGTTGAATGACTGACACCTCTATCGTGCATTCCATTTTACTACAAACAATCATAGATGTAGGTGCATTAAATTTTTACAATAATTTTTGATTTCATTATTCTAACGCATTCGTATCTTCAAATTACTTCGTCGAATCTCGACGGGGATGACCAGTCCTAGTTTATAAAAAATCAAGTAGTAAAAAAAATTGTCGTCGTCATAAAACATAATAACAAGAATAAGTGAAGAAAAGTGAAGTTTCTACACAAAAATGTCAAAGAAAAGTTGCCAAGTATTATTGCTACTTAGTGTTACCCCCTATAATTCCCTATCCCGAGTAGTTTAGGGATATAATTTTTGCTTTTTTCGTTTCAATAATAAAAGTCAATAGTGTTGATGAAAATGTTTTTTTGAAAATTCCTCCTCGTGCGCTTTCGACAATGTATGTTGTTAATTTAAAACTACCTACTTCTAAAACTTCCAAAACCTATTTTTAATTTATTGCTTTTTATAAATTGTAAAACCCAATTTGTAGCTTCCACCCAGTGATACGATTTTACTCAAATACAATTCGAACAGACAAAATAAGTAACAGACAGTTAGCCTACTCGACTTCATAACTGTGGACGTAAAAATTCAGTCTGCAAAATTATTTTATAAATGAGAATCCGAATGAAATTTGAGATAGATACTTGCAGTTGAAGAGTCAGAGGAAAAAAACTATGGTCTTTCATGGACTATCGTCGCTTTTTTCATTGGCTCCTCGATTGGTATGTGAACAAAACGGTACAAAATTCAAAAAAATTATTTTAGCTACCAAATAGATGTAGTGGGCCAAAATGAGTGGTTTATAAAATAATATATTTTTATTATGAGCTATTTTATATCTTTTAAAAGTATTACGTTTTGTAACACTTTGCGAATATTTTTTTATATAACCTAAAGTAAATACGAGGAGAAAATGAAATCTATACAAAAAATACAATACCTTAGTAAAAATTCAGTCTCGAGCATCAAATTATTTCAATAGAACACAAAACACACACAAATTACGCTTTTTTTACCATTTTTTGCAACAAAAGCTTTATTAGAAAAGCCACGAAAACACTCTTCATAAACTCCAACAAGTCGTTAACAATACAAATTTTTGTCAAAATCTCAATTCTCTCATTTGAATTCAAATAAAAATATAGCACATTTTTGATATTGCTTGAAATTTAAATTTGAGATTTTGATAACAAGAAGGTCACAACCAAATGATGTTGTTCGAAATGTCTAATATCGTTAAAAATTAATTGGTAATTGGATGAAAAAATAATCCAAAGAATTTTAAATCTCTCTTGAGTTCTGCTGAGCCTAAAAAAACAAAAAAGCTTGAAAAGGTCTGTCTATCTGTTTGTTTATGTGTTTGTGTATAAAATCTGATTCCAAAAACACAGATCTAAAATTAATATTTACCCCTTCCCCGTTTATGAGATATAACTTAAAACATCAAAAGTGTCATTTCTTAATTTTGACTCTAGGATCCTTATTTTAAGTCATAAAAATCTGTAAAGACCTTTGATTTTAATGAAACACATGATTTATAAATCACATCCAATTAATGTAGAAATTATCACCCTGTATATTTTAAAAGTTCGTAAAATTAGCTTTAAAACGTACGAGCAAAGCATGTCAAACTAATTATGTAACTTAGGATTAGAACTATTTTAGAAAATACTGAGAACTTTCAAAGAAATGGAAAGTCTATACTTCGATGGGATAAGAGAACAACAAGTCTCCAGTACAAGCTCTAATTACCAACCAAGAAACATCAAAAGCTTCAGTACATCGGATAAATTAATGATGTTTGAACTAACTTTGAGTTTATAAGCACGTCTATCTAATGCTTAACTAGTAACCACAAATCTAAAAAATTGGAATAAGTTACTATTATTTGCCATTGATAGATGAGATTTAACGTTGAAAACTTACTTTAC
The DNA here is from genome assembly GCA_963924605.1 of Malthinus seriepunctatus. Classification (NCBI taxonomy): domain Eukaryota; kingdom Metazoa; phylum Arthropoda; class Insecta; order Coleoptera; family Cantharidae; genus Malthinus; species Malthinus seriepunctatus. The sequence goes on along the minus strand of OZ004600.1, from coordinate 24,957,093 downwards.
TTCAAATAGAAGTTTTAATTTCTCCACTTTAACTCAGCTCTAGGATATTAAAATTGTAAAAAGTACCTATTCGTCTTTTAAAAGACTTCTCACCGAGTATTCAACAAAAAGTGACTGAAGCTCTCTTGTGTAAAATTTAACGAAGAATAACTTTGCATAGAAGAATTTCTAGTTGCGTACTTAAATAGTTCAGCACCTTTGGTTTAAGATAAAAAAACTTTTCATACTTGAAACCAAGTCTTCAAATTTTAAAGAAGGGATTACTAATGATGGAATAAACAAGAAGAAGCTTTTTGGTAACAATAAGCTGATAATAATCTGTAGAATCCAAAATTTTCTTTAATACTTTTAGAACTGCTACTGGACCTAGACCAGGTTCGGACTGGCCAAGTCGCAGATCGGCAATTACTGACGGGTCCAAACTCTTTTGAGGGCCAAATTTGTTTTAGTAAGTTCAAGTATATCATTTAGTAATAACAAATAATATTTGACAAATATTAAAATTAAAAGTCCTATTAGGGGAAAATTAGTGTTACATGTAAAAATGACTTAAAAAGTAACGTTTGTGGAAACCCCTCGTGTAACTCAAAACCGTAAAGGTTCACATAAATTTTACAAAGAGGAAAGTTGTAGTAAATTTTATTTACTTTAAGGTTGCGTATTCGAATTTTGACTAATATTAAAATTAAAAGCCCTATTAGGAGGAAATTAGTGTGACATGTTAAAATGACTTAAAAAGTAACATTTGTGAAACCCCTCGTGTAACTTAAAACTCTAATGTCTCACATAAATGATCAAAAGAAGAAAGTTGTAGTAAATTATATTTACTTTAAAGTCCCATATTCGAATTTTGACAAATATCAAAATTAACAACCCTATTGAGGAGAAATTAGTGGGAGATGTATAAATGCATTAATAAGCAATGTTCCTGCCAACCCCTTCGTGTCTCTTAAACCCTAAGGGGTAGAAGAAATTATAAGAGCACAACTTTGAAACTGATTTCACAAAAACATTCGTTTTATGAATTTTCTCTTCTAATTTAAATTTTTTTTTAAAATCGTGAATGTCTTTTGAAAAACATAAAATTCCTTTCCATATAAATCTTTGCCCAATCGCAAGCTTAAATTCAGAAAATACTTGAGGTTGATGCCAATGTGTTACCTGTTGTTATCATAATATCATCAACCTTCATGAAGCAAAGCAGCATAATAAACCTTCTTACAGTTTTGTGGAATACCATGAAGTAAACTTGAAGATTTAATTTTAGAAATACTCAAGATTATTAAAATACAAATTGTAAGAGTACGTACGTATCTTTCAAAGCTATAGTATTACGAGACGTGAATAGTAACTGTAGATGCGCTCAATTATCCTACCTTTGTAAATTTTAATTTTTGAAAAGAAAAACAGTTTTCTCCCAAATCTTTACAGTACATACATCATTCCCAATGTACAACATTATAATGTATAAATAAATACTTCTAATAAATAAGACCGAAAGTGGAGATATAGAACGAAGATAAAACTGTTAAACTCACTTTGTTTGAAAGCTCACCTTGAATGAAGTAAACAAACACCTAAACAATTCATTAGTGAACGTTTCGATCCCTATTATTATTATGGGAAACGTAAAAATCTTCATCAACCTCGTGTTTCAACCCTTACTGCAAAATTTGTATATAATCATAGTTTGTTCCTCCCAGGATGTCATTTAGCGCTAGCCCTCGAATTTACATTCAGTAAGTGAGTAATTAAAAGCAAAAGCTTACATTACCTTCAATCAACCAACAGAATTCGATGGATTTATTCTAAATGTATTTTGCGCTTACCTGAAACAAGATAAAGATTATTAGAATATTAATACAAAAAATAGTTCTTCTTTATTTTTATTATTATGTATGTATTGTATAAGCTTACTATAAGAGACCGCTTAGCATAGTAAAGTACATTGTTTTATAAGGGGTAAAAGTGTGAAACATTTCATTTTTTCTTAAAACGTCAAAAACTAATTCAATCAATAATCAAAAACATTAAAAATGGTTAAAACGTGAAAAATGGAAGATTTTGAAAAAGCTCCATCTCTTGTCAATTACTTGTACCTACTTCAGTAGGTTGTCAGTAAGAATAAGTAAGGTTATAATTTACTTTGCTGTAAAAAAAGTACAACTTTAACCTTACTTCTTCAGTAACAAAATGTGAATTTTTTAAAATTTAAAGAAAAAATAATTAGAAAGAATTTTTCATCTTGTCTATTGAAATATATAAAGGTTGATATCAAACAAATAAATAATTCTTATAACGGCCGAGATTATAAACGACAAATAAAGTTATTCTCGAGAATAAAATTTATATTTTTAGACATAGTTTATAATCATGGCAGTAAAAGTAATTTTCTTAAGAGAGCCCCGCATGTCGAACGAATGGACGGGAAAGTTGATATTTAGACATTCCGCTCGTAATCGTTAGCGACTTCAATATATATATATATCACTAATAGTCATAATTCAAGATAGGGTAAGGTTCAAAGAAGGCAATGACATACTTGTATACAGAAACTTTCGCAGTCTAATGCGAAAAATCCAATTGGACTTTATGTAATTACTTGTCTAAATATCAACTTTTCCACCTATTCGTTAAATATGGCTCTCTTAAGTGTTAAAACTCTGTACCGGTTAAACTACAGACTTATCTGCTCTTATTATTACTCTATGGGTTAAACATAACAGAATTCATAGTATTACTACTGAATTATAGTTGAGTAAAAAGAACAAGCCGTAGGCCTATCACAAGTCAGAATTTAGACATATTGACGATTATAAAATTTTTTGAGGAGTTGGTTTAGGCTAGTCTACTGTTCACATAATTTTTTAACAGGATTCATAGTATGTATTTAATTGACGATAATTGAATAATGAACTACCTCTGTCAATAAGAGAACAAGAGCTGCAACTGACAGTCGCAGATTGAATTTTGTTGCGAAATCGATATCGGTTTCTTCAAGCCTCTTCGAGCATCCAGCTTCTACTGGAAATTGAATTTAAATGACAGAAAATTATGTAAAATTGTTGCGTTCTAAATTTCAGTATGTACAGGGTGGGCAAAATTAAATGTTTTCGTAGGGGAACTCGCTAACTGTAGGAGTTAGAGAAAAACCGATGGCGCATCCTCGATCTCTTTTTTCGAGAAACTAATGATAATAAAATCAAAATATTTTTTTGTAAATTGATATCTTTCTTATTTCTCAAAATATTTTAAAACTGTAAAGACTTTCTTGAAAGACTTTTTAACGTAGATTCCAGTGGCGTAGTCAAAAATTATTTTTGGTTGTGCATTGTCGAGTTATCATACCAACTTCACTTTTTTAAATACGAATCATAGGCGGCTATGATTTTATTGAATAGAGTGTTTTTTTCTCTTTTTAATAATATAGGTATTTTTTAATTTCACTGACATATTAGGCTGTAAAAACATTTTTTACTATTAGATTTGTTAAGGCAAAGGTGCCATGTAAAAATATTAACAATTGCTATTTACCGTGAGTTTATCTCAAAAAAAGAGATCGAAGGTTCGTGGTCTATTTTTCCATATCTCCTCTAGTTACCGAGTTAACCTATAATCGACGTTTTCATAGGGCAACTCTGACAACTCAGTAATTATAAGAGTTATAAAAAAAACCGATGGAGCATTTTTTATCTCTCTTTTTGAGAAACTAATAATGGTAAAATCAAAATCCTGCCATCTTCTTTTGTTTTCGAGTTATGTCGAGTGGCAATAAATTTGATGTTTTCATTGGGTAACTCGATAACTGTAAGAGTTAGAAAAAACCGATGGCGCATCCTCGATCTTTTTTTGAGAAACTGATAATAGTGAAATCAAAATCCCGCTATCTTCTTTTGTTTTTAAGTTATAGCCCAAAAATCAAATTTACCTCATATTAATTTTGATCGATAGCTCTCTTATTTCTCAAAATTTTAAAAATTGTAAAAACGTTCTTGGAATGTTTTTTAACGTAGATTCCAGTGGTGTAGTCAAAAACTATTTTTTCTACTCCCATATGTGAAACTAAGCATTTCGTCATCACTTACTCGTTACGAAAATAGCATTTTCGTCTCTAGTGAGAAAAAGTGTTATTACAAGCAGATGTTATTTACAACATGAGGTGAAACCAGTTTTTTTGTGGTCGGTTCACATTTTAGTAAAAAGAATTATTTTTTTAAAATGTACTAATTATCGTCGTAGAAAAAATAGCATTTACGACTCGAGATGAAATCCGTTTTTTTCGTTCGAAAGATTAATTCACTCGCCCCTACGGGGCTTGTGAATTAAATTCTATCTCACGAAAAAAACGTATGTTTCATCTCATGTTGTAAAAAATACTATTTTGTTGTGCATTGTCGAGTTATTACACAAACAGAAAATGTTTCGAATTTTTAAAGCAACTTTTTTAGTCTTTTTCTTTTTTAAGGCCGTACGGCCTTAAGAATTAAATATAACCAATCATATTTATTAGGTACGTATTTTTAATAAAGTAAATTAGAATAATTTTACGAAGCTAAAAAAATAAAACTATTTTTAGAACAACTAGGTTAATAATAAACTCATAATTCTCAACAAAGTGTAATTCGATATTTGCTGGAGAGAGGGCATTTCGCAAAACCTTATCTCGAAGAGAAACTTTGTATCTTTTCACAACGTGCACATCTGATATTTAGCAATTTTCCTTTTCATCCCCAAGAAAGTTATTAATGAAATTTGGTGATTAAAAGGGCTTTTAACTTATTATTATAACAGATTTTATCAAATAATTTTCAATCATAAAATATTCGATTTCATACATACAATAATTTGAAACTCCCCTTCCATTATTTCTGCGGTTGACAAGGCCTTAATAATAATTATGGATTTATTTACTGGATGACATAAGAAATAAGTTTCAACTCCAAAATAACATATTATAAAGCAAAAATTGTAAAGACGATAATAATAATAAAGCAAAGTGTTGAACTTTTTTTTCTATCTCGTTAGTTTGCAAACATGATAGTCGTCGTTTTCGTATTGATTTTCTCTACTCGCTTTTCATTCCTTTCATTAACAATTTCCTCAAGTATTTAAATAAAAATAAAACTATTACAGTATAATTATCCACATAACTTAATACTTAAAATCGTCTATTTTGTACGAGTTTTCTTTTTGTTTACATTAATTTCTAACTCGTTCCGTAGTAAAAATTCATTACACGAATCCAGGAAAATGGAATAGTAGTCGGAACCGGCACAAAAAAATGTTCATGAAATTCTTTTCGTCCATTAAAAAATATTTCTACTATTGCTGTAAACGTTAAACTAAATAGTATTTTTTACAACATGAGATGAAACATACGTTTTTTTCGTGAGATAGAATTTAATTCACAAGCCCCGTAGGGGCGAGTGAATTAATCTTTCGAACGAAAAAAACGGATTTCATCTCGAGTCGTAAATGCTATTTTTTCTACGACGATAATTAGTACATTTTAAAAAAATAATTCTTTTTACTAAAATGTGAACCGACCACAAAAAAACTGGTTTCACCTCATGTTGTAAACAACATCTGCTTGTAATAACACTTTTTCTCACTAGAGACGAAAATGCTATTTTCGTAACGAGTAAGTGATGACGAAATGCTTAGTTTCACATATGGGAGTAGAAAAAACTTATTTTTTTCTGTCGGCTCCCTATTTAGTACCGGAATTGCAAACGGATATTACGGGTTTGTCTGCAACCACGACGTCGCCTATCGAGGTGTTTGCGTCGACTTGCTCAACAGGTATAATATAAAATACCTGGTCAACTTATTTTCCTTTGTTTCTTTCGCATTACAAAAAAAATCTCAAAATCGAATTTTAACAAACGTGACAGGATTACTTTTCCGTTTGATTTTTCAACAACTTTCACCTTTACGATTTATTCATTTTTAAAAGATGTGTACTTTAACGTAAAAATGTCAAAAACAAAATTTTATCAACTAATTTTAGACTCGTCAAACTTTTATATGTACCTAACTACTTTTGATATTCATGCTAACTTAACCTATCGATCGCTTTTATATGTATTTCAAATGGGGATCTAAATTTAGATGTTCTAAAACAACTTTGAATAAGTTTGAGTTTACGAAATGTATGTTCTTATACTTAAAGCTCCTTTGAAGAATATAACGACGATTAGGCTCAAATGACATTCAAAATTGTAAGCCTTGACGTTTTAGAGAATGAGTTAATTAAGGAGCGATCAAAATTTCAACTTAAACAGCTTTTAGAAGACTCGAACGAAGATTCAGAAGTAGATGTTTTAAGTAGCTATTCCGGTTACATTAATCGAATTGCACATTTCAGCTTTAAAACGTAATGATAGAACTCAAACACAACGATAAACAGCTGAGCGTACCATTGAGATGATTTTTAAAATTCCAAACCAGGAAAGTCATTACATGAAATTTCATCTTACAGGCAAATCTTATTATCTGTAATATCCAAACTGCTCGAAAAATTGTTATCTACTCGTAAGAATAAAACCAATAACAGAAAAAGAGAGCTGATTCCATCTCATCGGTTACGATTTACAAATAAAAATTCTATACGAGAAACCAAGGTCGTGGAACAACAAATATCCTAGGCTTTAGACAAAGCTCTAAATCACTTCTCAGCTCAATAATAAACAAATACTCACAAAACCGAGATGTCCAGTCTCGAGATCTCGCAGACGTCTAAACACAAACTCTCCAGCGCTGCAACCACATCCAAGTTGCTCAGATCCGAAGACCACAGCTGCCATCCCCTAAACCAACAAGAAAGTCTATGCTGGTCCCTAAGAGTTACAATCCGGGGGCAGCAGAGAATCATATTCTTGGACATCTATCACTGCCCACAGCGGCACTCATCGGTAGATCCTGTTATAATATGTCAGGAAGAGGCCATGGCCGGTAACGAAATACGACAGGCGCCGGTTTAGAAAGGCCACCGCATCAAGGCCGAGCCGCTCCCTGGCTGCGAAATCAACGAAGAAACGATCCGCCGACGCCGAAGGGGTGACGCCGCCAGCTCCTCAGCAAGAACCTTGTGTTCGAGTGCTTGAAGTAAGAGGGTAGCAGGGTTGATGAGGCGTAAAGCCAAGAAGACAACACGACCGACCTTTTCCTCCCCGTCAGCACCTCTTCACTCGAAGGGGCACCACCAAGTCGCATAATCTATCGCACACCTCTTTGTAGGCCTCAGTTCGCCGTCCGCTCATCGGAGTCGGTCTTTACAATTGACACGTTCTGGAAAACCAGGACCACACTGTCGAAACGCGTCACCGGTGCACAGCCAACACAGCATCCTCCAGTGCCACTAGCACCGCCTGAAGCGTGCTGAATCCGACCGGCAGTTTATATGCGTATAGATTTAAAATCAAGCTAAAGGAAGTCTATCCAAACTTAAATGAAATTCAAGAAGGAGTGCCACAAAAAGAAGAATATTAGGCCCTGTCCTGTATCTATTGTACAGTCAGCCACACAATTATTGGCCATCCTGGCTATACATCAGAGTGGTTATTAGTCAACAACGACAAAAGGACAGAAGGGGAGGTTGTTGATTTACTACTTGTTGGCAAAATAAAGTTTCCCCTCACTTTAAGGAAGGGGTGTTATGGTGGTTTCATCCACAATTAGTGCTAAACGTATAGGCAGGGTGGTAATTAAATGTGAGGCTGACTGTACACTTGTGAGATTCCTAACACTTGAAAACGATAAGGTCCACTTTTAAAAGATAATTTATTCTTCCCGAAAAAAGCTAATCTCAAGGTGCAAATGTCTCGCCAAGTTAAATGACGTATACTACACCACACTCAAACACGGCTAAATACTTACGCCGAGTATTTCAATCGAAGTTTAAACACTTAAGCCAAAGACATCATAGTTTATGGTTCGAATGTGACCAAAAATCCCCGCTAAAGAAGATATCAATAGTCACTATTATAGGTATATTCGTATAATTATTGAATAAATAACCTCTAATCTACCAGGAAAGAGCTCTTTAACTACTAATATGAAAAATCCGGTATATTTCTCTAATGAAAATGGTTGCTTATACTCCCACTTAGAAGGAAAGATTATGACAGTCAGTAAACTCGATGGAATGAATGAACCATGCATCCTTGGAATTTTCCCCTATTGGCAACGGTTGCCAAAGCTCGTTCCTGATGTTTTATGTTCTAAGGGTATATTTCAGTGAATAAGATAGCTTATCAAGGCAGGAGCAACGAAGAAAAGCATAAAACAAGTTTGCCCTTTTAAGCGATTTTGACCTTAAAAAACATTCACAATTTTTTATATGACTTCTGGTAGTCTTATACTGCTTGGGCTTTGCTTAAGCGTAGCTTTAAGCTATAGAAATGCACCAAATTGTAACAAAGCTCAGCTTAACGATACTGAACAAAAACTTAGCAAACTTACGTCCAGTATTTCATAAGAGGTTTAAACTTAAGCGAAGCTTGCAACTGGTTTTCAACCAATATAGTAAGGCAATAAATTGTTGTAAAGCTCCGTTTAACGTTAAACTTGGGTTTAAACCTATACTGAAATATCACGTCTTAGCTTTCAGACCAAACCAGGTTTAATTAAGCTCGAGTTTAGTTTAGTTAAAGTAGGCCTTCAAGGTACTAAATTAGACGCTAAGCTAAACTGAAAAGCTCACGTCTAGTAGAAAATGAAGAGAATGACTGGCATCAAATACAGAAAAATGTACTGACTAATTGGAAGAAACTCCGTTTCTTCACAATAATAATAAAGCTCGCGAACTGCGAATAGTTGATTTTGGTCTGCATCCAGTTAAAAGTTATTTGAACATGTTTTAAATCGATTTACAAATGACCAAAAGAATAATTCCCTCCCCCCCCATTTTAATATGCATCAGCAGTAAAACTTGAGTAAGATAACATGGTAATCATTCCTTCACTCAAACATAATATTTAAACGCTTTCTGTAACAAATTCTAGTCGGTAACGAATCTGTCACACCTTTTCAAAGCGAACGAACTAAATAAATGTTTACGTTTAAGCCTACAGTCGTTAACCAAAATGCTGTAAAATATACAAATATATCTGTTTATTTGTTTTGCGGTTTAAGTAAATCATGTAAAACAAGAATAATGTACCTGAATACACATTCATTTAAATCCATTGCCTTCAGCTTCTTTTTCCTACTCATTATTTGCAAAAATGGAGAAGAGAGATGTATATTTTTGTCGCAATACGTTAAGTGATAAGAAAGTAATACCAGGCGTAACAGCAGCGCACCACATGAAGTCTCACTGCACTATGCATTTCCCCAACAGTTTCTAAAATATTGGTCGCTCGTCAACTCTCTTTTTCTGTACGAAAAAATATCGCAATTATTCGCTATATCAGTATAATTGAACAAAGAAGAAGACGGCTATACAGAATATACTAGTTATAGTTCATGGAGATTGGATTGAATCGATTGAAAGCGAAACACAATCAACTCATCAGTGACATTCGATATTAGATGAAAGCCGGCCAACTTTGAATGAAATTATAATGCCAAGGATTTTTTAGAATCTTTTAAAAAGTTTCAGAAGGGATATCTGCGACATTGGAACATTTGTCGGCTGTCAATTTCGATAAATATACAAATTTACCATGATTTTATGAGTTGGTTCAGAAGTCAATAATTAGAAGAGGTGTGCAGTACATAAATCAAAAAGATGCTGCACAGTTCTCGTAGGTTGAAAAAAAATCCACTCATGGATGAAAATTCAGAATCGCGTGTTTAGATTCGACGATTCACAAGCAATTTTCAATTTATCTATCGGCAAATTGAATTATAAAATGTAATCAGATAGTCGATCAGTAAACAATACACGATGGCGATATATTATCCTACTTTAAAGCTTACGTCAGAGGTCTTCTTTAAAAGGTTAAAGAAGGTTCGAGCAAGAACAAAGAGAACCGACACTGTAAACTGACAACATAATGATGAAACCGATAGCGATACGTCGTTAAATTTGATTCATTCAAATTGACAGACATAGATTTGAGTTGTAACTTGTAAGACTCGACTAGTGTAGGAAGAATTTTTTTGTTCATGAACACAATAGAAGACTTCAAGACTATTTCCTTTCACAAAAGATTTGAATCGAAACTGAAATTGTGTCACCGAACCGAGATGAAAATGACAAAACTACGAAACAATAGAAGAAAATAATAAAATATCACAGTTATTTGGTGATTAACTTTCTCAGTTTTTCATTGAAGAATGATAATAGTCTGGTAATTAATTTATTTCATTGGCTGAATAATAATGGAAAAGGTCTAAATTTTGGCTGAATTTACAGTATTTAAACGGCACTAAAATTTATTACATTTAATCCAAAGTTTTAATTAAAAAAATCTTTTTTTTTGTTATTTTGTGCTTGCTCACATCCAGATATGTATAACAAAATTTGCTTTTTCCCTCACAAAAGCATTTAAAATTATGTCACTATAAGATGACAATGACAACCCACTTATTGCAGACGACGGGCACGACGTTTCACAACAGTAAAACTTACTTCAATCGAAAACTTCCACATACTTTTCAGTTTTTAATTTTCTTACAACTTCTTCATTTGACACTTTTTAAAATACTGTGCGCAATTGTTATAGTGAAACGAATGAAAACTGTTTGTTGCCATAGGCAGCGATTCTCAACATGTGAGGCCACATGAGCAAAATGAAAATAGAAGAATAATTTATTAGTTGAAGAAGAAAAAACCTGATTTCACAGAGATAAGATGTTCAGTCACTAAAACCAATTTCAGTGCAGAAAATTCATCAACACCAACCCAACATTCAAAAAGCGATTTAAATGTCACGTCGGGGTCACCATTTATTATACCTATTGTAAAATTTGTTTAGATAATAAAACATTGCGTTTATAGTTAGAGTGGTCCCAACTTAACCTGAGCACACCACGTGACCAAACCTGCGCGAGGCGTGGTTTCAGAATCCAGTGGCGGAGCTAGTTATTTCTTCTGTCAAAAAAATTATATTTAAAAGTTGTCAAAATTTTAAATAATTACTTCATTTAAATTTTTATTTGAAGTATTAATAATAATTAATTACTGATTTAATACTTTAGAAATGAGATCTTCACATTATTAAAATGCTTGTATTTGTAATTATTTTGCTTCGACAAAAGTAATGTAATAACTATACGACGACACTGTCTACATCCGTTTCTAAGCAACGGCAGTACAAAACTACTGCGCAACTTTAACGATCATCTCGTGGTGTGCTCAGGTTACGTTGGGTTTGCTCTAATAAAATATATATTCAAGTACTGATTACAATAATCACACATAATTAATTCACTGAGGCGTCTCAGGACGCCGGTGACCGTTTCATGAACGATAAAGAACTTTAAGTGCAGACCATGTGCCGACAGACGATGACGATGAACTGTCAGATACCGATGGTGTTAATTCATCCTGACGGTAAAGGGTGGAACTACCACGGTGGTGTAAAGGCGCAAAATTTGAACTTCACAACCACCGCTAATTGTCTTACTCCGTGGTCACATTATGTTAGGGCACCATAATTCGCACAGTCCCTAGCACCTCTTGTCTGTGATCGGAAGTCTTCTCGCGGGGCAAAACACGAGTCAGGGCACAAAGCTTAGACTACTGTCAGAATGGACTGTCTTTAGCGCGTGCCTAAACCTCCCAAACCGGGCCTCCTCATCAGCTCTGAGTCTCGTCAAAAGCAACTCCCCCCTTTGAACTACAAACCCACCCTGTTTAGGAGCCTGAGCCTTTCAGAATCCCATACAGGTTCCCACTCGGTCCACTTAGAGTACTCACCCCAAGACTATAAGACTACCAGGTTCTGAGTCACTGGAAAAGTCTATCATGGCTGCTGGTGACAAAGACCTGTCCTGTCTCCTGCCTTCTGATCTCAGATCACGTGGCAAGTGAACGAGTTTCAGGATTATCCCTGACAAGGCTGCTGGTTGCGACCCCCTCGCGTCAGTTTTGTGATCTTTCTCGAAACCACAACGACGACTTCCTAACAAGGTGGCGAGGATACGCCTGAGAAAGTTTTAGAGGCTAGGACTTGTTCCAGAGTCGCTCCTTTCTCTAATAGGGTACTAACTGTTGGCCCTAATCACAATCACTGAACTTTCATGTACCGAAGCTATCCCCGTATAGCGAAAGATCTTAGACCAAAAGGAAAGCGGTTGGACTAATAGGCCCGGAACTACCCGTCAGCCCTCACTCAGGCTCAGGCGTAAATCCGTTTAGCCAAACTCACTTGTTATTCGCCAGATAATATACACTTCCTCGCTAATTTTTGGAGTGTGGGGGATGGTGGTGTTCCTCTTACCTGTGGTTTCCAAAGAAAGAACATAAAATCTTCGGTGTTCAGTGGGCTTAGACGAAAGTCAGAGCAGACTTTCATCTCAACTCATTCCATCTTACTCAGGAGAGTAAGGGGGGCTTCGCCTCCCGATCAACTCCCCTAGAGCGACTTCAGTATGATGGTTGCCCGGATGCCCGCACCAAAGAAATAGATAAAGAATTATTTTATGCGAGGTTGGCCACACTGAAGTACCGAACCGCGCTCCCCTACACTCTCGTATAAAATCAGTGACGGAGCCAGAGCACGGTCTGAGTGGGAGCGCACCCAACCTGTTAATTGGAGTGCCCACCTAAAAATTTAGAAATTTCTAGACGGGTACGATATAAAAAACACTCGTAAGTTAGTATGGGTTTTTCCAAAAAAATAATAATTTCGATTAGCCTTTGCTTTCTTTCTATGGCCCATTATCAAACGTTTGAAAATTAAAACCTACCATAACTTTAAGGGGGTGTGAATTAAAAATTAAAGTTATAGTAGAGAAAATTCTAAGAACAAATTTTCAAACCGCACATCGCTGTGATGAACCGTTCAGAAGATTTTTAAGATTTTTAAAGACTTTTAAGTAAAAATTCGTGACGTCATACAGACAACGGTCGCAATCGGACCAATAGCATTTTATAAATTAATGTACGAAAATAAAATCACTAAGCAACGAGGGCAGGGCAAATTATAAAGCTTATGTCTGTGTGACGTCGCAATTTTCGAACTCGAGAGCTTATACCTCAGTTAATATTTATGCTAAAAATGTTCGGTTTTCACCGTTGTTTTCAGATATTTTGTTAACATTTTTTAGTGAAAAAAGTTTTTTTTCTTTACACCCCCTTTTTAACAAAGCAAGCGTTGATAAATTTTTGTTTATGAGTATGACTAGCGGCCATGATTATAAACGACAAATAAAGTTAATCTCGAGAATAAAATTTATCTTGTTTAGACATGGCAACGTAGCAACGTTACAATGTTAAAGTTTGACGTTTCAATATAAATATTAAAATTTGAGGTTAAGTTCTTTTTGTGTTGTTTATATTCAAACTTCAAACTTTGACATTGTAACGTCGCTACGTTGCCATGTCAGAAAAAGAACTTTTATTCTCGAGATCAAGTTTATTTGTTGCTTATAATCATGACCGTAAGCTTAACTTTTCTTAAAACGCGTTGACCTTGAGGAAACAAAAAATTTTTAGTTTTAGTTTTTGAGTCTTATTTTTTAATTTACAAGAGGTGCGCCAAAAATTTGATATTAAAAATTGTATCGCACATGATAAAAGGTTAAGAAACACTGCCATGAGGAAAAAATCGATTTTTTTTATAAAAATAGAGTTGCATTTCAGTTTCAAAATGAACTAATTCTCTTGGGGTGTCTGTTATCGTGCTTGACAATTTAGTTAGTTTACATCGAGTGGATAGTTAGATGTGTGTGGGTGTGTTTCTATCTCACATTAGCGATAAAATTGTCCAATTTTGAACTAAGGGATGCATGTTGGAATATTATCACATCTACGCTTCTATCAAAATAATATCAGAATATTGAAATTTTAATTAATTTTCCCCTGCAATTTATTTAAACGAAGGCACTAAACTTAATTTATTTACTAATAGTATTAAGAGGATATCTGTAGATTGCAGATGGAGCTATTTAGACACATGCAGTCTTATTACCATTTTAACCTATTTTCGTTTTATTGTCTTAAAGTTTATTTGTTTTGATCGAACCACAAAGTTTCTATAAAGCTGATAAGTGTCATAGGAACTACAGTGACCTAGCTGCGTAGCATACAGAGTTTGGCGTTAGACGAGCACTTTCCAAAGAGCAGCATTGATTGATTGGTGACCGTCCAAGTAATAATTAGCAATCAGCCTCACATAACTAACCATTTTTGTGGTACTCCTTGTACTTAATCTGCTCTCAGTTTAGAACAGGGTTTGACTATCTCGGAGATGTTTAACACTAGAAAGCTAATCCCTGCTTGTGGATTTAAAAATTGAAAAATGCCAAAATCTGACATTTGTAAGTATGATACTCTGAAGGGTCATTTGTTCTATCTCAAACGCTATATAACTAATTCACGTTCTTTTGTAATTTAATAACAAAAAATAATTCTTATAACTCTAACGTTTTGAAAATTAATAACTTCTCATAAAAGTAAAAGTTTTTTTTAACATTAAAACACTTCGAGAGAACATAATGATTGATATTCGAAAGACTTCTTCTAACATCAAGTCAAGTACCAAAATTGATTGAATGTGTTCTTCAATTAATAACAAAAGATTGTCGACAAAGATTAAGAAAGAATGATGTTATTAGAACTTAATAATAAGAAAAGACGTAATAAAATTGGTAATTGAAGATTTTAGATAATAGGAAACTTTATACGTTTTTCTTTGATTGACAGTTAATGTTTTTCTCTCTTTTTCACAAGAGAAAGATTTGTTTTCACTATAAACTTTTTTAAAATTGTTATTAAAGCTAAGACTATTTGACCTAAAGATCGAATAGAAAATATGACGGAAGATTAAATTTTCAGTCGGGTGTTGTTTGAGTGAATTGTAAGACTAAATTATGCTCGGGAAGATACAAAACTTATTTAAATAACACCCTCTGTGATGCTACGTCAGAACAAACATTGTATTCTCAACAATATACAAATACTTTAACTTATAAATTTATGTAGTAGTCGATTTTTTTTGTTATTAAAATATATGAAGAGCCTTTCAAAACGAAATGCTTATCTCCTGTCACTTTTGAGTGAAAGCACGAAAAATTGTTACACTTTTCACAATATTTTCTTATTTTTTACTTTTTTAAAAGAACTTAGCGTTTAAAAAAATTATAATAAGGAAAATATAAAGAAGTTTACTCTACTACCGTCGTGCTTATTCAGGAAAAAAAAAGAGTAAAAGATTTGACATGAAAATAATGGACAAAAGCATCAAGTGATTAATGCGATTATGGTCTCTAAATTATGAAGAGGAAACATCCAACTAGCAGTTTTTAAAGAGGGAATGTAGTGAAAAAATTGAAAAATATTTTTTTTTCGTACGACCTCACTAATAAAGTAGCTATACTATTATGCTTCATGAAGTGAGTCTTTTTGCTTCAGGGAGAAAAAGTGTTGCTATGGTAAAATCAAAACACAAACTTGACAGTTGACAACTGAATTAATTTATAATGAATTTGAAATACTGGGCCGTACAACATAGTATATTAAAAAACATGTGTCACAAGATAGCATTTTGACGCACGAAGGCTAATTTTGCAGACCGACTGAAAGGAGGTATGTAAATGCCTGAGTGTGTTAAAAGCCTTTGTGACACAAGTGTTTTATAGTAGTTTTTCTATTTTGAATGATTTATTTTAAATATTGATTCTTAAATCATTGTTTTAGAGAATTTTATTGGTTAAATTCTTATGTTGACTTTACTGACAGTAGAGGTTTATTTAAGCTTTTAAGATTTTAAATTTACATTTTACATTTAAAAATTACATTATTCACCCTTTATACTTTTAGATTAAAATCATTGAATAAAGAAATATCCACTACTCTACCAGGAAAGAGCCATTTAGCTAAAAATGTACGGTCAGTTATAAAGAAAGATCATGACAGCCAATGATAATGTAAACTCGATGTAATAGATGAGTCATACATGGTTTTCTAAAATGTCGTTTCCGTCGCATTTTCTCTTATATAGGTAACGGTTGCTAACTCTCCTTCGGGAGCTTTATGTTCTAAGGTTAAAATGTTACTTCTTTTTAATTTGAGGTTAACGGGATAAAACATTTTGATTAATGATTTCTTAGAAATTTTTTCTGAAGCACTGCTCCATTTAAGTAGGCCACTCTAAATAAGGATAAACAATTGACTCAATTACAATACGGAAAAACGCTATTTAGTAATTATAAGATCTGTTCTTTGTATATTTTAATATTTTTGGAAATCCTCTTTAACGTGAACTCTCTTGTTCCAGCTCTTTATCTAGAAATTCTAAAGATTTAACCAAATACGAGTTGTCGCATACCTACTAATGAGACTGTGAAAATGAAACGCAAGTATCACAAAGACTTAAATTCTAAATAGCATTCCAATAAAACGCCAATTGATTATTTTACAATTTCAATTCATTAATTTGATAATTTAATTTAAATTGAAAAAGTTGGATAATATTCAATTTCTTAAACGGCCCGAAAAATCTACGAGAAGTTTTCAAGAGGTCAAAACAATTTAGAGCTGAACCGAAACTACATTGGTTGTTTTTGTACTGACATCTCGTCACTCACTTTCTTTTATTTCACGAAATGAAAAACGAAAACGACAACAAATTTGTTGTAAATAAGAAGGGAAAAAAATTAAAAAAAGCAGTGGCGTACTAATTTATTTTGGCTTAATTCTCATCAACTTGCTAAGATGTTTCTGTTTTAGTACCCTCAAGAATTGTATACAATCAACACTAAGTTACACAACATTTGACAATTCTGTTTTCATTACAGTGAAACAGGAACTAAAATAACCCAAGAGACAAATAATACATTAAGCATTTAATTTATTTAAGTTCCAAATATGCGCTATATTATAATATCTTACCCGTACGTCTTTAATTCGAGGCTTACCATTGCAACAGAAACTTTACAGAACTTCAAGAATATCAATATTTAGTTCAGGGATGTTAAGTTAATGTAAAGCTGGATGTTTGGACCAAGATAGGTATTTTTTAATGTTTCCATGAGCTGTGAAAATTTTTTTTGTTATTTCTCTACATCATCCCTTTCTCATTTTAAAACACTTGTGGAAAGGAGATTTCATGTTTTGTATAACCTGCGCCACACACACACAGGCTTGCGTTCCGATTGGACCTGTGCAGGCGGCCTGCACAGGCCAAATCGAGCGTCTGAACATCGGTCAGGCTTCGGCTTACCGGAAGGTAAGTCTGTGTGTGTGTGGCGCAGCCTTAAGGCTTTTTCATAGAGGGTTGTTGCCTGGGTATAGTAAGCTTACCTTTCCTAACTTCTGAAGCCAGTTTTTGTTCCACATTGGTTGGTTCAGATGAAAAAGAGGTTAAAGGCTATTTGACATGGACTAAATATCATACTAACTGTTAGTAATTGAATCAACTCAAGAAGCAAAAGTACGGGAATCTAAGCTTTAACGTCGTGCATGGTAGTGCTTCGAACTTTCTACGCACGACGTTAAAGCTTAGATTCCCGTGCTTTTGCTCCTTGAGTTGATTCAGTTACTAACAGTTAGTATGATATTTAGTCCATGTCAAATAGCCCTAAAAGTACACGAAAAATTTCTCGCACATCAGTGTTTTAACATTAATTCCCTGGACTCGTTTTAATTTTAAAGGTTAAATGCTCCTTTTTTTGAAAATAGAAAACTTTAAACGATTTGAATGTTTTAAAATTCAACAAAATTGCCACTTTATCTAAGAAATAAAATAGAATGCCTGTGTATCGGTATACATTACCATTAGTGTGGTAACTTCGTAAAACAAATTTAACTTCTTTAATGTAATGCAAAAGTCGAAATGTTAGTTTTACAAAATAAAACAACACAAGAAGAGATACATACACAAAACTGTACAGAACTAACACTACGGCTTTATAAGGCATTCGTATATCACACTTTAACTTTGTCATAAAGTTCAAAAGAAAAATGTATTACGTGAATATTCCTACAAACTGAAACTTGAAATTCAAAATGCTTTGATGATTGTTGAACTCGTTGGAATCGTAAAATTTTATAATCTTTTCACTTGCGAAAAGAACACGTAGAGTAATTTATAACTCTGTAAGTTAAATGGTAATTCAATAAGTTAAAAAAATGTCTTTGAATAAATCCGATTTTAATTGTTATGTATAGCCTATTCGAACAACTAAAATTTCTTTACAGAAAAAATTTGTATTTGCCTAAATTATTGCAAAATTTAATTCGTATTTAATTTAATAGATGCACGCAGAATAATGACCTCACTACAAGAAGTTGTAATAAATATATTTTTTTTAAATTATAGATTGCTACGAACCAACCATTATTTGGCATAGCTTTCTCCCATGACTAACAATAATTTATACTCACTTCTGATTTCCGCAATTAATTTTGAATAACTTTCAGTAGCTAAAAAATCTGAATACTAACTAAGAGTGGTTTACAGAAGAGCTGAGATGGTTCCATAATTTATTAAAGTTTTTTATATAATTTTCTAGTTCAGATTATAGCAGCTGAAAATGAAATAGTCGCACATTATAAAGCTTTTCTAGAAAGACGAAAATAGCCCAGTTAAAAAACGTCCAAAAAAGGGGTGTAGAGGACATGGGAAGAGGGTGGATTTTTCTTCTTCAGTAATATGTTTGTGGTAAAAATATTAAAAGTCCCCAGTCCAAACTATGGGGGGATGAGAAGAGCCCATTTTTTGAATTTTCGCTTAGATCTCTAAAACAGTGACTTCTGTAAAAAAAATGTACTCTTAGCAAAATGAAAGCTTATTAAATTTTCTACAAGATTGTTCCTATTCATTTTTTCTTTATTCTTTATAGTTTTTGAGATAGCCACCCGCAAAAATCGTTAATGTATAAAAACTCTGTAAATAGTAGAGAAAAATTAATGCTCTACAACTTTTTTTCTGAAGACTTTTACTGTAGAACGAAGGGATGAGATGCTAAAGGTGCAAGTTTAATGAAAAACGTGAGGAAAAAATTGTTTTCATATACATTAACGATTTTTGCGAGCCGATATCTCGAAACTTATAAGAAATAGAGAAAAAATTAATAAAAACAATCTTGTAGAAAATTTGATAAGCTTTCATTTTGCTAGGAATATTTATTTCTCTAAGATCTACTGTTTTCGAGATATAAGCGAAAACCCCAAAAACGGGACCTTCCTCCCTACCCTTAGAGTCACTATTAAAAAGCCTAGTTAACCGAAGATTAACTCAAGCGTAGGTTGAAATTATAAATAAACGCCAATTTCACTATTTTGACCAATTATGTCAAACTAAAATGACAGGTAACCTTAGGTTGAGTTTCAACCGCAGGTTGAGGAGTCTTAACCTTCGTTTATAATACTGGCCCTTAGACATATACCAAGGACTAACTACTCCAAACACATTCCTGAAGAACAAATTCCTGTCATGTCTTCTCTAACCCTTTCGTTGACTAGACTAAAAGGAATCACATAATAAATTAATAATTACTCCTATTAACTAATAATTAATTAATAATAATAATTAATTAATTAATAAATGCCAATTTGGTTTTTCTACCATAACTCGCTGATCATAAAGAAATTAAAAAATCTGTAATCACTTTTTTAAGACCACTTTTTATTTACAACATTCGAAAGTTTTACACGACGTTTCTGTTATACTCGAATGATCTTCAGGTTCATCTTTTCTTCGGGGCGCCATATTAGGTTTTGCCGTTTTGCCATAAATAAACTTTTATTTTTATCCCGATTTCATTGATGTATCAAAATCTCTGTTTAAATAAAATGGCGACACATGGCTTTTATTAAATCAAGTAGTTGTGAAAAACAATTGGTCGAGTTTAAATTGACAACTCGGTGTATCTCTTATTTTAAAAAGTTTTGTTCGATTTCAACTGTTTTTTCATGGCTAGTTGATTTAATGAAAACAATATGGAGCGTGCTACAATTATTTTACATAATATGGGTACACCCAAGGTACACCAACATGGTACTTTTTTAAATATAATTCAATTCCAGTTTGTATCGTATTACATCAATTCTTTGCTACTACTATTCCACCCTTTCTTCAATAAACGTCTCTTAGATGTTACAACAAACAAGATTTTCAAAATGAAAAAGAAGTCATTCTGTAAATTAATAAATACGTTAAATTAAAATCCCTAGGGAAGAATTTTTTTAAATTAATAATAACGATGTCAACAGTTAAAATTTAACTTAATCTTCGACCCTCTTAATCTAAAAGGGTGTTTTTCTAACAGAATTAACTACCCTTATAGCAATTAGCATATAAAACATTACAAAAATTTATCAAATCCATGCTTTTGTAAGGGAAAGACAAATTTGTAATTACCTACACCGCGACATTCGGGAAAGCTTTTATTGTAAAAATCAACATTGGCTCAAACTCATACATTTTAACTTAACTAACTAAAAAAAATTTTTAAACAAAAACGTTTAATTAACTTTTTATTATTGTTATTTTTTGAACTTATACAATTTTGGGAAATTTATAAATTTACAAGTCGAAACAATTTTAATTTCGCCATGTAAAAAGCGCCGTAAATTAATTCCATTCTTTACAAGTTTAAGAGAAAATCGACGAACAATCCTTGTATTTCATAGCATTAATTAGAGTATAATAATGTCAACACAATATGGAAAATTTTACAAATTATATTTTCATTATCGTAAATTTAAATTTTTCCTAATCCTCTGGTAGCCAGATTTACAAAATCGATTTCAGTTTTCGTACATAAAAGCAACCTGTTAACAATTTTAGGAAGTAACAAAAATTGAACTTCTATCGAAAAGAGATATAATTGTGTTGGTGTTTCACTCTTGCAAAATATGTTTGATATTATCGAACAGATCGAACTAATTCGAAAACATCCAGGTGAAAAATGAACTTGAGTAGTTAATTATTGACGGAAAGTCTTAGAAAAGCGCTCGCCAGACCACTTACCAACTCAAGTAGGTTCTTTTGTAATAGTGCGTCGATGGTAATGGTTCTTCAGACAGAATTAGTATCAAACGTAAAACGAAAATGGAATCTTTGGAATATTGATTTAATTATTAGAAGTAGCGCCGATTCAAATCAATAGATGGAGAAATGGAAACAAAAGTTTTCTAAAAGTAAAAACTGGAAATTATGTGAACTAACAAAATTGGCTTTCAGAGTCTTTTGAAATATTACAAAAATTTGTAAATTCTACGTGTGCTAATCGTATAATTAAATTTACGAGACCAAAAGTATCTTTACGTGTAGGTAATAATTTTCAGTAAAATGATGAGATTGTAATTGTGGGTTTTCCGCCTCACTAGTTTTTCATTAACTTTCATAATAACTTATTCAAACCTTAGCATGTGCTAATATAAGTCATATTTTATTTTCTTTTCTATTATATAAAGTAATAAAGTGTAAATAATGTTTTTTTACTATAACTATCAAAGGGCGAAGTAATAAAAAAGCATACATGTGAAAACGTGGTAACATTACGACTTCGGGGTAATAATTCTTTAACCCGCTTTTTAGTGCTTTTTCCAAAAGAGTGGTAACTTCATTTATATACGGAACTTACATGTAACGAGTTTGCTTTAGATTTGTCTATCGTCACTAGACATTTGAACTTCGGGACTGCTTTGCCAACAATAGTGTCTTTGCAACAAGATCCCAATCGTTGTGAAATTTCGATTTTACAAGAAAAAGAGATAGATATCGTTAAAATACACCTTCAGAAATGTTCATTTTGTTAAAGGAGGAAATTAAATTGTATTTTAAAGGTTCTTTTTTTCCGCTCATGTTATGAAGAAAATTAAATAAAATTTTTCCTTATTTGTTTTTATCAGGTCTTTCGGTCGAGTCGCTATGTAATTTTACTTTGGCAAAATTTAATTAATAAATTTTAAAAATTCTTCAGAGATAATTAGAATGACGTAAAGCTAAAATTCGTAAAATGTAAAAAACGTATGTTTTAAATGTGAAAATTTATAAGCGACACGAAAGGATTAAATTTTGTAAAAATATAATAACGTTTTTCTATTTTAAAAATTAAAATTACGTCCGAGAATTGATATTTTTGTAACGTGCTACATTATTCATCGCCAAAATCGAGTCACATTTTTTAATATTCACTATGCCGAGTTCTTTTTCAGTTTTCCCTACACACCTCAACAATTTTCCATTTTTCATGAAACTTCAATCTATAACACTTTGAGTCTTTTCAATTTCTTTCTGAAATAATCGTTTGAGATTTTATTTTTTTACGAATTAAATTTTTTTATAAGTTTAATTCGACTCGAAAATAGTTTAAATCATGTTTAAGTCTTTGTTTGCCTCAAGACATGGGATTTTATATCAAGTTGTTAGTGAAGTTAAAATACAAAGCACGACATGCAATAGATTTTGTAGAGCACGAATTTCATGATTGTTTGGTTGTTTTCACTGTTCCTTTAGTAAAACGTTTATTTTATTTTTTGAAAAGAGAAGAAACAAAAGCAATTTTTTAATTCGCAAAAATTTATTTTTACTCACGATGGTTTAATTATATCCATTGTTTTGGGATTTTTATTTTTATTGCAAGAAACGTAAACGACGTCTTTATTGAGTTTTAACATTCTATCGTGTGATTAATTTATAAAAATATGTCAAGTCCTTAATCTACCTACTACTATTTTGGAAATTTGGTGACTGATTGAAGCACCAAGTTACAACCCAAACTCCAAATGCTGTTTCATTATCAATGGCTGGCCAATTTTGCTACTGACTGAACGCTTCGGCCAATATTCGAAATAATAACGAAACATGAATATTTTAAGTTTTGGTCGGTCAGTATAAATAATGGTTACTCTTCTCCGGCCAAAACTAATGAATAATGATCATAACTGTTCTAGATGAGAATTCTAGAAAATTCAATTACCTATAATATTTTTATCACAATAGTTATCAATAGGGCTGAGAATTATATCGAATTGCATATATTGTTTGTTGATATGCTGTATGTTGAAAGATCTTGACGAATTAAGCTAATTATGATAACTTCACCAAATTTTATAGTGTATAATATTTGCATATTTCTCCATTTCTATACATATTGGCATATTTCCCTATTTAGTGCATATATCTGCATATTTTGACAAAAAATAGTGCATATATTTTCATGTTTCTCCAATTTTGTGCATATTTTAGTTTTTAGTGCATATATCGCCATATTTTGACAAAAAAAAATATAATTTTTAATTTTTAGAAGATAACCAAATAACAAATTAACAAATTTTCCAAAAATATTTCAAATAGGTAATTTTCGTACCAAAAATTGAAGTTTTACGTCTTTAGAATAATACAAAATAAACTTGATAAATAAATAAACTTAATAAAATTTCAGGTTGCCTAAAGTAAAAAAGTCGAGCTCCCAAAATTGTTTATATTACAAAGGTCTTAAAATATATAACACCATTCCATTAGACATTAGAAATGTATCTAACATAAAAACTTTCAAAAGGCATTTAAGTGAATATGTAAAACAACACTACTAATCAGGAATGAAATCTAATTGTGCACTTATATCTAGATTTAAGATTTAAATAATAATTATTGTAAATTTTCAAATAGTACTATTACTAAATAAAGATACTTACTTACTTCTTACTTCTTCTTACTTACTTGAAAAAGTTTGAATAAACAATATTGTTTCAGTATTTTAGTGTCATTCTCTTAAAAAATGATAATTTAGTAAAATATTTGAGTTATTATGAATATTTTTAGAGCATATATTGGAAAATATACAGCATATTTCCACTATATTTAACAGCGTATTTTGAACATTTTTAGCGCATATAATTCTCAGCCCTAGTTATCAATAGCCAACTATACGCAAAATAAACTATAGAAGAATTTTTATTAAAGCGTTTGTAAGTTAAACTTTGAAGATTGATATCTTCTGAAGTACTGACGTGAGAAAAAATTATTTCAGGTGAAAAGTATTAAAAATTCATGACTATCTGTTTGTGTAGCAAAATTTGTCAATAATGATCTATTTCTCATGTCAAATGCAAACTGATCCTGAAAAGTGCTTTTTCATAGAAGCGTTTACGATCTTCAAAGTTCCACTTTGAAGACTGATATCTTCTGAAGTACTGACGTGAGAAAAAATTATTTCAGTTGGAAATTATAAAAAATTCATGACTCTATACGTTTGTGTAGCAAAACTTGTCAATAATGATCTATTTCTCAAGTCAAATGCAAAATGATCCTTAAAGGGGCGTTTTCATTGAAGCGTTTATGATGAGTTCAACTTTGAAGATTGATATCTTCTGAAGTATTGATGTGAGAACAAATTATTTCTGGTGAAAATTATAGAAAATTCATTACTCTATCAGTTTGTGTAACAAAACTTGTCAATAATGATCTTTCTCAAGTCCAACGCAATATGACCCTTAAAGGGGCATTTTCATTGAAGCGTTTATGATGAGTTCAACTTTGTAGATTGAACTTCTGAAGTTCTGATGTGAGAAAAAATTATTTCAGGTGGAAATTATAGAAAATTCATTTCTCTAAAAGTTTTTGTAACAACATTTGTGAATAATGATCTATTTCTAAAGTCAAATGCAAAATGATCTTTAAAAGGGCGCTTTCATTGAAGTGTTTATGATAAGTTCAACTTTGAAGATTGATATCTTCTGAAGTACTGACTTAAGATAAAATTATTTCAAGTGCAAATTATAGAAAATTTATTACTCTATAAGTATGTGGACCAAAAGTTGTTAATAATGATTTATTTCTCAAGTCTCCACGCACAATAATCCTTAAAAGGGCGTTTTTATTGAAGCATTTATGATGAGTTTAATTTTGAAGATTGATATCTTCTGAAGTACTGACGTAAGAAAAAATTATTTCAGGTGAAAATTATAGAAAATTCATCACTCTATAAGTTAGTGTAACAAAACTTGTTAATAATGATCTATTTTTCAAGTTCCACGCACAATAATCCTTAAAGGAGCGTTTTCATTAAAGAATTATAAGTTCATGTTTGAAGAATAAACGCCTAGTAAACTTTCTAGTTTATTAAAAAATGTTTGAATTAAAGTGAATATTAGAGGCGGCTGTGAAGTACCATTTTAGATCTAGATTCGTGATCGAAAAGTCTCGAGTTTGAATCTAAATTGGACAGGGATTGGGCAGAACCAAAATTTGATTGTCTGCTTTCGGATGACTTTCCAACATTCTCTGTTGGGATGGAATTAACACATGTGCCTAGGTGGCCTAAAGACACAAAAAATTCTACTTTTAACAGTGCAGTCGATGCCGCACATTATTATTTTTTAAATTGAAAATTTAAAAATTGGTGATTTATATGTCTATAATATTTTGCAAGTTTCCTTCAATTTATAATATCAAAGCATTCCTTTTTACAATTTTCCTCTTATACCTTGCCCCGGGCTAATAAGAGACATTTTTTTGAAATAGCGCCTCTTGATGTCAGATAAAAGAAATAAGAAACAAAACATAGTTAGTAAAACATAAAACCAATTAACTGGGAATTTATAAAAAAAAAGTTGTTAATTTAAGCCACATTTTAATTATTTTTTTTGTATTTTAAAAATAATTTTTTTATTAATTCAAAAAAAATTTTAATTAACAACATTTTTACGCGATACAAATTACTAATCAACGTTACATAAGAACTAAATTAAATTAAAAAATGTTAACTCGTATTTACATTTTGATGTTACACCGTTACAACGGCTTAATTAAAGAGAAGAGAGAATCGGGAAGAAAGCTTTTAAAGAACAAGTGGGCCATATGAACCTGATGATTTTTGGAAGGAAATTGGGCTATGGGAAAAATACTGCCCTTTTATTTACTGATTAGAACAACAATAATATTGATGCTTTTACTACAGCTTAACCACGACTTCTTTATTTATTGTTATGAATGATTTTCAACTTTGACATTTATATTTTGAAAGAAAGCATCAGGTTGAATGTATTTTCAACAAGTTAAAAGAGACCTTTACTATAATACCTTCTTCTAAGGGTTGGTAAGCAAACAAATAAATAGTCTGATAGTAAACCCCATCCAATATTTTATATTACAACCGACTTATCTCTTTTTTATATTCAAGTTAATCTCGTAAATAAACTCAAAATTTTAGTATAAGGATAAATCCAAACATTTTATTTACTGCCATAGAAGTAAATTTAATTGTTTTAACTTTAAATTTATAGCACCTACTACTACCTAGGCTATAAAAATATATCCTTTCTCAAGGGGAATAACTTTAAGGGTTGATATGAAAGCGGCCAACGCGTTTTATAACAATAAGATATAATAAAAAGAAAGCAAAGCGTACAAAGCACCTAAAGTCAGTTAGGATTTTTATTTAATACTGATATAAGGTCGTGATGTATTATATTTTTCATAATATGGCATTAGGCGGTTGAATTTCTGCCACCGTAAATAAACTACAAGTGTCACCTTTACGTTTCGAAAAATGTAACTTACTGAAACTTAAATAGCGTAATAGAATTTTGGTGTACTTTGGCTATAAAATGTGCTATCTTTTAGACACGTAAATTAATGGTAGGCTATGGCCCAAAAGATAGCCCGAGTAGGCTTACACAAAAAAATCCTTCCTTATACGCATCCTTATCGCTTACCCTAAAATTTAGATAGAGTTACGTGTAAAGTTAAGTCCCAAGCCGCTTCTGATTTATAATTTATTTAATTTACGACTACTTACGTAACATTTACTTAACTACACGTGACATCGATTTTGTTTTGCTTGTAAATAGAAGATTGCTTTGGAGCAATGTTTTAAATTTTAATGCATATTCCATTATTTTTGAATTATTTGAATAAAATCATGCATGCGATACAAGTTTAATCTAACTTTTCTAAACTATCAAGGCGCTTCAACGTACAAATAAACTATATACGAGACAAAAGCTGCACAAATTATTTTCTAGGACTTCTATAAAAGAATAAACAAGCAACAATATTTTGTGGAAATAATACTAAACGTTTCAACAATCGTATTCAGAAAATAGAAAACCAGTGATACTCTGCTTCAATTGTGTGAAATATTGCAGACTATCGGAGCCAAACAAAAATACACAATTCTACTGACAAGAGGATTCTTGTTATACCAAAGAGCAATGGATAAGCATCATAAGGATTAATGAACTTCAATAACAAGTGATATAAAACATTATGTTTTTAAAATTATCATATTATTTATTACCTAATTCATAATAGGCAGGTTCGGAATTTTCAATTTTAGCTTAAATCGATAGTATTTATAAAAGTAAACACATCTGCAATATTAATAGTTATTTAATCAACTAGTGTGTTAATAAGGCCGATTAATTATCGAGACGACGCGCGAGAGTAGCAAGCGCGTTAATTGTTGAGATTATTAATCGGCAATTAACACAAGAGTTGATTACTAAGTTTTTCCGTCGATCGCTTTTTATTAAATTTGAGCAAATCTAATTTTATTTTATGACAAAAATGAAAGTTTTCAAAAATATTCTACAATCAAAGGTACCATTGAAAACAAAAATGACAACAAATGTCATAATTTCAATGCAATATTGGTGTGATTTGGTTGCCTATACCATAATTGATCGTTAATAGAAAATTGATCATTAATAGGGGCAATAGGGGTTATTAACGATCAATTTCTTATTGGTTAATGACACCCATTAACAATCGATCGACGGAAAAAAAATTAAATTTTAAAAATAAGGGCATTTTTAACAATTATAAACTTTGAAATCGAACCGAGGCTACAAAACGAACCTGGTTTAGAGGCCTGATCTGTGACGTCGAATGTGCACCTCAGCGCGGCAAATGTTTCATTGAAGGGATCATAGTATGTATGTGTCAACAAATTAATTAAACTGTATGAAACTTATAATATAGAGAGACAGGAAGGAGCCTTGACAACCGTTGCCTATAAGAGAAAATGCGACGGAAATAACATTTTGGAAAGCATCGGATGACTCATTCATTGCGTCGACTTTACATTATCATTGGTTGTCATGGTCTTTCCTTATAAGTGGGAGTATAAGCAACGATTTCTATTGGAGAAATTGACCGGAAATCGCTATATTTAGACAACCTTTGCATTCACCTACGATTACCTGTCATGCTAGAGTCCTGGTAGAGTAACGGCTATTTATTCAATGGTATGAAATCTGTAGTTGACATTTTGTAACGCAAATTTTTAGGGTACTTGGATCTTACTATTAAATCAATTAATTTTGCAAAAAAATGATAGAAAGTGTAAGAAGATAACAAATGCGTGTATGACAAATACGCAATATGCGTTCGTAACATAATTATGACATCATTAAATGTGCACAAACGTTTAGGACCAATCAGAAATCGTTTTGTAATTCAAATAATATAGTAATTTTCTTTCGTCAATAAAAAACGATACACAATTTTTTTTGGAAAATTGCTTTCACATTTTAGTTGTATAAATAATATAGTTTGAATTTATTTAAGAAAATCATCATATTTTTGTACAACCCAACCCGCCTAAATCCAGTACACGTTGGCTGGTGTTAGGAAGTGAACAAAAAGACTCTCGAGTTGCATGTTGATTTTTTTTCCATCCCCTAGTTCAATATTCAAAAGTAAAAGAAATCAATTATGTTGCCATCTTTAAGGAATTCTTTAGTAGCAAAAATAAATATCTGGCGATCTGGCCCCCTCTATTACCCTCTGTCATGGAATAGTCATTATAAAGTTCAAAAAGACATGTGAAAAGTGAGAAAGGAACAAACTAAGGACGAGTTGTACCAACCCAGTTCACAGTAATATCAACAAAATACCAACTTTCATACTGAAACACAGATCACCGTTATCTTACCGT
Source organism: Malthinus seriepunctatus (assembly GCA_963924605.1). NCBI lineage: Eukaryota > Metazoa > Arthropoda > Insecta > Coleoptera > Cantharidae > Malthinus > Malthinus seriepunctatus. Next base: position 24,928,086 of record OZ004600.1, on the reverse strand, counting down.
GAACTTCGGTGGTACAACCACAGTATACCCTAAAGAGTGAATCCGAGGGTCTACTGTAGCACAAGCGGCCCTTAGTACTAAGTTCTGACTATATGGCTCCCAGAGGTTCTCAACAGAAGAACTTAAATCATAAGTTAAGAAATAATATACATAGAGGAGAAGACCCTTTGTCCAGGACTATTAATTGATCTCTTTCTTAGGACTATTAAGGGAGAGGATTACTGATCTGGTGGGAGTACTCACTTGTCCCTCTAGAGCTATTGATTTCTCTCCGTTCGGATCTAGCAGACATAACTATCGATCTGGAAAGTGCCTAATCCCGAAAGTCCCCAAGACTATTTATTTCTTCCTATTTTGATCTAAGGGAGAGGACTAGTAATCTGACGAATACCCACCCCTCCCTGTTCATGTCTTCCCAGGGTTGTTGAAATCTATCTCTCTCTCTCTTTTAAGAGCATTTGGATTTATACTCTAAATTCACAAATGTAGATAGTCGTGTCAATTATCAAATGAAGAATAGATTACATCGAGATTTTTCGGTACAGCATTATGGACAATCGTGCGTACTCTGATCCACTTCTACTACCAAGATTTGATCAAATTATAGTAAAGTACGTTAGCGGCACGTGTTTTCTGCATCTATCTCAATAGTAGCCGCGCTATAGTTAACTAAAGCTTCTGAACCTATATTAGGAATGAGTCACTATCTGCAATTGTGGGTTTGGAGAATAGAAGGCAGGACAAATGATCTGGGAAGAATCCAAGCTACGGAGTCATCCCCTAGAGAGACTGTATTTTGTTATTATACATTTTGACGGCTTAATAAGTTCACAAACAAGGAAGTGTTTGTTAGGAAGTGTTTTCGGAAACAGCCTGTATAGTGTATACATTAGACAAGGTGACAAGATACTGTTGTATTTAAATTAGTGCTGGTAGTGCACTTAAATTTAAGACCACTACTAATGCATAATCGTGCCAAAAATAATACAAGAGCAACAGAGATGGAAGGTACTAATTGGCGAAGCCAAGAAATAAAGGACGACCTTTGCGCTTACAAACAGATTTACAAATAGGCTCGAAAAAGTTGTTTTTCAAATTTTTGCTGAACCAAGTAGACTAGTATGGAAGAATAAAAGATTCAACTTTGGTTCAGTTAAGTGAAACCATTCGCACGATTTTATTTTTACCGCTTATCCCGAATTAGATTATTTATCATACCTTTACTTTATCGTTCTAAATGCAATTACTAAAATTGTAAAAGCGTTCGTGAGTTGTCATATTACATATCAAGCATCAGGTTAACAGCTCATAAGAGAGAAAGTAATTTTCTCCCCAAAACTACATTTTTTGTACTAAGCCCTTTAAAAATGAATTAAATTTTTCTCTTGCTTTCGATATTTTAGTTACTTAAAAATTATTTTTACTTAGTACTAAGTATAGTACGGAAGAATTTATGCCAAAAACCATTAAATCATTACTAGCCGTGACAAGGATTTTATGCAGTTTATTTACATAAACTACATTTTTTTTTCTTTACCGACACGTGACTTTTCAACTACTCAGTAAATAATTAATTTTCTAAATAAATATTTAATAATAATTAATAATAAATGTATTAATTAAATTAAATAATTCAACTCAATAAATACACGTTCGTCTAAATTCAAACATACTCGTATTAAGATGATCACGTGTCGGTAAAGAAAAAAAATTCAATTATAGTAATGAACAACGTACAAAAGTATACATTTCCTATTTTGCAATTTCAGTCGTAGGGAAAATAGATTTCGTCTCGAATGCAACCTTTGTTTTCTTACGGCAAAGTAGTAGTTTCCCCACTTAATATACAAATAACTGCTATTATTACTTTACCATAGTAGGTAATTTGTTCAAGTTGCATTATTTTCACAAGTAATGAAAATGTTGCACTCTACATAATATTTTTCCCAGAACTTGAAGCTTTTTATTATGAAGAAATTGTTTGAACGAGCACATTTTTCATTTGTACTAATATTATTTAAAAATTGTGTTTTATGTGAGATTTTCTTAAATCGATCAATTCAATTTGAAACTAAAACTATTAAAATGTTTGATGAAGTTTTTACAAGCTTGCGTTGAGTATATTTTTCCAATTTTAAAATTGAACTAAAACTTTTCTCAAAATATATTACGTTTTTCAAATAGTAAACTACTTCACTTTCATTCCAAAAGTATCCAACTTTAACCTAATAGGGGTTGATTTTTTTTCTTGTGCAACTATTTCTTAAACTTTGCAGTTCAAGGAATGCAAGACCATGACATAATTTATTTTAAAGCAAGTGAAATCCTACGATTTCTCAGCTCTTTTCCTATTTTATTTTGCTCATAATTTTGCGCTGTTTTGTTATTTGATACTATTTTATGTGCAGTTTAAATCTTTGTGTAATTATTCGCATTCAGTTACAGTATAATAGAATGGACAGAATGAAAAATGTAAAATTTTAGTGCAATTTAAAGAATTTTTCACGTTTAAATCCAACTATATTTATACAGTTTTATATTATCTATTAAAATTCGAAATTTTTCTATTGTTAATAGTGCTCATAAAAGCTTTAAAAAAATCCGCCTTTTTAAAGCGTTACATTTACACTTACCCGCAATTATTAGTTAATGAAATTTGAAGTTGACTCACCTGAAACAAAAAACATAAAAATTAGTTCTCTCCTCATTAATCACAAAAAAGTTTATTTTATACAGAGCCATCAGAATAAAACAAAAGTATCTAAATGGTTTACAAATTGTTCGTAATCCAGTCTTAAACAAAAGTTTAAGTGATTGTTGATTTAATATTTCTTACTAATTGAGCAACGAAGTTGCTCCGGGGAGGCACGGAGTGCCGATTTTTTTTTATCATCATCTTTATATGTGTTACGATCCTATAAGGTCAAATTTCCGATTAGATACATGGGGAAGGAGTGGGGAGTGAAAATCGACACTTTTTAGTTAAAAATTTAAATCTTCGTTACCCTTGAAATGCAAGAACTCAAAATTTACAGTTATATAAGAAAAACATATAGCTATCCCCTCTTCAAATTTCAAACCAATTAAAGCAATGCAAATTTTTTTATAGGTCTCCATTGGTCAAAAAATCGAAATTTGTCGATTGGCGCAAAAATATGGATTCGGGTACGCTAGGGTTGCCCCATAAACGCTTTGGTCTTAGTTTTGAAAAACCACACAAATGTCCGTCGTAAAATCATCAAAAATCGTCCTCCGTCGAAAAAGTCGAAATTCCGAGAGCTGTTAGGACGCTCTGAGACCTTCGACCATCGCCTGGCCAAAATTCGCACCGATTCCTTCGGCGGGTCACGAATGTAAGGAATCCTCGGAATTTCTACGTAATTATTTAATTTAATATTTCTCAAGACTTATTCAAAGGGGATACTAATCAGGGATTATCCATAATCTCACCGCTGGTTAGAATCATAATCGAGTTACAATCGATCGTATATTACAATTATATTAATTGATCTAAGTGGCAAACTTTCAAACAAATAATATTTTGACAGTTTAACATTATGTTTTAACCTCATCTGTCAAAATAATAGTACAAACCGGTCAGTAATTAGTTATTTACGAACCGAGTGCAGGAAGACAAGTTTCCTGCGTGAACGCGGTTTTAAAGCACCAGCCACGTAAGAGCGAGTTCTTTTATTATTGCGTGAACGCCGGAAAATTTTTTACACATGAGGATTGTAGAATATTTTATGTACTCATTGCTTAAAGAAACGCACTCCCTGGTCGACCGGGAAACACTGCATCGCGGTCTGCTACACCGGGAAGGAACTGTCAAAACCACAAAGTCTGCTTCCCGGTGTAATAGACAGGGAAGCAGTGTTTCCCGGTCGACCACGGAGTGCTTCAAACGTCACTTTCGAAGCAGTGAGTACAAAAAAATATTACTTACTCGTTAGGAATGACGCACTTCCCCTACTTCTTACAGTATATGAAATGTGCGTGTTACTATAGTGATTGTGAATAAAAGCTCTTTATTTTATCATTTTAGGATAAGTTACGATGTGCATTAAATCTCTCGAGTTCCGCAGGTAGTTTCTTATCTTAAGATTCAAATTCACATTACAAAGCTCCTTTTGGCTAAAGCTTGATACATGACCAACGTATGCTAGTGTTATTAGTACGTGAATTTCTACATGTGTAAATGTAATGAAACATTTTTATTTAAAAAAACAAATTCGTAAGTTAAATAGTTTTTTTTTGTATTTAACACGAATTATAAGTGAATAAGCAATAATAATTGAATCTTTACTTTAATAAAACATCAGTTATCCAGAGGTGTGATGTGTGGGTGGATAAACATTTACTTTTCTTCAAGTGTTTGATTAACCCTATAGCAATTTCACCTTTACCACCTACGTCGCAGTTGATATAGTATTTCATATAGAACATTGTTATTAAAAAACTCTGCTGCACGTATGAAAGAAAATTTTACAAGCTCCTTCCTACTCTTTACTCGAACTACGATAGCTATATGCAATAATTTTGAAAAAATTGTTTGAATCGATTTAAAGAAAATCCTATTTAAAAATTTGACGACAAAGTTATAACAGAAAAAAACAAGAAATAGAGTAAACCCAACGTAAGATGAGTACATCACGTGATGACCGTTAAAGTTGCGCAGTAGTTCTGTACTGCTGTGCTTAGAAACGAACGTAGACTGTACTCATATCAAGTTGGGTTTACTCTAAGACGTAATTTTGAATTTAAAAATTTGAAGAAATAGGTAATAGTTTAATTAGAACCAAGATGTTCTAACTTATCGCAAAGCTTAAATAATGTGTGATGGTCATAATTTGCTAAATGCCCTCAATATATCCCCTCTCATTTTTGGGCCACCCTGTATGAATAGTACAGATTTTTATTATAAAAAATAACAAGCTCCATCTTTTCAGTATATTATTTTTTACAATTAAGTCTAACATTAAATTCTTTTATTTTGGTGCGTGTTTACAACTCATTTCATGTTTTGTTTGTGCACCGTATAAAAGATCGCCTTCAATAATTGAATTTTTTTGCAACAAGATAATCATACAATTTGTTAATTAAAAATTATTGTCAAAGGTTTTCAAATTATATACTGATGCATCTAGAACTCCTACAAATAACTCAAATATTTCAAGAGTTTGCCATTGAGCATTCCGATTACCGAGCCTATGGAACAACATAATAAATTAATAACAATCCCCAGATGCTGTCGCTAGAGCATCCGCATTTTTCGTGAGTAATTGACCCTCTTAAGAAGCCCTACATTGCTTTAAATTACGTCCATACGTCATGTAGTGTCTTCCAAAGTTTAGGTCCGCTACAATAGCTCAGGCTTTTAAACAAACCCTTCTGTAGATCATTCAGGCGGTCTGAAGATCAGTTTTGGCCTGTATGGGCTTGTCTTAGTAAAACCCTAGTCGCAACACGGAATACTAAAAGTAGGTAATGTAGGTATTAGTTTCAGTAAAAGGTATAATTGGTGGGAATTTTAAGAAAATCGGAGCAAGAGCCATTTTTAATAGGAAATCTCGCTAGTCCCAAATTTAGCGTTTGGAAAATTGGCAGCCTGCTGAAAATTTGTACACTTAGGGTGATCAACTACAACCCAAAAATACATGATTTTGGAAGCGTATCCTACAGTGGAACAAAGCAACTTGGCTCAGATTGATTTTAAATTAAAGGTATGAGCTTTGCCAAAACCGACAGTTTCTCATCACGTAAATCTGAGCTCTGTACGGAAATTTGTTAAATAATTTTCCCAATTAGAGAGAAGAGTACCAAAGGAAAGCCTTCAAAGGGAAGCTTTAGTTTTGGCTCTGACAGAGTCGAATCTAAAGCTTCCTTCTGTATTTGTATCGAATAACCACCTTTTGTTAGTAACGTCTCACATGAGCTTTCTAAGCTCTCACATTTGAAACTAGCCTGGACGAAATCAATAGATTCATTCCACCACAAGGTGTAATGTAATGTTTTAAATCTGAATGTGCAATTTTCAGTCAACAAAATTTCTTGAAACCTTTATCAAATAACAATCTAAAAAAATTAGAGAAAATTGATTTTAGTGAAAACCTACTTTGTTAGCGGTTGGTGGCGAACTCTATGCGGTTTTTTGGACTTTTAATTATCAACGTATCTAGAATTAAAACTTTCAAAGAGTAGATAATTATTCGGGAATATTTAGATCAGTCGATACGTAATATAAGGACATTTATGCGGGACTTTACGTTTGTTTTCAGGACTAATTAATATCAATGTGCAAACTTGTAATTAATCATCAGGTTTTTTACGTTTTGGCTCTATATAATACCAGGAATACGTTTTCCTTTTAACGCCTTTGTACAACGAAAGATCTCAAAAAACTTTAAAACGAGAATAATAAATTAAACAGAGAGCAAACATGAATGGTCAACGATATTAGAAAACTAGGGAAAAACATGGCGATCGGTATCTAAGTACTAGGGCTGGGTAAAGTATCGATACTTATTCGAAGTATCGATACCTTAGGTGGTATCGAATAACGATACCGAGGATCGAAAGTATCGAGATGTCGAAAGTATCGAGGTATCGAAAGTATCGAGGTATCGAAAGTATCGAGGTATAGCGTCCGTTTCCAAAAAAGGGCCCCAGCTTATAGGGTGTTTATTCGTAACTTTAGACAAATAAAACCTTGTATAAAATTAAATGTAACGATCTTTTCTACAATTTTAGCGAAAAAAAAGTTATTATTTTCCGAACAGCTAAGGCTGATGGCGTCTTCGTTACTTTTTTTAAATTGCACCATACACATTTTTTAGTCTCATAAGAGAGAGAATTTTTTTCTCTTTTCAATAAAGTAAAGCATCCATAGGGTTAAATAAGAAAATTTTAAAGAAAAATTATAAAACCTAAATCTACATTAATTTTCATCAAGCACGTGGATTGTTCAAAAAAACATGATTTTCAATTGTTTAACTAACTGTGTAACCTTCTTCACTCAAATCTAATGTTCCATTGCGCCACGACCGCTGGATTGGCTACGATAAGCTTGTTCCGAATAAATTAAAAGTAGAAAAAAATAAATTAAAAGAAAAAACTCGTAAAACATTATTTATTTATTATTAATTGGCGTCATCAACTAAAGCTATTGACGATGAATATTTAAAATAATAGATTTTCACAAAAATTGTTCAAAGTGAGAGCTGTTGTTTTCTACACAAAGTTGACAACATAGTAACCCATTTACATTAGCAGACACTGTTCAAAATATATCAAAAGTCTTTTATGTAGCTCCATATAAAAAAGTTTTTCTTTTTTTAATTTATTCGTAACAAGCTGATGGTAAACAAACCAGAGGCCTTGGCTTAATGAAAGAAGATTTGAGTGAAGAAGCTTACACAGTTACCTAAACAATTGAAAATTATTTGTTTTTTTAACAATGAGCTTGCTTGATAAAAAATAATATAGCTTTAGTTTTTTCAATTTTTCTTTAAAATTTTCTTATTTAACCCTACGAATGCTTTACCTTACTGAAAAGAGAAAAAAATTCTCTATCATATGAGATTAAAAAATGTGTATGGTGCAATTTAAAAAAAGCAACGAAGATGCCATCAGCCTTAACTGTTCGGAAAATAATAAATTTTTTTTCGCTAATATTATAGAAAAGATCGTCTCATTTAATTTTATATAAGGTTTTATTTGTCTAAAGTTACAAATAACCCCCCTATAAGCTGGGGCCCGTTTTTGGAAACGCACGGTAGATAGTATCGATGTATCGAAAGTATCGAGGTATCGAAAGTATCGAGGTATCGAAAGTAACGAGGTATAAAGTATCGAGGTAAAAAAACAGAAACAGAAAAAACAGAGGTTTTCAAAACTAGGGTTGAATTAATGATTAATAGAAAAGCTGTAATTTCAAAATAATGTAGAAACTGTTGAGGTTAGTTGTTACTTACTACTGTTGCTAACATTATTTTATTGCTTTTTAATATTTTTGCTTACGAAGTTCCTCTACGTCCGGCTGCTTGTAGACAGGTGTAGTTTTCGCTTCAAGGTTCTTTCTAATTAAAGCGACAACAGTATGTTATTTCACTTTAATGTTCCGATACTTCATTATTTTCGATATCTCGATACTTTCAATACCTTACTACTTTCGATACCTCGTTACTTTCGATACCTCGATACTTACGATACCTCGATACTTTCGATACATTGATACTTTCGATACATTGATACTTTCGATACCTCGATACTTACGATACCTCGATACTTTCGATACCTTGATACTTTCGATACCTCAATACTTTCGATACCTCGATACCTTCGATACCTTCGATACTTCGATATTTTCGATACTTCGATGCTTTCGAATAGTATCGATACCGTCATGGTATCGATACTTGATACCTGATTCGTGATATCGCCCAGCCCTACTAAGTACCTACAATGTAACAATTAAAAAGCTTAATTTAAATTTAAAGCGAAATTTTGCCAGTTTAAAATTTCAATTTAATTAGCGTACTAGCAAAACCTCTTTTAAAAGTTGTATTTTTGAAAAAACGAGTTCATTAGTCGTGGCAATTTTTTTAAATTATATTTTTTATATTTATGTTTGTGTATCAAATCGTCTTTTCCTACGTCTTTTAATTGAATTCTTACAAATTTCAAAACAAGGTGAACTTTATTTCCCTTTAAATTTGTGTCGTGTCTAAATTAAGAAAATCAAAAAAAAACATATCTCTTATAAATCTTTCTATATAAAATAAATGAACGGAACAAAGAAAAATGATTTTCTAAATTTATGCTCATTGCTAAACATTTCATTAAAATTTCCAAAAGTATTTATTTAAAATGAAATACCTTTATGAATCTCTTCCATCCAATCCGAGCTTTCGAGTTATATCTCGTAAGGAATTGATTAATGTCTTGTGAATGTGTTTAAACCTCAACGAAACCAACTGAAAGCAACTTGAATACCTAAAGACTAATAGGATAGTTAATTTTTAAAACACTCAGACAGAGAAGATACACAAGCAAGAAGAAACTCATTTGCACTCGAAGAGACAAAGAATCGGCCGAGAAAATATGACCTGAATATGTAAGTTAAAAGAAAATTTAATTTTAAGCTTAAGCATAAGGAATATACCTGTCAAGACCTTAAGATGCGAAACAAAACGAAGAATGTTTTGTGAATAATGATAGAAGTAGGTACTATAGAAACGTGTGACAAGGAATTAAATTGTTTTCACAGTAAGATGCTGAAGTAGTTTCGGTATACAACACGTTTAAATAAAAATTCGAAAAGATGAAACAGTCTACGGGTTTGTGGTAATTTATAGGATTTTCTTCAAGTATTTTATGTCTGGGGATATAAAAAATTAAAATTGGATTTTAAAGTTTTCTTGGAATTTTTCTCTTTAGAAAAATTTAGATTATATTTAGATTATATTTAGAAGATAATTTTAGAAGTAATTGTTCACCCGTTCCGGATAAATTCAAGTTAGTTTTAAAGCCCTTATCAATAAGGTATGTTCGTCCATGTTTAATTTTCTTGTTTCTATTTCGTTCTTTCTTTTTCTTTCACGTACGATACAAGTTTTTTTATGTACGGATTTTTTTTTCTATTAACAAGTTTTGTATATATTTTGTACATATTTTCAATACCATCATCGCCATCATTTCATTTTTGTTCCTGTACTGAGATAACGCAAGATTGTATCCAGTAATCACCCACGCTAAGATACCGATGCAAGATTTTATCGAGCTTGCATCGCCTTCGTCAGATAAGTCGTTATTTTATGTTATTGAGTAAAACGATTTGATAAACAATTATATTTATTTAATAATTTATTAAATTTGAATAAGTACATTTGATTATTTTTTAAGGTTGTAAAGAGAGTAGAGGTGCACAGGTACAAGTCTACAATTTTAAATTTATCTAATTTTTGTTACAATTTATTGATTTATTATTTTGTATTTATTTTTTATTTTTATTTTAATCATTCATCATCAATCATCACGATTCTAGGAGTTGGACATTGTGAGGGAAATCGTATGGCGCCCTGTTATTTTTACCATCATAATCTACGCCCATCTCCTCAAGTTAGCACCATCATTTTGTTAAATTTAGTTTATTTTGGAATTTGTAAGTGTAAATTACGCCACACAACATGTGCTTATTTTTCATCATTTTCTATCGAAAAAGTTAATTTCTTTTCTACTAAATGCCAGCCTTAAACTATTAGAAGTTACTTTTTTTTACTTTTAGCTTAACACAATAGGGGAGCAATTTTAGGTAATTATTATCCCTAACCGGTACGGTACTATAAAGCTCTTGATTAATTTAGTTCGAGAACTAAACTTTTGATTTGTCGTTCTAAGTAATAATCGATTCTGACAAATATCAAAGTAAGCTTGTATGTGAAAGACTTATTACGGTTTATTAAAATTAATGATCAAACAATGACAAAATAAATGTAACAATAGCAGTCAAAGCCAGCTCGATACATCAATATTTCAATACTTCCAACTCGTACTATTTCACCTAAAATTACTTCAGTGTTTGAATTGAACTGAATTACAAATAAAAATATTAAAATTGCAAAGTCTTATGCATTTGATGATTGTACAAAGGGAATAAAAAAATAAATAATAAATACCTTTGTTGTACAACTCCTTTGATTCAAGTTAAGTTGAAAGTTCAACGAGGACATTTTTAAAGTGATTTTATACCATTAACTTAGTATCATCTTTTAATGATTATGAAATTGTTTTTAGTTTTTTTATCCCTTGAACTTTTCCAAGCTTAACAAGCACCATAATAATATTAGGTACGTAAAAACGCCATCTATCCGCTATCTTAATTAGAACATTAAAACTTTTCTAGAAAATTTTTATATTTATTACGTAATTATAGGCCTTAAATGTAATTAACACTGTCCCAATATAGACCTAGACTAATTTTATTTGATTACTCCCTATTAATAACTCAAAACTTTTAATGAGTACCTAATTACGTTTTGGAGATATTTACGTAATAGTCGTTGCATTTGCTCTAATTAGCAATTACACATTTAACTAAAAACATAATTAAAATTAAATTACTTTTGTTTTAATTTAACAATACAAGAAATAACTGAAATCATAAAGCGCACTAAAGCAACTTTTTTAATTCTTGGTTTTTCGCTCGAAGAAAAGCTCACCGAATATTTTGAAAACACAAAAAGTGTTTATACTATTTTGTATTGCTTTTATACAACGTATTTTTGTTACTGCGAGAAAAAATATAAATATAACTTTAGGAGAGTGGAAAATTTTTAAATCTAGATGTAACATTAACACCATTTTTAACAAAATGAAAACGCTTTATTTATGATGTACTTACGAAATGAAATGTTAACATTAGATGAGTGAAACTATAAAGTTGAAATTTAAAATTTAAATTTTTCATATTACGATTTCCAAAAAAACACTATTTAAGTCTTTCATTAGTCCCGTTAAATTTGCCTTAAACAATGTATGAATATTAAATAGTCGTGTTTGGTTGCGAGCGAACTTGTAATTTAATACAAATAATATTAATTAACATACCTAATCAATCATTGTTCTCAAGCTATAATACTCAACTGAATATTCTAAACATTTATTAGTACTAGTAGTTTAATAATCATAGATTCTGACTCTATGCATTATTGACACTGTGATACTAGAAGGGTTATTTGTTTTAAACAGTTTAAAAAAATTTGCGAGCAGCTTTTTAATTAACCAAAATGCAGATCAAGTGATTTAATTATATTGTATCTTCTGTAACATCGCGGGATAGTGTTAATATTTATTATTAATTAATTAAGAGGGTGCTTGCAGTTAACGAACGTATTATCGTCTTTTTTGTAGGTGTTATGGAATGATGATAATAATTATGTCTATTACGAAAAATAAATAGAAAAAAAATCGTATTATAAAGCTTCAAGTAGTAGGTACGTCATTTCAACCTCGTGGTCATAGCAGTAAACTTCGGCTATTTTAGCTGTTTTTACCCACATCATACGTAGTCTAAATAAATTAAAATTTTACCTCGGAAAAAATCCCAGAAAGCTGAATTTTTGGATAAACCTTAATATTGTTATTCTAAACAATATCTCAAAAGTCCCCATCGATCCGACCCCTGCTAAAAATTTTATAGGCCGAGGAAGGTAAAAAAATGCAGTTTTTCCAAAGTATCTCCTAAACTATCGATTTTTCGATAATATAAGAACGTATTTCCAAATTTGTACATCAAAGGTTCTATTACTATCACTAGGGGTCTTAAGTATGTTGCCAAAATAACACTGTACGAGATATTCGTACTTTCTTGCATTTTCTTACCTTCCCTCCCCTATAAAATTTTTATCAGGGGTCGGATCGATGGGAACTTTTGAGACATTGTTTATAAAGGCAATATCAAGGTTCATACAAAAATCCAGCTTTCTATGGTACGTTAATCTGTTGGTCCCGGTTGTTAAAGATCACCTAAGCAATTTTAAAAATTTTGCTGTTGACTTAGATTAAGGGTCAGGGGCTTAAAAAATTAAATATTTGGATAAATGAAGGCTGAATAGCCATATAAACAAAATTGCAGAAAAAACTATTATTTAATAAACGAATCGAATCTAAGCAAGGACTCCAACCGCACCTAGTAAACCAAAAAAGTAAGAACAAAAAGAAGCTGTTCCGTCAATTATTTCGTGGAAAACTCTAAACGGTTTTAATATCTTTCTTTACATATTGTCACGCGTAGAAATATTATGCAAATTATTAAATGTAATTATAAAAGAATGCAACAATGTAGGTTTGCAAAAGATTACAATATGTGAATATTGTAATAAGTCGGGAATGTCTTATTCAGCAGAATCGTCAGTGTCAGTCGTCACGTAGACAAAACTGATAAAAGACCCTCGATGGGGTCAGTGAAGGGGTGACTGGTTAGCAGTTGTTAAAAATCGGTGGTAGCCTTAGTTGTAACTGATTCGAGGATCAGTAATCGAGAGCTGTGGTAATTGATGAAGATTGGTAATTGTGACATTGTGTATTATACACGTATTGGATTATATTCCTGTGTAGTGTACTGTTAGGGTAAGAAATACATTTTCATAAAGTTATGATTATTGGGTAGCTGTTGTTTGGTAACTACGATTCATCTCGGTACAACTCTAAAAGGATCCCAGAGGTCATGATTACCCCCAATCGTGACAATATAAAAGAATTATTTGAAGTTTGTACCAATTTTCTGTTACAGAAACCTCGAAATATTCGAACTTTTTGCAATTTTCGCAAATAACTTACCAACGACGCTTTTCTAAAAAAAATTTCTTCACACATAAATTAAAGTACACAAAATTCTGCGTCGAATGATGCCCCATTTATCAAACTGCGTTAAGTGGTATAGATACTGTGAGAGTTCAAAAAATTTAATTTTTTTCATTTTTGGCAAAAATTTTCCCCGTTATGCAAGACCTTTTTATTAATTTATTAATAATTGACACCATATCCTAGATTTCACAACTACCTAACCACTGTATTTTTTGAACTACTTAGACGTAACCCAAATTTATGATCACAAACCTTAAATTCTTACATAATATGTGGAACCTAACCTAACCCAGAAAAACTAACCCTAACCTAACCTAAGGTAAACTATCTCCAACTATCTCGGAACAAGCAACGCGACACATGTTTGACTTGCTTCGAGAATGGAGGAATCTAAGAATGAACCGATATCATCTACCTTCGGACCATAAGACGCAACCCAAAGTTTAAGTGCGTGGCACCTCGCACTGTCCCTCCAAACGCTCTTAGCATCGCGCCGAAGAAATAAATTTGACATTGTTTTATATGAGTCTGGCAGCACTGAAGCACCGATTTACACCCCGCACAATTTCATAACAACGCGCTATTGATTTTTTGGTTAACCGGTGCTAGAGTCAGTGCGAGGTGCGGTGTGTCAATATGACCCATGCATCACGTGGATATTTTTACTGTTATTTTTATGTCTGTTATACCCGTATGAATATGACGATAACAGTGCATGGGTTTTTAATCATTTTGGCATAATGTCTAAAGCTACATTTACAGATCCACCAATTATATTTCGTTAAATATTGACGTCAGCGTATTCCCCTAATTTTTGTGCAATACCCCTAATTTTTGTGCCGCTGTTAGAAAGGACTGATTAGAAACATTAATATTACTTCTAAATCCAAACATTATTATGATCAAAGATGTTTTAACCAGGAGTATATTAGATATAGCATGTAGTGTTAATGAGAACTAAAAATGTGAATGAAGCCGTACAGACGAGGATCAAGATCGAACGAGTGCATAGTTTAAAGAGAAAAGAATAATATTGCCTACCACAACTCACGGTACAAAAGCTCCCCGTCCCCCTTTCATAAAACCTTCTTGCTTTTATAATCCTGTATACCATAAAAGTATTTAAAATAAATGCCATGTAATAACGCTAGCGTTGCATGTTTCATTGTTTCATGTTCATTTTTATAACAGTAAACGTCCCTCTTAAGAATAAAATATTCAATTTAACCATCGGTCATAAAAAAAGAATATAAAAAAAGTGCTTGACTAATTTACACCTTTTTAATTTAGGAAAATTTTATTAGACTTTAGGGGAAAATTACTGAAAAATTTTACTACAAAGCTACAACAACGAACTACAACTTTTTCATACGTAGGGCGTACTTTCTATGTGTATGTTTTTACGTAGTAATTAAATTAATGCAAATATCTCTAATTACATCACAAATACACAAACAAACATTTTCTATTTATATAAAGTTAATTTAATAATTATTATAAAGCAGTTGATTAGAATAGTTATATATTTATAAACAGCAGCTCGCAAAATGAACAATTCAATTAATGAATTAAATTCCTTTTTAATTAACATTTACTCTAATCTATTATTAAGTAGAAATTATAACTGAAGTATACCTATTTAAATAACTGACTATACATATATTTTTTAAAATTGACATTTTTATGAAAAAAGTTTTTCTTTCCATTGGAACTGTGTACCTAGTGATAAAACATTCCAAAGTAAAAGTTTTCACACACAAACTATTTAGACTTTTAGTCAGGTATTTAACCTTTAGGGTGCGTCACCCTTAGGGAGGTACATAAAAATATAAAAAATAATAAGGGATAAGTACGAGATCGAATATTTCAGAGCGGTCATAAACATGTTATGAGTTCCTTAATAAATATCCTTATTTCAGTAAGGATGAATGTGTAAGATATGATTATGGCATGGTTTAAAATAGTTATAAAGTGCCGTTTCTGCACTTTATATTTTGATACATGCAAAAATCGTGTGCCGAATGATTGTCTATTTTCGATATGCTGCTACTGAAAATATTTGAAACCGTAGTATGTATAGCATATTTTCAAAATAGTGATAGCCATGGCTTTCTTTTTTAATAAATTTTACAAATTTTACAAAATGCATCAATAAACAAAACATTATAAATGTTTATCAAAACTCATCGTTACAAACCGCTATTTTTAAATATTTTCAAAATTGTCCAATTTAATTTCTGTCATTACAAAGCAAGCAAAATAAATTTCCTTTATTGATTTGGATGCAGCATTTTATACTCTGTAACTTTTATTTGAAAGCCTTTTTATCTAAAATCATTAGGCTAGCAGTATATTACAGAAATATGATTTCCCACGTTAAATCTCCATAACCGAGGGCTGTCGTTACCGCCCTGAAGAAAGATTGTCTACGTTAGAAAAAATCAAAAGAAAGTTGTACAAAAGAATAATCTGGGGATACTTTGGAAATCAGCCTATCGTCCTTTCTCTTTAAGGAAATGGAGAAAATTATTGACAATTGTTACATCAGTAGCGAACTTCTCAAAGAGGCCTCCGCTTCATGTCAAGCAGTTTGCCTATCAAAAACCAAAACCATCATCTAATAAAAAAACGCAAAAAAAATTGCGTTTGACTTATTTATAGATACAGAGGGAGCCTTTTATAACACCTTATTTAAGTCTATAAAAATGGCCGCTGCGAGCGTTCCATGAGTCATCCGCGATAACCTGGATAAAATTAATGCTAGAAAGTCGAATAATAACGACTTTCTTAGGAGAGGAAGAGACTTCGATGGATACTGCAAGGGGATGGCCACAAGGTGACCCCTGCTGTGGTCCATCGTAGTGGACGACCTACTGACAAAAATAACTGAGGAAGGCAACTGTGTACAGAAATACGCAGACGACATCGTCATTCTAATAAAGGGCAAGCATGACGGTATTATTTCAAACCAAATTCAAACTGCCTTAAACAAAATCAATGAATGGTGTGCAAAGGAGCAACTTACGGCAAACCCTACAGAAACCAGCATAGTTCCAGTCAGTAACCGCAGGAAGCGAACTTTAAAAGTTACACAGCTACAGGGACTATCGATACAGTTTTCCAAAGAGGTAGAATTGTTTGATAAATTCTTGGATATCATTCCAAGAGTGTTTGACTTTCAGACACCGTTAGAAGTAGTTATTCAAGACCCTAACACAGCTAGAAGTCAATCAATACAACTGAACAAAACTCCTCCATCTGTATTCGGATGGATCTAAAACGGGGAACAGGTATGCCCCAAAATATAGGGCATCAATAGCCTTAAGAACGTACCCCACAATTATGCAAGCTGAAACTCTTTAAAGGCACTCAAAGTCAATAGCTTTGAGTCATTATCCACTTGAGAATGCAGATCATCCAGCAACACTATGGCAAGGGACAACAAAGTTGCCCCTCATGGGGTGCCAGGTCACGAGGGAATTAAAGGAAACGAAATAGTTGATGAAGTAGCTAGAACAGGCTCAAAAGCCCTTCCAATTGAACCCAAACCATTATGTGGATTTTCCAGAACATATAGAAAGGCGAAGATCCAAAAATGGAAAACTGAGAACAATAATTCTCACTGGTACAACGCACCAGGACAAAGACAGTCGAAGAAATTCATTGAGTACTCGACCACGAAGGCTAAAAAGCTTTCTATATTATCAAAGAACGGAATCAGACTCATCATCACGGGCCTTTTTACTGTACGCTGCCCAGTGAGGTACCACCTCAAGAAACTGGGATTGGAAGATAGTGACATGCAGACTCTGGGAATTGGAGATTGAATCCGCCGAACACATTCTCTGTAATTGCGATGCATTAGGTCGACTTACGCTGAAACACTTAGGGCGGGCTCATTTGACGCCTGAAGAAGTGAAAAGCAAACTTCTCAAGGATATTTTATGCTTCGCTGGCAAGATTGAATTCCTGAGAACATGTAGTAAGGGTTATGAATAAAAGATCAACACTGGTCGCAGTTCTGTAAGGCTTAGAAGCCAATCGACCCCTGAGTACAATACAATACAATACAATGTTTTGGAAAACCAGGGTTAATTATACGACGCTTCTACGAGACGTCAGATCAGCTAGAGCCACTAAAGCAGCGCTTTCAAGTTCGATGAAAATTGGTTTGTTGGAAGCGATCGACAGACAGAGCATCTGTCTGTCGGGTTAATCTAACGTGACATTAAAATCATTTCCCGTTTCGTACGTTTTTATTTGAATCCTGCGGCATGGGACTAACAAATTGAGAATAACTTGAATAAAACAATACATTTTCTTATGAGCTTTAGGTGAAGATTTTGTGAATAGTTGGCGGTGATTAAATGCACGAAATGTACACATTTGTAGTGCTAATGTTATCATTTGTTATCTTAACATCTACATTCATAATAAGCTTTATGTAGCATTGTAACTTGTTAAATCTAACATTTCTGTTACTTGAAATGCATAGGCAATTACGAGGTAGATGTCCCATGTAGGGACATTAACGTGCAGGTACAATGTATCATTAATCAAATCAGGTCACAGAAACAGTAAATTCAACTATTTATGACATGACACGAGGTCAAATGTCACTAGAGGATGGATAATACCAAGAATTTCTTCTTTTCACACAAACCTAAAAATTTAATGACTACAGTTTTGATGAAAACAGGAGCAAGGGAAATAAAAAAATTATAAAATGTTGAAAATTTATACTAACTACATAAACTACATAATACATGAACATGACATTCAAAAATTAAAAAGGAAAAACCATCTAAAAAGCGCCATAAAATCCAAAAGAAATTAATCGAAAGAGAAAGAATTCGCTTGTTCTAATAATCGTTTATGAAATAAAATTTTTAGCGTTACAACACTTGTTAAATTCAATCACTTGAAAAATTAATAACGTAGCAAAAATACAAAATAAAATAAAAATGTTTCGTTCCGCGAGACCGCTTTTTTGTCATTTTCTTATTATAATTATTGTTAAAACGTTTGCAAATAAAAACTAATGGGGTCGTTTGGCCGCCTTATTTAACTTATATAATTAAACGCAACTATAGCCCTGTTGGATATAGTTAACATGTTAAGGGCTGGAAAAGCTCGGACTTTGGATATAACAGAATCGAGACTAAAACAAGAGTTGCTGGTGAATGAATCAACAAAAACTCCCATTGCACTTTATTAATAATTTAAATGTCAATAAATACATCTAAAATATGTTAAGGACTTCAAACTTAAATTAACTAACTTTAGTTAAAAGAAAAGGGAAACTAATCGAGTGTAGCAAAGCTTCGCTTTAATTCGATCGAGTAATGGGTACTAATCGTCTTCAATTTTAAAGTACACCAAAGGCTATTCAAGTTTTGCTTCGAAATATATAGTTTGACGAGAAATTTTCATCGATTTCTGCGTGAATGAAAACTTCGCAATTTAAACAGACGGTTTTCACTTACAGAAATAAAGGGATACTAAATTTACGAGTGTGAACTTGATGCACCGCAGTTTTCTATTTTTAAATTTGAGAAGATAAAATACAAAAAATGGCAATTTTTCTTCTATGTGCAATAGCGCAAGTTGTAATTTTAATTAACTTGTAGTACTTTTATACATAATTGGGAAAAACTGCTGAAACTTTAATAAAAGTACTTAATTTGTTTAAATTATAAATTAGTGTATCGAGGCACCAAGTAGAAATTTTAATTAAAAGTTGATTTTTTTTTTATTTAATGAAATTCTGCTTAATTCTATTTATAAAAGTGCACTTTATTACCTATCTCTACCTTTCGCTTAAGATTAACGATGGAAAACTCTAATGTATAAATTATTCCCCAAGATTCTTAAGGGATGCACTTGAATAGTAAAAGTTTTAGGAATGTCCGCTAGGTGAATATACCGATTGTTTCGAAACGAATTCATATAAAATTGACAGTACTAACACCAAATTTGAAATCACTACATTTATGAGTTCTCAAGTTATCGAGTTGACAAACACAGACTTATCAACACTATTAGTTGTCTTGTCACCCTTGTTGTCACCTTGTTGTTCATGTGACCCTACATCTAAATTGAAATCAAAAACCAAAATATTTTCAAATACAGGTCTCACGTTTTAAGAAAATAATTCACAGTTAAATACCCCCTTTTACGATTTTAAACGGTTTTGAACCAGTGCGCAGCTTTATGATTATTTTCTTATAATGTGACCCATCCGTGAATCCGTGCGGTTTGTAAAAGAATGACCTTCTTTTACAAACCGCACGGATTTCAGGAAAAAAAATTTAAATTCTTCAAATGCGATAAAAAAAAATTTCTGCATCTTTCTTCAAATTTAATTGACCCGTATTTCAGGATTTTGCTGAAAAAAAATTTGTTTTCGAAAATATTCACATATGAATTATCGATAATTTGCTGGATTTTCTCCAATCTTCACATACTTAAAATTTATTATCTTCAGTTGTACAGATCGGATCAATGTCCAATTAATTCAAGTTGGGGGGCGAGCATGTTAAAACTATATACAATTAAATTTTTATTTTTCATTTGTTCACAATTAAAAAAACTTTTTAATACACTTCGAAAGCTAACGTAATAAAGTGTAAAATAAAAAAGATAATACCTGAAGATAATAATTTTCAAGTATGAGAAGATTGGAGAAATTCCATCAAATTATCGAAAATTCGTATGTAAATACTTGCGAAAACAAATTTTTTTCAGCAAAATCCTGAAATACGGGTGAAGTAATTTTATGAATATAGGCTGTAAAAAATTTTTTGGACGATTCTAAAATATCAAGTTTAAATTGGTGTGCGGTTTGTAAAAGAATGACCCTTAATGTAAGATCTGTAGATTTTAAAATTTTCTCTCTAATATTCCCGGCATATTTTAAAAATTGTAATGATGAAAGTTGTAGAAAATTCGATGATGTTTGCTAGTATTTAAAAAAATATCGGAAACTTTTCCGATAAAGTCGAAAAATTTCCAGAAATTGCGGCCGGAAAACTCAAAAAAGCGCTTTTTTGCGAGAAAATTGAGATTTTTTTACTTCCATATTGTAGCAAAAAGATGAAAATATATAAATCCGTAGAGTTACCATCTAAAGCCAATCGGAAGCTTCTTGAAATAGCGAGAGCCATTTTAGATTTTAGTAAATTTTCTTAGGTAAGGTAAAACACCTCCAGATTCGATAAATTATTGGTTGTCATGAAAAATTCTTTAGTTACTAAAAATAATTTATGAAATCTCGAGCTAAAGTTCTCGAGGTATTACCATATTATAAAATGTTATATTAGATTGAAAAGATATTTTCAGTAACAAATATAAGCGTTTTGAGTGACAACTGGCCATATTTCGATAATTCATCGAATCTGGAGGTATATTTGATTGGATGATTTTATGAACCAAAATTTAATTTATAAGTTTTTACAACACTAATAAATATTATAACGCAATTTACTAATAAGTATCATAATTAATTATTATATTTGAAGCGGCTTGCAATTGGCTACCGCTTTTATATACCATATAATTCAAAATAACTTGTACTGTCAAATATTTTCAAATTTTTTTTCCAATTTTCCTCAAGTTAGCATCAAATTTAATAATAAACTTATTAAACACGTTCCCAAAATATTAGTCAAAAATATTCCCCAATAATAGAGTTTTATAAGATTCTATCAATATGAATTAAACTATGTTACTAATTGCAGTCGTTGCGCCATCTACACGAAGGTTTGCGCTTGCGCAGTACTTTGCATGTCATCTGTCAGTTTTTAAAAATTAATTTAGCTGTTGTTGTCTTTAAAACGTAGACTAAAGCTTAAAAAGTTCGTTGGACTTATTATTTTTTAATTTCTAATCATAATTTCAAGATACTTTTCATATTTAGGGCATAGGTACGAAGAGGGCATAGGTAAATGTTGGAGTGGTGTTATCACCAAAGCTGGAGTGTCTTACATTTTAGTTGGTCCATTGTATGTTGACTAAAATTATAATAGGGCGTCAGTGTCATGAAGTTCAAGTTTATTCCACAAGGTTCGCACAATGGAGGGTCCCAAACGTCAAATTACAGTATTACCAAATTACTTTTATTGTATAAAATTGTTTGAATTTGTTCAAATTTGTTTGAATTTTATACAATAAAAGTAATGTGGTAAAACTGTAATTTGACGTTTGGGACCGTCGATTGTGCAAACCTTGTGGAATAAAATTGAACTTCATGACAACTAACACGCTCCATTGACAGAAGCTGTCAATAAACTAACAAAACACAAATTGTTTATCAAACTCCAACACTATCGCTATTTTGAAGTATTTTCGACATTTTCAAACCTAATTTCTGCTGTTACACAGCATACAAAATAAATTTTCTTTATTAATTTAAATGCAGAATTTTATGGATTACAACTTTTATTAGAAGTTCTTTTCTCTAAAATAAATTAAGGAAGCAGAAAATTAAGAAAGCGTGGTGTTGCATATGAAATCTCTACAACCGAGAACTGTGATCACCATCACCACTCTGTAGTGCAAGTTTTGTCCTTCACATGAAATTCAAGAACAAGTTTGCTCTAAAATAATTAGAAAGGCCAATCATTAAAAATTAAAAAGTACCAATCAAATTTCTATGCTACGTTTTGCAGTGAACTGCCCAATTTGTAAAAGTTTTCATCATACCCTAACTCTCAAATCTAAACCTAATAGGACGGCTACCAAACTAGATTTCTTCTAGTACAAGCAACTGAAATTTGTAGTCAGAGCGAATCAAAGAAATATTTTAAAGAACCCCAAATTTAAGTTCCAGAGCGAATTCGATTCTTAATTAATTATTTTTAGGACTCTCCATAGCCATATTTTCTGCTAAATCGTTTGGAACATATTTGCGATTTACAAACATCGATGACGATGGTTATAAATCTTAGACAGATGTCAATTTCCCGCTTGTTTACCCCAAAGGAGGTATTTATAACTTAACTTAAAAACTGTAAAACTTTCCTTTTTCTTCCTGAAGTGTTTTATCCATTTAGGATGTCGCTAGTTCTTCAAGTTAATTTAAATTTGTTAACAGTGTTGTTCTTGATAAACCGACAGCTGTTTTAAGATTCTTCCCTAATGATGTCGTCTTTATGGTCCTCTCTTTCTATAGACTTGGGTCTAAATTTTCAATTCTAGTAGTTGGCATATCATTATTTTGAGAAGATTTATTTGCTCATATAATGCAAATGCAGTGATGGGGAAGATTCTGATTTAAACTCTTTGATGGGATAGAAAATCAATTAGACGAAGAATAGAAACTCACCCTGACGACATGGTATGAAAAGGCGACTACTTAGTACTGGAGAATGCACATTTAAAGATGTCTACTATTGCCAATGAAGTGTGTATGTCCAAAACAAGCGTTCTGAACACTTTTGGCCATTTTGTGTATGAAAAAGACATCTTGCCAGTGAATTATCATATGAACAAAAATTGTACCTACAGAAAAGTTTCTCAAGAAAATTTGGCTGCGTTGGAGAGGGCTGAAAATTTTCTTCTGGAATTATTACCTGTGATAACACTCGTGTATATTACTGAAACCCTCCTACTAAACAAGTATTCAGGTATTGGGTTCGTAAGAGCTGTCTACCGCCAAAAATAGTCAAAACACAATTTTCTGGAAAAATACTGATATCAACATTTTTCTGTAATGCGAAAGGTGTCTTGCTTGTTTTGTTGAGTTATAGTTTATGGACTAATCGAAGGACGATCCACGTTTGCCCTAACCACAAGTTAGGCTAGACGAAGCCTAGGACGAAGCACTAAAATCTACACTTTATCACTTTCAAATTTTATATTTTCGTCCAAACATTGTAATAATTAAGCACTCGTTGTTTTAAGTAAATAGGTCATGTGTAATGAAATTTCCCAAGTGCTCTGAACACAAGAGTCCAAGAGTACCTAGTTTCTTAAACCACTAGAGATTCGTGGGGCAACACTCAAACATAAATAATTTCTAGAGTAATATCAAAGGTATTGAGAGTAAACATGTACAAAAAACCTTAATTAACTAAAATACACATATGAGTGCAAATATAGAAATTTACTTCTCTTAACTATACATTTTATGTAAATTTCTGACCGTATTTATACTTATAAAATGAATAAAACAACATCAAAACCGACATGGCATTTATTAAAGTTCCAAGCTTTAAAGCCTCCACATAAATGAAATCCATTCTCTCCCATCTTATGAGATTACTTTTTTGACAGTTAGTGTTTAAATTTAGAAAATATAAATTACTTTAAGACATAACCAAACATTGTAGTTAATTT
The DNA here is from genome assembly GCA_963924605.1 of Malthinus seriepunctatus. Lineage (NCBI taxonomy): Eukaryota > Metazoa > Arthropoda > Insecta > Coleoptera > Cantharidae > Malthinus > Malthinus seriepunctatus. The sequence goes on along the minus strand of OZ004600.1, from coordinate 24,904,383 downwards.
ACAATATTTATGATTTAATTCGGAGCAACATGTATGATAAATTTTGCATTATATCCCTTTACCTAAATCAACTTGACGTTTTGTGTTTTATTTAATATTTACCCAAGTATCGATTAAATTCTCTGTTAAAATATTAAATTTTATTTTAGAGATAGTTGTTGTTGAGTAAACTAAAATAAAGGATCATTCTTAAGATCTAATCCTATAGCCCCAAGTACCAAGAGTCCTTCAATTACAAGTGACACTTGAATGCACAATTATGTGAGAGGAAAAACTGACATTCTTTACATTTGTTTTTCTTTTACAAGTAGGTATAGTTGAAAAAGTCCAAGACTTGCTCTTTCAAAACAGAACTTACTCTTTTTACAATAATCGATATTGAAAGAAAGGGCTCTAAAAACTATTTTTAAATAAAATAAACGATAACGAAATAAAGTTTTATTTTATTGAAGTTCTTTAACGAAAAATTCCATCAACTGCTTTTCGAAGAAAATTTCAATTTTATTTTCGATGTTTGTTACACGTGTAGAACTTAGCTGTTAATTATAACTGTCCACGTCCAAGTACTGAATTGTTATTAGTCTTGATAAAATAATGAGGGAGGATGCGAGAAAGGATATTTGCAGCATGAATATTCTAGTACCTTTAAACGATTTTGGGCGAAATTGGCAACTTGTGTGCTATTAAGCAAGGTACGATCCACGAAAAAACGCATGTTGAACAATTATTGTAGAAGACCTAGAACCCTTTACCAAAATTTACTGCTACTATAGTAGTATAAAATTGTAGGGAATCATTTAATTTGGAATTTCATTTAAGTATAGTTTTATAATTCATCTGAAAATTCACAATTTGCAATTTTTACGACCAAACACATAATTTTCAAGCGTTCAAAATTTACTTCTACCTATTATGCCCAGTATGTTTGGCTGTCTGTCTGTTTGTATTCTATTTTTGAAAAGAAACAGTAGTGCCATGAAATTATCATAGGTTATATCCCGACAGCTATGAATTTAATCGAGTAAATTAAGCGGTGTAGTATTTAGCATACTAAAGGAATAGTATTTAGCAAGGTAAGACTATTTTTACTGGTGCAAAGAGGATTATGACTGGCGAGCCGATATCTATTCTCTGATATTTTGACAATTTGAAATGAGTTATTTTGTTGTAATTGATTTGATATTGCATGTGCTTAATCTAAATAATCGTGTCAAGATCAATGAGTGCGCCATGAAATTTCAAAATGACAATCCATCGAAACCTGTTGATACGATTTAATTATAGCAAAACCAATTTTCTTTCTTACAAAATTTCATAGCACACTCGAATCAAGTCGAAAACTTCTAAGTATTTCATATCCTGTACAATGCGAACTCACGTTTTTTTTGTCTAATAGTTTCAGCAGTTTCAGCAGTGACGTAATTAAAAAACGAATGTCAAATTAAATGCAATAGATTCTTCTTATATTTAATGAAGAAAAGAACGACTTTGAAAGTCAATGGGAAATAGGAAAGGTTTTATCTACATATAATAATAACAAATTTCAAATTAGATTTTTGTTATTGTTATTAACATTATTTACTCAAAAATAATGGAGTTTATCTATCATTTCACCAAACTGAAACTGAAATATCAAATTTCTCACAAACAATTAACCCGTGCTAAAATAAAAGTACTTAAAACTTGCTTTTAATCAAATTGATTATTGATTAAATTATTACTTAATTAAAAATTAATTTCGAATAAAGTAGAAATTTTAATTACTACCAGAAGGCAATTAAAATTTTTTCAATGTACTGTTACGTAAAAAGCAAAATTTAAATATATCCCTTATTAAAAATGTTGCAAAGTATAGCTATCAGTGATACCCTCAACTACTGATACTTTTTTCATACTTTAAATTTTACCTCTTTCTAGTGGGGAGTTTTGCTTAAGTACAAAACACCTTTGCCTTGTTGTTTCTTCACTCGTTTTTTTTTCAAGCGTCAACACCTCAACACACTGATAGACAGGCCAATGTTGTACAGATAAACAGGCAAACGAGTAGACAAGCAGGCAAACGAAAGTTCGACAGGCAGGCAGAGACTGTCCTCTCAGACGAGACAACTGGGTAAACAAATTTGTACTTGAAAATGACAATTCTCGACATAAAAAGTGAAAAGTGGGAAAAGTCTGAACAAAGAAAATTTGAAATTTTCAACAATGTTACAAAGCTTATTCTACTGTGGGTAATCAAAAAGTGCTTAAAAACAACAGAAATTGCTTCCGGATGAAAACAAAGACGAGTGCTTTTCGTTCTACTACATTTCGACTAGAATTATTGGTAAAAATTTTTTGTACTTGTAAAAGCAAAGAAGATTTATGAGAAGTTTTAAATGTTATTACCTAAAATAACAATTTTTATATTTTTTGAATAATGTATAGAATGCACGTTGCATTATTGACTAAAAAAGCAGGCAAATTTAAATAAAAATTAATATAACCCATTTAAAAAACTCGACACTTCATAAAATGCCCTTAATTTATTCACATAAAACTGATAAATTTAAATTATCTCACACAAAATTTCTATATGTAACGTAAAGCTAACGATTATCAGATTATCTCTAATTAACTAAACCAATTTTAACGCTTCACCTTTGTAATATTTACCTTTTAATTATAATTATTTTTAGATATTCCATATACACTACACACCATAAGTTTTATAATTCTAATAACAATCATTTTTGTTTGTTCAGATTAATTATTAATTTAATTATGGTACAAAGCTAATAAACACAATAATCGAAAGAAATCAAATGTATAATGATGAATACAAACGATTATTGTTACTGTTAGGCTTCGGGCTAATGTTATACGGTTTTGCGTATTAAAAGGTAAATACAGGTCCAGATTTATTTACTCCTGTGGCTGTACGGCCTTACTATTAGACCATAGTCCAGCTTCCAAAGGTTTTAACCTCGAAAAACTACATATGTGGTTATAAATTTGGAATTAGTTAATATTAAGGGTCTACATAAAGACGCAAAAAAGTTTACCTTTCCCAGGAGTGTGCAACATGCAGTTAATGTGTCCTCAACATTAAAAGATTACTAGCTCAAAAAATAATAGGAATATCGAAATTCTACTTAGACCATTTAATAGAGCATGAAATTATTAATAATTTATGAATCTATGAAATTTTTTGTACTGACAATACTTTTCCAGAAAAATGCGATAAAAGACAAATATAGATAAACTTTTCGAAATCTGAAAAATCGAAATTTTCAAGCCGCAAAAATGTTAGTCGTTTTGTAAATAAATGTCGTATCATTATTTAGTGCGCATTTTTGAAAAGAGGGGGGCTTTAGCTTAAAATTGATGCGGTTACTTTTTAATTTATTAATTTCTATCATCTCTGAAATTGTTCTTGAAGTTTTATTTTTCATTTCTCTAACGACTCTTTACAAATTAATGTATCATAAGATGATGATACAGAGAGCTCAAAATAAAAAAGTACGTTTTTTAATATATTTGTAATGTCATCATGCTCATCCAACCATGTTAAAATAATTTTCAATTTAAAAAAAATGCCCCTTAAATACTCGTATATCAATTTTTTTGAATTTTCTTTTTTCTTGTTATTAAATTTTAAAAAAGCTGCGTAAGGAAAATTCAATTACCAAAAAAATAAATATACAGTTTTGTAGGTAATTAATTGATTGTGCTTTCAAATGATGTAATTGCTATTTATTCTACTTCGTGTACTTTCTATAAAGTTAAGGTTATGTGTGCGCGTCTCAAAAAGGGAACTTTTTTCGTAATATTGACGGCATTTTTTATGAACGTTATTTTTTAAAATGGTTTAAGGAGAATAAAAGATGAGATTTTAACGTTCCATTTCATCATATTAAATAATGATTTTGGTCTACCTGTAAAATAACCCTGTAAAATTACCTGGAAATAATTACCTCAAAAAGTCTCCTTTTTTCATGTTCAGCAATCTAAGAAAAAAGGAGGGTTCATCTCGAAAAACAACATTATTGTTGCTTTTTGGCTGAAAATTTAAAATGCAAAAAAGTTTAGCACTTCCATGGGTGTGCAACAACCGGTAAATATGCCCTCAACAGTTAAAAGAGTAACTGGATGTTAGTTAACAGTATCTGGATACTGGACCAAAATACTGGTACAGTATGACAGCATTCTGGAAATTTTGTATCATTTAAAGCAGCTACTTGTCATTTTTTTCTTTAGTTTTCCCCTAGCACTGCCCCTGAGATCAAAATGGAGATCATTTTTACATTCCCTTGTTCAGCTCTTCAAGCACTTCCATTTGAGCCCAATCTCGAAGAAATTGAATCAAATTTACTGAATTTTAATTTTTATATTTTTATTATCAGCCTTATCATTGATACCCGCTGATTTCCCTGTAACTCGGCAGCCAGAAGAGATAGAGCTTCCGTTTAATTTTTAGTGTGACTCTGGTGTCATTTTTAACCTAATTTAATTCAATCTTATCAATTCATTAATTACTTATCTAAACTTTCCAATTATAAGGTTGTAAAATTATTGAATGTTTAAATTCCATTTAAAACACGTGAAGTGTTATAATTTGTGATAGGATGTAATTAGTGTTTTTTTTTCTTTTACTTTCGTGATTCATTGGCACCCCTGAATATTTTCCACCCTTTAAATAATTTTTATTAATTAGTTTAAACATGAAATTTTAATCTACAAATTTTATACCGACTTGCTCGTTATTTTAGTGTGATTCCATTGAGCTAACTTTCATCTTCGAGTTCGGGCTACTTAAAAAGTTATAAATTTAATTAATAATAATTAATTAATAGTCGCTCTTGTATTCAATTCCATTTGCTGCGTTCTTATTGGTTGTCGAGTGAATCCGAGTTGGTCGCCGGGTTTCCAATAAGAGCTCCCACTCCATTTTTGATAACGAGTCCTTGCTTCACCTTTGAGGTGAGCGGGTGCGCGTGTGAATTTCCTTGCGTCATTTTTATTTGCGTTCTTTATTAATTAATCATTTGAATTAATTAATTTATTACCCTGTTGCCTTCAGCAAGCCCGTGACTTTCTCTCGTACACTAGGACTCAGTGGTCTCTCACTTCATAGAGAGGTCTCAGGATCTGGTGTACGAAACCCTCTTCGTTTCCAGGTCTAGTGGTCTGGTAACAGGAATTAACCGTGAGCTCGTGTCTTCCAGGTCACGTGGTCTGTCCCTCAAGGTCTGGTTAGGTCTTAAGGGCAGATCTGGTGGTCTGGGGATTCGACTAACCCTCCTCGTGTCTTCCAGGTCAGGTGGTCTCTCCTTAAAGGTCTGATAGGTCTTGAGGACAGGTCTGGTGGTCTGCGGATTCGACTAACTCTCCTCGTATCTTCCAGATCAGGTGGTCTCTCCTTAAAGGTCTGATAGGTCTTGAGGACAGGTCTGGTGGTCTGGGGATACGCTAATCCCTCCTGTGTCTTCCAGGTTAAGTGGTCTCTCCTTAAGGTCTGGTTAGGTCTTGAGGACAGGTCTGGTGGTCTGGAAGAACAGTGGCCGAGTCATACGTAAGAGATTTGTATCTAATTCGTGAAAAGCCATTGATTTATTTTTTTTCCCTTAAGAAAGTTTTTTTTTTGTTTATTTTGTATACCTTTGAGGTACGTAGACTTATTTTTTTTAATTTAATAAATACTTTGAGTTATTCCATTCACAGTGTGTTTTATTTCTTACTACGAACCGGCTCTCCAACTGAGCGACGCTTAAGGGAGATTTAATGCAACACCCGGTTTCCGGTGTTAAAAAATAATTAAATTTATAAAAACATTCCCTAAAAACAATATATGGGTGGAATCTACCCATGTTACACACCCCCAAGGATGGTAAACTTTTAGTACATATCGATTATTAATTGCCCAATTCTAAATTTTCCACCACATAATGTAGTTTTTCGAGGTCAATGTCGATATTTAGCTTTGGAAACTGCACTATCAGGCACATGAACTTTTTGTCGTCCCGGTTTCCGGTGTTAAAAAATAATTAAATTTATAAAAACATTCCCTAAAAACAATATATGGGTGGAATCTACCCATGTTACACACCCCCAAGGATGGTAAACTTTTAGTACATATCGATTATTGCCCAATTCTAAATTTTCCACCACATAAAGGCTGATTTTCACATTTAGTGCCGTGCTCATGCCGTGTTCGTGTCGTGCTCATGCCGTGTCGTTTCCATGTCAATCAAAAAATTTACATTTCCATAAAAAATACATTGAAGTGCAGTTTTCGATTTTCACATGAGGGGCTGGGTTGCGTTCGTGCCATATTATTATGAGACTGAGCCGTTTCGATGGTAACAACACGACCACAACCTTGCTACAACCCGTTGGTCGCTTCTTATAGTTTGAAATTTAAAGTTCCATGTGACAACTCTGCACAAGGTAAGTGTCAAATGTGCATATTTAGATATAAATCTATCTATATTATGAACGAAGGATTGGTTAATTATATTAGTGCAAGATTATTAGCGACAACAACATGACCACGGCATGAACACAACACAGCCCTATATGTGAAAAAGCTCTAAACGCACGGCCGTAGCACGACACGAGCACGGCACGAACATGGCACGAGCACGGCATGAGCACGGCACTATATATGAAAATCAGCCTTAATGTAGTTTTTCGAGGTCAATGTCGATATTTAGCTTTGGAAACTGCACTATCAGGCACATGAACTTTTTGTCGTCCAAAGTTTAGTCGATTGAGTGAGGACCATTGAAGTTTCGATTGACGTCTCAATTGCATTAGAAAACTCAGCCGACTAAACTGTTGTACGACAAAAAAAGCTTATAGTGCAGTAATTTCAAAATTTTGAGTGCCTAAAATTGATTTGTGCAAGTTTGAAAGAAATTAGACACCAACAAAGCAAAAACCATTAAATTAAGTTTTCCAACCCTGGTTTGAAAAGAAAAAGCGTAAAGAAATGGTTTTCGGAAAAATCTCTTTCGCTTTGAGGACTGGTGCAAAATTTCATGGTCATTTTAAAAGCCAAAATTAATAGGCATCGTCATTACTAATGGTCTCAAAATTTAATTTTAAGAAAAGTTAGACCATCCTAGACCATATTATGTTATACGTAAAGATTCTGCTTAAACACTTCAAAGCTTCCATCAGATTAAAATTAATTTTCGTACCTTTTACAAATAATGTGCTAACCTTCGAATTTCAAAATGTCAAATATAAGTAAACTACCAAAGGCGGATTTCAGCCTCAAACTAATCAACGTCTAGGGTTATTATAACGAGCTTAAGATGTAAACCGTCAGCTCAAGCTTTCGAAAGTTGTCGTCGTGTATGCGCAGACACCAATACAGACTTTAAGAAAAATAGTTTAAATATTTTCATTCAATAAAGACGGAATCGAAGCAATTAGAAAATCAAAGAAACAAACACTCGCTTTTAAAGAAAAGTTTGTAGGAATTATTGTCTTCATCAAGTACAAATTTCCCATAAATATTTCCTTTTACACAATTTAGTGTTTTAGTTTATTAATAGAAATAGACAATGCACAATACACATCAAATGTTATTGAAAAGATATTTTTAACAATGAACGTTTCCAAACGAAGTAAACATCCTCGAGCAAGTTTCAATTGAAATACACGTCAATTATATCCATAGAAATCGTAAAACACTATAATCGATCCATTCTCCACAAGACGCAGACATTCAACAAATGTAAGAAGAAATTACAAATTTTTAAAATAGTCGCAACCCTACGGAGGCGGAGATTTTAATAATGTAATTTTAAAAATGACGCCATATTGATTGAAATTTTTTCCTAAAAAGTTTCGTTACCGAAGTTAACTATGAAGTTCATCATAGGAGCGGCGGCTGACATCGTGTAATTGAGGTTGTCGTACAAAGTGTGGTTTGATGATTAATTATCTAAACGCAGTCAGTCTACTCAATTCCATGAATGTTGTATGTAATTACACGTTCCTTTTGTCTCAAATATTTTCGAGCACGCAAACTCTAATTAAATTTATTGAAGATTTTTCATCAACGTTACTTTTTTTTTTCACAAAAGTGAGTTTTTAGATACTTTTAACGTAAGTGTCATTTAGTAAAGTGGCTCTAATAAAATAATTTAGTTTAAAAATTTTATTTTGTTGAATTATTAAGGAAAATCCATCAAATTTGGCATGACATGTATACAGATTTTTACCATTAATTTAGATAGGAGGTCTCTCTAAAATTAACATTTGGTTTGTACACGAAAACTGCTATAGCCAGCAAGTTAAAAATTTTTAATAATGCAGATTATACTTTCACATTGTGTAAATTTTTTAAAACTTTTAAATCTACTCAAATTAATATTATGCACACTCAGGCCTCATAAAACTCGAAAAGTTATGCATATTTCCTATCATTGTTTTTTCTCCTTCGAAAATGATGTTACGAAGTGTGCCGAAAATTTTCTTTTATGTTTAATAATACTTGTATCAGTGTAGAATATGTTTATTTTTCCACCAACTCCACAGAAAATTCTTTTTCCTTGCTAAACCTTGCCAAACCTTGCTATCGAAATTAGGTTAGGCTGGAAGTCCTTACAGTAAGCAATAAGTCTCAACCTATACGTGTACATCTTCCAGTACAAGAAGTTAAATAAAATTTGTAAATAAATAAATAGATCGATGAGAAGGTCTCGCAACAAATATATTCGGTGTCATCCCAATTTTTTTTATCTTGATCACAATACTTTTCCTATCTTAGGGTATATGGGTAAAAAGTTTTTAGAGATTTCTTTAGAATTTCAATTTAAAAACTTCGTTGTTGGAGCGTATTTCAATGCTTAGTTGATTCACCTGTCTAATTAAAAATTCCGCACGTTAATTTTCAATAATTTTGAAAAATGATTGATCGTTTAAAAAAATACAAAAGAGTACGCTATTATTAGTTAGATGAATTTCAACTTTTAAAAATCATTGAAAATGTTCAATATGAGACGGGAAATTTTTACAAAAATGAGAAAAATGTTTGAATTAGGAACGACATGGTAACCGATGATTTCCCAATATTTCGATCCTGCTTAATAAGAAAATTGCGATCCCTAAAGCGAAATCTTAACAGGGTTATATTCAAGATGGTGCCCAAAATGTCCTCTTTGTTATTTTTGATAGATTAATGGCCGTTTGCACCGCTTACAGATTAACTGGCAGATAGTTTATCTGCCGGATAAGTTGTAAAAATATAATTTATTTGCCACATAAACTAAAATCGGTGGAATAGACCATAAGTAGCAGGTACCTTTGTAGAAAATTTATCTGTCAGTTATTTGATTTATCCTACAGTTAGATGGAGGTGGAAGATTTTTGACAACTTATCCGCCAGATAAACTATCTGCCAGTTTATCTGTAAGCGGTGCAAAAGAACATAAAGATGGCAACTTAAAAAAATACTTTCATTGGTTCGAATAGATAATATTATGCTCTACAATTTTTATTAAATGTAAAATTACCTTCAGATCACACCATAAGGTGCTCCAGTCGAGAGAGATCGCGTATCTTGTCAAAACAAAAGTTTTCTCTCTGAAGATGTTTAACAGATGCATCCGGACTGGAGACTGGAAAGCTACCCCATGAACTCATTGAGATGCTTCCTTGTAGTGCTTTATGTATTAAGGGTAAATATTATAAACTCTAGTTGACTGAAGGTTGAGATTCAACATATAACGTTAGACTGTCATTTGAGTATTATAAAAGGCAATCGAAGGTTAAAATGTCAGTTAAGCGGCGTTTTACTCAACTAGAAGTTGAGTTCACTATGACTGACTTAACCGTAGGTTGAAATTGAGAATGTTAAGTTACAAAATAAATTTTCATGTTATTATTAATTAAGTAATAATTATTTATTATCCAAATTTCATTATCGACTCCAAAGGAAATTTGAAAAATAAGAGAATTTAAAGGACAGTGGTTACGGCGATTCTTCTTCTGATTCTAACACGAGTCTTCCAGAAGGCAAAAATGAAAAGGTACATAAATAATATTGTTAATGGTTATTACAACGTCAAATTGCACTGTCAAAAGCTCAATAATGATATTATCATTATCTAAGGTTATGTTACGTTTTTGACGCATTAACAAATGGTCATAACTGTATGCATTCTCGCATTGACGCATTAAAAAATGGTCATAACTGTATGCATTCTCATTGGTCAAAATTCATTGAATAAAAAAGTCGCTACTCTAACAGGAACAAGCATTCTAGCTAATAATATGGAAGATTAAAATAGCTATTTCCGGTCAATTTATCCAATGGAAATGGTTCCTTATACTCCCACTTATAAGGAAAGATCATGACAACCAATGATAATGTAAACTCGATGGAATGAATGAATCATCCTTTGAGTTCGAAAATGTCATTTCTGTAGCATTTTCTCCTATAGGCAACTGTTATAAAGCTCGTTCCTGATATTTTATGTTCTAAGGTCAAAATTAAAGCGAAAGGGTAGCAAACTGTAATAAATTTCGACGCTTCCATGACAAAACGATACAAGCGCTATTTACTACATTTGGCAGTAAATACAAAAAACAAAGTCACTTTCTCCAGCTCACGTTGTCGCTTATGCGATTTAAAATCTAAAACTAAGCTTTACTGTAATTTTGTGATAAATGCCGGTCAATTCAATCTATAGCGTTTAAAGGGGGTGTAAACCAAAAAAACTTTTTTTCGTAGAAATATGCTAAAAAATATCTTAAGAACAACGGTGAAAACCGCACATCTTTAGCCCAGATATTAACCGAGATATTAACCGAAATGAAACATTTATGTTTCAAACGTGTGACGTCAGACAGACAAATACAAGCAACCAGCAAGCGTATAGCTGACATTGAACTGAAGTTGACAATTTTGTTTATATGAAATTAGTCTACGAGGCTAGCATGCTGCTATGCGACCGATGCATCGATAGCGAATTTGTCCGTGTGACGTAGCGCATTTTTGCTTAAAAACCTTTTATCTTTTAAACGGCTCATCACAGCGATGTGCGGTTTAAAAATTTGTTCTTAGAATCCCCTGTACTACAACTTTAATTTTTGGTTTACACCCCCTTTAAGCTCAGCTCTCAAATTGACAAAGCTGTCAAAAATAACTCACTTTTAAAATTTTTGGCGCTTGTGTCGTTTTGTCACGAAAGCTTCAATTTATGCCAATAATAGACTCGGCTGGATAACCTTGTCGCGACGATTGATCAACCGGAGGTTGACGAACAATGACTCTTAGGGCTATTTGACATGAACTAAGTATCTTACTAACTGTTAGTAACTGAATCAACTCAAGGAGCAAAAGCACGGGAATCTCAGATTTTTAACGTCGTTCACGGTCATGCGTCAAAATTTCTAATGACGACGTTAAAGCTTAGATTCCCGTGCTTTTGCTATAATACTTGGTGATTGGTATGGTTTTTTTTTAAGTCTAATATATCACAGGGTCGTAGTCAGAGGTACGCGAGCTTTCTAAGTATTTCGCAATAATAATGAAACAATAAGTTCCTAATTGGTGCAGAAGAAGAAAACATTGATTCTGAGAAAGCAGATTTATACAAACCCAGAAGAAGAAAAAAACTTAGCTTTCAGCATCCCTTGAAAATTTTTGAGCCTGCCCTGAAAATACAGTCTGGCTACGGCCCTGACATATCAAAAATTTAAAACGTATGTTACTGTAGGGCCAAAGAGAATCATTTTGATGTCTTTCATTCAAGGATAAGTTTTGAGTAGTTCCAGAAATAAAAAAATTACAAAGAAAGTACTGTCATTTTCCTAATTTGAGAAAGATAAAAAATCAAAGATTAAAACAGTTTTTGTTTTATAAGAGACACCCTTTATCGTGTGCATAGAGTGTTTACTGTGTAAACGTGAGCCAAGTCGCTCACGATTGAAACATATAAATTTTCCTTTTACGAAATACGAAAATAGTAATTTGTTACTATAAAAGAAACTATTCCTGCAATTTGTATTTGAATCAGAAACTTGAGTTACATTGAAAATGCAAAAGAAAAATTAATATTTAAAGGCAAATTTTCCATGCAGTATCTACGCCACCACAGTTTGTACTTTATTTATAGAAAAAACTTGGAAAAGAGTCAAAAGTTTGTAAAATTTTATTTTGTCGAGCTAAAGTCTCAAATCAAGTTTCGGTCTTTTCAAGCACTTGCAAAATAAATAAACTTAAAAGACGATCCAAAAAAGTCCCATTAACGATTAGAACCGTCATAAAACGAAATTTTTATTGGGTTTAATTTATAATTAACTCGATGCATTTCCTGATTTTCACATAAAAATCAATAAAAGTAGCCATTACTAATAGAACATGATATTTAGCTTCGGAAAATTCAACTCTGACTCGAGAAACTAAGTAGTTTTCCAAAACTATAATTATTTTGAGCAAGCAATAGGACTTTAATGTCTCTATAAACAAACATTACTTTTATCAATGAGCTTTAAATGTCAATTTAGAAAATAAATTACGTACAAACTGAGACCTAATTGTTTATATTTTGTAAATTAAAATCCAAAAATTAAAAATACTCGTACAATAAATAAAAAACATTTATGATTTGTAGTGTTTTTTTTTTGTTAATTAATTTTATCTTAATTAATGTTGCCTTCTAAATTAGTCAGTTTTTGTTCTACGAACTACGCTAATGTAGAATTCACACAAGGGTGAACAATGAGGGTTAGTATTCGTAAATGTTGAATACATTTTGTTTATAATTATGCGCAAGTTTTTTTAACTAAAAAAAGAAAAATTTTAAATGCTAATTACCTACATAAAGAAGAAAGAAATTACTATAGTTAAAAATAAGCTTCCATCGAAAATTTTCTTAATTTTCTTTTGAAATTCTAAAATTTCCACACCTAAAAACGTATGTTTTTTATTTTATTAGATTGAATTTAAATACGAATATTTTTAAATTAAATTTTTTATAAAAGAAGAAAATTTTATCAAGTTATAACAAACCTTTAGGCTCGATTAAATATTTTATACGATAAATCAAACGAAGTCGATTCGAATCAGGTAGCAATGTAAAATAAAAAATAAACCAAAAGATGCTTTTGCAGTTGAGTGAATTATAGCAATTTCGATTGTGATTAAAGTTTACATTACTGTGATTAAATTTCAAGGTTTATTTGTTAACGCAAAGGATGAGGAAATTTCAACTTCACTCAACTCAACCACACGTTTTTTTTTGTTTCAAATTTAATTTAATATTTAAGCTACGAAAAAATCTAATTTTTACACATTGGAGAGAAAGTTTTTCCGACAAATTTGACGTGGAATTAATATCTAGAAAAAACAAAATTAAAGTTGGAAGGAAAATATAACGTGTGGCCAATTTTCAGATTACCTCTACTTGTTCCATTTCAAGTTTACTTCCTTAACATTATAACGTTTATAAATCCCCGAAGACAAAATTTATGGATTAACCCAAAAGCAAAACGATTGAAGTAATGAACCCTATAAATCACTAGATATATTAAATTAAAAACGCTTGATTCGTGTAATGTTATACAGGGTGATCGTTAAAGGTATATTATCGTCAGAACGAAATTAACTAAGTACAGGCTTTGTTTATGGACCATAACCTAAAATCCTCTCCGCCCCCCCCCGTAACCTAATTGATGATACTTTTTCCAAGATAAAACCGAGGGGTTATCCACTATCTACAGTCAATGTACAAAAACTGAGCTGTCAACGGTAATCATCTGCAGTCAATGGCAGTCATAGCATACTGCAGTCATGGGTATACCCATAAACCTCGGTTTACCCTCACCCTAGTAAGTCTAATCCTACCAGGAGCAAAAATTTTCCCACCCTTAAATGCTTCTAGGCTATAGCCTAGTGTGATCTTATAAATCATCTGTTACAAGTGTTACACCATCAGTATCAAGAGTTGTTCAAACTCTGAAGTCAGGTCAAATATAAAATCTAATTCACCTAACCGAAAAAACATGTTCATTTCGTATTTAGACGATGTTTTCCAAAGCTGCCAGAGTCGTGGTCAGCTGTTGATGAGTAAAAACTACGGTAAACCAATCTTTTCTTAGAAACCTGGTTCCCTACCTCCTTGCTTGCCTTTACCACCGGCATGAGTCGAGCTGCAGAGCCATGAGAGTATCATCATTCTGCTTTAGCTGGACGGCCTCCCTAGTGGAAATTTCTAAATACTTCACTGTTAGTGCGAGAGTACCCTAACAATTAGAGTACATTATTGCTACAATTTGCTACCATCAGCAAAAATTTTCCCACCCTTAAATGCTTCTAGGTCATAACCTTGTGTGATCTTATGAATTATCCATCACCAGTGTTACACTATCAGTATGAAAAGTTGTTCAAACTCAAAAGTCAGGTCAAATATAAAATCTAATTCACCTAACCGAAAAAACATGTTCATTTCGTATTTAGACGATGTTTTCCAAAGCTGCCAGAGTCGTGGTCAGCTGTTGATGAGTAAAAACTACGGTAAACCAATCTTTTCTTAGAAACCTGGTTCCCTACCTCCTTGCTTGCCTTTACCACCGGCATGAGTCGAGCTGCAGAGCCATGAGAGTATCATCATTCTGCTTTAGCTGGACGGCCTCCCTAGTGGAAATTTCTAAATACTCCACTGTTAGTGCGAGAGTACCCTAACAATTAGAGTACATTATTGCTACAATTTGCTACCATCAGCAAAAATTTTCCCACCCTTAAATGCTTCTAGGTCATAACCTTGTGTAATCTTATGAATTATCCATCACCAGTGTTACACTATCAGTATGAAAAGTTGTTCAAACTCAAAAGTCAGGTCAAATATAAAATCTAATTGACTTAACCTAAAAAACATGCTCAATTCGTCTTTAGACGATGTTTTTCATAGCCATAGACAAATATAACTTAGTGCGCAGTGACAAATTTATCAAGGAGCACAAAGAACCTGGACTGATATTAACAATAACTGCCAGGGCAGTTGAGTGGTAAAATGTTGGAGAGTAACTACACCACGATCAACAGATTTTTTCTTAAAAACCTGGTTCCCTACCTCCTTGCTTGTCTTTACGACCGGCATAAGTGGAGCTGCAGAGCCGTGAGAGTATTATACCCAAAGGTATAATGCTCTACTCTGCTTAAGCTGGAGATCATCCCTAGTCGAAAGTTCTAAATACTCCACTGTTAGTGTGGGAGTACCCTAACAATTCTAATCCTAATTCTACCATTAGCAAAGATTTTCCCACCCTTAAATGCTTCTAAGCCATAGTCAAGTGTGATCTTATGAATGATCCGTTTCTAGTGTTACTCCATCAGTATCAAGAGTTGTTCAAACTCAAAAGTCAAGTAAAACATAATTCTCCTAACCGGAAGAAAACATGTTCATTCCGTCTTTAGACGATGTTTTCCATAGCCATAGACAAGTAAAACTTACAAGTGTGCAGTGACGTGGCAAGGAGCACAAAGAACCTGTACTAATATTAATAATAGCTGCCAGGACAGTTGAGTGGTCAGCTGTTGGTGAGTAACTAAACCACGATAAACAGATTTTTTTTTCTTAAAACCCTGGTTCCTAACCTCCTTGTTTGCCTTTATCCCCGACATGAGTGGAACTGCAAAGCCGTAAGTGTATTATGCTTTCACTCTGCTGTAGCTGGAGGCCGTTTCTAGTCAAAATTTCTAAATACTGCACTGTTAGTGTGGGAAATTGTTCAGTGATATTATTAGAACTATTGACATGTCTCCATTCTCCAAACCCAAAATTGTAGATAGTGACTCTATCCTAATGGGTTCACAAGCTTTAGCTAGCTATAGAGAGGCTTCTATTAAGAAAGATACAGAAAACACGTGCCGCTTTAAAAGCATAACGTACTTTACTATAATTTGAACGAATCCTGGCAGTAGAAGAACTCCCAAGGGCTACCGTTCCAATTGATTTGAAGGTTTTGATCTCTTAAAAGACTAAACACATACTTTTGAAGAAGCAACGCATTAGTACGGTATTCAAACTCTTTTTGCACTAGTTGCTTAGTATTAACAAAGAAATGTTGACATGAGAAAATATCTATCTACCAATAATAAATCTTTAGAAAATTTGACGTGTTATTGATGTAGTTTTTTTCACAATTTCCAATATTTTTAATAGACTTAAATCGCTTATTAGTTCAAATTCGCAACTTTAATGGATTTTTAGTTTGGTCTAGTATAACAAGACGTCGTTAGGGCACCGACATATAAGGGATATGTCCAATAAAATAAATAACTTGTTAGCTTTAAACAATACCCCTATTGCAGAATTTTCAGGAAATTGATTTTATAACATTTTGTTTACATGTACGAAAGCTATTTACGGTCAACTAACCCTTAGAATTAAAGTTTTCTACTCAAGTTATTTTTTAAATACGCTTTCAAGTAAATTAACTATTAACTCTGTAGAAAATTAAATTAAAAGTAAGTGAATTAAAATTTTATTTTTGAACTATTTGAAACAATATTTACGGAATCTCGTGATCTCCGTAGCTTAACCAGTTCTGGACTCCAGCAATGCAATTCGCTAAGATTATATCTAGAAAAGTATAGTCTTCTTCGGTCTTCTTCATCTACACCGACAGATAAAAGTATAGTTACTATAAAAAAATTCTTGCGAATACGCCCGATTTTGGTTAAAATATTTTAACAATAAAACACGCACTATAAAATCCAAAATAGGTAAACTTGTTAGTATGAGTGCTGAAGGCGAAGTGAAGGTTCTCTAACGCAAAAAATATCATCTCCTAGTGAAAAGCCTTATTAACCATAAATTTGTGTTAACCAAAAATAATAATAAATTAACCATGAATTTGTGAGAAATTATCGTTAGATCAAAATACGCGCCTGTCTAGACGACAGATCGAACATTTTCTAAATAAACAGTTCTCAAATAGGAACTGTTATAAGATCAAAAATACGTGCTGACTTTTGCACTCGTGCTTCGTTCGTCTAGACGTTTCCAATTTTAGGAGTTTACACGAAGAGATGTTACCTTTGCGTCTGCGATTTTATAAACTTATTAATTGTAATGAATAAAAATGATCAAATTTAAAATTAAATCTAAAATAAAAATATTCCAAAATAATTGGATTGAAAAATGCAGTTTTCAAGAATATTTCGTAAAATATTGATTTTTCAGCCAAAGTAGCTATTATCAAATTTGTAGTTCACAAAATTTTCTATAAAAAGGATATTATTATTTTTTTTCAGAAGTTTTCTAAATATTAAAACAGCTTATTTTTTTTATTAATAAAGGATTATCACAATCTGCCTTCATACAAATAAATAAATAAAAGTAAAAAATGTTCGGTGATATTTTTGACGAAAAAGTACCTACATTTTGTAGAAAAATTAGGAGAGGTATAATAACCGTATAAGCCGTTTTAATATTTAAAAAACTTCTGAAATAAAATAGTAATATCCGTTTTATAGGAAATTTTGTGAACTACAAATTTGATAATAGCTACTTTGGCTGAAAAATCAATAGTTTACGAGATATTCTTGAAAACTGCATATTCTTACATTCACCCTTTTTCCAAAGTTTTATTAGAGTTCGGATCGATGGGGACTTTTGAGAAATTATTTAAAACGACAATACAGAGGTCCACGCAAAAATTCAGCTTTCGGGAATTTTTCCGAGGTCAAATCGTAATATGATTAGACTAATGTTGTTGGTTTCGAATAGTCGAAAAATTCCTAACAAAATTAATTTAAAGGTTCTATTTCAATGCTTTGATTGAAGAAAGACTTCGCAAGATAGTCAAAAAGAATTAGAATTAATTAACATCTGTAGCCGCCATCTTGGATCCGCCATATTGAATTGCATAAAATATTATTTGATTGAAGTAAAATTGAAATAAAAGGTAACAACAATTAGTAAGTAATTAGCACGACGACAATTAGCCATGGGGACAGAGTAAGCTTTCATAATAGCGTGCAGCTCCCGACGACTTCCGATAAACATAAAAACCCTGTTACTGTGATGGCAAAGACGTAATCACGAAATAATTAAAATAATAATTTTGATTTTTTAAATACGAATTCCAAGTTATACATAATTTACAATAAATTTAAATTTAGGAGGAGTGGACGAGACCTTAAGGGTTCTCCGGAGGTTCATTAGTAAAACAAATGAAAACATGAAACTGACAGTGGCTTTAAGATGTGACAGAAAAGTATCTTCTCTTTTAAAATCTATATCTATAAAACTAAATGACTTGGGATATGTTTTTCTTCATACGATAAGCTCGGGAGTTGTCTTGATTTTCAAAACGGTCCCTTAGTAATACCCCATTATTTAAATTTTTTAAATAAATACTTATATTTACTCACAGTTCATCCATCATCAACAGTTCACACACAACTAAGTAATGACATTAAAATTGTAATATTTATCTCCATTCTTACTAAAAACCTTTCTCGCAATTAAAATTTTCATTTTGCAGCAACTTTTCTTACAATTAAAACAAAGTTCTTTTTTGTCACATTTTTCTCTACCTTGACGACAATCCCAACTAGACAGAAAGTCTTATATTTATAATTTCATTTTAATTAGAAAACTTCTTAACACTAATGAACGTTACTAGAAAGAGGAAATGGTTGGTCGTCGTCGCAATTGTTTTTATTTCAAATCAAATGTCAGATTATAAAAGGAAATTTGTCAAGGTACAAGTTTTCTTAATACATTTAGCAATTATAAAAAAATTATAATTTAAAATAAGTTGAAGATGTCAGCAGTTTATACCTAAATTGCTAGGGATTTTCACGTGTTGAATAAATTAACACTTATTTCAGTTTTTAATGAAAATTACTTCAACTAAAAATGCTAATTTTCTTAATACCAAAGATATATAATTACAAATAAGATTATCACGAAACTGGGATTAAACAACACAATTTGTTGCAATTTATAATTCAAAATGGGTAGTTATTAGAAAATTATTATAAAACAAAACGTTTTAGAAACCAAATATTTTATTTTAATTTATATTTAGAGTTAATTACCTTTTCCCTGCAGTGTCAAAATAGCAATTAAATTCTTGACTTATCGTTTTTGTAACAAGGAATTAGTGCCAAATCCTTTCACACCTGTATTTAGGTACCTATTAGAAAGATAATTAAAATGGAATTTAAAATTATCTAAGCATCCGCACTAGCTACTCCCATCTCTAGTTACTAAATTTAATGAAAATTAATCAAAATTTTGTATGTTAATTTATTAACATTGAGGGTTCGCCTCCAGGGTATTTGGCCTATAGATATAAATAGTTGACCGATATTTCAGTGATGGATTTGTCCGAATGGACATTTATGACTTCAGAATGGACAATGTCCGTTCGTTCGTCTATTGTCGGTCATTTATCAAGCTCATGAGAGTTCAACAAGAAAATTTTCTTCACAACATTGTAAGTATAAATTTAAATTACTATTTCATTTAAGTGATAAATTGCGAAATTGTCTTCAAGAGTAATTTCAATTTGAAAGAAAGATAATAGAAATAAGAGAAAAGTCAATTTTAAATATTTTCCTTTGTAAATTGCACAAAATGAAAATAGGTACTATTTAGAAATTCCAATTTCGTTGTTTTATATTTTTTCTGTCTAAAAATTTTATTTCTGCTGTATAATAGCACAGCAATGCTTACGTAGGAAATTAACAAAAAGATATAAAAAAAAATTCGGAGTTTTTCTTTTCAACATATTTTCATAACACCTTAACGTTTATAAAGATAGAGTAAGCGACAATGTTTCCTTTTGAGGGCATTACTCAAAGGAAAAGCAACAAATTCAAATTTTAAAAACATAAAATTAAAAAAATCGCACAAACCTTGTTTATTTCAAGTATACTTTTATATTTCTGGGCCCTTCAATCGGATTACAGGACTTTGCTTTTCTGAAGCTTTTTAATTAAAAAAAATAAGCAATTAAAAGCTTATTATACGTAGGTATCAAAAAAATTTGAAAATTCAGTTGAAAATGTACAAAATACTCTTCAAAGGATTCTTCTTCAATGAAAAACGTTTGAAACCGTCACCTCGAGGAAATTCAACCGTTTTATAAATAAGTAATTTTTTATTGCACGAAACAAAGATAATAGGCAGGTAATTCAACACTAACAGAAAGTTGCCAAAGTACCTAGAACACGAACCAGTAAACCTTGTGGTGAAGGGTTTAAAAGTTATCAAGTTTATTAACAACAAGACAGATTCCTGTAAACAGACAAACCTAAAACTTAGGTTTCTTACACCTCCATCTCATAGCCAGATTATGAGCAGTAAAAAATTAGCATTAAGCAACTGAAGAAGCAATAAAATAATGAGACCGGACAATCGACGAGTGGTGCCCTTGCACGTAGAACCTGAACGAACCGTTTTGTCCTCCGCGAGCCGACATTCCTGTCTTCGGAGTGGGACGACAACTAAATATTTCTTGCTTAAAAGACACATTATCAAATTTTTGCAAAACAGGCACTGGCTTATCACTCCTGTCTAAGGTTGCAGGATCACCAAGAATAACAACCAAAAGTTGACTAGTATCTGTTTAGCGAACAGATGCAGCTAAGCCACTCCCAGAAATATTCGAATAGAATTTCTTTATTGGCCGAAGTTTGAAAATACGGTTTATAACAATCACACAAGAATTGGCATGCGTCAACCTTATTTGACACAAATTTGTGGGGAGTGGCTTAGCTGCAACTGTTCGCTGGACAGAGAATAGTAATTTTTCCGTCTAACCTATCGTTAAAATTTTTCAAAAATAAATAATAGTAACTATAAAACTATTCTTCATTTCTCTAATAGCTAAAAGAATAAATTCTTGGTTATCGCCAATAAAATAAACTCCAATACCTTTTGGTTCATTTATCCTAATAGAGCATGAAATGGAAATTTCTTTGAAAATATTTTACTCTTATAGTTTAAATTGGCATTGCTATAAAATTTTATGATAGGTGTCCAGTAGTAAGGGCCACAAGAACTACAAGTATTGCCAAAAACGTTGCCAATAAGAAAACATTTTGCATCTCCATTGCTCTTCCAACAAAGATAAAGTACTCAATTTAGTGACGTCATATGGAGTCGCATATTATAATTAAAATAACTACAAGTGTTCTACTTTGAAAATTTGGTTCTTCAGTAAAATTATACGGCAAGAATTTTTTTATTGCTACAATTTTATTTTACTTTGTAGATCAGCCAACAAGACTTTGGCCAAAATTACCAGTCAACCTGAACCGACTAGACGATTTAACGCGCTCCTAGCTACGTGATGCTGATGATGATTACTTGGCTAGACACCTACCGTAGTGTTAGCCCAGTGAACCGGCTTGTACTCTGATAAGCTATGGTGTAGCCAATATATTTCTTTGAGAGTGAGTACAAAATTTCATTTGCTTTAATAAAAAAACATTTTTCTAAAATAAGATGATTTTAGCGTAATCTCTCTTGCCATGGAAAACAATATAACATCTATACTACCGTGCTACAGTCCCAGCAACTTTATTAGCGAGCTAAGGGAGCGTTAAAAGTATTTCAGTCGCTAAATTTGACAAATAACTGTCACTAAAATTGAATATAGGTTAATATTAAGACAGCGAATTTGAAAAGTACAACTTACTGTCATTTTTAAAGGTTTTATCATAACCTAAAATATTGTATACCGAGTGCCCAATGTGTCAAATTAATACAATTATTTGAATTTGACATATCATGGCTGTTCATAGTTTTTCAAATTATGAAAATATTTAAATTACTTCTTTAATGTTAAAAAAGTCATTAATTAAGAAGTATTTGGTATCAACAGATTCAGAAAATAATTTTATCCACGACCGTCCAATAATACGTTCATTACTCTATGATTTTTGACCAGTAATGTGTGTCATTACTCACTAGTTGCAAATCATTGAATAATATACATATTACTCAATGACTATTACATTACTCAATGGTTTACCGGGCGACACAGGGGATTGGAAAACTTTTATAGCTCCGTTATTTGTCAATGTATCAAAATGAAATTTGCTGTGAGTTATAGTCATATAAATTGCAATTTGTTTAACTACTTTTGAAAATTCTTTCACTTCCGATTTCGCCGGAAATGAGGTAAACTTTAGATTTTTAAATGCAACACCATATATATTTTTCCATTTTTGAATTCTACATTAAATTTTGAATATATTTCCATAAAAAATTAATATTTTAAAATAAATAAAAAAAATTTTTTTCAAAAAATACTCGCGTATTCAATGTATATTTGGTTTATAATATTTGCAGTCGTGGATAAAGTATAGTATCCTACTCGCGGGTAATGCTCATTACTCACTCTAATGATTACGACACTCGCCATACGGCTCGTGTCGCAAATTCATTCTTGTGAGTAATGAGCTTTATTACCCGCTCGTTGGATAATATACTATTATTTCAATAGATATCATTACAGTTCTTGTAGATGAAGCTGGTGAGCAGCAAACTGCAAATGTAATTCCCTGTGTAAACTGGCTATGTTCCGCTTTGATCGTGGGCATCCGGTATACACGCGACTTTTAACTATGACTGTACCTACCCTGAATTCTTGATTATGACTGGACGAATCTTTTTCCGCACAAAATATTTTAAATTAAATTATTTTAGTTGACATATTATCCATTACCCAAAATTGGTAGGTGGAGAGCTGTATATAGAATATTTATTTGATAAAGTAACACAACATGTATTCCTTTGTTCAATTATTCATTTATTTTGACAGCCAGGGGTGCCAAATTTTAATGTTTTATATTTTATAGCATTTTCCATGGCAAGAGAGATTGTGTGTTATAATCGTTTGATTTTAAATGAATGCAACAATTAAATTAAAAAGTTAGTGATTTGAAGTTATCATATACTGAGGTTCTTAATTAAAGTGGCACTTAGAGAATACTAAATCAAGTTTTTTATAAAATGAAATAAAAATGAGTTTTTTCAACAGCGGTTCCATTTAATTATATTTCTCCATCTCTATATATAAGAATCAAAGTCCTGAATTACTGACTGACGTATCATCGCCCAGCCCAAACCGCTGACCCTAGAATCGCGAAATTTGGAGAGCGTGTTCCTTTCACGACGAAAGCACCCACTAAGAAGGGATTTTTCGAAATTCGCCTTCTGAAGGAAGATACAGGGTGTTGAAGGTTGAAAAAGTTTTTTTTACCAAGCCCACACCGCTGGTCCTAGAAACACCAAATTTTGGGAATGCATTCCTTTGACGATATAAGCAGACACTTATTCAAGGATTTTTTGATATTCCACTCCTGAAGGGCTATACAGGGTGTTCATCTATGCAGTGTAAGGAAGCATTGGAATATTGTCATTCCCGATAGGAATATCGAAAAACTGTTTGATACGTCAAATCGATTTATTCAAAACCAAACATTTTCCGATAATTTTAATTTTTCTACCCCTTACCCCCTTCGAGCAATGACGTCACCGAGATTTTTTTAAACGATGATTTATTTTTTCTTGCGGAATCGGATAGTACAGTTTCTTATCGTCACAACTTCATAAAAGGATTTTTTAAATTTCCACCCCTGAAGAGATATACAAGGTGTTGAAAAGTTTTAAGGTATTTTTTATTAATCCCAAACCGTTGGTCCTAGAAACACGAAATTTTGGAACTGTATTCCTCTGACGAAATAAGCGAACACCCCTTAAACGATTTTTTGAAATTCAACTCCTGAAATAATATACAGGGTGTTTAAAGTTTTTTATATTATTCGTTAACAATGAAAAACCGCGGGTTGTAGAAACACAAAATTTTGGAAATATAATCCTTTGAAGAAGATTTTCCACAATGCCACTCCTAAAGTGCGATACAGGGTGTTTAAAGGTTTAATAGTGTTCTTTGAGATCAATTGATAAAAAATATGCTTCTTTTACCGACATAGACAGTAGACGCCCACCATCAAAAGATATTTCGAAGTGCAAATCCTAATGGATATACATTTTACAGGGTGTTTAATGTTCAATCTTAATTTAGTGGTTAAGAAAAATCGGTTATATACTTATTGTAACGCCATATACACACACACCAATAAGAACAGCTGTTTATATGCAACTACCAAAAAAAGATACAGGGTGTTGAAAATTGTAATAGTTGTTTGTAACAGACACAGCGTAGCATTCTACATTCATTTAACTACGTAGGCACCCGCTAAGAAGGGATGGTTCGAAAATCGACTTCTAAAGTGCTATACAGAGTGTTCGCAATGTTAATAGTGCTCTGTAAGCAACACAAATGATTAGCATTCTACATTCCTTTCATGAAATGAACAAGCATTAACAGGGACATTGTATAAATGCAAATGCTAAAGAAATATCGAGAAAAATATACAGGGTGTTGAAAATTGTAGTAGTCATTTGTAAGAGACACATCTTAGCCTTCTACATTCCTTTAACGTCGTAGACACCCGCTAAGAAGGGATTGTTTTAAATGCAATCACTAAAGTGCTATATACAGGGTGTTCAAACTGTTAATAGTGCTTTGTAATCAACACAAATGATTAGCACTCTACATTTATTTGATGAAATGAACACACATTAATAGGGACATGGCATAAATTCAAATGCTAAACAATTATACAGGGTGTTGAAAATTGTAATAGTAATTTTAAGAAACACACTTTAGCATTCTACATTCCTTTAACGTCGTAGGCACAGGCTAAGAAGGGATTTTTCGAAATGCAACTACTAAAGTGCTATACAGGGTGTTCAAAATGTTAATACTGCTTTGTAATCAACACAAATGATTAGCATTCTACATTTCTTTGCTGAAATTAACACACATGAAGAGGGACATTGCATAAATTCAAATGCTAAACAATTATACAGGATGTTGAAAATTGTAATACTCATTTGTAAGAGACGCAGTTTAGCATTCAACATATCAACATGCCTTTAACGACGTAGGTACTACCCGTTAAGAAGGGATTGTTCGAAATGCGACTACTAAAGTGCTACACAGGGTGTTCAAAACGTTAATATTGCTTTATCAGCAACCCAAATAATTACCATTTCACATTCCTTTGATGTAATGAACACGCATTCAGAGGGACTTTGCATAAACTCAAATGCTAAAAAATTATACAGGGTGTTCATTATCAAGTAGTAATTTGTAATTACTCACTGTACCAGTGAGCATTTTACATTCTATTAACGACATAGCCACCTGCCAAGAAGGGAATTCTGTAACTTAGGTTCCTAGAGGACTATACAGGATGTTCAAAATGGTAATATATTTTTTAAACAACAGAAATTAGCATCTTATTTTCATTTGGCGTCATTGCTACATTCTGAATGACGTGAATGTGTAAGAATGTGAAAGTGTAACGCACCTATTTATACAGGGTACTGATATTTACGGACGATTACTACAAAAACTTAATCTTCGATGTTGAAGTCCCTCATTGAAAAAAAATAAAAATATCAAATTTCATACTCATAAACCATTCTAAATTAGTACATAAAAAGTAAATGGACATAAAATAAAAAGGTTCCGTGGCGAAGCTCGGGTACCCGGCTAGTAATTAATAGACAGTAGGTACCTATATCAACGCTAGCACTAGCACTAATAAAAATTAAATATAATTTGTACTGACCTGGTACAAGTCGTGGTCCATTGATAGTAGAAACAGGTCCACTTCCATATTTGACATGGCAAGGATCAGCATTACTTGAAACAACAGCAATTTCATCGAGTTCGTGTCCATCGACGGATCCTAAACCACTTCCACCGTGGGCGACCAATCTTCCGGCGGAGCTGTCGTGTGACTGCTTCCGACCTCTCCAGCTCAGAACCAGCCGTTTTGCAGTAGACATCACGCCATTATTTTAATTGTGCACCTAAGAAGATGCTGTCCACTATTTACAAATCATCCACCACATAACGAAACCGTTCACTTTAATCACAGCCGTTTCAAAATTATCAAAAATTTTCGAAACTTGAGTCAACTCGTTTATGTTCATTGTATTGGAGAAAAATTCAACTGAAAAGAATTTAAAATTTCTTTTAAAAAATTATTAAAAATTTAATAAATTTGGATGCAAGCAAATAATAAAAATTTGTAAAATATTTTAAAATCCCTCTGTAGTAGCAGTTTTTATATTAAAAGAAAGTTCGAAATGAGACTACTTTGGACGTCTTTTGAGAGAACCAATTTGGTCAAATTAATAAAACATGAAAGTTTTAAAATGCAAACGAAATATTTCAAATACTATACCTAAAAATTTTCATATAAGAAAAATACTGTTGGGTCGTTTGTTTTAAAATAAAAATCGAAAAATAATTTCATTTTCAAAATTGCTTTCTTGTTTAGTTTAAACAATTTATTCTTTGTTAATATATCAAGAGAAGCTTTCTCATTGCTTATTTACATTAGAAAATTACAAATTTTAGTGTTAGCTGAGCTTTTGTAAGCTATCCGTTTCACGATATTTGCGGCAAATTCAAGTTTTTTTAACTTATTTATTCTATAATCAATAACTTTTCGCTGCAGCTACCATAAATTAAAAAAAAAAAGAATTTTTAAATCGATGATAAAGTTTGATCAAATTTTCCAATTAACTATTAACATTCCATTTATATTAATTTATTCTTACTTTGTTTGTGCTAAATTCCAATTTTCCCCCAAAAAAAAACTCGTTTTATTTACTTTTTATTAAATTAAAGCGAAAGAGAAAAGATTGTGGGTACATTATTTTTAATTTGTTCAAGTTAATTAATATTTTCTAATAATTTTAAAGTGATAAATGTTGGTCCTTTTTTTCTTTTTAAATTTGGCTGTTTAAACTTTTCTTCCAGAAACCCTTTTTTTGAATTCCACAGATTTGAGATGAAAATTTCACACGATGAAAAACGAATTAGGTAACGTTTTAAAATGCTAATTCTAATGTATACAGTGCCCAGTTCTATTAGAAAACAGCTAAAGTGATACTCGAAAGACCCTCGCATTAGTTACTTGTTGGTTCCAAAATCAATAATTGTCAATTATTATTATAATATACAGTGGTGGATATTATCATGCTATCAAAATAAGGCTCACGCTAAGATAAGACACGGATATCAATTTGATGAGCTTTCGTCAAATTGATTTTGACTAGTGCACTTGAAACTAATACACGCATAAAACGCTTATTTAAAAGTCCACTTTTCATATAATAAATTTGACATAAACAAAGAAAATTACTATAGGTGTTTTAAATTAGGGTAAATTTCGTTTTTATGACACGTTGCCAAAGAAGCTTATGATACTAAAGTAACAACAATACATCATGTTTTTTTATTATATAAACCTTATACTTCGTAGTGTACCTAAAACCGTTCCGGTAAAACTGGAAGCTATTTAATATAAATTCAAAACTATCCCTTATTAAATCCTCTAGCACTTCAGAATTCAGATTTACATGTCAAAAGAAGAAAAAGTTGCTCTCTATGTGTAGTATCATAAAAATTTATTGAAATTAACAATCGTAAAGCAGAGATGCAATAAATCCAAAATGCGAATTTAAATGTTTGCCATGTACTTTATGCAAAATCGAAATTAAATGTAATCATATTCCGTGAATATTACGAGTAATACTTGTCAAACGGTATTTACCTTGTAAATATTCGATTACGGTCAAATCTTATTACAGGAATAAATGATATGCCATAGCATAACTTGCCATTTGCATAATTTAACGAAATTACAACAGACGATGTCAGATCTAACAACTAATGCAGTAACTCGAACATGAAGTTGTTCTAGATCAATGGTTATTAAGCGCAGCCACGGTAGCCAAATGCGGCTACAAAGGCCATTTTAATAAATATTAAAATGCTAGCAGTAAAAATATACAGAGATATTTTTGTAAAAATAGCTATGAGCGTCTAACCAGTGGTATTATGAGAATTAAACAATCGATTTCACTAGCAGAGTACTCACTGATGCTGTGTTCATATGGAAGAAAGACAGAAGTCTTACATACTTACGAGTGGCCACCCCACTTCGAAGACATGAATGCGTTAGAATAATGAAATTCACAAAAATTATTATAAAATTATAACGCACCTACATCGATGATTGTTTGTAGTAAAATGCAATGCACGATAGGCGTGTCAGTCATTCAACGTGATCGAACGACGTTGAAGTGGGGATATAGGGGATAGTATTTAACTGTGGAATTTATTATTTAAAAAAAAGGTAGGAAATTGATAATTTAAGGAAAAAAATTAGTGCTGACATATCTGGGGGTCGAGAGCTTGGATTTAAAAAAATTTATTAAGATCGGTCCAGTAGAAGCATGCCATATTTACCGGTGAAGAAATGTCTTCGCGTTTTAAATATGTGTCAATTTCAAGTTTTAAAGCCAAATCTTTGATTTTAATACCAGGCGTTTTTAAAAATTCTACATTACGAAAAAAAAATAAGAAAATCTGTATTTTCAGTCACAGTGATTAGCAACGTAGAATCCATCAGAAAAACTCCTTTAGAACCACCTACAATCGTGTTTTATGGGTTTTAATTATTTAAAAAATAGAAACAGAACTAGAAAGAATTACTGTTTCTCAAGAGGTACATCACACTAAGAAAAATCACCTGCAAATGTTAGAAAACATTTTATTTAGAGCTGGGGGTTGCACACATCTCTAAAACGGCCATAAATGTTAACAGGGTTGTAGAAAACAGATTAATGACAAAGAAATTCTAACATTCAGAAATGCAGAAGACAAGAAAAAATAATTTCGAGTGCAGTCTACAATAAATTATTAAACGAAAATAAGTAAAATGAACTTTTAATTTAGAAAATTCTACTGCATAAACCATATGTCTACATCTGCATAAAATAACATCTAAAAGTTTCTGAATCTCTATGAACCTCCCGCCCTCCCCAGTAACTACATGTAGATTTTATACAATTCGATCAATACATTTTTTAACACCGGAGAATGGATCAATGTTTAAACCCTAGAGTGGACGCATTGGGTGTCAAATTATTTGGGCATAAGTAATAATATCCTTGATCGGTAAGTTTATCATGAGACACGTTTCAGTTTTGTAATGGTTTTCAGGCTGCGAAATGTCTAGGCGTCCGAGTATGTCCGAACAAGACTTGAAAAAAAATTTTCTATTGTGTTAATTAATTGCATGTTGATTTGCTTAAGAAAATTTTCCTATTTTACGACACACTTCCATAATAAGAAGATATGAATAAAATCAGCTATAACATTTGGTTTGTTTTAGAATATTTTTTTGTTACTAGTAACATTATTTTATGTTTTTGGTTAACGATTTTTCAATTTCACATATTTATATTCTGTTTATAACATTTTCACATTTCTAATAAAAATTATTTTTTCTGCTAAAACTTTTGCAGGTATCTAAGACCGCCGCACCGCGCTACTTGTTTAACAGATCTACTATGCGCCTACTCTAGGGTTAAATTCAAACTCTATAAAAATTATTTTAAATTTTTTTATTAGATACGATTTTCACTGCTTCATGGAGTCAAATATCAAAAATGGGGACAACGTTATCCTGACAACTACATTATGTATGCTCCTGCTTATGTAGGGTTAACATTTTACAAAAATATTCTAAATATATAGGAAGGGCAAGGATCAACCAACATTGGCAACATTAGCGTTTCAAACCCTAAAATTGATAAAACCGACACTGTACATTGTACAAGTGCATACCGCGTAGGGTTATCATCTAAACCTAAACTATCTGAGCTTGGAATTTTCCAAATACCAAGTATGGGTGAAACTTGGTGGAAAACAAAATACTTGAACTTTAAACAACATAATTTAAATTTAATAAATTAATATTTTAGGTATATGTACGCCCAAATCTCTTTTAAGATGCTCTTTCAATGAAATAATAGAAAAACTAGTTTTAAAGTTTACAATAGTTGAGCTTTTCATTGACAATTAACACTATCAACGCTTTGGTACAATGATGGCTTAAGAATATAAAAAAGGCCTCTTGTAGGCTAAACAAGATTTTTTGAAACCAATGAATTAGCAAAAACAAAAACACGAATTCGTAGCAACTATCAAAATATAAGAGCAAAATAAAAATTACATCAGAAATGCAATTTTGGAGAAACTATTTGTGCGCAACAGAATAGACAAACGGCCATAACGAAGAAATTAATAAAAAAGAACAGAAAAGAAAAATTTTTTAGGCATAGAGGGCAACAAAAGATATCAATAAAATTATGGAGAAAAACGTGAAGGACGGAGTAATTAGTTAAGAAGAGAAAGACAACTCCAGCTGTGAGACTCGGGCACACTACTAAAGATAAGTACATGACTTTATATACAGGGTGTGATATTATACATTTTTCATTTAAAATTATTTTAAATCATACAGTATTTTTGAAAAAAACATTATTATAAAATTTTCATTAACTTGAATAAACTTGGAAAAAACATTGAAAATTTCTTCCGAGTGTTTTTCTCTATATTAAAATTAAAAGGTATTTGAATGGGTTATCTTTCAAATCAAGATAGGTATAAATTCGCTATTAATATTGGTTTTTCAGAAGTTATTGCCCTCAAAATGACATATGAAAGTACCTAAAAGGAAATTCTCTTGAAAACTTCTTGAGAAATGAAAAATGGTTAGTTTCTCTTACGAAATCACAAAATCCGACAAAAAAATATATTTTTAAATTCAAAGTTGTGTTTTGGAAAATTTACTGATACAAAAACAAGATTTTCCTGACATTGTATTAAAAAATTTAGATATTTTTAAAAATTTATTTCGCTGCAGATTTATAACAGTTTAAAATAAATGTAAGAAAGAACTTGGAACCTTTTTGTTGTGAATTTGATGAAACTTATTACCAAGGGATTTAAAAATGCTGCATGTGGTTTTCAGTTACAAAATTCGAGACTTTTCTACAATTTTTCAGGACGAAAAACAAAATCGTACTTTGTTGCAGATATTACATTATTGAATTTGTGTACAAACGTACATCGTCAACGAGTAGAAGACCATCAAGTGTCAGTGTCGTTCTATATTTGAAATTTCAAATTATCACAATTTACACTAAAAGGTGTACATTACCTTTTTAAATTTTAATTGTTTTCGTCCGACATTTTTAAAACCAAATTTAACAACAAGAATCGATGTGGAAAAATTGTTAATTATAACTTAGTCATTTTCACATTAAGAGAAAAGCAAATTAAAAAGTTGGAAACATTTTTCTATCTTATTATTTATCATTTTTATTTTATTACTGTTCATCCAAACAAACTACCGATCGTCTAACCGAAGAAAATAAATTGACAAGAGTTGAGCAGTTTGAAAGATCCGATGTTAAGCTGGACTCGTCTCGACTTAATTGGAGCAATTTGGACTTAAACCGTCTCTAATTAAATGGATCAGTAAGTGTGCACTTTTAACTTAATTAAATTAACTTAGAAGAGAGGTAAGAAACTGTTTAACAAAAAGTAGTTAAAAAGTGTATCAATTTTTATCCACTTCCTAATTCTCCACTCAAAATTTTTTTTACGTAAGAAACGTAAAAGTTGGATTTTGTTGGTCAAAAAGTTAAGGAAAAAAGAAAACATTGTTAGTTTATAAAACCACACACCAAACATTTAATTTCCGGAATGTAATACAAATTTAAACATTTTCTGATTCCAATACTTTCAGTTGACTGACTGAACAAATATTCCAATTTCTACCTCTAAAGGATATCAAATAGCAAATGAAATTCTTGTATTTTCCAGATTTTTTCTGTCAAATTTTTCTACATCTGTGTGCAATTTTTCAACTGTCGCTAAACTGTTTTAAATTTGTAGCTTTTTCAATTTTTGTTGGGAAGAAAAACTAATTTATATAATCCGCGATATGAAAATTTATATCTAATCTTATCATTATATTGATGTTAAAACGAGTCGGTGGTTTATTTTCTCTTACGTTTTCCTTTTATATTTCACAAAAAAAAATAAAGGTGAAGCACTCGAAATCGTTAGAAAATGTGGTCCTTTATAGATGAATGTTGTATGCGTACAGTACATGTATGCGATATATAAAGAAGAGAGCATCGATCTCGGTCTAGAGCTCAACATATGGCTCCGGAGTCCGGGCTCTTTTAGACCACGTTGCTCACCACTCCGGTGTACGTGCAGAATACAAAATTGGTTTGTTTTGGATTTTTATTACTTAGACGAGTTGTGTGATTTAGTTATGTTCAATTTTAGTATTATTTATAAAAATTATTTTCGATTATTATAACGAAACGTGAAAAACGTAATAAATTTCATTTTTCTTTCAAACGAACAAGCTTTAAATATTTAATTGGTTTTCTTCGGGGTTAAAATTGCGTTTGTTTATAGCAAAAAAAATGTATTTCGACAAAAAAAAATTTTTAAATAACTGCGTAATTAAAACAAATAAAAATGCAACTTAATGTTTATCAATATCAATTAACATAAATTAAGAAGAGAGTAGAGAGCAAACCATTTGAAATTAAACTGGAATAGTCGATTCAATTTTTTAAGTTTCGACACGGGCGTTAGATGGAATAAATACATTTCACTAAAAACGTAAACGAATTCACTTTTTTTTATTAAAATAATTGAAGAAATCGACACAAGTAAAGTTCATTTGCAGATGAAACCGGCGTTAGCAGCTACCCTCGTAGCTATCGTCAATTCACTGCTGCGGTGGTGGACGGGACGCGCAAACTCCAGCATCCAGCTCTATCTATATGCCCGGACTCCAAGATAAAACAAGGAAAAGTTACTCGAAACGTACTAGGAATACGCACGAATTACGCACGCAACAGTAACTTGACAAAGTAGACACTTTTTGTCTCTTCTTGTCAAAACGACTGTTGCATTTTTTTAGCAGCGTTTAACCTTTACGAAACAATTTGTTAAATTAAATCAACATATTCCCAACTAATCAAACATAAATTATTATCCTATTCATATAAGAAAAGGGATAACGTTCTACCTTTAGTAAACACTATAAAGGTGGGTCGAGTAATTTTCCCCTAGTGCTTGTAATTTAAGGACGCCGCACCTTAAGACGTAAAGGTTTGTGGCATGTAAACTCGCTAACTGCACTGTCAATTTTCCAAAGAGAAAATTTCAAAGCGAATTCTTTTTACTAAACAAGAAGCATTGTTTCCTACATACTTAAAACGGAATTTATGGAAATTCAAAAAGTCGAATTATTTCCTAGACCGCGTTACTTTATAATAAATCCGATTACAAGAAGGTTTTTAAAAAATAAAAATATCATTTCCATGTTAACTATAGAGCTTTAAGCCTTCGCCACTATATATTATTTTTTTCTTATTCTTCCTTTTGGCATTCGTTTCCCTTATAAGAACATTATTTATAACTGTAATGTCGCCAACTCATGTTGATATCGGACGTTTGAATTTTTCTATTTACAAATCTATTTTTTTTCTCAAACATTTTTCAATCTTGTTAAAAGACGTACACATAATAAAACATCTACCATTTTATATAATATCTAAGGCGACACATCTTTAAATAATAACGCATTTATCAACACCTCCAAATTGGAGGGTTGCAATACGGAGTTGGAAATTGATATAATAATTATATTAAAATGGCTCTAT
Source organism: Malthinus seriepunctatus (assembly GCA_963924605.1). NCBI lineage: Eukaryota > Metazoa > Arthropoda > Insecta > Coleoptera > Cantharidae > Malthinus > Malthinus seriepunctatus. Next base: position 24,870,721 of record OZ004600.1, on the reverse strand, counting down.
CTCCCTTCCACTTACACCAAAATAATAATAACAAAGCAAAATTTAATAATTTTAAAGTAAACGCTATCAAAATCGCTCGTATTTGTATTTAACATACAATATTTAGAAATCAAAATACTTAAGGGCGGTATTTATGCCATTAGAAATAAATGAGGTTCAGACATATTTTTATTCCCTACGATCTATAAAAATATTGAAAAAATAAAAAAAATATGTTAAATTTAAAGGTTAAACTTTAACTGGTTTTGAAATTTCAATTTTTGGGGAAATATGCTTCGAAACGAATCTTGGAAAACAGTAAAAAATTGACAATGTTTAAAGTAATACAAAAAAAAGTTAAAATTTCAAAACCACCAGTCTTTAAGTTCGTTCTTTCTCTTTCATAATATAGATGTAGAAAAATATTGAGTATTTTGAGTTATCATAGGGAATAAAAAATGTTTTTAAACTTTTTTCTACGAAATGTTTGACTCGCATCCAAAGTCCATAAGTCGCATTCATAAAGCATCCAAAATTCATTTCTTAATTGATTAAGACGCAGAATTTTATACTCAAAAACAATTATTTAAAGATTATTGTAAAATAAATTGGGAAGTAGGAAATTACGAAAGTATGATTTTACATGTTAATCCATATGACCGAGAGGTCCGGCCACGCTTCATTGCTCATCGATACTTTTGAGAGATTTTCAAAGCCCTTCAACTATTGCAAATTGCAAAAGTATCTGAAAATGGGTCTTGTGCGTTAACGGATTGAGATAAAGAGCAATAATTTTATTATGTTGTTCTTCGGGGTAAGTAAAAGTCATCTGTGATAAAATATTCATCTTTACGGTAAACAGGTTAATTTTTCTAAAAGTCAAAGTCCAGAATTCAATTCCAAAAAGCCCTGAACAGAGTGTACTCTACTATACGTTAAATGAAAAGCAAAAATTTTATAAAATGGTCTTTGCATGCCCATATACTATTATTTGAAATTGACGGTAAAATAAGGGAAAAATTGAATAAATGAGGGGTATATAAAAGTTATAGGTTCTGATTGTTTACTGTTTTATTTTAGAAAAAGCTAGCTTGAGTTTATTGAGCATGAAGCGAGGCATGAAGCTGCTGTGATTGGTTGTTATTAATAAAACAAAGAAATCTGATTGGCTCAAGCAATATTAACTTTCTTTTACAATCTCTATAATTGTGATAGTCGGCCGTCTTAAGGCTCGTCCACACGCACAGGCTTATCTTTCGCTTTGCCTGTCCAGACGCTTCGGTTTGGCCTGTGCAGGCCGTCTAAACGGTATCCACACTCTCCGGTTTTCCGCCTGCACATGCCAAACTGGAAGGCTAGCCTGTGTGTGTGGGCTGGCCATTAGTCTTAATCTTATGTCCCGTCCACACACACAGGCTTTCCTTCCGGTTTGGCCTACACAGGCGGCCTATACAGGCCAAACCGGAGCAGGTCGACACCATTCAGGCGGCCTGCACAGCCCTGTGCAGCAGGTCTGAACAACGTTCTGGTGACCTGTACAGGCCGCCTGTGCAGACAAACCGGAAGGCAAGCGTGTGTGTGTGTGTGTGTGTGTGTGTGGACGAGCCTTTATGCTTGTTGGCATTGGCTATCGATAACTTCACACGATCTAAATTACCACTAACATTATCAAACACCACTTGTTAAACCGTGGGATAATTAATACTGTTAAAACTTATACTTATACTTTAAAAGAAAACACAGTAATTTGACTCAGTTATGTCAAATTTATTTTATGAAGTACCATTAAAACTACTACATGTGTAAAACATCAAATTATGCAGTTACAAATGCACTTGTCATAATAACTTTGGCATCATCTAGTCAAATTACCTACTATCCATGTTTCATTTTGAAGATAAATCTTATAATTATGTCACGATATTATTATCGATAATTTGTAGTCATTGTTGATAAGTCATAAATTGTATACATCTACCTTTTTACCCCTATAAAATCTTAAACTTCGTTAACGCTTATTTCAGGCAAAATTTTATGTGCTCTTTACCTCTACCAGAAACCACGTTTCAGAGCGACGTACGATAACCACAGACATTCAAAATGGAATAAATAAATAAAATGGATGTGTAGAAAACCTAAAAAATATGCCATGTGCAGACTGATATATGAAATTCTAAAAAGTTGGACAATAAAACGAAAAAGCATAAAATCATGGTCAAAGATTATCATTAGAAAAAAACTTTAAAAAATTGTAAGTAATCAGTAGTTCCTGTTTTTTTAGAAATGAGTAGAAATAGAAATAAACAAATCAACCATACAAAAAATTTTATACATTTAAATTTCTGTCGATTTTTTTTTCATTATTCATTATTTCATTATGTATACGAGCAATAAAATTATAGGTACACACATTTTCAGCGTTATACAACAAAGCAAAATATCCATTTAATGAAATGTATGAATACTTACTCACCATACAAATAAAAATTAAAATACTGAATTGAAGAGCTCAAATTTTATTTGAGTTGTAATGTTTTCAACTGGTATAACTAAAAAAATTCATTTAACACTTCAATTCTGAATTATTTATAATAAAAAAATTAAATACACATGGTGGAGAGGCAGACTAGAATTTACAAAAAAAAACATTTGTTTACTGTATGCCTATCTAATTCCAATTCATTTAACCAAAATGGCTCTCAAAGAAATCCAGTGTCTACAGTCAATTATTGCTGAAAAAACAAAAAAAAGTTATTTAAAAAAATGCAGTTTTTCGCCATGATGATAAGCACTGAGATAAGATGATGAAAAAGACTGAGATATACAGGGTTAGGAGAAAGTATGGATCTATTGAAATATCTCTGAAACGAATATACAGGGTTATTCAAATTCGACAGGCAGCATGGGGATCTCGCTTATTTGAAGAAATAGAGAAACAGTTAAATTAGAGCAAAGTTGCAGAATTTTATGCCGACTAATAATCTAAAAAGAAAAGTGCCCTAGCTGCTTTTGTTTTTGAATTATTGACAAAAGAACAAAAAATTTATTTTCCGTTTTTGACTTTATTTTCCTTATTATCAAAAATTTTTAAAATCTGACCGAACTTCTCCTAAGCCATTTTGTATTCTACACCCGATTCCGAAAACATATTAGATGTAAAACGTTTCGGTTTTCTGGAACCATCATCAACTTTAGTTTTTTAAATAGGCGCAAACTTTTGTTTTAGCAGCATCTCATAGAACCTTTTTTGCTGACTTCAAAAATGTATATCACTTGAGTATTTATTTTTCAATTTTGTACTCAAATAAGCTAATTTGTTAATAAAAATTGAGGATCAAGCTACTCTAGAATAAAAACAAAAGCCGGTATAACAAAACATAAATCCATGCTTCGATTACGACTAATTTTATTTCTTTATTTGTGTTTATTACAAAAATAACTGAGTAAACAATGATATTAATGTACTTCATAATTAGAGACCGGACTTAGGTGCTTAAAAATCAAAAATAGGATCCTAAAATAGGCTTTAAAAATGGGCTGTTTAGGCAAATAAAAGGTGGTGAAATTTTTTTTAGGTTACTAAGAAAGGCTTTTAGGTCGTTAAAAAGTTCTTTTTTATGTGGTTAATGGCAAATTAAATAAACTATTTTCGGTTCATATTTTATTAATTAACATATAAACAAATAAAAACATATACAATATGTGGTATAAATCAGTATTGTTCTCTTTTAGCCACAACTTTACTCTATCTTTAAACACTTTTTTTGGTTTAGGCATTTTTGCAAAAATAAGTACAACAAAAGTCTTAAGTACCTACTCTTTTACAACTCCTGAACACGACTGGAAATTGGAAAATAAAAATTTAAAATCCCTGCCTACTTTTGTTTTATCGTCTAGGTTCTTCTATCCTGTACGTACGTGCAGTAATATAATGCATCTATTGATAAAAATGATTGTATGTATATATATTTATATGCTTGTTATCGCGTCTGCAGCAGGTGTAATCTTTTCATATCTTCTAGACTATCTAGACTAATAAACTTAAAACTAAAATGTCAATCTTAAAAAAGTTTTTTGTGCCAATAATTTTTTAAATATTTATTTTTATTGAAATTATTAAAATTTAAATTAAAAACCTCGGTTTGTAATCGAAGCATGGATTTATGTTTTGTTAAACCGGCTTTTGTTTTAATTCTAGAGCAGCTTGATCCTCAATTTTTATTAACAAATTAGCTTATTTGAGTACAAAATTGAAAAATAAATACTCAAGTGATAGACATTTTTGAAGCTAGGGTGCAGCTAGGGCATTTTTCTTTTTAGATTATTAGTCGGCATAAAATTCCGCAACTTTGCCCCAATTTAACCGTTTCTCTATCTCTTCAAATAAGCGAGATCCCCATGCTGCCGGTCGAATTTGAATAACCCTGTAGATTATTATAACCCAGGCAGTTTTAAAGATAGATTTAAAGATTAAAGATAGACAAACAATAGGAACATTTTTTGGTCCCGATCCGACCAATACAAGCAAAGTTATACAAAAAATAATGAAACGGAAACTTGAAAGTCCAAATTTTACACTAAAGTCTAAAAATAAGAGCCTTGCGGTCAAAATTGGATTGAGGCATTTTATACACAAAATCACAAGAATGGTTTCGACCGATTAAGGAAAAAAACTCGCTGTTACAAAAAAAGTCCGAAAATCAGGATAAAGGACCCCGCACTTTTTATATGGAAAAACGGTTTCGGTCAAATTTGATAAAATTTTAGTATGTTGTAGATTTTGCCCTTCTGAACAAAAGTCTCCAGGGGCAAAAACTTCTAGACCCCTACGTTTCTGAGATAGGGCCGCCAACTCTTAAGATAGCTATCCTGATAAATTAATGTAGCAGATATTTCTTGTTATACAGAATTATAAACTGGACCAGGTGGTAGAGTTGACCAATTCTAATAACTTTTGTTATTTCAATTTTTCAAAATGGCGCTTGGTTTTTTCAATATAGCGGATTTATTGATTTTTAAGTTTTTATGGTATCTTTGTTTTTTGAGTTAGAAAAAAAATAAAAATATTTATGTACGCTACTTCACAAGCTCTACAAATAATGTAAATTGTCTTTTATTATATCTCTCACCGTTTCAAAATGGTGGCGAAGCAGGAAGATCAAAGTCTTATTTCTCTGACACCAGTCCACGAATTTTTGTCTAATGAATTTTATTTAGCTGTTCGAAGCGTTTTTAACAACTTTTATGCGGAATATATTTTTTTTCTATTTTCAATAATAATTGATAATAAGAAATTAGTTTTAATTCACTCAGTTACACTCAATATTTCAACTTAAAAATCAATAAATCCGCCATATTGAAAAAAACAAGCGCCATTTTGAAAAATTGAAATAACAAAAGTTATTAGAATTGGTCAACTCTACCACCTGGTCCAGTTTATAATTCTGTATAACAAGAAATATCTGCTACATTAATTTATCTTATAGAGCTTTGGCGGCCCTATCTCAGAAACGTAGGGGTCTAGAAGTTTTCGCCCCTGGAGACTTTTATTCAGAAGGGCAAAATCTACAACATACCAAAATTTTATCAAATTTGACCGAAACCGATTTTCCATATAAAAAGTGCGGGGTTCTTTTGGTTCCTTGACTACATTTATAGAAGAATTTTCTTAGCATTTTTATCAAATTTTGATTCCGCGGACCAGTGACTCATTAAACATTCCAGGATCACAAATTTAGGTTCCAAATTTCAATAAAATACTGAAGAATGAAATATTACCCAATTAATTTCCCTGAAAGCAATATTATAAAAGTTATACTTTAACCCTCCCCCCCCCGAGTCTTATACTCTTTGTAACTCTTTATAAAAGTATGTCTTTTATGAGTTTATGTAGGTTGCTATGCTAGGCATATCCAATTATCCATGCCTAATTTAAATTTATTAAATGAGAGCTTCAAACACCAGATCCAAACGATCCCAGAGTGTGAAACGTGTTGCTTATCCTTGCACAAGTATGCAAGCTACCTTTTTCACGTGTTCCTGCTTTAAATTATAATTTTTATCTTTAATGTGGGGTTCCTACTTAATGCTGTAACCCCCATCAAGAGATATCGCCTCCAAACTTGATATGCGTTTTGTAGCTAATTTGTACCCAATTGTACCACCAATGAAACATTTTCTACCTCCATAGTTTTCCGGAAAAACGCAAACCAAATGTGGAGTTCCTACTTAGTGCTGTAACCCCCATGAAGAGATATCGCCTCCAAACTTGGTATGCGTTTTGTACCTGATTTGTACCCAATTGTACCACTAATGAAACATTTTGTACCTCCACAGTTTTCCGGAAAAACGCAAACCAAAAATCTTTGCGTTTCCGTTTTACTAAGAAAATGTACAATACAAAAAATTTTTATACTTTGATATTTTATTTTTACACTGCCAAAAAAAGTAGTCACTTTTTCAAGGTTGTGTAGGTAACTTTAATGTCGGTTTAGGAATCTTGTAAAAACTCGGTATATGAGAACACTGTCATTTATCTTCATACTACAGTCATATAAAAGAAATAAAGGGCTAAGCCCGGAATGAAAGTCTTATAGTCTACTTATATTTTGACGTTCTAAACACTTGCTCAAGAGTCTCATAAAATCTCGTGTCCGCTTCGCTAGATATTCAAGGTCAAAGGTCACACAAATCGTTTTAGTAAATATCTCGTTTTCTATGCATCATACGTCATAAGAGGTTATTACATAAATCATAGATCATAAAATTCTCTACAAATTTTATCTAATTTACTTTTTTTGTACTATCAATCGTTCTCGAAATATAGCGAGGAGAGTGGAAGGCGCGGAAGCTTATACAGGGTGTCCCAATACTCCGTTATCGTAGAATTGTGACTTTGCCTTATAATTTAACAAAAAAAGTTTAATGCATGGCTATAGTTCTCTGAGAGCTGCACCTCTTAAAAATATTTTTGCATATACCGGGTGATTCATTTAAATGCTATAGGCCACACTTGTATTTTTTTAAATGGAACACCCTATATATTTTTATATATTTGGATTCCCCTTTCGAGAACGATTATAGTAATGTATGGTTTAATGGGTCTACCGAAGATTTGGGCCAAGATACTGCGAATTTTAGGAAAATACAAGTCAACTTTGCTTATCTGTTATAAAGTAACGAATTAACATTTTTGCCTGCGGTTTGCATTAGAATAATTCTAATATCGGCTTCTTTCTAAAATATTTTTCAAAGTTGACAAAACCGCAATAATTGTGCCGTGTGGATCTCCAACGCAAAGTGTAATTTTTCTTTATTTTTTAAATGGGATAAAAGTTGAATTTTAAAAGTGAATAGATTTAGAAAATATTATATCATTAGAAAGCCTAGAAAAGGGGTTCTCTTTTCCTGAAATCGAAAATAGGGGGTGCCATTTAAAAAAATGAAGAAAACTGACATTTTGCGTTGGAGAGTCACATGGTCTCATTTTGATAAAAAGCATCAACGATAGGTATAGGGAATGGTAGTGGAAAACGATAGTAAATTTATTTCTGTATCAAAAACTGTCAAAAAATAGAGGGTGTTCGATTTAAAATTGTAGTTTTTTAGGTTTGAAATTTCCTCTAACAGTCAGCACTTTTTGAACACCCTGTAAATGAATAGAGAAAAATTGTAACATGGGAGCTTAAAGTTGTGTTTAGACTACATGATTTTTGCTATAATTTTTCATGTGATTTAATCATAGAGAATATCTTTTTATTTACACTATATGATTTTTCTTATGACTCTAGTCAGAAGAAATACACTTCGCAGCTCCTAGTTCCATGAATTGAAATTGAAAATTGCGAATAACGTTGAAAAGTAGTATTTGTTCGTCATTTAGTTTAAATTCTTAACTTTCATACTACATACTTAACTGGATAAAAAAGGGTTCTGAGGAATTTTTTTGTTTAATGTAGGTTGGTGCGATAATTTTGCTGTTATGTGTATAATAAGCGTATAATAGCAAAATAATAGACGAATTTCAGAATAGAGTAGTTCCTATTTTCATAAGATTTTTCGTATGATTTTTTTGAATATTCCGCGCTTTTTAGTAATATTTGGTGTTGAAAGCTTCATCCATCACCTGTGTTATTGTTTGAGGTTGTGTTCAGTTAGGTATGTGAAATGCGACTCCTTAAAGAATATACAGGGTGTTGAGATTTTTAATGGCATTTTTTAAGCGAAACAAATTAACATTCTTTTTGAAGGCATTTTTCGAAAACGACTTCCAAAGAAATATACAGAGTCTCTGTATAAACAGAGTACTAAAACTTTTAAGGATTTTTTTAAGAGAAACATTACCTAACATTCTACATTTTTTTAACGACGTAGAATCCTAATAGACATTTTTCAAAAACGACTTCCAAAGACATATAGGTACAGGGTGTTGAAAATTGTAAGCAACACAAATTAGCATCATATGTTCCTTTGACGACATAACCACACTAAGAAGAGATTTTTCGAAAAGTAGCCCTTAAGGGGATATAAAGGGTGTTAAAAGTGTAGTAGCTTTTTTAAACAAAAAAATTGTGTTTTATACTCCATTGAAAAGTAGGCAGCCACTAAGAAGGGATTTTTTTAAAACGTGACTTCTGATTATGTAAAAAGAATAACAATTTAGTTTTTGAAAAATACTAGGAAAAAAGGACGTGTTCTGAAGTTTTTTAGAATCTGACGATATTAGTTGGCATTTAAAATCCCATCACAAGCACCAAACTTTAGATTGATTTGGGAGGCAAGGACTAAATCGACGAAAATGTATTTGAAAAGGGCCGTGCCGTCGTGGGTGATCCAATTTTTTATTTTGAAGAACATTATTTGATGTTCATGATCTTCATATATGAAGAAGAACAGTCTTAACGAAAATTGATGTTACATCAAATTAGATCCATTGGATTATTAATGCATAACGCCTGGACATTTTGTAAATTGGTGAAGTTTTTGATATTTGAGTAATTTGTTGACAACTACTTTGAAGTTGACAATCACATGAAAAATCATAGGATAATAAACATGTACTAAACATATAAAACTTACTTATTTTTTTATTTCAATCTAGCTATGATTTTAGACAAGATTTTGTCATATGAAAAAGCATAGCAAAAATTATGTAGTCTAAACACAGCTTTAGGTTCTTAGTAAAATATCAGAAAATACGTAGGTTCTGATCATAACGTCAGAATGTAATTTTCAAGAAAGGCGCGCAAACGTCTCTATTTTTAGAAAATTCAATTTTTCTAAAAAAAAGTTGAAAAATTTTTAATAAAAAAGTCAGGTACAAAACGCATACCAAGTTAGACGGCGATATCTACTCATGGAGTTTGCAGCTTTAATAAGTAGGAGGAACCCCACATTTGGTTTGCGTTTTTCTGAAAAACTATGAAGGTACAAAATGTTTCATTGGTGGTACAATTGGGTACCAATCAGGTACAAAACGTATACCAAGTTTGGCGGCGATATCTCTTCATGGGGGTTACAGCATTAAGTAGGAACCCCACATTTGGTTTGCGTTTTTCCAGAAAACTGTGGAGGTACAAAATGTTTCATTAGTGGTACAATTGGGTACAAATCAGGTACAAAACGCATACCAAGTTTGGAGGCGATATCTCTTCATGGGGGTTACAGCATTAAGTAGGAACCCCACATTTGGTTTGCGTTTTTCCGGAAAACTATGGAGGTACAAAATGTTTCATTGGTGGTACAATTGGGTACAAATCAGGTACAAAACGTATACGAAGTTTGACGGCGATATCTCTTCATGGGGGTTACAGCATTAAGTAGGAACCCCACATTTGGTTTGCGTTTTTCCGGAAAACTGTGGAGGTACAAAATGTTTCATTAGTGGTACAATTGGGTACAAATCAGGTACAAAACGCATACCAAGTTTGGAGGCGATATCTCTTCATGGGGGTTACAGCATTAAGTAGGAACCCCACATTTGGTTTGCGTTTTTCCGGAAAACTGTGGAGGTACAAAATGTTTCATTGGTGGTACAAATCGGTACAAATCAGGTACAAAACGCATACCAAGTTTGGCGGCGATAACTCTTCATGGGGGTTACAGCATTAAGTAGGAACCCCACATTTGGTTTGCGTTTTTCCGGAAAACTACGGGGGTACTAAATTTTTCATTGATGGTACAAATCGGTACAAATCAGGTACAAAACAATGGCGCTATTTTTTTTTCATTTTCTTTTAGGGGGGTTCCTACTTACTGTTAATGTTGAAAGCTACATCTACAGTATAAATTGCATAATAAAGTATTTGCATTATTTAAAATTTCTCTCATTTATAAAATAAACAATAAAACATTTAAAAACTTTTTGTTTACTACCATTTAAATAGAATGAAATTAACACCACTAATTAATATCCCAAGACTTAAAAATCCATTTTAAACTGCTCTCATGTTCTGGAATATTTTTTACTTCTACCACAATGCCAAAGAAATTTGGCACTCCACTAACTAAGCTAAATCTTCTTGTTAACTCATGTCTACTTAATTGTCTGTGTCTTTTCAAAAAAAATAATACCCCAAAGAAAGTTTAATACATTAAATTGCACAGAAGTGGCTCAGCAAATAATTATTTAGAACAGTGATAAAGAACGACACTTGACAACAAAAAAATTATTTGTTGTATGTTGATTTGAAGTAATAAATAATAATTTAACCTTTATTTTAAATAATTTGAAAAAAGTAAAACTGAAATATTTAATTGAAACAAATTAGTATCAAACTTTTCCATTGATCTCTTCCGTTTTCCATATCTAGTGCAAAGCTGAAGATTGGTATGAATTAGAATAGACAAAAAAGTTATAGTTTTCATAAGATAAAAATCAAACTAAGTTCATTTTCATGTAAGCTAATAACGATTTTTTAGACAGGATATCCCATTAGGAAGTTGCCCAACGTCAACTTCAAAGAAGAGAGGTGTTCTCTGAGCGATTTTAGGAAAAAAGTAATAGCATTACTACATTTTGTGCCAATTTTGTTTTTATAATTTTAATTTATTTTCAAAAACGTTTTTAGCTCACCCCTTACCAATACAGTGATGTTAAAATGATGTGAAAATAAACTATACATGGATATGGATTAAGAATTTAATGGAATATTTATAGCAAAATGTTCTTATAACCGTTTATTTATTCGTTAATACAATATTAATTAATGGAATAGTGGAAACTCGATTAAAGATAATCAAAAATCAATTTTTTAAATTCTAGAAAATCTATTAATCAACTAATCGAAAATAATCGAGACTAAAATGTTAGTAATCAGGAGTAATATTGATGAAACCCCTTTTCGGTTGCTATTTCAAAGTAATTTGGGACATCTTCAATCTTCATATCTAATTTCTATCAATATAGGGCAATACTGGTACATCCCTATAAATCCTTCGTGATGCCAAGTGGAGTTCAAAACTTAAATCTTAATTTTGAAGCTAACACCGAAACGAATCGATTGACATCGGTTTGATATAATTTCGTTAAAATTCATCCCCCAGGTCATTAAAAATTGTCAATTTTGGTTAAAATGAGTTATAATTTGATTGCTACGGTTTTAATTAACGTACAGAAACGTTAGTTGAGCTTAGATTCTTTTTAAAGCTCCACAGAACAAGGATCGATGATAATATTATCGAATAATAATTGCCCAGACCACAAAATAGCTAGGACCCGTGCGGACCCCTGTTGGTATAAGATATAATTTTTTTTATGTCGGTATTACAAAGATTAAAGATGGGACCTATTTGACTTTGAGTTTCAGAACCATCTGACCCAGAGCTGAATTATTCATGAAGTGCGTGCTTTTCAGGGCCCGATGTTGAGAAGTGCCCGGAGGAAAGGAAAAAACATAAAAACTCTATAGGATTGGAGGGATCGAATTCGAAAACGGTGGGTCCTGGGGAATTTTTCCCCAGGAATGTGTTTTGATTAGTTAGGAGGTAAAAATACTAAAAGTTCCTGGTCTTAGCTATAATAGGGGAAAGACGCAATGAAAAGGACACTTTTTTTCAAATAGCTCTATTTTCTGAACAAAACATAAGTTCTAATAAATACTTGGTAACGTAACAAAACAATTATTTATAATAACATACCAAGCAGAAAAACTAAGTTTTTCATCAAAACTGAAAAGTTGTAAGCTTTTAAAGTAAAATCGGGAAATGTCCGTTTCATGGCACCCTGCGCATTGAAACGGACACATGAGGTTATGAAACGGACATTCTTTAGTTTTGCAACATTCGCACAAAAAAGTTGAAGAAACTTAATATCATTGATTTGTAGATTCATTTACAAACTTGTTCAAAAAGAAAAATTTTAAAAAATAAGCTATAATAATTAATAATAACAAAATAAACAATCTAAAATATTAAAAAAATTTTTTTTGCAAAAAAGCTTAAATTTCCTTTGGGGCCTTAATTTACGTGTGCAGAACACATCTGAAAGTAATAGAAATATTTTTTGTTTTTGAAACATCTATTTAAGAATATTTATTCAAAACTAAAATGCAAAAACCAAATTTGTTTTTAATAGTTGTCCATATAAATAGATACCTTGATATACGTTGTGCCATAAAAGTAAGTAAAATAAGTAAATACGTCCCTATCTTGAAGCTTCCAAAACTTGCAAAAATATTTACTTTGTATATGAATAAAAAACAAAAACACTCTACTTCCGGTGCATTAAACGAGAGGACTATGTTCACGTCATAGTTTGTTTATAAGTATATTAAGTTACATATACTAAAATTTCAAACTTAAATGCCTTTTGGTTTTCAAGATACTGATACTGTCCTTTTCATAACGCGGCCTTTTCATAGCGCTTTCCCCCTACATGGTTACTCTAGCTAGCACGAGGAGCTCGAAAATAATTAGCGCCTTAGGCCCCAACGCTTGTCGACCCAGCCCTGATTTGACTTATAGACTTTCAATAAACCTATAGAAATTCAGCATTTGTTTTTTTACTCCCAAAGTTTTTAAAAATCACATAGATACAGGGTTTTCCCAATAATTGTCAGTTCTTTGTGTTACTTTCACATTAAATTTCAATAATGTATGTTTTCTTTTTGGGATAAATTAAAGACAAAATAAGTAAAAGCCGAATCCATTAAATACTTAATCAATGCCGACACCGGCATTCAGGCTACTTGGTTTTATAAACTGCACCTGCGACATAGGATCATTTCCCAAAACATCTGGTTCAACAACACCTGTAAGAAGAACAACGTAATCCCTAACTATATCAAAATCACCCCAGCTATAAAAAATCACGCTTCCCTAAAAGCCACTCATAAAGCCGAAACCCTATGGGTGTTCCAAGAGACTAAAAATCAATACAAACGAAGAGACACTCTCTAACACTCCATTAAAGTACTCCATTCCGAGCTTAGCTTTAAACTCCACAACATCGAGTTTGACATCCTTCTATGGCAAATGGCAACTTTCTATCTGATGCATTTTTTTAAAGAACTGTTTCTCTTTAGTGTTAAGTTTAATACTTTTTTTACTGTAGCTTTATAGCGAAGGTTTCGACTAAAATCAACTTCAATGTTACTTTCTCACCTTCTATAGGTTTGGAAGTGAATATTGAAATGGAAAATTTCCAGAGGGTTTATTGAATTATCTCCACGATTCCCTTACTTAACTCTGCGAGCCAAAAAAGGACTTGACTTAAGAATCGGAGTAATTTTTCTTGAGCAAAAATAATTTTTCAGGGGAGCAGTAAGGAAATGATTCAGATAATCATCAGTCTCTCTGCTCTATACAGGGTGTTAATACTATTTCGTTTCTTCAGAAAATGGCAGTTGGAACTCACCGAAACAAATAACTTTTCTTAGTAGGTACCTACCAATTTTTGATTTGGTTTCATGGATATCAAAATATCTTGGTTTGAAATTTTTCATCGACTGCTATAAATATTTTAAATAATCGTAAATGCAAATTTTTATGATAACCTGAAGATAATTTTAAGTACCTTTGATTATTTTTAGAATATCTTAAAAAATAAGGGAGTTTTGAATAACAATAGTTAGAAAGCCGAAGAAGTCCAAACCGAAGCACCAAATCAATAATTGTGTCATTTTCGGATGTAACGACTTCGTATTAATACGCTGTAAAAGGATGATATTACAAATAAAATCTAAGCTTGCAACTAATTTAATTTAGCTAAAGTACCTACAGGAAACAAGTTAACCTACTCTTCCATTTGTAGTATGCTGATACGCGTCCAAAGCAACAGTTCGAAATTATAATTGATAAAACTAGTTTAACAATAAAAAATATTAATTAATTTAATGTTCGTTTTCTATTAAACAATGCACTAAAGGGAAAAAATAAAACATTTTAATACTCGTAACAAAATTTCCAAGTTGGATGAGTTACATGGTCAGTAAAACGAGTAAAACTTAACGAGCTTTAACAAACATTTACAAAATGAAAACTTAGCTTTCAACTATTAGAGAACTAGTACTAGGAACATAATGCTTGTTGTATCCGTAAAAGTTTCTCGTGTTCATTGTTAAGACTAACCAGTAACAAAACAACAGGACATATTTTCATTAAATAAGCCCTTTGCAAATAAATGGTTCTTGTGTTATAATTTTAATTAAAAATCAACTCATAGAAAATAATCTAATGACAATGTCTTTTCACTATACAATACGCTTAATTTTGAAATGACTGTCTTAAATTTGCTTCAATATTTCCAGAATAATTTACTCAAAAAAATTTTAACGTCCTAACGGATGTGTAATCCTTAAATTTACCAAGATGTTAGCAATCACCCTGTATAATAGGACAGAAGCATCAACAAAGCGAAACTCCTCATAAATCACCCAATATCCTTACTTTATTATAAACATCTCAAATATAATACGTAAGTTGTAATCAAATGCATGCGCTATGAACTATAAAGAGGGATGTTAATAATCTTCAATTTACTATTTAATAATCTCAAGGTGAAGAATCGTCTATTGCTTTGACTGTGATTAGGGTTAGAACGTTTAGAACAATAAAGAAAAACCCATCACCCGGGAAACTTAACACGACATCAAGGAGCTCAATCTTCATCGCATGTATTGCATGAATCCGTAATGAACACATATTAAACCCACAAAGTTACAAAATGTACAAAACAAAATGTTAAATTTAATTAATTTCAACCCCTTACTGAGATTAAAGATTTCGTTTAGTTTAGGTCTCTTTTTTTAATGATGGTAAAATAACTTAGTTTTATATAAAGTCCTTAAGTCGAAGGCTCTTAGTACTGAACCCTATTACCTCCAATCTGAATCATTTTATAGCTCTTTGGTCTTACCCAATTCCTATCGTTTAACCGATTTTGTAAATGAAACAATATTTTGTTACAACCTGAGTTTGTTAAATAACAGAATCAATTATTTCATTCAACCTAACAAAATTCGTCAATTAAGTGGTTTAGCATTAATCGTATCGTGCGATATACTAAGTAATCAAATAGCGTAAACGTACAAGAGGATTTGGTTCTATTATATTAAGTAGTTCGATGTGGTTGGCACCCTCGGTACATTATCGACGTACTATATCCAAGTAAAGCTATAATCACTTGATTGTGGATATCAGAGCCGTGTCAAGGGGGAGGCAAAAGGGGCTCCTACCCTGGGCACAAACTTGGTAGGGGCGCAAATCAAAGTACAACGTATTTAAATTTTTTTAAATTAATGCACCAATATAAAAAATGCACAATTACTCTAATAATCTCAGCAAATACATCATTTTATTTTTAGATTTCTATTGAAAATGTTAAAAAAATAAGCAGTTACTGTTACTATATATTATTTCAAATGGGGCGCCATCGGCGCCCTTTTTGGTGTAAACTTCAATTAAAAATTCAAAAAAAATAAGTAGGTATTGTTCATACAACCTATTTACTTTTACTTAAAATTTAGAAATTATATTTTAAGTATTTTTTAATGGTTTATGTTAAGCAGGATGCTACCCACACCCTTTTTGTATTCGTTGCGTCTACTGCCTATTGTTTGTACTAGAACAGGTAAAGTTAGAATTATACCCTGACCAGAATTATTTGAACAAAATGAACCAAAATGCAAAAATAACATTTTTAAGATTTATGGTCGATTATGGTACTTAGAGCTTGTTAAGTAACTATTAAGTTAAAACCAACCATTTGTCTCTTCAAACTTTCAAAGCAGGTAGTTACTTAACAAGCTCTAAGTACCATAATCGACCATAAATCTTAAAAATGTTATTTTTGCATTTTGGTTCATTTTGTTCAAATAATTCTGGTCAGGGTATACCTATTTTGTAAATGTTCTAGAGATGGCCCATGGTGGTAATATACATGGTGTGCTACCGAAGTGTACGAAATTCGGTCAACTTCGCGCATGACGTCACCTTGGTAACACGTTAGCTGGGTTACCCGTTTACTTCTGTGGTGTATTTTTACAATTCTTATAAAAACATTTTTTTTTCTTAGTTTATAAATAACGCATAGAACTGATCGTTTTATTATTTGATAGAGTAATTATTCAAGAATAGAAAATAGTTTTTATATTAAAAAAAAATCTTCAATTGTGCCAGAAATAATTCTTTTTGTACAAGGAAATCTAAGATAATAATATTGAATCGCTTTGCAAGGTGCACGTATTTTAATGCTCGTGAAATTAAATTAATTTAAAAAGTTTATTTTGCTGTTTAATTGCAGTGTTTTTGCTTTTTTGGCAGTGTTTGAGTCAAGTGATCAAAGGCATTTTTTTTTTATTAATTTTGGTTATACTGATACTGAAATAATATCGTTCGTTTTTAAATTTTAAACACACATTTAATAAGTGATTGAAGAGCACGTGCACGTATTTTAATGCTTGTGAAATTAAATTAATTTAGAAGTTTATTTTGCTGTTTAATTGCAGTGTTTTTGACTATTTCGGCGGTGTTTGAGTCAAGTGATCGAAGGCACTTTTGTTTTTTCTTCTTTTAATCGATTTTGGTTACACTGACTCTGAAATAATATCGTTCGTTTTTAAATTTTGAACACACATTTAATAAGTGATTGAAGAGGCTGGCGAGACCGCGTACAATTAATTTTCAAGTAAACATGTCAAAAACGGTGTCCGATCTTGCGGCTGACATGGAGTCTTTAAAAAATATGTTTACGGAGTCCATGAGTGCCTTCTCCGATCGTCTGGCACTGGAACAGCCCAGCGAAGTCCCTAAAACCACTTCACAGCCGGGCGGGGATTCCTTGGCCAGGGACTTTGCAGCATTTCGGGCGAAGATGGGCAAGCTGTTGATTAAGCTTGAGTCGGACATCCGAGGTATTGATTATCGTCTCGACGACCTGGAGGCCTACTCAAGGCGCAATTGTCTGCTACTCCACGGTGTCGGTGAGACTGTAGGCGAAAATGTTTATGACTTAGTTCAGAGGTTTTTGGTCGAAGAGCTACACCTGGATGGTTTCAGTATCGAGTTGCACGTCGACCGGTGCCATCGTTTAGGGGCAAAAAAAGAGCCCAGGTCGACTGCTGGCGCCCTGGCTGCTGGACGACGACCTATAATTGTCAAGTTCTGCACATACCAAATCAGAGACCGGGTGTGGTGCTCTAAAAAACTACTCAAGGGTACTAAGTTTCTAATAACTGAGTCGTTGACTCGTCGTCGTCACCAACTTTTGGCGGATGCTAGGAAGGTTTTTGGTATGGGTAACACCTGGACCGCTGATGGCCGAATTGTTGTTAAACTTCCGGATAATACAAAATTACACGTCACTGTTCGTGAACACCTGGACGGCGCCATAAAGAAGCTTAGTTCCTTTCCTCCACAGAGACCCACTACAAGGGCCCAAACCTAATAATAAGCTATGCTATTGGCGAGAGTCAGGTTATGTGAGTGATTCAGTTTGTTTTTTTTTATGCAAATTACTATCTTTGTTATTAATCTCGATTATGTAATGTAATATAAATAATTATTGATTTAATTTAATTTAATGATTGGTGAATTATTGTATTCTTTTGTGTATTATATATGGGTATTGTAATTTAAATTTATTCATTCCTTGTAGCTGGGGTTTGTTGTTTGTAGCTGCCCCTTCCAATCGGACTGTTCTCAATCAACGAATAATTTTATGGCTCTCGCTGGCCTTTATGTACTTTATTTTCAGTTCTTTAGTACTTTTTTATTTATATATTTTTTTTTTAGTTTACATTAGTTTTTTTTTTCTTTTTTTCTTAGATTTTTCTCTCGATTATTGATGAGATATTTTTCCTCATCTGACTCATTATCATCTTTATCTTCATCATCGAGCGGCGAGTCTCTTGTTGCTCCATCTCATTCGCCCTTTTTTGGGTCGTGTGACTCCGTTTCTAATGACTCTACAAATTCGTTATCTAACGCTGACTTACTTTCTCGTGCTTTATCTCCTTTTCTTCAGTCTTTTTTATCCGTTCATATCAACGCTCAAAGTTTATTCCCACACTATACTGACTTTCTTTCAATTTTTTCCTGTCTAAACCTACATGCAATTCTTGTTAGTGAAACCTGGCTAAAACCTTCACTTCCCTCGTCCATGATTGATTTACCGGGTTACGTCGTTGTACGCAATGATAGAATTGGTGCTGTTGGTGGTGGTGTTGCGATCTATGTCCGCAATGATCTTAAATTTAAAGTCATTGAGAAATCTCAGTCAGAATATACTGGTTGCACGGAGTATTTATTCTTAGAGCTCTTCTTGGGTTTCAATAAGATACTGCTTGGAGTAGTATACAACCCTCCTGGTGTAAACTCTGTCGATGCCCTTGAACCCATCCTTTTTAATGTTCTCCCTTCTTATCATCATTTTCTTATGCTTGGTGATTTTAATACTTGCCTTCTAAAAGACGACAGACGTGCACGGACACTGAAAGACTTCTTCGCTTCCATAAACCTCACTGTGCTTTCTTCTCTTCCCACCCATCATCTTCCAAATTCTCACACTCTTCTCGATTTAATAGTTACAAATATGCCTGAATTAATCGCTGGACATGGCAAACAACCTGCACCCGAATTCTCTCACCATGAATTAATTTATGTAGCTTACTCACTTCGCTGTCCCAAAAGGAAAATTCAGTCAATAACTTTTCGACCTATTCGAAGCATAGTGTTGGAGGATCTGCGGCAAGATGCTCAATCTATGAACTGGACCCTTGTAGAAACTGTAGACACGCTTGATGCTAAAGTTCAAATAATGACGGACTTTGTGACAGAATTACTTGACCGACATGCTCCCTACAAGACCTTAAAGACTAAAAGACAGCCGGCTTATTGGCTTAATGACGACATTCGCGCGCTAATGAGGACTAGGGATGTCGCTTTTAGAAAGTATCGGAGACAACCTACTGTAGTTAACTGGGAGGCCTATAGGGTTCTCCGTAATAAAAGTAACACCAAGTGTAGGGACGCAAAAGCCCAATATATACAACGGGAAATAAAAGATGCACCTGATCCACAGCATATGTGGAGGGTTTTGCGTTCCTTCGGTGTTGGTGAGACTGGGACTAAGACCGATGACACTGACATTGACATTGACTTAAACGAACTCAACGACTTTTTTTCTACTCCCCCCGTTACCATCAACCATCCATCTAAGCAACATTTAATCCAACGTCTTTCTCTGTCTCCTATAACCTCCCGTCCCCCCCTTGTCTTTCGTTTAGTCACTGACGATGAAGTTAGAAATGTTGTATTGAACATTAAAACGAACGCCAAGGGACATGACGAACTTCCTATCAAGATTTTTCAAATGATTATCGATTTTGTGGTTACTCCTCTTACGCATATCTTCAATTTTAGTCTGTTTTCATCTACCTTCCCATCAATTTGGAAATCTGCACTTATCATTCCTCTTCCCAAGAAAAATAATCCTATATTACCTAACGACTTTCGACCTATATCTATCCTTCCTGTTATTTCTAAAGCCCTGGAACGGCTAGTCTACTTACAACTTGCTGACTATGTTACACACTATAATTTACTCAATCCGTTTCAAAGCGGTTTCAGAGCAGGACACAGCACTGCGACTGCTTTACTGAAAGTAACAGACGACATCCGACTTAACATGGACAGACAGATGGTGACGATACTTACACTCTTGGACTTTAGTAACGCTTTTAACTCTGTAGACTTCGACATACTCGTTTCTATTTTAAAGACGTTAAACTTTGACAAAACTGTTCTTGACTGGTTTACTTCTTACCTTACTGGACGACGACAAAAGGTTTCTACAAGGGCAGGCGAGTCTTCGTGGAGTGCATTGTGTTCAGGTGTACCCCAGGGTTCTATTCTTGGTCCAATCTTATTCTCTCTCTTTATTAATTCCATTTCTGATTCTCTTCTTCATTGTTCATATCACTTGTACGCTGACGACTTACAAATTTATATTCATTCATCCCCAAACGATATTCAACAAACTATTGACTTACTAAACGAAGACTTACGTAGAATACTCTCCTGGACAAAAACCTACGGACTGAAACTAAATCCCACCAAATCTAATTGTATTATCATTGGTAACTCAATTCAACTAAATAAAATTGATATGCAAAGGGTTGGCAATGTTACGGTAGACAATGACATTATCCCCTACGTAACTACGACAAGAAACTTAGGACTAACTTTTGACAAAAATCTCAATTGGAAATCTCACTGCAAGTTAGTATCTCAGTCTGTATTTTTTAAACTTCACTCTCTACGACGGCTGCAGAACATTCTTCCTATTCACCTTAAACGTTCCTTAGTCCTGACTTTGATCATTCCTGTCATCGAATACTGCGACATTGTTTACTCTGATTTATCGGCGGAACTTTCCAACAAGCTAGAGAGACTCCAGAATACTTGCGTACGATTTGTTTGTAACCTGAGTAAGTTTGATCATATATCTCAATTCCGCTCTCAACTTTCCTTTTTGCCACTTCTTCAACGAAGAAATCTTCATATTCTCTTTCTTTTGTTTCGTATTCTCAATTCCGCTACGCCTTCGTAAGTAGTAATACAATGGGGATTCTAGAGCGGAAGTGACGTCACAGCCGACTAAAAATGGCGGGAAATTCAAATATGGAGGCAAGTGGTCGTGTAATTTAAAATTAAAGATGGCCGCCGGATGTGACGTCACAAAAAAGGCGGGAAATTCAAATATGGAGGCAAGTGGTCGTGTAATTTAAAAATTCAAGATGGCCGCCTGATGTGACGTCACAAAAATGGTGGTAAATTCAAATATGGAGGCAAGTGGGCGTGTAAATTTAAAAAGCAAGATGGCGTTGAAAAAGGGGTGTGAAGTAGGTGTACGATTTTAAAAAAGGGGTGGGAAGTGGGAGTACCAATTTAAAAATTCAAAATGGCCCTCAAAGTTACTGGTGGTAAGTGGGATGTGGGAAGTGGGATGTGGGAAGTGGGATGTGGGAAGTGGGATGTGGGATGTGAGATGTGGGATAGTGGGATGTCAAAATGGCCGTAAATGAGGCGTAACAATCTGCCTTGGGGGGCCCTGGGGGCCTGAGGCTTTAAACTCTCAAAGGAGGCTTAGGTCCTTGTCTTCGATCTAAGAAGTGTTCCTTGGGGCCCTGCATTTGACGAAAAACTTTTAAATGGGGGAGGATCCAACATCTGAAGGGGGCCTGAGGCTTTACACTTTCAAATAGGGCTCCTGGAGGAGACTTTGCAATCCTATTGGCTATATTCGTTTCTTGCATCTTATTGAAAAAGGGGGCGCTTTGGGGCCCTGCATCCAAAAGGGACCTGAGGCTTTAAACTTTCAAAGGAGGTTTCGGTTCTTGCCTTAGACTGAATAAGGGGTTCTTGGGGTCCTGTATTCAACAAAGAACTTCTGAATTGAAGGATCCAACATCTGAAGGGGGCCTATAACTTTAAACTTTCAAATAGGGCTCCTAGAGGAGGCTTTAAACTTTTCGTATGAGGGGCTGCGTTTTCTAACATGCACATAGAGAAAATGGAACACTATGTCCGATTGTTAAATTCGAGTAGGAGATCGTGATATTCTTCTTACATTAAATGCTCTTTTTTATAAAAGTTATTACCTACTCATCATAAACAACTAAGTTAAAATTGACCTTGGTGCTAATTATAATTTCAATTTGCAAGCTTTGCGTACATTACAAATAGCGACTTTAAATTCTTGAATAAATTAAAAGAAACACAAACTAAGCAAAATTTGTAATGACACATTCTTCTATCTCGCAATAGTTGAATTAAAAAAAACAACTAAAGCAAATTTAACCATGGCACATTGAATTTTCGGGGATTTCCAGATGTAATAGCGTTTGACTTTATATCATTTAAATCAAAATTCTTCGCATATTTGCTTAACCCTTTTTTGATGTGAAAAAAATTAAATTATTTTTTTTTAAAACTGTTATTAAAGGAATTGAATTTAAAATAAAGAATTATTAAATTTAAAATATCATAAACGATTTTTTTGAAAATTTTTGAACTCTCTAAAACTAAATTCATGTTAAAAATTAAACATTAGGTATTAAAAAAATCTCTAAAATGCACTAAAAAATTTCATTCAGGAAACAAACCTTTTTAAAATTCAAAGATCAATTAAAGTTTAAAAATTAATAATAATTAATTAAAGTTTATTTGATGTAGAAAATGTATAAATTATAAAAACAAACTCTTATCATAGCTCAATGACATTTCTGATAAAGGAATTGAATTTAAAATAAAGAATTATTAAATTTAAAATATCATAAACGATTTTTTTGAAAATTTTTGAACTCTCTAAAACTAAATTCATGTTAAAAATTAGGTATTTAAAAAATTTCATTCAGGAAACAAACCTTTTTAAAATTCAAAGATTAATTAAAGTTTAAAAATTAATAATAATTAATTAAAGTTTATTTGATTTGGAAAATGTATAAATTATAAAAACAAACTCTTATCATAGTACAATGACATTTCTGATAGGAAACAAACAATGCTGACCATACTTTTTTATTGTTTGTAGTTTCAAAACCTTTTCTTTGCAGGTCCGTAATAAAACAATATACTAATACTCCTAATCAAACAATATGCTATTCTATAAGTACGTTTTTTTAAATTAATAGTAATCACCGATCATATTGTAAGTTCTTGGCATACGAATTTTAGGATTCCAAGTTTTACATTGACTCACAAATCGGTCATATCTTAGAGTCCTCGTTCTATTGGCTATTTTCGTACACGTACCGCCAATAAAACGTTATGGAATCACAGGGATGTTTTCAGTAAGTAAACAAAAATATTCAAAAAAAAAGTAAAGCTTTTATTGTTACATTATACTTGTACAAATATTTTTTAACATTTTTTAAAATGATATTACATTATTACTCGTATTATACTTTAAGTACTTTGAACTATAACAATTTTATCAGATGCACCATCAGTAGTTCTTCCATATTTATCTATAGGCATTATGCTAGTATTTTAGCTTTCTTCAATAATTTTAGGCTTCTCGTTGATCCATATACTGCTCAAGATCTCTGCTGGGCCCTTTAATTTACTATGCTTGTGTTACTACATTTGATAGCGGGTTGTATGTAAAGATTTTATCGTGGAGAATTAAACAGTAAGCTGTTGTGTTTGCTTTTATATTTTCTCCAGTTTCAAATTCTAATCGTACTTCGATTGGTCCTTTTTGTAAGACTTCTTTTTGTCTACTACAGTCAACAACAATAATAGGTGCAAGTTGTTTAAAGTCTCTAGGACTTAACGTAGGTTCATTAACCTTGTTGTAATATGAGGTTTGGAAATTAGCAAACATGTGATACAGAGTGGAATAACGATTATTTCCGTAACTGATGTTTAATCCGTCGTACGGATATCTTTCAGAGTTTAAGAAAATTTGTAAATTTTTCAAATCGCAATTATCGAAAACAGCCATGTTGGCCTCATGTTTTTGTTTTTTGTCAGTAGAAAATGCTATAATAACAAATCTAGGAGTTTCGACTCTAGTTGTTGTCTTAATGGCCCAAGAATGTCGGTTTGTCTCAGATAATTTAGCATATTCGTGTAATTCCCAAGATCTAAAAGCTATGGGAATATTCATGTTTTTCTCCACGATTTCAGTTAAACGTAACTGTTCATGTAACGAAACCGTTATATGAGGTATTTTCCAAGATAATTTACTGATGACAACTTCATAATTTTCGGCTGGTGAATTGTTGATAAGAGCATCTACATCATTATTACTTCTTATTAAAACTAATTCTTGTTTAGCGTTCAACATTATGTGTTGATAGTCTTCTGCAAAACCTAACCACATTTTCAAAGGAACACAAGCATTGAAATTACCATAGTTATCCACTGAAAATTCATTATCAAGACTCCATCCTGCATTTTTTAATAGAAGATCATCGTTGCGGTTGAACGACGGGTAGCCTTTCAACGTGGAAGTAATACCTACATTTCTACTGGAATCGATTACTATCCCATTCAATTCGTATCTGAGCTCGCTGAATAGAAATGCTAAGCCATTATTAATAAATTTAATTGATGAACTGTAGGCACCATCGCTATTTCTAATTTTTCCTTCCAAGTAAATATAACTTCGGCTAGGTAAAGTGTAAGTGTCTGATTGTTGAATTGGAATGCGGATTTCGTCATTACTATTGAAACTACTATTTGCATAAGGTTGATGTGTATGATATTCCGCATTAGTTATAGAATTATCTTCTTCGATTTCGGAGGTGACGTCTAAAATATTCATTTTAAAACTTTGAATCCTAAAGCTTTCAAAAACTCTCTGTTTTGTGGTGTTATCAACTTGAATGACGATGTGGAACTAATGCTATCTTGCGGAGAGTAATTACTTTTATCAAATTTGTTAGTACAACTACACTTGAATGATGACGATGAGGACCTAATTCTATCTTGAGGAGAGCAATTACTCTTATAAGATTTGTTAGAATAATTACTGGTGTTATACCTAATGGGCATAATTTAAACGTTTTAAATGAAGTCGCACAGTGATAGTTTCCCCTCGAAAATTGATTAATTTACCGTCTTGATTAACTATTTTGATAGAAATGGACGACACCGTTCTTGCGTTGATCGGTAAGTAAATGACGTTAGACGGTGATTCAACGATTTTATATCCGGGAGGTACTTCGGGAAAAAATTGATGAATAATGTGACTTAATCTACCATTTCTGTAAGATCCCATGGTGAGATTACATTCTACACATATAGAATTCACACTTAATATTTTTACAGGTAAATCAGATTCTTGCCATGTATGAGGAGTAAGGGATTTCTTACTGAAGCCTAAAAGAGATCCGATGCTATTGTTTTTTTCAAAATGTATCGGTACTGAACATTTTATCATGACTTTTAAGGTATTGTTGTTGGCCTCCATGGTGAAAGTAATATTTAATTTTCTTTCTTCTAAAACCTTCTGTATATATTTAGCAATGTCGCTAATTTCATACGCTCCGTAAGGAATCTTAATAAAGTGAACACCATCATAATGAAATATAGAATTATTTTCGTCTATATTAAATATACTGTTGTATGTTTCCAAATTTGTTAAGCCTAAACAATATTCTCCATCATTAAGTACTATAGGAGGACTCACTTCTGACGATAAATCGGATTTATCTCCGGTTAATGTAAACGTGTAAGACATGCTTTTCTGATTGCAAGACTCTGAATGAGAGCAAATGTCCTCGTTTAAGAATTTTAAACTTGACTAACCAATTTTTGTTAATTATTGTATTCTAACTTCATAGCTAAGCATATTATACTGTACAACTAACTAAAAACTGAAATGAAACTAACTAAAGTTTCATAAAACGCTAGTAGGAGGTATAGGTAAATAAGTTGGTATTTGCTCTAGACTCCTAGTACATTAAATACCGTTCAAATACCGTTATCGCTATTTAAGATACTGTTGAAATACCGCTGAAATACTGTTACCTGTATTTCAAATAGCGCTAAATACCGTTATCGGTATCTCTAATACCGCTAAATACCGTTATCGGTATCTCAAATACCGTTATCGGTATCTCAAATACCGTTCTCATACCGCTAAATACCGCTCTCATACCGCTAAATACCGTTATCGGTATCTCAAATACCGTTCTCATACCGCTAAATACCGTTCTCATACCGCTAAATACCGTTATCGGTATCTCAAATACCGTTCTCATACCGCTAAATACCGTTCTCATACCGCTAAATACCGTTATCGGTATCTCAAATACCGTTCTCATACCGCTAAATACCGTTATCGGTATTTCAAATACCGTTCTCATACCGCTAAATACCGTTATCATCAAATATCTCTA
Organism: Malthinus seriepunctatus; assembly: GCA_963924605.1. NCBI lineage: Eukaryota > Metazoa > Arthropoda > Insecta > Coleoptera > Cantharidae > Malthinus > Malthinus seriepunctatus. Next base: position 24,844,391 of record OZ004600.1, on the reverse strand, counting down.
GATTTGAATAAACAAAAAAAAAATATTGGTTCCCGTATTTAAGCAAGATATTGGGGAGAGAATCTTACTTTTATAAGAACATGGAGCTTTATTAGGAAAAGATTCCAAGCAAAGTGCAATCATCGGAAATTCTGGCTGAGGTAAAATAAATTCAGGTTGAGGTAAACTAATGTGATGATGAATTTACTTCTACATACTAAATCTTTATACTAACCTAAATATCAATATTTAAAACAAATTTTAACTGATGAGAGTATTAAACGCACAACCTACTCTTTTTTTTCTTTCTTTTTTTTTTGAATTATTGTATTCTAACCTCATAACCTGCATCTATTATACAACTAACTTAAATTTCATAAAACGCTACTATAAATAATCTTGTATTCACTATATCCTCATAGTACATTAGAAGCTTTGTATCTGAAATACAGCTCAAATACCATACCGGTATTTCAAATACCGTGTAAAACGTTATAAAACCTCGTAAATAAAAATTTACGTTTGTTGTTAGTGTTCCACTGTAGAGAAAGGATGAACGATATGGATAAACAGTTAGCCGCTCGACTTGTACAACTTAGGGATGCGGTTAAACAAAAGTATAAAAGTTTAAAGTCTGATAAAGTACAATCTCGAACTACTAGAGAGACCATGTATAAACCTATAACACAACCTCTCAAGGACTTGGTATCTAAAATTGAAAAGACCGAAAAGACTAATCCCCTATTCTTTTACACCCCAAAAGCTAAACAAACGATCAAAAGAAAGTTACAATTTGTGTCAGATGAAGAAGAAGAAGAAGAAGAAGAAGAAGAATACAAACCTAAATCACAATTTCCACGAGAAGAAGAACCTAACCCCCAATTACAATCATCAACATCAAGAGTATTGCCTCAACCATCAACATCAAAAGTGTCCCCTCACTTTTTACAAAATGAAGCAGTTTACGGTGATAATAGCGAAGAAGACGATGTAGAAGAAGTTGTAGAAGACGTTGGCAATAATCCTCAAGAGTCTATAGACCCGACTGTTTACAAAGAAACAATGCAAGAAATGCATCAACTCCTTAATTCATCATCCTATGACGAATATTTAGAACAGTTTACAGCGCCATTACCTAGAACTTACATTTCAGACCAGATTCACGATACTAATGATGAGTTCGATTATAATTTTGGTATATACCACGATATGGATACCTCTAAATTTAGTTTAGGTGACTCCGAAATTGATTTTGAAGGCCCAAATATTGTCGCTAAGGTTATAAGACATCCTGAGCTTCCTGACATAAAAGATGAATTTACATATAAAGGAACGGCCGGCTTGTACGAACTTTTGTTTAAAAAACAACCCATAGGTTATACTAAAGAAGGAGCAAGCAGCGATCTCGAGCAGTATATGGATATTGGAAAAAGAACAAATTTGTTTAGAAGACATTATGCCTCAAATCAACAAATTAACGGTAATCCTTCCTTCAAATATAGAAACATAATACTGCCATATTTTGAAAAAAAGAAAAGAGAAAAAAAAGCCAAGCAAAAAAAAATAAAAGGTGGTAGTTTGCTAGCTCTGAACAATAGACCTATAGAGTATATTTACTGGGACGACCCTAATAAACTCATTAATCGTCTCAAGAGTTTGATGAGCTCACAAGCCACCGGTAACACGGGAAATAACGACGAAATTGTGTACATTATTGAAGAATTGAAAAAAGCTGAAATAATCGCATAATGCCTATAGATAAATTTGGAAGAACGACCGATGGCGCATCTAGTAAAACCGTCATAGTTCAAAGGCCTCCTAATAAGATGTATTATTTGCAACACTTGATCTTTCACTCACATACGGTTTCAGAGAATGGCCGATATCTGCTGTTTAATATGATGGAAAGCTATGAGCTGCAAACCGATGGGGTTATTATTTCCGCTACATCTACGTTTGTTAGTATCACTATAAACGATAAAGTTTATGATGATAAAAAATTAGTTGGGGTTACGTTAAAAAAAGGTGATATTCTATTTTGCATTGCTTTAGAGAAAACGACTGCTCTTTTTATGGAATTAATCATTAAGGTACCTATTATTATGGAATAATTATGATAAAGTTGGATGTTGTTAACAAATTAGTAGTGTAAATTTATCCGTTTTAAATGGGTTTGCACCAGGTACACCCCCTTATATGATCTGGTATCGATGTGCTCCCAATGCATAACAAAGTTTAGAGAAAGGACATTTCAAGTACTTTAGGAAGCGATCTGAAGACAGTGATTTTTAAATTCTAATGTAATAATAAAAAATGTATTTATATAAAATGTAACAATAAAATATTTTCTATTCCAAATATATTTGTTTAATTACTGAATACATCCCTGTCATTAAAAGACGGCTGCATAAATCGTCGCTTTGAGCAGAAGTATGATAATTATGATAAATCACAAAATGCATATTTTACTTCTTATGTTAGGTTTAGACTATATGATTTTTGCTATGATTTTTCATATATGACAAAATCTTTTTTTCAATTTTGTGCTAATAGGAACCGTGCTATACTGAAATTCGTATATTATTTTACTATTATAGGCTTATTATATATTTCTTATCATTAGAGTCATAAGAAAAAACTTATAGTGTAAATAAAAAAATATTGTCTATGACTAAATCACATGAAAAATCATGTAGTCTAAACATAAATTAAGACTTTTTTGTCTGACAAGTACTGACGAGCCAAAAAAAAAAAGTATTTTTACTCCGTATGAAACTTAAAAAAACCAAAAATAAAAATTTTTCAAGTGTGGCCATCTCTTGAAAATTATTTGTAGTTCAATTGTCAAATATTTTTAAAAATTATCTTTAACTTGTAAAAAGAAGCTAATTATTAAACGCAACGAATAAATTATAATAGTTTGGGTTAGAATTTACTTTGACCTCCTAGGAAACTTTTACCTCCTAGGATGTAAAAGTAGAACTTTAACCTTACTCGTTCAGTAAGAAAATGTCAATCATATTTTATAATTTTCAGCAACGTGTTCATTTTTATGCAAACACATTAAATTTTAACTGAACACTTCCCTGCGTTTTTTTTTAGATGATGATTGCATTTATGATATTAATTAATTAATTTAAGTATTTTAAAAGGGCGTCATAAGTGAAATTTTTGTTAATTTTGAATTATTTTTATTACGGACCTGCAAAGAAAAGGTTTTAAAACTACAGACAATAAAAAAGTATGGTCAGCATTGTTTGTTTCCTATCAGAAATGTCATTGAGCTATGATAAGAGTTTGTTTTTATAATTTATACATTTTCTACATCAAATAAACTTTAATTAATCTTTGAATTTTAAAAAGGTTTGTTTCCTGAATGAAATTTTTTAGTGCATTTTAGAGATTTTTTTTAATACCTAATGTTTAATTTTTAACATGAATTTAGTTTTAGAGAGTTCAAAAATTTTCAAAAAAATCGTTTATGATATTTTAAATTTAATAATTCTTTATTTTAAATTCAATTCCTTTAATAACAGTTTTAAAAAAAAATAATTTAATTTTTTTCACATCAAAAAAGGGTTAAGCAAATATGCGAAGAATTTTGATTTAAATGATATAAAGTCAAACGCTATTACATCTGGAAATCCCCGAAAATTCAATGTGCCATGGTTAAATTTGCTTTAGTTGTTTTTTTTAATTCAACTATTGCGAGATAGAAGAATGTGTCATTACAAATTTTGCTTAGTTTGTGTTTCTTTTAATTTATTCAAGAATTTAAAGTCGCTATTTGTAATGTACGCAAAGCTTGCAAATTGAAATTATAATTAGCACCAAGGTCAATTTTAACTTAGTTGTTTATGATGAGTAGGTAATAACTTTTATAAAAAAGAGCATTTAATGTAAGAAGAATATCACGATCTCCTACTCGAATTTAACAATCGGACATAGTGTTCCATTTTCTCTATGTGCATGTTAGAAAACGCAGCCCCTCATACGAAAAGTTTAAAGCCTCCTCTAGGAGCCCTATTTGAAAGTTTAAAGTTATAGGCCCCCTTCAGATGTTGGATCCTTCAATTCAGAAGTTCTTTGTTGAATACAGGACCCCAAGAACCCCTTATTCAGTCTAAGGCAAGAACCGAAACCTCCTTTGAAAGTTTAAAGCCTCAGGTCCCTTTTGGATGCAGGGCCCCAAAGCGCCCCCTTTTTCAATAAGATGCAAGAAACGAATATAGCCAATAGGATTGCAAAGTCTCCTCCAGGAGCCCTATTTGAAAGTGTAAAGCCTCAGGCCCCCTTCAGATGTTGGATCTTTCCCCATTTAAAAGTTTTTCGTCAAATGCAGGGCCCCAAGGAACACTTCTTAGATCGAAGACAAGGACCTAAGCCTCCTTTGAGAGTTTAAAGCTTCAGGCCCCCAGGGCCCCCCCAAGGCAGATTGTTACGCCTCATTTACGGTCATTTTGACATCCCACTATCCCACATCTCACATCCCACATCCCACATCCCACTTCCCACATCCCACTTCCCACATCCCACTTACCACCAGTAACTTTGAGGGCCATTTTGAATTTTTAAATTGGTACTCCCACTTCCCACCCCTTTTTTAAAATCGTACACCTACTTCACACCCCTTTTTCAACGCCATCTTGCTTTTTAAATTTACACGCCCACTTGCCTCCATATTTGAATTTACCACCATTTTTGTGACGTCACATTAGGCGGCCATCTTTAATTTTTAAATTACACGCCCACTTGCCTCCATATTTGAATTTCCCGCCATTTTTGTGACGTCACATCCGGCGGCCATCTTTAATTTTAAATTACACGACCACTTGCCTCCATATTTGAATTTCCCGCCATTTTTAGTCGGCTGTGACGTCACTTCCGCTCTAGAATCCCCATTGTATTACTACTTTCGTATCTCAGATCCAACTTTTCGTTCCTCTCTGGTGGTAATTTTGCTACAAGATCTGCTCACAGTCTACTTCTTTCTATTCCTATTCATCATTCCAATTATTTCACTAATTCTTTTACTGTTCGAGCGGTTCGTCTTTGGAACGGGTTACCCACCGAGGTTAAGCTAGCTAATTCAGTATCCGCATTTAAACGAAGAGCTAGAAAATATTTTCAAGAGTTGGAGACTTGAGACCGCTGCTCGTATTGATCATATTGTCTATCATTTTATTTATTTTTTTTTATATTTTTATATTGTTAATCTTTCAGATAAATTCTCCTGCACTTATAATTTTGATATTCTTATAAATTTAGATATTCTTTCTCTTCAATCTTCTACCCTCCATTCTTCCATTTGTTTTATTTTTTTGTTTTATTTTCTTGCTTTTCTTCACTGGTTTTGTATTTATTTGTTATTTTTTTTTTTATAGTTGATTTTGACAAAATAATATTAAACTTGCATTGGGGATAGCGCTGAGCTGGAAGACATTGCTGCAAGCAATAAGCCTCGGCGTGTACATATACTGTACTTTTTTGTTAAATAAATAAATAAATAAATAAAGAAAAGCGAAATCCATGCGCTAAATCTTTAAAATCATTTTTTTTTCTCAGTTATTCAATAATGCATAGAGATGATTTTTTTTGATTTGATAGAGTAATTATTCAGAAATTGAAAATTGTTTTTATATTAAAAAAAAATCTTTTTGTGGCAGAAATATTTTTTTTGTACATGGAAATCTATACAAAATTTGCGAATTTCATGTTCTAATCTTTCAAAAACATTTTTTTTCTCAGTTATTAAATAACGAATTGAGCTAATCTTTCTTCATCTGATAGAGTTATTATTCAGAAATTGAAAATTGTTTTTATATTAAAAAAAAAATCTTTAATTGTGGCAGAAATTTTTTTTTGTACATGGAAATCTATACAAAATTTGCGAATTTTATGTTCTAATCTTTCAAAAACATTTTTTTTCTCAGTTATTAAATAACAAATTGAGCTAATCTTTCTTTATTTGATAGAGTTATTATTCAGAAATTGAAAATTGTTTTTATATTAAAAAAAATCTTTAATTGTGGCAGAAATATTTTTTTTGTACATGGAAATCTATACAAAATTTGCGAATTTCATGTTCTAATCTTTCAAAAACATTTTTTTTTATTATACTTGCATTATAATCTGCCAATTTCACACTAAAAAGCGTTCATAAAATCGTCTTTATAGCACAAGTGCTCTATAAAGTCGTCTAGGTAACAACAATAATATTAACTGTTGTGCGACTGTTGTTCTGAAATGTAAACACAAAGCATCTCTGTGGCAACAAATATATCCAAAATCGGCACGCTTAATTTTCAAATTTTAAATACAGATTTTTTCTCTTTTATAGAGGTTTTAGTTGCAATTATAATAAAAAATAGCGTATAATACTCGTGTATAAGTAGACTTTATCGCATACGCGCCGTTACAAGCACTCGCAAGCTCGTGCTTCTAATTTTCGTCGCTAATGCGATAAAGTCTTTCTTATACACATGTATTATAATATACTATTTCTCAGTTATTAAATAACAAATTGAGCTAATCTTTCTTTATTTGATAGAGTTATTATTCAGAAATTGAAAATTGTTTTAATATTAAAAAAAATCTTTAATTGTGGCAGAAATATTTTTTTTTGTACATGGAAATCTATACAAAATTTGTGAAGTTCCCACTTCAAATACCTTTAACTTTTCTTTTTACGATATGGATTTTGTTTTTTTGTGCACAATTAGATAAATTGGCGCCTTTATCACATTTAATCCCTTACAACATGTAGTCGCGTTTCAAAAATAAAGTTTTTAGGCCCTTTTATATGAAATTTAAATGCTTTCACTTGGGTAAATGAATACGGCACTTGAAAATGATGTTACCAAGCTGACGTCACACGGCCGAGAGAGATAGAGAACGACATGCGCCTCAGCACACCATGTATATTACCACCATGGAGATGGCCTATATACTACCAAATCCTTTTTGACGTGCTTGATTTAAATTAAAATATTTTTATTTTTAATTTCACAAAATTTTTAGAAAAACTTACAATATAGAACTTGAACATCATAATTTCGAGGCATATTTTTACATGCAATTTATCTTGAAGATCAAGATTCTCCCACAAAAATCGCTAAATAGAACAACTTAGGTAAAATTTTGTCATTAGAAAGGAGCAAAAATCTTAATTCTATTATCTTAAAAATTTACCTGCAGTGAAAAAATACCAAACCCTTTTTGCGAAAAAACCCAACATAACGGTTTGAAAATGAAAGTTTTTATTTCAATACCCCATCATTAGTCAAATTTCTTAATTAATCCTCTTATCTTACAAAAATGTACCTGTAGTAAAAGACTACCAAATCTTTTTTGACCTGCTTGATTTAAATTTAAAAACGCAAATCGGAAGAAAAAATGGTCGGATATGTGATTGTTTTTGTTTTCATCTGAAAGAGAATTAAATTTCCTACATTTCAAGAGAAGAATTTTTGGGATACCACCAATTGCTCACAACAAATATGAAAAAGAAACTTGGAACCAAAATGAAAAATTTAGCCGTTGTTCTTAATATTTTTGGACCCAACTTGTAATATGGATTTGTTACTATATCAGCTGCAACTTCCTAAAGTTTCATACCATATAACATTAATTAAAACTCAAGTTCTCTAGAAAAAACTACAACCCACCAATGACGACAGTTTTAAATTTTTTTTTGGGTTAGGAAATAAATATAAATAATTTTAACCTAGGCAGTTTTAAAGAGAGATTCATTACAAAGAAAAGGAAATTTTTTTGGTCCCGATCCGACCAATACAAGCGAAGTTATTCAAAAAATAGTGAAACGGAAACCTGAAAAAGTCAAACTTTTACACTAAAGTCCAAGAATAAGGGCCTTCCGGTCAAAATTGAGTTGAGACATTTTATACACAAACTCACAGGAATGGTTTCGACCCATTAAGGAAAAAAACTCGCTGTTACAAAAAAGTCCGAAAATCGGGATAAAGGACCCCGCACAATTCTTATGGGAAATGGCCTTCGGTGAATTTTCCTAAAAATTTAGTATGTTGTAGTATTTGACCTACCGAACAAAAGTCTCCATGGCCACAAAGCCCTAAACCTAATGGTGTTCGTGTTGTTGAGACTTAAAGTACTGACAATCTTGTCACACACAATTGTGATTTTTTGAATTTTATACATAACGATCACATTCACACAATTCTTATAAGAAATGGCCCTCGGTGAATTTTTCTTAAAAATTTATTACGTTATGGTGTTTGACCTACTGAACAAAAGTCTCCATGGCCACAAAGCCCTAAACCCAATATTTTTCGTGTTGCGGAGGCTTCAAGTGCTGAATAATGTTGTCACACACAACTGTGGTTGGATTTAATTATGGCTGGAAAAGTTTGATACAATTGTTATCTTTGTAATGTTGGAGGTTTTAGTAAGAATGCCTGGAATAGGCGACATTGATAATAGGCTGGATATTGCAATAAAAAGGCGTCAAGATAATATGATCTTCCAAACCTATATATTTAGAAAATGACACAAGAGTATGTTTGAATCGCAATCAGAGTATTGAAAGAGAATTAACGAATATTGAAGAAAATTCCATGTGTCTCCGATTAAATATTGTAAAGCAGCGAGGCAACCGAACTTGCATTTTTAAAATAAAATTCAAAAAATCACAGTTGTGTGTGACAACATTATTCAGCACTTGAAGCCTCCGCAACACGAAAAATATTAGGTTTAGGGCTTTGTGGCCATGGAGACTTTTGTTCAGTAGGTCAAACACCACAAGATACTAAATTTTTAGGAAAATTCACCGAGGGCCATTTCTTATACGTATTGTGTGTGACAAGATTACCAGTAGTTTAAGCCTCCACAACACGAACAATATTAGGTTTAGGGCTTCGTGGCCATGGAGACTTTTGTTCAGTAGCTCAAATACTACAATATACTAAATTTTTAGGAAAATTCACCGAGGGCCATTTCTTATACGTATTGTGTGTGACAAGATTATCAGTAGTTTAAGCCTCCACAACACGAACAATATTAGGTTTAGGGCTTCGTGGCCATGGAGACTTTTGTTCAGTAGCTCAAATACTACAATATACTAAATTTTTAGGAAAATTCACCGAGGGCCATTTCCCATAAGAATTGTGCGGGGTCCTTTTGGTTCTTTGACTACACTATAATTAATTACTTAATGATATAAATAATTTAATTAATCAATCTTAATCAATTAATGATGAAAATAATTTAATTAATTAATTAATAATTTATTCAATTAACATTTTAATAAGCTGAGGGCGCTACACGAACTATGCCCCGGACGCAAAATTAGCTAGGCACGGCCCTGGTGGATATAATTATTTTAAATAAATAATACTTGTCATCTACAAATGTTATTCTAACGTAAATTCCCCACTTGCTAAAATTTCAAAATCCAGGGTGCTCGAAGGATATGTTACACAGCAGGAAGGTTTTAGAAACGGTAGAAGTGAGCATATCAATAAACATTTACATTCAGATAAGTACAGAATAGGTCTAAGCACATTCATAAGAAGAGGGTAATCGGAGTAAATACGCTCCCTCAAGGATAAAAAATTTCTTCTCCTCCTGGGTTACTCCCAGATTCACAGGATCCGAAAGGTACAATAAATCACTAATCACACTCTTCGTCATCAATCTCTCCTTCCCCTAGATTTCCTGCTTAAAATAGCAACTGACTGAACCAAGTGCGTATTTACTTTCGTTCTAATTATGTCCCACCATTTTGTTACCTTAAACTACATGACATGGAAGAGGACGGAATCTTTTTCTTCAGGAATGTGTTTCAATTAGTTACAAGGTAAAAATACTAAAAGTTCCCGGTCTTAGCTACTTGGTTAAGGGTGGTGGAGGGGAAAAAGTCCCGTTTTTGGGATGTTTGCATATATCTCCTAAACGGTGAGTCCTGAGAACAAATACTCTTAGCAAAATGAAAACTTATTAAATTTCCTACAAGATTGTTTTTATTTCCTTTTTCTCTATTCCTTATGATTTTCGAGATATCCGCCCGCAAAAAAAAGTATGAAAAAATACTTAAAAACGACATAAGCAAGTGTAAACAGCATTTGTTTACCATGTCAAAAGTAGATAGTCTTTTGTTTTCAAAGTAAATTCATAATTTCTTAAGTAAAGTGCTGTTGTGTTTTTATTATTAAAAATAATTTCAACAAATATTACAATTTTGAAAAGTGCAAAAAATACTCTATTTAATAAAGTCACAATCGCATATGATTCGTATTGAAAAACAGTGAAGTTAGTGTAATAAGTCGGAAATAGCCCATCAAAAAAAATTTGACTACGCCACTGGAATATCCGTGTCAAAAGTTAAAAAGTTAAAAAGTGTCATAAGAATGCCTTTACAATTTAAAAAAATCTTGAGAAATAAGGATGTTGACCAAAATTAAAATGACGAAAATATGAATTTTGGACTATAACTCGAAAACAAAAGAAAGTATCAAACTTTTTATTTCACCATTGAGTTAGTCTCAAAAAAGTAGATCGAGATCGTCTGATTAGTTTTCTTCTAACTCTTAACGGAGATAAGCGGAGATAAGATATGGGCTTGTCCCCATATGGACAAGCAGTATCAGTCACCGGGTGGGCAAAATTGGATGTTTTCATAGGGGAACTTGGTAACTGTAGGAGTTAAAGAAAAACCGATGGCGCATCCTCGATCTCTTTTTTCGAGAAACTAATGATAGTAAAATCAAAATTGGGCCATCTTCTTTTGTTTTTAAGTTATAGCCCAAAAACTCTTAACCAAAAGCATGATATTTCAAGATGACGCCCAAGATGTCTGCTTTGTTATTTTTGATAAAATAATTATGAATAATTAGGACAAATATTGTCATTGGTTGGGATAGATAATTTTTATTAGAGGTAAAATTATCTTCAGATCACTCCTCAAAGAGCTGGAGTCGATAAAAGCACCGGTGTTGTATAAACTATAAACCGCCTTAATACATAAAGCAGCATAAAGCATAAAGTGAGTTCAGAGGGGTATCCCAGTATCCAGCCAGGATGTATCTGTTAAAACATGAACAGGCCAAAAATCAAGTCCATAAAAGTCCACCATAAAGAGGATATTGTGTCTTCTGTTTTGACAACACGCGGAGCTTCTACCGATTCTCTAGATCCTTAAACAGTGATTTTACGGTAATTTTTTGTAGACCATAAAATTATCTGTCCGAGCTAACAAAAATATTTGACTTAAATGTCATAATAATTAATCTATCGCAATAATTAAAAAGAGCAAACAGGTATATTACGACGATTTTTACGCACACGATGTCTTTATCTGGCTTTAGCAAGCTCCTTAAGGCTCCTCACTAGTAAAATCTCAGGCAATGTTAAAATTGCGCTATTAAGAATACTTTTGAAGCCCACATTTTTTAATTTGAAGTATCTCTCGAAGTTTGTGCATATTTGTATAACCCATCCGCATACTGGTGACTTCATGAAAATTTGAAAAAAGTGTTAATTATTGTCGAATTAATTTATTTCTTTAAAATTTCCATGACTTTTTTCGCTATCTAAAATTCATTTTTTTATAACAAATTATATATCGATGGATAGCTTATTAATGTACTTAAATTGGCGACTTCTTGGATTTTCTTCAAAATCTTTGGTTTGTTAATAATTAATAATAAACAAAAATTAGTTTTAGCCAGTTTTAAGTTGTTTTCCAGGGTTTTAGGCAACCAACTCTACCCATTTACCTGAGCTCTTGTCAACAAAAGATACAATACAACAATACAAGAGGGTGTAATAGGAGGTCATAAAAGCTTTTACTTCTATTTCTTTTACTAAAACGATAAATCCTTATGGAAATTTGGAATAAAAGTTAGAAATTAACATTTTATCTAATTTAATAGTCGACCGCTTATTAAATAAATGTTATAAATTGTAATCAAAATGTAGATACAAAATTTTTATAAGATTTTTATAAATTCAATTAAAATCTCTAATTTCAGTAGTCTAATAAAAATTGTGGAGCATCTTGTATATCTAATTCAGTCAAAATAGTTGTCCTAGTTGCAATAATAATTATTCCATACAAATAAATCTTAATTAATAAAGCGGACATCCTAGTCGCCATCTTGAATATCACGCTTCCGGTTAAAATTTCGCTTTGGTAACCGAAATTTTTAGATTCAGCGGGGTTGAAATATTGGGAGAACATCGGTTACAAAAATGTTATATGAAATTCCTCTAGCATTTCGATATTGGGGTTTTGTTCCATTTTCACGGTGCTTCTTCCGACTTAGCTCCTTAAGGCGTGATCCGAAGATAATATAACCTCTAATGAGAATTGTAGAGTATAAAAATATCTATCCGAACCAATGAAAATATTTGTCCTAATTGTCCATAATTATTCTATCAAAAATAACAAAGCAGACATCTTGGGTGTCATCTTGAATATCAAGCTTCCGGTTAAGATTTCACTTTGGTAACCGTAATTTTCGTAATCAGCGGGGTCGAAATATAGGGAAAAGATCGGTTATCAAATTGTTGTATGAAATGCCACTAGCATGGTTAAGGAGATGTCCGAGACGAAAACAGTCCTTGACTATATGTATTTAGTTTCGTTCTAAATGGTTCTAATTATGTTCCACCATTTTATTACCTTAAAATACATGACATGGAAGAGGATAAAATCTTTTTCTTCAGGAATGTGTTTCGATTAGTTAGGAGGTAAAAATACTAAAAGTTCCCAAGTTCCTAATTTATTGGTGCCGAAGAAGAAAACATTGATTTAAAGAAAGTCAAATTTTTTGCAAACTACAGTACCTACACTACAAATACCTACAGTATACAAAATCCTGATTTTAGCTTTCAGCCTCCCTTGAAAATTTTTGAGGCTGCCGTAATAAAACATCCTGGCCACGATCCTGGGCTATTGACAAAAGTTTGACGAAAAATGTGAGATATTTTTTGTATCTAGACTGTGGTAAGACATCTCAATTTTGTTAATAGAGCAAAAACCGAAAAAATTGTTATGGAGACCTCTGCTTGCAGTGGCAATATGAAAAAACGCATGAACATCAAACAAACCACTAATGGCTTCAGCTTAGAGATTTTTTTATTTACCCTTCATTTCACTCTAATCCTGTTCTAGTACAAATTCTTTGATTACGTCAAGAAAGACCCTATTTTGAGGAATTACTCATTAAAGCGCAAAAAGCGCATTAATGTGTTTGGTTGGCTAAAATTAAATTAATGAAATCAATGTGAAGGTTCTTAAGTGACATAATGAGATCTCTAAAATCAAGGATGAATTTCGATTTTTATATTACCTTTCATTCTTTGAATTATGAAAGTTTTAATAATAAAAAGAATTTTAACAATCCTCTCAATTTCGATGGCAGAACAAAATCTAAAAAAAATTTAAAACTCAAACTCATTTTTTTCGATGAAGCCCTAAAAAATGTAAACATTTTTTATTTTTAAAGAATATGCTTTCAAAAGGACCATTCATCAAGTTTTAGCCGCTCTATTACTTTTCCTACCTTTAATCCTTTTTAGGCTCTAGTAACTGGACTAAATAGTGGGTGTGAATGAAATTTATAACTAAAACAGGGAGAGCTTTCTTCGACCACTTTGGATTTGGAAGAAAGGTGGAATATGATAAAATGAACGGAAGAAAACCTTTCAAAAAGTTCGGATATGAAACAATATAATATTAAGTAAGTAGGTACCAGAGTTTGGGAATGCAAATAGTACCACTCAATGAAGATAAGGCCTTGTTAGTGCAAGACTACACTATCTCCTAAATTAGAGTATTAGAGAAAATTCTATGTTTTTTCGAAATTTGATTTGAAAAAATATAATCTCAAGTATCAGAGTTCGGGAAGAAAAATATTACCACTCACTGAAGATATGTTGGCTCCTCCATTGACATTTCATACCAATGGTTCTTAAGTCCTTATTTAAAAGCAAACGCATCTTTGGTTATATTTTACAATTTTCCACTGTTAGCAGAGTCGAATTAAACAAAAAACCAGCGCTTTTGGAAAAAGCGGAGGGATAGCAATTTTTCTTCACGAATCGCTGTATTTTGGGACCCTAATTATGGCAGAGATTTTTCCAGATCAGAGGCGTGCGGGAACAGGGTCAAAATCGCCTTTGTTTGTTGCAAAACTGCTAGTTTTGACAATATCTTTGATCACATTGAAAATAGCAAAAAAATGCATCTTACGTAATTTTTAACGTATAAAATTACAAAGAGAATGAGAGCGGTATGAGAATGAAAAAGAGAAAAAATTACAAAGAGAATGATAGTTCGTTTATGCAGAAAAAAATAGAAACCAAAGGAAGTTGATATATTTTCAAATTTAATTTATGAAAAAAGTAAATGGCCAAATTTTTTGAAAATGCTTTTAAAAGATGTATTTTGATACACAGAAACACTGTACCAAATTTCAACTTTAAATATTTATTTTAACAGCCACAATCGCTAGAAGACTAAAAATTTTCAACCACTAATAAAGTTGGAGCAAATGATGGTAGAGGGTGAAACTTTTTTTAAATGAAAGGTTTCATGCACTTTAAAATAATAGAAAATTGTAATTTTTTCTCAACTTCTTCGCCGTTTTTTCGCCTTATGTTTATGAGGAGTTGTATACAAATAACAATAATTTGCTCAGTAACTTATAGACAGATCTCAAGCACTTGCTCGTACTCAAGACTGAGACGAGGCCGGTTGCTATTGATTTCTATTGTATTATACAATGAAAACCAATAGCAACCGGCCTCGTCTCAGTCTTGAGTACGAGCAAGTGCTTGAGATCTGTCTATAAATACGGGCATTAGTGATAAACATGAAACATGCGGTGAACTACTCGTTAACATTAGATGAAAAAACGGCGAAGAAGTTGAGAAAAAATTACAATTTTCTATTATTTTAAAGTGCTTGGCAATACCTTTCATTTAAAAAAAAGTTTCACCCTCTACCATCATTTGCTCCAACTTTATTAGTGGTTGAAAATTTTTAGTCTTCTAGCCATTGTGGCTGTTTAAATAAATATTTGAAGTTGAAATTTGGTACAGTGTTTCTGTGTATCAAAATACATCTTTTAAAAGCATTTTCAAAAAATTTGGCCATTTACTTTTTTCTTAAATTAAATTTGAAAATATATCAACTTCCTATGGTTTCTATTTTTTTCTGCATAAACGAACTATCCGTTTGGGTTCGGACCGCTCTCATTCTCTTTGTAATTTTATACGTTAAAAATTACGTAAGATGCATTTTTTTGCTATTTTCAATGTGATCAAAGATATTGTCAAAACTAGCAGTTTTGCAACAAACAAAGGCGATTTTGACCCTGTTCGAGCACGCCTCTGATCTGGAAAAATCTCTGCCATAATTAGGGTCCCAAAATAAAGCGATTCGTGAAAAAAAATTCCTATCTCTCCGCTTTTTTTTGAAATTGTTTAGTTCTACGCTACTATATACAAATCAGTTACTTGTGCAAATAACAAATGAAGTAAAACAGTACAAACAAGTGCAGTGCAAAACAGTGATATCAAACACAATATAAATGTCATTACTGAAAATCATAATTTTGTGCTTAAATTTATATTTCGTCTATAGTTATACTACAGACTTTTGCACACTCAATTGTACAAATGGGGCTAATACAGTTTGTATAAAAAAACCATGCAAGTTCTCAAAAAAATGTGGAAAACAACATGGGATGTTACAAATGGATGACGAAAGTCGAAAATTGATTCTAGACCATCATAACAAATTACGTAACACAATTGCAAGCGGTCAGGATACAAGAGGTGGAAATTCCGAAAGTTCAAATATGCACGTTTTAAGTTATGATAAAGAATTGGAATTTGTCGCACAATGTTGGGCACATAGTTGTGGTGAAGATAAAGATGGACCACACGATAAGTGTCGAAGAACAAGTAAATTTAAATACGCTGGACAAAATATGTACAATTCGGGGAGCACTGGAACACTTGATCCAAAAGACGTCATGAATAGCAGCACACAAAAGTGGTACGATGAAATTGTCAATTGTGATGCATCCGTAATTGATTCTTTTCATCCTAAGGATGAACAAATTGGCCATTTTACTCAAGTGGTTTGGGCTGAAACTACTCATATTGGATGTGGACGAGCTCGATATAGTGATGAAAAGTATAATCGTATAATTGTGTATTGTAACTATGGTACTGGAGGAAATATGAGAGGTGCTAAAACATACGAAAGAGGACCCGCTTGCAGCAATTGCGGATCTGAAAAATGTAATTCCGAGTATAAGAGTTTGTGCGGAAAAATAAGACCACTCAGTGAAGATAAGTGGACTCCTCCATTTAAAATTAGTTCCAAGGCTGCCCCTGATTCTGGTTCCGCCGACTCTAGTTCTAGTTTAGAATTTTCTGTTTTTAACATTGTATTGTGTATTACTATTAATTTAATTTTAATTAATATCATAATTTTGTAAATTCTCTTTAGCATAATTTCTTAATAAATTAAAAAATGCGTTTTTTTTTTCTTTTTATGTTAAGAAAATGCCCTCTTTGATATGTTTTTGATTATTCAACGCTCGCTTGTGTAGCCTTTCTAGATCTTCATTCTTTCAAAATGTCTACAAATGTTAGTCAAGTATAGGTATCTTTTCTTAGTTCTAAACTAGATCAGTGCTTTCATGGCGACTTTTAAAACAATATAACTATTTACTACTACCGTTTCAGAAACTTCAATACTCAAAGTTCTCGCAAATTCAAAATCTTTACGTAGTTGTAGTTTAAGCCCTCTGATTGCAATTTGAAAAGTCTACCACTACTAGCCTATTGCTCTAACTTTAAGATTTGCATTTATATACTCACTCAATTATATACTTTAAAAGACGCCTTCAATTACTTAAAAAGGGGCCCTATTTTTAAGAATTGCTCTTTAAAGTGTTTTAATGTGTTCTTAATCAAATTTAGACAACAATTTAAAAGTATTACATTTTTACATCTTGTATGAGAAGCCTTACAATAATTACTTATTACCAATAAGGATTCTTAACAAGTGTACTGGTATTTAAACGTAATTCTTTTACATAAAGTAAATCTAAAAATAGCGTGACAATTTTTACACATAAACCAATAATTTAAATTTAAAAACAAGTCAAAATTATACCTCAGTAACACAAATAACACGTTCAAGATTAATTGTTTGTTTAAAATTCCAATCGCTGGTAAAATTTACTACTCGTTAAAAATCATTTTTGATCAATTTGATCCTTTTGCAAAGAAAATATCGAACTAGAGGTATAGTGTGGCCACCGTTCAAGGATTGGACGGTATTTTTGATTTTTCAGAAAATTTTGTTCTTCAAAGAAGTTTAGCTTGCTTTCAAACCCCCTATTATGTAAAATACAGTAGAACCCCGTTATAATGTACCAGCCGCTAAAATCAAATTTCATCAAAATAGATTGGAAAAAGTTAAAAATGTAAGTCAACAGTTATTTAGAAATGTTATAACTCTGGAATATTTCAATAAAATATTGAAACTTAAACCGATCAATTGCAATTCTCTTGTAGGTAATCTTAATAACTAAATGTGGAATAGGATGGCAGAATGTGCAATTTATTTGAAGTATGGTAGCCACAAGTCTATTAATGTGGACACATATGTTATACCGAGTTTAATTAAATGATGATAAATGAACTTGAATCATAATTGTAGAATTTAGTGACCATATATTAGATTTCTCAAATACTAAAAAATAAAAGTCAAATTTTCACAAATGACTAAAATGCACGCTCTAGTACTCACTATCGAGAAAACTTTAGAACCACTTTATTACAACTACAAACAAATAAATTTCGAGTAAAAGGCGCTTTTGCGATATACAAAATTATTCAATTAGGACAACCTAAATTACTTTGTTTGTTCCGAAACATGTACACTTTGAAAACTTCCATGATTAAGTACACTCAGTGTATCGATATAATTTGTATTTACTTTAACTTCAAGTTGTACATTTCTCCTTTACAGATCTCCTTTTACACACCACATGTGGTTACCCAATAAGCTATTTATTGGAACGTTCAAATTTATTAGCATCGATATTAAATTAAGTAATTCTTATGTAATTTGTAACTAAAGTAATTGCTCCAGTCATCATTTGATAAATTAAATTGTGTTATGAAAGAAACGCATTACCACAATATTTTTATATCAGCCACTTAATAACCGTTTTTGGAATTAAAAAGACATTTTAGAATCAATAATTGAATCAATTTGGCTAAATTTAAAAATTGAAGAAAGTATAAAGGGTGACTCATTAAAATATTTTTCAAAAATTTATCTTTGATAAGCTACATTGCATTTTGCATTCCAAAATTGAAAATAGAAATCAAACCAACACCAAAATTAATATTTAAAACACTCACCAATGTAAAATTCGAAATTTTGGGTCACAAAAGCACTAATGGCGCACATGATGCACTATCAAATGAACTTGTTAACACTTGTTTAAGAAAAATTGACAAAATAGTTTAAAATTTAGACGTGCGCACAGGACGATAAGATAACCACCTGTTGGTCCATTTTAAAGTTTACAAATTAAAAATTGAATTCACAAAAAAAGGCTGGTTCACTTTTCTTAAATTATTTTATAATTTTCAAGTCATTTTTAACATTTTACTTAAAATTTTTATTTTTACTTTAAAAGCAGTTTAGCTTAAGCCCTAAAGTCAAAGTACAAGGAAATTTTAAGTCACAAAACAACGGATGTGGCCATACGAGGAACTTTTTCCGTCCGTCAAATCTTGTAATTTTGTATTAAATTTATTGTTAATGTATTATCCATAGATGACAGATATTATGTTCGTAGAGTATTATCCGTTCACTATTTATTTGCGCTATTTTTGTAATTTCCGGTTTAACTGGAAGTGTTTCGTTAACCGAAAATAGTGTCAAATAATAGATATTCATGGGATTGATAAATATATCTATTTTTAAGTTTTCACTTCTATTACAAAAAAAATTGAGATTTATGAAGTTTTGACATTCAAAAAATCGTTATTCTAAAACGACTCGAGAGATTTTTATAAAAATTCATATTTCGATAGAGAATTACATGGAGTGTAACATATCCAAAAAAGAAAAAATATGGCAGAAAAAATTTTGAGAAAATCCATTTCAAAGTTTTGACCTACTTTGGCCCCTTAAAGGTAGGCAATTTTGAAAATTGACTTAATTGGGACAAAAGCCCTATATTTTGGCTGTACAATGCCGTTTTTAAATTTTTATAATAATTACCGGTCATGTTATAAGGGAAAAACCACAAAATAGGACAATCGTTCTATTGGTCGCCATTTTAAATAAAAAATATTTTTTATTTTTGTTTTCAACAGGGGCTCAGATGTAATATCTTATAGCCAAGTAGAAATGAATTTGGCCCAAATTTGCAAATATGCGCCCAAAATAAGCACCTTATTTTTGAACCCCGGAATCAAAACGTTGAGAAATGCAAAAAAAAATTTTTATTTTCATTTTTTCTTCTCCATTATAACTTATTGGACTTACAATTGGAAAAAGTTAAAAAAGAATTACGGCTTTGAAAATAAAGTTTTAATTGATTGCCCATTTATTTAAGATTTTTCAAAATATTTAACTGAAGAAAAAATTTGAGACCTAGTACGACCTCTGGAATAAGCAAAATTCGCTATTAAAAGAAAGCTTCCATATTTCCTTTGATGTACAAGGTTGGTAACGAAAGAAAATAAACATTCTAGTGCTATTTAGACAATAATTGATAAATAAATTACGGCCAATCAAAACAACGTAATATGTGCATCTATAAATTTTATTTAATTAATTATTCTGTACACTTGGTAGAAAGTGATGTATGTAAAATCTCTACAGGAAGAATAAATAAACTGTAAACATATTTAAGGCCTCTATTGGCTTTGGACATTTACAAGAGAAACAGGTGCCGTGATTAATAGATTTATTTACAAAACGAATTGAACATTTAAAAATATCTTGTACTTAAGTAATGCACATTCACTGGCTTAAATAATACACATCTTCATTCATCGAGGCAGTTAAATTTACCAAAAATAGTCGAATCTGCCCATTTTAGGTAGATATAAATATGCATACATACATTTACAAAAAATAATTTATGTTTACAAATTTCGAATTTCTTAAAAAATATAAAAAAATCTAAAATTACAAAAATTTCAAATAGCAAAATTGCGACCAAATTAATTGGAACTTTATTTAATTAAAATGGGATTGTTTAAAACAAGTACATCTTAGCACCCTTAGAGGGTTAAGAAAATTTTCAGTTCAATTTTACTTTCTTGCAGCCGATAGGCTTTATATAAAAAATTCTATTACATGATATTACATAATTCATAGTCGATAATTATATTAATAGATCGATTGATTTGAGGCGTTTATTTCTTTAATGAAAATATTTTGTTCGACAAAATTTACATGTATTATTTAGATGACTTAAGTCTCTTGTTCATCCAAATTTATTAATGGTACGGTTCTACGTCGATTACCTACATTATAATTTTCGACTAGTAAGGATATTGCAGTTATTCTCATAGAAAAATATGTATTCGATGCAATAATATTGGTTTTTACTTTTCAATCGGATAGGTATTAAATAATAAATACAAACAACAACAGTATAAACCAAAGAATACAACACAAAATGCCCCTTGCTTTCAACAATGCGAAATATTACATGGCACCAACGATTTTTTTAAAAAACGATTAAAATGAAAGTCTTAACTTAGTCAACGTAATATGTAATATAAATATATATATAATTCACACTAAACTTACATTATTTTGTAAAATGAAGAACTTCAAGGCTCGCATTAAATTTTCTTTTCTTAAACGATTTCAAAAACATATAAATAGTTCAATTTCGCCATAATTTAAATACAGTAGGACCTCGATAATCCGGATTAATTAAAACAAAGGCAATCCGGATTACTGATACATGATAATATATATTTCGAATTATCATAAAAGGCTTTATTGCAGTTCAAAAACTTCATACATAAGCAGACAGTAATATCTCGTCTTACTATCAATTATTTTAGCTTTTTCACTAATGTTTAACGTTTTGTGTTTACGTTTTGGATGCATGATTAAACACACTCAAGATTCTACTAAACTTAGTGTGGATTTTACAATACACATTTATCCTAGGGATTTAATTTTGGTCTCAGTATAAACTGGTTCAAGCTATTGTTAACCTCTTTATACTGAGACTAAAATTAAATCGTAAGAATGAATGTGTGATGTAGAATTGGGCCTTAATTAGCTAAATTCTGCTGTGACTGCTGATTTATTTATAAACAAGAAACAGAGAAAGCAGAAACGTGTTGATTTGGTTAACCAAAACATGCAAAAATTGAAAGTACAACATCATAATAAAAGAAATTTTTCAATTTGGATTAGAAAGAAATTGCATCACCAAACACTCGGATTATCGAGGTGCTACTGTACTCTAATAATTAATAAAAATGACGTACCAGAACAAATAGGCACTTTGGTTAAACATACAATTTAAATACCAAGAAAGGTATTACAGATTTAAAAATTAACTATATTTAGATTTCACGATGAAAACCTAACACGATCAACTAAATATACAATAAAATAAAATTCGTCAATAAAAACATGTCTTTTTAAAATTACACTCACTATTGTGCCGCCCAAAATATAATTGTGATAACAAGGTACAAAAGCAACTAACAAAACAAGTCAAAAAGATCCGCCATTCCTTCATCTTGATCTAAACTAAAGTTGAATTCGGAATGCGAAAGTGGTTCCAATGGTACAAATGGTTCGGCACAAAACATTGTATCAAATAGACCACCTGAAATAACAAAACACAATTACAAAATGTCTTTATTACAAATTTAAATAATTTAGCAAACAATTCATCTCGCGACAACACACGAAAGAAACAAATAAATTAAATGCTCCATCAAATATTTCTCTTATAGCAAAGACTTCTGCACATCCACGCTTTTTATTCTTTTTAAAATTCGAACAATTCCAATTGGTTCAGGTTGGAATTTCTCTAGTCAATTAATTTCGTTCATCTGGCTCATCTTCATTTACAGCCGAGTTCTCAAGACCATCCACAATGTACAAATTTGTATATGCAAATTTTACAAACATCATGTGATACTTAGAAACAATACCCACGAATGTTTAAAAACTACAACATCGGTGTTAAGACAGTAAGGCAGTCGCACGATGAGCTGAATCCCATGGTGCTATAAACGAAAAGCACTACAGGATTCAACACATCGTACAACCAAGCAACCAAAGCAGAACATTTGTTATAGCATAAGCAATTGTTAATTAAACCCATAGAAGAATTAGTAAGTCGTTTTTATATATTTGTTAAGCATTGGTTAGGTGTTAAGCAATAAGCGCATATCTAGAACTCTGCCTGTGATGTGATGATATCAATACACACAAGTCACAGAAAGAGTCCCAGAACGCACTTACATTCAAAACTAACTTCCAATGCAAAAAGCAAAATTTTGTTAAAATTTGTTAAGCAGAGCAACACCAAGCTAAAATTGCATTAATTAGTAATAATTAGACAACATCGTGTTATTCAAAAATTATAATCTTTACAATACGATAGTTCCATGAATGTCACCAAATCTTCTTGATACAATAAGCAACTTACACAATTATTAATTATACAATTAAAAAGTTTTACGAATAATCGTTTGTACAACTTACTGGCTAAAAATGTCATGCAATTTACAACCCTTGATCTGTTAAAATCAAAGAAATTAATCAAAACCGTACCTTCAAATGTAACATCAGGATCGGAAGAAAATTTATTTATAGTTGGCGAAATGTTAACTGGCCCATCCGTTAATATACTTTTAGCTTTTAATTCTTGATCGAAAGATGAAAACATACAACTTATATTGTTGCCTTCTGGCGATAATTTTAATTTACGATTTGTTGGTTTTATACCATTTAATGATGATGTTAGTGAACGTTGAGCAGAATTTGGATTTCCTAAATTATCGTACATGGAATCTTTCGAGAAAGTTATACTTCTTCGTACCTGAAATTAAAAAAATTCATTTAAATTCTAATTAAACAACAAATTTAATTATTGGTCAAGGATTTAAATAAAAATTCCTGATCTTTAAAGGTAAAAGGTAATTAAAATACATTTGCAACTCGATAAAATAAAACGCGATTTTTCTGTAATTCACAATGTCTGCAATCAAACTTTGCATTTTAATTTAACCTTCACAAATTATCTTCATTAGAAAAGAATGTGATATTATTTGTAATAATCGACGGAACAGAAAATTAGCAATATTTCAAATTTTAAAGAAATTTGTAATAGATGTCACCATCTAAAACAATTCAAACAAAAAATTTAAGAAATAATGCCATTTAAAATTTATTTAAATTAATTAAAAGCTTCAATTCTTAAAACTGTAGTTGCTGAACGATTATTTTCATAATTCGTATTGAACTTCACCACACATTTCTGCATATCCAAGCAAACTTGGCATGGAGTTTTAACAATACTAGAAGGATTTAATACACTACAAAAAAACCACAGGTTTCTGACTTAATCTAAAGAATTGGCGTAGCACCATGGTGGACAAGGTTGTACTGGACTGAATTTGATTAAAACGAAGACTATTTTCGTATAGAAACGTAGAGAATTTGACAGGGTTCTACTTCTTCTTCTTCTTCACTAGATAAATAACGTTCAAGACCCTACCGTCTTCATTTGGAAGTGTTACATGAGGACTTGAGGTCCAAATGATTTCAAGATCTCGTCAAGACTTTCGAATGAAATTACATTGAATACGTACGGGTGCAAACGCAACCGCAGGGTCAGGCGACACACCTGTGGTTGTAACTGCGGTTGTAACAGAGCGTAAAAATACAACTAAATTGCTCAAACAAATTATCGAAACGCTGTCAACAGCTGAAATATATTCAAGTACTTGGGACCAATTAGAACAAGAAGTAATGGTATAATAGAAGAAGACGTAAACAATACAGTCACGATGGGGGCCACTGCAACAAAAGCACAGCATGTAATTATATTGAACAAGAATTTAACAAAGGAAACAAAAAACATATTTGACAACATTGCAGAAGGCATGGTGGTGAGACGTGCCTAATAAAACTTAAGTTTTAAAAATAAAAATGAAAGTCTTCATCAATCACGAGATCTCGAGTCACAGTGTAAAATGGTATGCACAATGGACATCCCACAACTAAGAAAAACGAAGAAGGAGGAGGCCACTCCTGAAATGGAAAATCCATGTAGCAACGTATATCGAAAGACAGACAGGAAAAGAGATAGTAAAGACAAAAAATTACGGAATCCAAAGAAAGCGTGCCCAAGAGAATCCTCTTCATTTAGATACTTTGGTAATGCAAAACAGATTTAACTTGACGAGCGGTAGGGATAAGTTCGCGCATATTTGGCCACGCCTCTTTAATAATGTAATTACGTTGACTACTACGTTGGTGGGGATAAATAGCAATTTATTGCAATAATATTTTATAGTAACGACACGTAACGAGCTGAGAGGAAGCGCCTCCCTTAAACACGATTGGTTTAAAATAAATTCGTAATGAAGACTAGATTACATCGAGATTTTTCGGTACAGCATTATGAACAATCGTTCGTACTCGGATCCACTTCTACTACTAAGCTTCTGTCAAATTATAGTAAAGTACGTTATTCTATTAAAGCGGCACGTGTTTTCTGCATCTATCTCAATAGAAGCCGCGCTATAGTTAGCTAAATTTTGTGAACACATATTAGGAATGAGTCACTCTCTATAATTTTGGAATTGGACTTCAGACGATTACTATTGCATAGAGGGGAAAAATACCAATTTAGGTAACTGCGCTTCCCATTCCCACCGCTCGTCATCGGGGATCTGTGTTGCAGTACAATAATTAAAAAAGCCTACAAGAGTTAACCATAGCACCACCCAGTGGAGCAAGTTGAAACTGATTTTTATTTTTGCTTAATAAGAACACGTGAGTTTTCTACGATTTCACCAAGAACGAACTCTAGAGCAGACTCTTGGTCTTTGGTATCTGTGAAGAAGACAAAGTTAAAATTCAAGCACAGGAAACAGGCTTATAAATTCAAGCACAGGAAACAGGCTCATAAATTCGCCTCTCTAGTTATCATCAGACTACAGGAAGACGAAAAATAGTCGGAAGTAGTTAACACAGAGCAACCTGGAGAAAAATAATGTAACCAGCTGAGCACGAAGCAGTTACATTTTTTAACTTTGTATTTTTCTCAGTGTACAAACTCTGTGTGGAAGATAAGGAAGTCACCTCCATCTACCCCAAATCCTGAAAATGCAGGCTAGAAGGATATAGCCAAAGTCAGCATATTTAGTGTATCTTAACTGTAACAGTGCAGAAGGAATTGGCACAAGGAAGTGTTTGGCAAGAAACATGGTGATATTAACAAAATGAAAACTACTGGAATCGCGAACGTTGAAAAATTGAGTTATGAATGAAAGTTGCACAAAATTTACTATTTAGCTGTATAAATTAAAAATCTGTAAAAAAAATTGTCAAAAATGGAGCAAACCAGAAACGATGAAAACCAAAACGATAATAATTAGACCTTGATGTATAATTGTACTGATTACATTGTACGATATGTACAGAGCAAATAAAATAATGTAAACACTAGTTTTTACAATTATATTTTACTAATTCAATAAGTGAATTTTGCGAGGACCCATTAAACAGTTTTCGTCAATGCCTCTGAATGGGAGATAGTAGGAGTAATCTATACAAAACGTTGGCGAGCTGTTCGAACTATATTTACATGTACAGTCAGCCTCACAATTATTGGCCACCCTGGCTATACGCCAGGGTGGTTATTAGCCAACAACCACAAAAGAACAGAAGGAGAGGTTGTTGATTTACTACTTGTTGGCAAAATAAAGTTACCCCTCAATTTAAGTAGGAATTGTTATGATGGTTGCATCCACAATTCGTGCTAAATGTATAGTCAGGGTGGTAATTAATTGTCAGGTTGACTGTACACTGCCATACCATATTTACTAACATTGCCAAAAAGAGTTCGAGTGCCATATTTGATACACTACACATGAGTCTGTCTAAATTTTGAGTACAACCTGTTTTTGACTTACATCAGTGTGCCACAAATACAGTCCCATCAACTTTATTAGCGAGCTGAGAGGGCGTAGCCAGCGCTGTCATAGATTTTGAAGTACACTACGAGTTAAAAGTAACTCAGCTGCTAAATTTGACAAGTAACTGTCAGTAAAATTGAATATAGGCTAATATTAAGACAGTGAATTTTAAAAGTACGACTTACTCGAGGTCCATAAAACATTATATAATGTTTTATGGACCTCGCGACTTACTGTCATTTTGAAAGGTTTTATCGTAACCTAAAATAGTTGTATAGGAAGATTTTTACGTAAAGAATAGGACGGAGCCAATGCGCTATAACGAAAATGTGTTTTGGTAACATCTGATCGCATCAATTTTAGCGATACAGAGAGAGATAGCACTCGCTCCCTCCGTCTGTAGTACGCAAGATATTGGCTACGCCCTATTCTTTACGTAAAAATCTTCCTATAGATACATGCGACTTTTAACTATGCCTGTACCTAACCTGAATTTTGATTATGATTAGATGAATTTTTTCCGGCAAAAAATATTTTAGTTGACATATATTACGTAACGCAAAATTGGTTGAGAAAACGAGAGCATGATTCCTATTTTTAGCGCATTGGAAAAATGTTAGAAAAACAATGAAAGTAAACATCAGCGAGTACTCACGGGCATCGTTACAAGACATTGTAAGCTAAACAAACACCTTCACACTCTGGAATTAATCGATAGTCCTAGATCCAGAGATTGTAATCAAGAAGATGAAACTGCGGAGCACGTGCTTTGCTCGTGTCCTGCGGTAATATCAATTAGAGGATGCATACTTAGTGACTGCTGGCTAAATATAGTCGGAATCAGAGACACTCTACCCGTCAAGCTGCTCGAGTTCATCTTCAAGTTGGGATGGCTCGAGGACTGATGGCGAAGGAGGCGCCTCTGGAGAGGTTCCACAATGGGCCCGATCAAGCGGCGTAAGTATACGCTGGCTAAAATCCAGCCCTCCCACTAGCAATCCAACCCAAGAGAAAGTAGAAAATAGGTAAAATTCGGGGTTTTATGCCAAAATATACAAACATTGTATCGTGGCTCCAGCATTGTGTAACCCGTAATGGCACTCAAACCATCGTTTCTTAATCTGGGGTTGAAAGTATATATACTGTGATCTGGAACTGCAGTCACCAAAGTATATATCGCCAGTGTTCAAATGCTGCAAGTCGCAGCGGCAAAACATGGACGAGTTAAAGACTTGGGGCGTATTGAAACAGTTATTACAAATCCACCAGAAAATAATTTGTACAAAGGAGTCGCAAAATAAATTTTTTTATTGGACACCACGATGAAAAGCTTGAGAAACACTGTTCTAAACTGTCTCCACTTTTATATTATATCTTCAAAGTGACAACAAATGACCTAGTGTTCGAAATTATAATTGAACAAAAATATATTTAGAGACCGAGAGGTTATCCACTCTCTGCAGTCAATGTAGAAAAATTGAGCTCTCAAAGGTAGTCATCTGCAGTCAATGGTAGTCATAGCATATGCAGTCAACTAAAGTCAGTGTACAAATTCAGAACTCAGCAGAGACTTTAGAATAACTGGAACTGTAAACTCTGAATCAAAACACGGAGAATAGTGTAAATTATGGTGCAATAACATAAGGGTTGCAACTTGTAGTACTTTTAACGCATCTCAGTGACTTAGCTTAAGTTATTTAAATACAGTCCCACCAATTTTATTAGCGAGCTGAAGGGGTGTGGCCAGCGCTGTATTAGATTTTGAAGTACACTACGTGTTAAAAGTATTTCAGTCGCTAAATTTGACAAGTAGGTAACTGTCACTAAAATTGAATATAGCTTAATATTACGACAGTGAATTTGATAAGTACAACTTACTGTCATTTTGAAAGGTTTTATCATAACCTAAAGCAGTTGTAGATACACGCGAGTTTTAACTAAGATTTACCTAATCTGAATTCTTGATTGTGATTAGACGAATTTTTCCCCCAAAAAATATTTTAAATAAAATTATTTTAGTTAACATATTTTCCGTAACGCAAAATTGGTTGGTGGAGCTTTACCTTTAGGTGAATAGAAGGTTCAACTAATTACGTTTAAATACACAGAAATGAGTTGAGTTCGAGCACCTTCACAGTAGTCATGTCTCTGAATTTCTGCTTAAAAGTGTCCCTTCTATTTATTTTATTTCATGCAAAAGTAACATATTAACAAGTAAAAAAGAAATTCAAATAATTTAGGTTCTCATGGCCCACTGAGATCTATTTTATAAAAAAAATTCTGTTAACAAGGTAAATATACAAAAATGTGCATAATGCACATAATAGTATAACGTTGTGAAATTACACAAGTGATAAATTATTTGTAAAAGAAAAGATTTTTTATTCTTTTATAAACTCAAATAAAAAGAAACATTCGGTAAAATTAATTTAATTTAACCCTAAGCAGTTCCCTTTAACCCTCAGATTTGAAATAATGTGGAATGAGCTGATACAAAATTCATATTTAAACTCAAATTTAAATGTACATTAAATAGAAAATGCAAATTGAATTTTAAATTAAATTTCTACTTCCTGTGCAACTCCCAACATTTTCCCGAAATTTTGTTAAAATATTCTATTTTTTATTCCCAATCCCTACAATTTCGACAAATAAAAAGAATAAAAATAAAACTCGATACAGATTAATTGAAAAAGTGATAATTAAACTTTTTTTATAAAATCAAAAAATTTGAATTTAAACGTTAAAATTGCAAAAAAAATCAAATTTAATGCACAAAAAAAGGAAGAAATAATTCAATTTTTGCAACACAAATTTAAAAATAGTAAACTCGTTATATAATATTTAATAATTTTGTGATAGCAAAAGTCAAAGTTCGCTAAACTTAACATGAGTTAGGAAAAATTACCGACCATTACAAAAATTATAATTACGTCTAAAAAAAAAGAAAAATCAACAAATATAAAACATTACCTCAGTCGATATAGGTTTTTGATCTTGATGCGATATTATAGGACTATCCAAATCAGGCACAGGTGGAGTTCTCAAACTTAACAACGCCGGACTAAGTTTGATATCCTTAAAATCTTTAAGTAAAGGATCGATAGGTGGAATTTGTTTAGTTTTAGGTGATAAATTTTCTGGACACAAAAATACTTCGATTTCTCCACTTTCACTTTTCATATGCATTTCATAATTATTTGCAGGAGGTTGCGGCACACAAAAATTACTATCGGGAGGAGCCTTAATGGCCATAACTGTTCTATTTTTGTATTGTCCAATCGAGTGTAGATCGTGATAAGTAACATAAGCGTATCTTCGATTTTGATTTAATTTACATAGTTCCGTTTGTGTCGAATGAATTAATTGATCTAGTTGATTTTCACGATCTTCTAATGTTTGTACTTCGTTTTGTAGTGCGGTGTATACGTGGCTACCTTTGGTGCCGCCTTTCCATTGAATATTATTTTTTGATTTCTTTTCTAAAATACCGATACCTTCGAGGACGTTTGTTATATCGTAGATTCTTCTTTTTTGTACTCCTAATTCTTCCGAGGCTTTATTTAAATTTACGACACCGTTAGGCGACTGTTCTAATAAAGCTGTAAACTTTTTAGTGAGAAGTCCCAACGAAGTATCGAATCGAGTTTGTTTTTTAACAGGAGAGTTTCGTCTCTGTCTCTTAGGCTGTGGTGCTTTGAATTCTTGTTTTATAGGAACTACGATATGTTGCATTTCCAAATTCAACCGTCTTTTAACTGCCGGAGCACTAAATAATGGTACAGAAGGCATTATTTGATTTTGTGGTGTTGCACCATAACCGTGATCAAGTAAGTGTGGACTCGGCGTTAATTCTTGTTTAATATTCGTTTTAATCAAATCCATCTCTGGCGTAGAACTGGAGGGTACAATATTGCATCCCCCAGGACTCTCCATAGTCGGTCGACGAACCCCGCGGCGCATTTTATCCTCGAATGTCAATACATTAAGCTTTTTCAAAATGGAGGACGTTTGGTAAGCTGAAATTGAATTGATTTGGAGGTCGTTATTTCTTCCTCAAAATCCCCAATTTGAAATCTACGATAAAAGCCCTATATAAAAATAAATAAAAAATATAGTTAAAAAACACAAGCAAACACAAAATCAAGACACTTAACCAAGTATGAAAACAACGCAAATCCACGTTTATAAAAGTAGCCTACTGCGATATTTTGTGTTCGTTTGATAAAAAAGAAGAAAAATGAGATCAAAAAATACTAAGAAATTAAGGCCTCGTCGGTTACACATTATAGGATAATGCCACCCCTTTGCGTGCAAACCGTCACAATTACAATCAACTCATTTTACATTACTCCTAACGTAATAAATTTAATACTTACAACGAACGAATTCCTTAACATCTGAATTAATAAACAGCCTCACATTTAAAAACCCCAAATAAATTACTACCCTCCCTGAAAACCTACATATTTCACAGCACTTCGGAAAATGGTCGTCACCAAGCCACTTCAATCAAACAGCAGTACTTCATACAGAAAACATGCGAAAAAAGTTGATTAAAATGCCGTAAATCCATTTACAAATAATCATTTAAATGCACTCAAAATGTAGCTATTTAACTGTGACAATTTTAACCTTGTCGCATTATACATAAAATAGAAAAAAAATTTACAAAATAACGACAATAATCGTGTGCTAAACCAACGATATTACAAAACATCTGCCATCTGTACCGGACAGTTGGCGCGAACTGTTACGCGTGCGCATCGAACTTCTCCTCAGATGTTCCCTCATAAAAAAAACGAATTTTAACCCCCTTTTTAAGGGTTCACGATATGTAAATTTTTAAATAACAATGAACAAAATGCACATTAACCTGCAAGCGTGCATACGACAACAAAATAATAAAGAATATGCGTTTGTTTTTATTTAAAACTGGTTTTTTAAACCGGCCACATTAACTAACCTTTTCTTTCCTGCTGTCAGAAATAAGGATAACGAATATAAACAAATATGGCACCGAAAAAGCGGGGTAATCGAACTTTGATATTTCTTATGTCATCTTTGAGATCGTTGGTTGCATACAACCAATTTGTTTAACTTTTAATTATTACATAATTGATATTTTTAATCGTATCTTTTTCAATTTTGCTGGAAAACAAGGAAGTGACTTTTTTTAAATAAGAATTATTACTTATAATGTTGACCTCGCCTTCCTCTATTTATTGCTATGATTTTATTTAAATTTAAATTATGCTAATTTTTGTGTTAATGAAGATTGCTTTATCTCTAAAATTTACTCATTTTTGTTTAAATAAGTAATATTTGTTCCTTGCGCATACAGGAATAAAATAAATTTTGCCACGTTGTTGCTCCCTTTAACTGCAAAAAATTTAAATTATGATCTACACATACGTCACTTCCTACCTGCCTAAAGCTTCGTACCAATTAAATAAGTTGTACAAATTTGTTTTGCTAATGAAGGAGGGGACCACTTCTTACAATTTGCAACCAAAAAATGCTCATTAATTATTCTACTGGATCTTATAAGAGGGGTAATGTTTTAAGGATCGTTATTTAAAATTATATTCATTTAACAAGCCAATAAAAGACGAAGTATTACTTTTTAAAACGTTTATTTTCCTACAATTCTACAAACTTGTACAGGAAGTTCTCATTCAGCCTAGTAATCTAATAGGCCAGGATATAAATTACTAGATTCACGACATACCATAGGAGGTATAATATACCTAGACCTACCCTTAAATCTTTGGTCATTTTGTGGGTGGTCACTCTTGAAAAAATCGTTTTCTTAGAAAAAAACCCAAACCCCTAAAATTCTTTCTGAATGCAATTTCAAACTGAGCATCTTTTTAACACTGAATTTAGAACAAAAATAATAATCCAAATAACATCCACTATTCTAAGCCTCCCTATTACAAAAATTAATTTTTTCAATATCTGATAGGTAATTTAAACGTAACTCTTTACTTTACTTGCTCTCATTAACAATATATTTTTGTCATAATGTTATCTTTAAAACCTTATCTTCAAATTACAATAGAAAATTTGACGTGCAGTGGCGTATTTAGGAATTTTAGCTAGAGGAGGCCTCCACTTGATATTGGGTAACGTTATTTGCCGATCGTTGAAAGTATTGCTTTCAAACAAGTAGTGTTTGCAATAAATATAGTTTATCCATTTTTGGAAGCCGAAGTTGACTCCCTGGTCCTTATTATCTCATTAACACCTTCCTGTGTTGGGTAGCAATAAAATATGAGTATAGTTTATCCATATTTGGAAGCCGAAGTTGACTCCTTGATCTTTAATATCTCATTAGAACCTTACTGTGTTGGGTAGCAAGAATGTATGAGTAAAAGCTTCGAGAAAAGGGTAAAATAGTACTTTGTTTTATTAAGAGAGAAAGTGACGTTTTGTGGACAAGACTGTTTTTGGCTGATGAGCGAGCGAGTCCGGCAATACAGGCAAGTCACACAAAACTACTTTTACTCCGTATAAAAAATTTTATTTTTTCTTGAAACGTAAAACTCAAAATTTTTAATTTTGACGCCATCTCTTGTCAATTACTTGTAGTTCAATTGCCAAATATTTTTTTAAATTAACTTTAATTTGGAAAAAAAGGCTTATTATTAAACGCAACGAACTAATTATAAAGGAAAATTTAAAAAACATAAATTTTTTTACGTTACACAATACACATGCCTAGAAAACATTATTTAAGTTATAAAAATAAAAATTATGTTGGGTACCTAATGATTTACTTTATCTGTCTAGACAGAGTAAAGTACTTTGTCTGACAACTTTAGGCAGGAAAATTAAACTTCACCTTTACATGTTGAGTGACACAAATTCAACTTTTTTTGACGTTTGCTGGAAAATGAACTTACTTGTATTGCAAAAGCAGGTATACAGGGTGGTCAAACAATAAAATGAAGATATGCATCATGCATCGTATGTTGGGGAAAACACTTTCCTGAACAAATTATTTCAGTAAACTTTTCTTCTATTTATATTGGTTTTCATTTTTAAGCGCCTGTAGCAAGTGTTAGATCACCCTGTATAAACTCTTTGAAATCCTTTTCACCTTAGAAAAAATGTGCAAACTAACTCCAAATATTACAATTAAATCTTTTTAAATTTCTTTTACAGGAACCATTAAAAGGGTTTACACCATACAAATTTATTTAAGTAGGTGCTAAAAAGAGATAATAAGGATCAAGGACTCAACTTCGGCTTCCACAAATGGATAAACTATACATCACCATCGTTTGTCAATCCCTACTGGTATCGTTTTTATCGCAGTAAAATATTAAATTTAGGCAAAAATGGATTGTTGTGTTTATCATTATTATTAGCCGATAGGGGGTGATCAGACCCCGTGACCCCCCACCTCTATAAATACGCTACTGTTGGCGTGTAAGTATAGAATTATGATCCTTTAGTTCTGCTAAAACAAAGATTTAGTAGTAGTAGAAGTAATTAGTTATTCTTAGAGTATTCTTTAACATCCCAAATCAAGACAAGAATTTTTAATTTTTATACGTTTTTAACTGCGTCTTTAAATGCTTAATGAAAATTTCAATTAATTATTTATTGTTATTCTAATTCTAAAAATAAATTTTTTGAGAGTATTGAGGGTATAACTTTTTGACTCTTGCAAAAAGCAAAAGTTAAAGACATTTCTAAAAAAATAAAAAACCACCATAAAATAATATTAAAGTGTCCTGCTGGGCACAGGTCTGTTTGGACGGATGTAACGCCCAATTTACAGAAAAGGTCGAATATTATTCTTTGAACTTGTTCTCCTTTCCTCCATATTACCTTCTCCTGTTACGCCCACAAATTAATGCGCCCTTACTTTTTTACCTGCTTTTTCACTTTCGTACCGGTTACCTTTTCTCATAGAGATCTCATTTACCATCATATTTACCATAGCGTTTTCTTCATTGGGTCAGTTGGGATTTAATTAGGTCAATGCAATTAAAAGATAGGTATATTAGTGATTTTGAAATAAAAAATTTAAGCTAAAAGAATAATTAGAAATTAAATATCTATAAAAATGTAAATGCTTTATAGAGGCATTGATAGGTATCTAAAATACAAAAGTTGGATAGTTGGGAGAAGTTGGTTCGTTAATACAATGGAGTAATAGTTACAGAAATAGATACAATTTTCACAGTAAAAATTTGGTTTGGTTAAGCAGCTAGCTTTTTGAATAAAATTATAAAATCTAAAGTAAGACATTTATCTGATTACAGCCCAAGAAAGCTTTAATTCTTCGACAAGTCGTAATTTCTTTCAGCTTAAAAGCATTTTTTTAAAAGTTGCCTAAAGGTGCGTTTCCATTATACCAGTTGACTAGTACTAGTCTCTGTTCAGCGAACAGATACAGCTAAACCGCTCCCAAAAGGTTTCTAGTATTCAAATAGAAATTTTCTATTGGTCAAATTTTGAAAGTAAGGTTTAAAACACTCACACAAGAATTGACCTTATTTGACAGAAGTTTGTGGGGACTGACTTAGCTGCATCTGTTTCCTGAACAGACTTTAATCGACTAGCGCTAGTCAAATAGCACAATGTAGTACTATTCTCCAAACTCAGAATTGTAGCGAGTGACTCATTCCTCAAGTGTTCACAAGCTTTAGCTAACTACAGAGCGGCTTGTATTGAGATGGATGCAGAAAACATGTGCCGCTTTAATAGCATAACTTACTCGACTATAATTTGAACATATCTTGATAGTAGAAGTGGATCCAAGTACAAACGATTGTCCATAATGCTGTACATTTGATCAATCAGACAACTTGCTACATTTGTGGTATTCTGGTATAGTAAAGTTTACATTGTACTTATAACGTGCTAATTGATTAGTACTAGTCTCAAAACTGGTATAATGTCAACGCCGCTCAAGTGAAAAACAAACCAAATTTCAACAATAAAAATTGCCCAAGGTGAAATAAGGAGATTATTTCCAAACGTCGAGATGAACGGTGGTAAAATCCTAAATGAACTGGTATTTGCAAATATATGATCGATAGGATAATGACAGACCTTGGAAATAATCAATTTAAATAACCGATTAGTGAAGTTACAGAATGATTTTCTAATATTATTTCCACGTGAAAAAAGCTGTTGCAGAGAGAAATGTTAAATGACGCCTACTACTAAAAATGGAGATTCTACAATGTAAAAATGTTAATTTCGTATTATAAAACATAAAAGAAAAAAACATTAAAAACCGAGTACTATTACTGGCTTTTATTATAATGAATTAAATTACAAATATGTTACCGACACCGTAGTGCCGCTTTGTACAGCTATTATAATAATATACAAGATACTATAGCTATATATAGAACAATATTTAAAGTGACTACACTAAGAGAATGGTCTACACATTGATTGTGATTGTTCTAAAAAAAACCCAGTTCCCGCCTCACACTTTCCCTCAATAATGTACAGTTTTAAAACACAAATTAATTATGATACTGTATAAAAAATACAAAATAGATTATAAAATACAAGAGTCTTTACAATGGTTAAGGGAAGTGCAAAGCGGAAACTTGGAAAAACCTATCCAACAGTGTAACTAGCTAATACCTTATACAATGGCGTACAAAGCCCGTCTTCTACGTACGAAAAAACTTAAAAAAAACTGCATTTCCGCAAAGCAAGTTTAATACAAAAATTAAGCAACGATTCTAAATTAACGAACGATTATAAATTGAAAAAATAAAAAAATAATCACAACTTATGTATAGCACATAATATGCTCAATTTTAGATAAAAAATACCTAATATCGAATAGTATTAAGAATATAAATATAATAATCATCGTGATTGAACGTCATAATTAAAATTAGCATGCAATTAGCAAATTACACAAAACTGCATCATACCGAACAGATCGCATATCCATAAATAAATACAATATACAGCCGAAAACCACAGAGAGCCATAAATATTTTTTTATGAACTTAAGTGATCCCCACCCAGCTACCCGACGCGGTGCAGCATAAATTATTACACTATTACACCATATTATTTAACTTTCCAATTTAGATTACATAGTTTACATATTTAATAATTAATTACATTATGTGTATTTCCAAAAACGAAACGTTTTAATTTTACAATGGTTTTTACACAGATTACTATACATTATACACGAGATAAATCAAGAAAATCAACGAATTTACACTTTACAGCTTGTTTTAGTTTCTTTACATCAGTCCAAAGTGCCTTTTGTACTTAAATCGGCCCCTTATGCTTCAATAAACCTTAATTTGCCTACAATCTCTCTCGCCAATATAAAATTAGTTTTAAAAATTACTCTAGAGCATAACACTTACTTAAATTGGTCACTTGCTAAAAATTATTTTTTATTTAATTTGTAGTCTATCGAACAGTCAAATTCAATTTAAAAAAAATAAAAACCATAAACATTTTTAATCTATTTACAAAATTACTCGAAATTTTAGGCAAATCAAATTTATTTTTACAGTAATCCTCAATAGATGTGTACACTCATTACTTTCCAGCAATTTTCAATAAAAGCTGTATGGAAATGTATATGAACAAAACTATATTACATATAATACAAAAAACGAGGGATGTTTGTATGTACACATACATACGTAGATAAAAACGGACATACATTTTGTTTCAGGCTTAGATGCATTTCATAGTTAATAAACAAGTGCAAGTAAACCCGAATAGATTTAAATTATTATTAAATGTACATTAATAAACACTCATATAAATGCAAAGTTGATCAAGAATAAAACATAAACTACAGTTAGATCTAAAGAATGTGATTGGAACTAAAGTTACAAAAAATAATTTAGTTACAATCACGCCCTACATACGAATGAATACATGTTTAGGAAACATCTGTACAATTACAGGTTTTATTTAAATTTAACGCAATTCGTAACAACTTTCAATACTATAATTACTAGAGCATCAAAAATGTTAGAACTACAATTACTCATCATTTGACCAAGAGACTTACTTTAAAGTATTCGTCTCGAAATTCGTTAGAAAAAAATTAAAGAAATAGCTTTGGTGTTAAGTGTTAGTTTGAGAGAATAGGAAAGCGTACAACCTTAAACAATTAAACCATTTGCTTTCGTTAAATAAATAATATAAAATTAATACAGAAATTCCGACGTTTTAAAATAATGAAACTAGTTGTACACTTCCCCATCTTTCCCTATACTTATTTACGTAATTTTAAATTCGTTATGTGAAAATTTAGAACACGGAAACTACAAGGAGCTTATCTACGAAAGATTACCGATGAAAAGACAAACGTTCAAATGGAACATGCACAATGAGATATTTAAAAAGAGTGCATAAAACTACATAAATTTTGATTCTTACACAATTTTTTTTTCAATTTTTAGATGATGTTCAGAAACTATTTCCTGAGGAATGTATCACATTGTTAATAAACTGCAGGATGTTTTGTTTTATTTTCTTTTGGGGACACTTAGTAACTAAAAGGTATGGTTAAATATAAACTCTATTTACAGCGCAAAATCTTTTTTGAAAACTAAATTACGAGGAATTAAAAAATTCGAGATTCTTCAAATTGTCTGTGTGTGTAAACAACTGTACATGGATGTGTTTATGCGTTTATATGTAAAAAATGGACATGCAGACTACACAATTTTCTCTCAATTTTGAGTTACAATTAATTTAAACGATTATTAGTGTGAACTAACTAAGCCAATAAATACTTACAAACCAACATCAAGATAAGTAAAAAAATTAAATTAAATAATTAATACGTGGTTTACGTAAAAAAGTGTAGATTAATTTTCGTGATAAGATGCGTGTGTGACATAAATACAACTATAATACAATTATCGTAACCCATATACGACATAAACTAATCTAACATTAAAAAGCATAATATGAAAAATACAAAAAAAAAATTCGAAGAAAAATTGAAATACTGGAACCGTGCATGTGTGTTACTAAATGTTGTGGAATTTTTAAATTAACACACAATTGGTCGTAATGTAAAACTTGTATTTTAACATTAACAATGTCATAAACGAACATTTTTAAAGCACCCCATTAGTAGCTGGTGGTCCTATGGGGCCTAGCTCTCCTCCGATAGAGCTCAACGATCCGGTCGATTTCAAGAAGTACTTCTCTAACTTAGCGATGATGTGTTTTCCATAAGTATACTTACGTAAAGAATTCAAATGGGGTCGAATTTTGTGCATTAATATCTTGCGTTGTGATGGCTCGCACACGTCGATCATTTTTTGAACAACATAATTTGCATACTGATCTTTCATCATCACATGTAATGCACTAAAACAAAAATATAATTGTAATTTTTTTTATAAGAACAGAAATCATAAAATAGTACTTTTTATATATTAAATTGGAGAAATTAAGCTATTTTTTATTTTTATTTATAATATAATTATTATTTGTTGACGTTTCGCCAAAATATTGCCTTCATCAGAACTTAAAGTAATTATAAAAAAAAAATTTATAATTCACATTTAATAAATAAAAAAAATATTAATTCCTTTTATAATAAAAAAATCTTTTGTTTATTAACCCATTAACGGCCAAGGTAATAAATAATCCCAATTTTCAAAATTTTTTTATTGAAACATATTCAAAATACATTCATTAAGACTAATTTAAAAAAAAAATTTCAAAATTTTTTATGTGGAAGGAGAAACGGTAGGGTGCGTATACGCACCTTTGGCGGAAAGTATAGTTAAAAGTTTGAAATTTTATAATATAAATTTTTTTTTATTATTTATTTTTATTTATTTTATTTATTAGCAAAGTAAGCTATTTTTTCTATGAAAATTTTCTAAATAATCTGTGTGCCCAATAACTTGTATTTTTTTACACACATATAGTATTACTTTTACATAATGGACATTTTCTTCTTACGCTACCATCTTCTATTATAATAATATGGCGAATATTGTAAAATATTATGACCTTTGGTAAAGCGGCTCTAGAAGGCCTGCCATCTGTTGAACTGCTAGATGCTATAATAATGTCTTCCGCAACATCAGGATTTTCTGCTTCTCCACTAAATTTCAACAAGCTCAGCACTAATTGCGAGCGAGAGTCTAATTGGGAAATACCATGAAATACTCAGTGGCCACTAACACTTTTTACCTCTTATTCCAAAACCGTAGATTACAATTCCATTATCATGCAAGTCCACTCCCCCATGTATTTATTATACTGATTTATGACATAAGGCTGCGGTAGAAGAACACCCTTGCATTTCCACTAAAACC
The DNA here is from genome assembly GCA_963924605.1 of Malthinus seriepunctatus. Taxonomy (NCBI): domain Eukaryota; kingdom Metazoa; phylum Arthropoda; class Insecta; order Coleoptera; family Cantharidae; genus Malthinus; species Malthinus seriepunctatus. The sequence continues at coordinate 24,804,873 of OZ004600.1, read as the reverse complement.
TCCAAATTAGGATCAAATTCACATCTGTAATACTCTCGTCTCTTTTTTACATGGTTTTGCTATCGTCATTCATCGGGGCAATCAACAGTGCGATTTTCCCTCACTGTGTCCGTTGCAAAAAAATTCTATTCCTTTTAAACAATCAAAAAGAGCGTAAGATGAGAAAAAGTTATCAAATAAAACAAGAAAAAACTGTATGTTGTTGTGGATTTTCGACCATGAACCAGAACAACCCTCGCCCCTAATCTAACATTAGGTTCCGTTTTTTTGCGCTATATACCTATTCAATAGACCTAAATAAATAGGCGACTATCCAAACGAAGACACTATAACTAAAAAACCGAATTTAATTGGTTTTCACAAGAATGGCGACCAAAATAGAGCATCGTTTCTTTTCTACAACAATGCCGAACTGTCTAAATTTTTGACTTATAATTTAAAAAATGGGTGCCAATCTTCTAAATCTATCGTTCTTGAGTAGCAGGGTGTGATTTCGTTATGTGGTAATATTTAAAAAAATATGTAAAAAATGTCAAGTTATTGGGCACACAGATTATTTAGAAAATTTTCATAGAAAAAATAGCTTACTTTGCTAAATAAAATAAATAAAAATAAATAATAAAAAAAAATTTATATTATAAAATTTCAAACTTTTAACTATACTTTCCGCCAAAGGTGCGTATACGCACCCTTTAGATAAACATACAAGTAGGACCATCTATTTTCAAAAAAATTGACAAAAACGCAAAGTAGTGTTTTAAACTTACTTATTTTCTTCAAGTCTAGCAAAAAATAAATAATTATTATTCCAAAATAACTTCAAAAAAAATTTTTTTAAGTGGTCGTAATTGGTTAAAATATGCGATTTTTAGAAAATTTTAAAGGGGTGAAAATGTGAGATTTATAATTTAAAAAAATTTTTTATATATTCTATGAACTGTTAAAAAAAATATCTGTAAAAAAAAATTTTCAAATTAGTGCCCCTGATCCCACAAAAAAATTAGATAAAAAGGGTGCGCTGGCGCACCTTTGGCGGTTAATGGGTTAAATGTGAATTATAAATTTTTTTTTTATAAATAATTTTAAATCTGAAGAAGCCAATATTTTGGCGAAACGTCAACAAATAATAATTATATTATAAATAAAATAAAATAGCTTAATTTCTCCAATTTAATATAAAAAATACATATAATATAAAAGCTAATAATTTAACAAAAAGAATAAATATAAAAATAGTACTTTGTCTTATTAGGAGAGAAACTACTGCTTTGTGTGACAAGACTGTGTTTGGCTGATGAGCGAACGAGTCCGCCAATACAGGCGAGTCACACAAAACTACTTTGACTCCGTATAAAACATTTTATTTTTTCTTCAAACGTAAAGCGGAAAACTGAAAATTTTGAATTTTGATTAAAAAACATTAAATTTTTTACATTACAAATGCTTAGAAAACATTTTTTACGTTATAAAGATCAAAATTATGTTGGGTTAAGTTTCACTTTGTCTGTCTAGACAGAGAAAAGTACTTTTTCTGACAACTTTTCCTGCCTAGGCGGGAAAGTTAACTTCACTCTTACATATTGAGTGATACAAAGTGGACTTTTTTTGACGTTTGCAGAAAAATAAATTTAAGTTTATTTATAGAAAAACTCCAATTATAGCTAATAAGGTATATAATCTCATAATCAATCTAGCTATCGAAGTCATTAATATCGAACACTATAATTTATATTAACCAACGGTATATTACCAACGGTAGATAATAAAAGGCAAAAATTTACTTAGTAAATCAATTGCTGTAACTTACTTATCATTAAATTGACAAACTTCGTCAATAAGGAAGCCCCTTTCTGTTCTTGTAGAATGTGTAACGCACTTTTCGACCACATTACTTGCAAATTTATGTTGGCTCAATACAAGAACTTTTCCCCTTACGGCATTTATCAGTTGAGATTTATCTTCTTGCTTACCGTGTTCTGGAAAATATTTACACAAAATTAGACTAAATTTTTCTAAACAAAATATACTGCCGCCTCCATTATTTATTATTAAAAACACTCACCCAATACATGTTGAATAACGTAATTTCCAAACTGATCTTGTATAAGTTGATCTGTGTGTGAATGTAATTCATTTAAAATTGACGAAGTCTGCTCCGGTGTGCAATGTTCCAAAATGCGTTGAATAACTCGACATCCGTAAGGATGTGTAGACAAAGTGTAAACTTGTCCAGCAAATGAAGCAATCACAAACTGTAAATTCTAAACGATAAATTTCAGAAAGTCTAATAATTTCCATTGTTTACCTGTAGAGCTGAAGGATCGACGCATTCAATACACTTTTGTACCACATGATTTCCATTTTGGTCCTTCACGCATTTAAGAACATGTCCATCGAGCTCCTTAACAATCTCTTGCTGCTGATCTGCAGGTATTGATTCAAGAGCCTTTTGAATGACACGACATCCGTACATTTGCAAGGCAAGGGGCAGTACGTGTCCGCGAACTTTTTGGGCCAAAGTTGTTTTCTGGTCAGTTGTTCCAAATTCAAAGAACTTTTGAATCACATAGTTTCCAAAAACATCAGTCATGAGATTATAAGCTGCCGATAGAATTTCGTTGAAAACCATCTGTTTTTCGGCGCCAGTGGCTCTTTCCAATTTTTGTTGTATAAATCGCGATCCATGTTGGTCTTGGGAAAATTCAACAATGTGATTTGCTAGGTCCCTAAACAAGAGAAAAGCTTAATTAAGAAGTCAATTTGTGATTTGTTCGTTGGTTACCTTAGCTGTAAATTAGGGTAACGGTTATTTCTGAAGTCTTCCAATAATCTAGACCGTCCTTGAGGACCTTTATCGAGTGTGTTAGCAACTGTCGCAAGCGACGAATTCATTTTAGTAAAGAGGGAGTTTGTAGAACCAAACATGGCATTAGTTGTGAGTCCGGCAGCTACAGAATTTCTGTATTTTGCTTCAGCACCGGGTGCGGCCGATAGTACTCTCGAATTGACCAAACCGCCCAATTGTAATGGAGCTGCTGGTGGCGGCGTCAAACTGCCAGTTAGCGGACTCGGGCTGCTTCCTAATCCGTAGGACGCAGGCCATTTTGGTCTATAATCTAAAGATGGCGAAAATGCGGAAGTATTTCTGTCAAACGAGTCACGACGTCCAGTTGTTGTTGTACTTAATCCCAATCCTATTTATAAATTATTATCAATTAAATTGCGGTTTTCCACATAATGAAATTTTACAGTATGAGTGAGTACTTCAAAAGTTGTGTTTTTTTTGTAATATTTTAAGACAGCACAAGAAAGCACAATAAACAATTGCGTTTAAGCCAACATTTAGTACAAATTCAAAACATAATTTACTAATTATAAAAGTAATTAAAAACCTCTCCAACATTAATTTGTTGTCAATTCTCGAACCTTGTGCCTCCACCACTTTAATTTTTCAGAACAACGATTTTCCTTTTGATGAAGTTTAAAAAATTTGGAAACTAATTCTGTTGTGAACAGCTCGGTTTTTTAATAAAATTTATTTTTGCACTTTAAAACTTAAATGATCAAGTTAATTTTAGATGAAGAATGAAAATGTTCCAGCACCGCCAAAGGTTAAAAATGCTTTTTGAAATTTCTGACTTTTTTACAGGAAGTCTACTGATCTTAATGTGATTTTATTTCTTGACGTAAATTGTTTTGATTTTTTAACGAGTCTATTTGGTACACTTTTAGTTTTACAAAATTAGTAAATGATGATAACCATACCTGTGGGTAGGGAGGTGGTTGTAGCAGGAGACCCAATATTTCCGAGAGAGGAGCTGCCAAAAGGAGCAGAAGGTGGTGCGTGCAGTGTTGGGAATAGACCAGAACCTACCCCTTGGGCTACACCTACCCACACCAACCTTATAGTTAGTAAACAGTCACACACAATATTGCATTTTTAAATAAAAAGCCAGCAATAGAAAATGTCACAAAAATAATTTTTTACAAAAAAGTTGGTGATAGTAAAAATAACGTAAGTATGTACTACTTGAATTTATCAATATTTTATTACAGAACAGAAATGTTACTAATAAATTATTAACAGACTTCGAAAAGAGAGTATGAAAATAGTGAGACATCAACAAGAATTTCGTATTTATTTGACTTGGGAAAGTGTCTTATTTTTTTCTCCACTAGTCGGAAGTAAAAATTCTAAAATATATTTTTAAATAACGAGAATTTTATTTTTTGATCGCTTACGCAGATTTGATTACTTTTCTACCCTGTTTATATCCAATATTTAAATCATACTTTCTTTTTCACTAGAATTTGTAATAAAATATTGAACTTCAGATTTCTAAACTGAATCTTTACAAAAACTAAAATAATAAGTTTTGTAATTCAAGATTAATTGATGATCCGATCCACATTTGTTCAACTTTAGCAATGAATGAAGCTCTTTATTAAGTTCATTATGTTTTTTAAAAAAATGTTTAGGTACATTAGCAGTAGTGATGATAATGATCGTGATTTTAATAGCTATAGCGATTTGATGAAAATTAATGAAAATTAAACGAACGTACCTCCAAGAGTGCCACCGTTTACAGATGTATTAACAGTGCCTCCGTATAAACTCTGAGGTGTACTGGAATATAGAGAAGCGCCCGCAGGAGTCTGTCTGTTTGCTTGTGGTTGAACTAATACGGGAGCCGGACTAACTAATCTCATAGGTGTACCATTACGCATTGCTGCTCCTTGGGCCATAAGAATAGGTGTATTTTGATCATAGTAAGGAACTATGTAACCTCCAGGTACTTGTTGCTGTAAAACAAGCAAATTAGTAACGATGTATGAAAATATTTAACGATTATTATTACCTGTACTTGTTGTTGCGCTTCTGATCCATTCGGTGTGAGAGGCCTCCGAGCGCCATTGCTGGCACTTTGTTGTATAAGGTTGGCTGGTGCTGGATATACCCAGGGGCCGACGCCATAGTATTGAGGGACACCCGCGGTAATCAAATAAGGCTCTTGTTGAGGGTTTAAAACGTACGGTGCTTGTGGAAACGCAGCTTGTTGTTGTTGGGCGAGGTATTGTTGTTGCTGTTGTTGAAGCAGTTGAAGTTGTGCCGCATTGGGATTTCCAGCAGCCTGAGTTTGTTGAGAACGGAATAATTGCTGCAAATAAATTTTTTGTTAGTTTCGATTTTTAAATAAACTTTATAAATTAAACAAAAAAAGAGAACAAAAAAAGTTAAGTCTTATTAACAACGTTTTTACGGGTTGAATTTTTCATGAAAAGCACTATCCTTACAAGATGATAAAGCTTTAATAAATCCTTTAGGGAGGATTTGTGGACGGTAGTGGTGTGTGTGAAACGAATGACAATATAAAATTCTTGAAATGTAAATTCAATTCAATCAAAATGGCGAAATGGCGAGTTTTAACTACGTCCCTAGAGAGAATTTGAATTTATTGCATTTTACGAATTAAAAAAAATAGAGAATTTAATTGCTATGTTGTTCATTATACATTGCATCTATAGCATTATGCGAATTATTTTTGCAGACAAAACTGTTGAAATTCAACACTTTGATTTATGTAGAAAAATCGTAAATGTATGTGTATAATGATACTTTGTGAAGAACTATTCCAAGGTGGAATAAATTGCTTAACTAATTTGAATTTTTTTACAAAATAATACCTATAATTGAGATGACCTATCTGGGCTAGGCATGGTCAAGGAGATTTTTAGTACGAAAGATATAATCAAGAAAGTAATGTGTTATGCTATGCAATTATAAACTATTGTTGCGAGATCATTTTTACATCATTCACTGTTATTTAGCAGCAGAAAATCGCCATTTTAACGGCGTTTTTTTCAATTACATACCATCGATATAAGAAACGTTTATCACATAATTTAACTGTTATAAATAATATTGTACGTGCAATACAAAATTCCATAACGAACACAATACAGCTTGAAAAATTGTCAACAATGATCGTTTTGAGAAGACCATAAAATCGTGTGATGGAAAAAATTCAATTTTGATAATATGTACATGGAATTTTCTTTTGAATTTATCTATCCAATTCAATTAATTAAGTGAACGGAATTTCGAGCGTATCAAAATCCGTGTTTATCGTTATTAAATCATTAGACGTTAAACAAAAAATCCGCGTGAAAGAATTCTTCGGTATTAGATTTATTCAATTTTTGATTAAAAACGACATTTTTGAATAAAATCTCCATAAAGGAGGTATTTTATTTTCATTTTAAAAATAGATACGAGATGAATACAGTTTCCTAAAACGATATTGAATGAACATCAAAAAAAAGATGTCGGGAGAAAATTTTGAATACTGCCTTAATACTAATTTGAGCAAAGAAACGTTGTAAATTTTTCACATCCATTAAAAATCGATTTTATAATATAAAAACTCCATCCGAGCACCTAATTTCCAATAAATTTAAAAAGCAGGAAGAAATTGTGCACAAAACCAATTTACTTTAAAGATAATTAATATTTATTTATATAAAAAAAAGAAGTTGACCAAATACAACATTTCTTGTTAAAAAACAATAAATTTGCATTGCAAATTTTTTGGTTGTTTAAAAATAAATTGTTTCAAGTGAATGCACGACATAACGGTAAAGAAACCTCAAGGAGCCAACGACTTTGTTTAGAAATTATATAATAAAATTAAACGAGCAAGTACCTAACCATTCATTGTTTTAATAGCCTCGTTTAAATGCTTATAAAATTATTAAAAAGAAATTATTACTGTAAAACATTCTTCGATGCAATACAAACCGAGATGTATGAGATGCAATTGCAATTAGATCTTAAAACAGACACTAGTCGGTTACATCCAGTCTTTCTAACCAAGGCCAAAACTGGTTTTAGCAAACTATAGTTCATTGGGTCAATTCCTGATGATTCAACTACTCATGGCAAATATTTAAAAAGCTATTGACAAGTATTATAAAAATTGGAAAACTGTGTCGCATCTCAATTTACCTTTCGATTGAAGCAATAAACTTCTAATTTAATCTACTTTACTTCACGAGCTTCGTTATCTCTAAAAGCGCCCTAATTATTAAACCCATGTTACATGAGCTTAGTTAACCCTAACAAGATTTTAAAGAACAATCAAACGCAAAAAGACAAGCTTCCAATATACCTTTTGCAAAAGCAAAATAAATAATAAATCTCTTTTAAATAAATTGAATTTCATTGCGCATCTCCTCTGCTTGGTTATAGATTAAGTTCTCACTTACTTTTAAAGCCGATCAAAAGTATCGAACGATTCGTCGTTATTTAAATCAACGCTTTTTGCAAAGATAAAAAAGAAGTTTTTGAAGAATCGTAAGATCGAAGCTCACCAAGTAAGACGGCTTTTGTTGTTGCGGAATGAAATTATCTTCCGTGTCGTTTACAAAAGATTCTTTGTTAAAAAATAAGGAATTACAAAGTCATAAATGAGGAATAATTCTTGCCACCTGGATTGCGGATGAACTCGCTTGAACTGTTTGAAGAATAAACGAAGAAAGGAGTAACGACCGGAATCCGTTAGTCGATCGTGCACTGTCCCACTTTTGTTATTTCCTTCTTGGGATGGACCTAACTGACCAAAGAATAGCCATTTCCAAACCACGCGATAGTCGTAAATTTTAAAAGATATTATGATTCCATCAACTTCGTAATGGAAGATTACTAGGTAAAGTAAACAAAAGAAATTGCTCGCTAACATTCCTTTTTCCATTTCAAAAATTGAAAAATTTGATCAATCTACAAACACGCGGAAATATAAAAAGCAAACAAACTTAATACAAACAGAACGTTTTTTTAAAACATCTAAAAGCCATTTAAAAGTTGTAAAAATGAAATGTCGAACGTTATTAACGAATGTCTTGAAATTTCAACCAACATGCGTCAACGTTCGATAAGAAAGATTGTATTTACATTGGAACTGCAATAATAAAAGTTCATGCTGAATAATTTACCTAACATGCTTTTCGCATTACGCCAGACAAAATAAAATATTCCTTCTGATTTGCACAAAAAACATTGTTTAAAAATGCAAAAGATTAGCGCTTAACGCTCATGAATAACTCACAAGGAGCCCATGTAAAAATAATGAACTAGAAGAAGACGTAAAAAATAGATATGTATTAATAAATTATGTTCTACTATGGAAACTAAAATTAGGCAAGAGTGAACAAAAATCCTAGAACTGATTTACAATGGGGAATGTGCTTGAACTTTTAGTTCTTCTTACACCAAATACAATTTGGTGTATGTGTATGGGAAAAGGCTTCTAAGTCTCACACCAAATCCAAATATCATCAAGCTGCATAGTCTGGTAAATTATTTTTTACACTCACTGCTTCGAAAGTGACGTTTGACGCACTGTGGTCGATCCGGAAGCAAACTGTGTGGTTTTGACAGTTTGCTTCCCGTACAACCACAAAGTGCGTTTTTTTTCTCGAAGAAGTGAGTACAAAATATATTGTACAATCTTTTACGCAATAAAGAAGGCTTTCGCTCCTACGTCGCCCGTGCTTCAAAACCGCGTTCACGCGGGAAAATTGCCATCCCGCACTCGGTTCGTAAATAACTATTTTTAATTACAACAGAATAGTTTTCTGGGGAGAATCATTGTGTAATTCATTGGGCTTGGGTAAAATGTTACAAGAATTAATAGTTTTTGATTAGAGTAGTCCTAATGGAAAAAAAAGCTCACTACGAGACCAAATCTGCGCGAGTCATGGCTTCAGATCCCATGTAGGTTCTTCTTTCGCTGGGACTACTCTACCTACTATACAAACGTAAAATGAGCTGCTCGCTAAACGCAGATACACACGCACAAAATTTTACTCTGACGTGGCCTGTGCAATCCAAAAGCCTGTGCCTTAAAATTGAAACTACCTCTACAGCATGAAGTTAGTTCCAACAAACAATCGAACTATAGTTCAGAACTGAACAGAGTACGCGCAAATTTCAATTTGCGCACACTTCGCCCAATTAAGAACTAGTTCGAGTTTTGTTGGAACTAACCTATGGTTATCGCTATTTTTTAGACATCTTTCATATCTAATTTCTGCCCATCAAGCATACAAAATTAATAGTTATTTTTGATTTAGACCTTAGACGTAGAATGTTATGCCCCACAACTTTTGTTTAAAACATTTTTGCCTAAAATAAATAGAGAAGCACGAAATTATGAAAGTATGATTTTCCATGTTAAATCCTCATGACCGAGAACCCTAGTCACCACTCTGTGTATAATTAAAATTCTTGCACAAACCTTCTAAAAGCGTCTAGCATTTATTTTGTTCGAAAAGAAGTTTCTACTTTTGTTATCAATGTTATCAAGAGATGAAAAACCATCTTAAAAGCAAGTAAATACCGTTACCTTTCCTTTATGTTTATGAAACGTTATTTTTTCAAAATTTAAAAAGATGGTCGCTTTGTAATAATTTTCTAGCCTAGTTTTGATACCTCGATATACATTAAGCAATCTACCTCCAATTATTTTGCTTTTACTAGTGTAATCGTTAAGAAAGAGCCGTCAAAATCACACTCTGCACTATACCCATTAATTTGATGTATTGTAAATTGTACCTACTCCCTCTATACTATTCATACTAATTTATCACCTCTCTTGTTATTTGGAGAATCACCAATTCAAAATAGACATCAATTTTGTTCTTTTGTATCAACATAATTCGAATCAATTCAAATAGATTAAAGGATATAAAAACAAACAAAATTCTTTGTGATCCATCACAACACTTAGCTACATAATTTAGATAAAATCTACTTCTTTTTTGAGCTCACGCGATCAGGTCAAAGTTCCACACATTCGACCCCTAAAATTTTTTGTCATACGTATTTTTTATACGTAAAAAAAGACGTCATAATTAAATAATTGTATCATTGCTTTAATTGTTTCCATAATCTTGTTGGTGGAAAGTAGCTGTAAAATAGGTATTTCATATGGAAAAGGTGAGCGCTTTAGAGTATGCAACAACCGTTTTCTTTGATCATTTTAAAGTGCTTTTAGATACACTTAAACAGTTGCATCCGTCGTTTTGCTTTTATGGAAACTGCTTCGTCCAAATAAATACATATTTTAACAACAATTATGCAATAAAGGAAACATTTTTGTTAAAATTGTACGAAATACCGCGAGTTCCAATTAATTATTAAATTTTCCAATAATACTCTATTTGGTTGAGTAAAATTTTCCCGAGTAAGGAATAAATTTTAATAACTTAACACTTTAATTGATAATTAATTCGATAATGTTAAACAAAATCAATTCGAGCGTTTAGCTCTTGTTATAAGAGTGATATTTTTAATGCAATTCTATTAATTGTCAGTAGTTCCGCATTTTCATTAAAACGTCGCGCTTGGTCGACTTTTACACTCGCTCAAGCGAAGCAGCAACATCGAGTAGCAGTTGGGAATGAGCTAAATATGCTAAGCGAATGTCAATAAACCGTCATCTTTAAAGAAATGCTGCATTATTTTGCTATCGATTTTGTTAAGTTATCATTAAATAAAGAAGAACATCAGACTTAAATGGTAAGTCAGGAAGTTACTAGGATGCTAAAAGTAGACGACGAAGAAGTATCGAGACAGACGAACGTATAAAGATGGACAGACAGACAAATGAACGGATGACCATGTCGGGAAGAATAGATGGACATCGTTAATAACATTACCGGAGATTCACGTAAGTAAGCAACGTGGTCGACTTTCAACAAGAGGTCACAGAATCTGCGTTGGGTTTAGCGAAAGCCCACGGTCAAGGGGAATAAATCGAGCGAACTAAACTAACAAACAAACCAACTATTCGACCAAAAGGATCTAGTTGTTAATAACTCTTCTAAAGTAATCATAAAGGAAAAACAATATGCTATTGCTATTACTAATGGTATCGGCGGTCGATGTAATTTCAAATTTCATAATTGAATAAAACATGCTATAAGAACATTTAAAACGTTCATTAAATTGTTCGTCATCGATGGTGAAAACGTTTTACTAAAAATGAACACCAACATTAATTTCAAAAAGTCAAACTACCAAAAATTGACATAGTTAAAATTCTCAGTTAATTTATACTGTAATAACTAGTTTAAGATAGAAAACCGTAAACTCGAAAGAAGAAAAATTTAATAACATACTTATAATAGTTTAAAGATATACCGTAAACATTTGCTACACTCCTATCAAAAAATGACAATATTTCTCACGATTGTCGAATAAAGAATTCCCATGGACGAAGATTGCACACGATCGCAGACAAAAAAAACTTAGTATTGAATGTCGCCGAGTCATTGACATTTCAACTTTCATGAACAAACAAATTACTTCCCCTAAAATTAAAATATAGTTCAAATATTAGCTTAGAAAAGAATAATAATTAAAATCAAAAATCAATTAAAATAACAGTCCAAATCAAACAAAAAATATTAAACTAACAGTGATGAAAATTAGAAAATAGCGTGAAAATCAATACGGTAGGAAATATGTGAAACATATCATATTACACCCGCTTGTTCAATTATTATTTCTAGTGGAAGAAACATTTTTCTTTTAGAAATCGCGCAACCGTAAAAAGTAAGTTTGAAAGACTTTTATAAAAGTAACCCACAAGCTTTCCACTTCAATTTTCCCTTTCGTACTACAATAAGTTGTAAATATCCTGCAATATGTCCAGAAAACTACCGACTTCATTACCCTTTTCTAGTTATTTAGTCCAAACAAGCAACAATTTATGGAAATTCATTAGAAAATTCCCTTCGTTCCCAAACAAATTCCGGAAGCATTCGATTCGGTTCGAAATTTAACAAAATAGGTTTTTCTTCGCATATGAAAGCAAATGTCTATTTTCCGCTTCAACAACAAAATGTAGGCATATGTCAAATTTAAAATTTAGGCTCCATTTATTTCCTCGTCTGGAAGAAAAGTCGCAATCAAAATATCACCAATAAAATTTAGAGAAAAAAATTTTTATGATCACCCTCATAAACTGACATTCTCGTTTATGTGAGGTTCTTACGAAATTTAATATAATCCATCATATTACATTAAATTTTCGTCTAACCAAATCGGTTCGCATTTTAATTACGTTTGCACCATTAGGAAAATTAACTACGTAATTCCCTACACATACGTCATTGTGTTGGAGAATTATCATGGAGTAACAACATCAATCAAGATTTTCAAACAATATAGTTAACAAAAATCAATTTTTTTTCTAATTCAATTGCATGAATGAGAATGTATATGATGCAAATATACGACCTATTTCAATTATGTATTTATAATATGCCACAATACCGAGTCGCACCAATTGCCACTGATTAATAACAATTGCAATTGAATTCCAGAGAATTTATTAAGAAATGATGAATTAATTCTCTTACTCCAGTTTATAGGTTAAACTCGCAATAAACTTGAATTTAATCCTTTCTGCTCGTAAAAGCTCACTTTAAGAAGAGTAAATAACATTACAACTGCAATATAAATTCGTGTCGTGTGTAGGTAACTACAGTAATTAGTTAATTGGTTACAGTATTTAAATATTTCATTTTGCAATGCTGTCAATAATTATCGAATTAACTCGCGCGAAGGAGATACTCATTTATTTGTAATAAATACAAAATTTACCTTGATCTGACAAGATCAAGGTGGTGATTTATTAAAGAGTCCAAAAATAATTTTGTTTGTTTATTAGATGCAGAATTTGCTGCCCTCATGCTCGGTTGCATAATGGCGAATTATATTATAATCCGAGAATTAGATTTATTTACGTCAAATTTTAATTTTAATTTACAAACGTCAAACTTTGTCATGTGTGTAACGTTGTCATATCAAAGGATCATTAATCTAATTCTCGAATTAAAATATAATTTAGGTACTTTTATGCAACCCAGGGTAAAACTTTCAAATAAGTATTTGTTTTTTCTAAAATAAATGGTGAAATTGAGAATTACCAAACTATGATTTTAATGTTAAATATCTATGATCGAGAGGTACGTTCACCACCCTGTATAAAAACCAATAAAATAATAATGTACCGAGAAGGCTTGGAATTATTTATTAGTGTGAAATAGTTGATGAAAAACTAACAAAACAAGTGACAACCCTGTCACGCTCTAAACATACGTAAGCCTTCTCTATATATTTTTATTTCGATGGCTCGTTATATAACTGAATCTTTTGAGCTAAAAAATCGGACAAAAGTATTGCACCACTAAATATTCATAAATAAATGGTGCGATCGATTGACACTTTCCTACACGAGACGTTTCTGCACTAATGGTCGATTCCTCTTTCCATTGGTGTAGAGAGAAGTAATTCGAGCATCGATAAAAAGTAGGATCAAGAAACTCATTATAAATTTTTTTTATGATCTTCGTGAATTTACACAGTAGAAATTCGGCGATTTCCGAATGTCCGGGAAGTTTAAACTCATTTGCACCTTTTTTCTATACATAATAACTACTCGATCATTGGTACAATAATTAACGTCGCGTTTAGGAGTAATTCCACTAGACGGTTAGAAATTTATTAAGCTGACTTTACGTAACTTTATTAATACGATTTCACATGTTGTTCCATTTTACTTTAGGAAAATTTTTATTGTATATTTTAATGCAAAACAGAAAAACTAGCTAGCTACTCATGAATAGTAAATCATTTTTCGAGAGTTCGAAGAAACACTTTCAAGAGAAAATCGTGGTTACGAAAACTGCGCTTGTATAGCCGCAATGTTTTTACCAAAGCTTTTCAAATATTTAATGAGTTCCTAAGTAGCCTTACGACTTTTAAGCAAATGTCGAGGAGGTAATGCAACTCCCATTTCAATTTTATTCGGAAGTAAGAATCCATTTATAAGGAATGTCGAACAATGACGCCGACAAGCACATTTGGAACATTCTAATTATTTTTTTTTCAGTTAAGAAAAGCTTTATTCTTTTAAAAGATGGACAAGAAAATCCAATGTACTTGACAAATGTAATTTTGTACACGATAAAGCAAACGACGACATCAGGCAATATATTATTTATCAACTATTTTGCTAAGGTTGTAAAACTCGTCCTACTTATGAACTGTGATTTATTAACAAAACACCTTACTTGGATTATTCACAGGTAAGCAATAAATTTATCTGCTTTGCTTTTCAAAAATATTAGCAAATTTTGAATTAAAAAAACAACATAAGCTACCTACCCGAAGCATAATCCTCCACTTGGATGAGGATCAACCAAAACCAACGATCCGGATTAAAATATTTTATTTAATTATTAATGTTAGCTTGGGTTGGGATGTGTTAAGGAAGTACAGTCAGTTGCGTGATGGAAATTACATCTTATGCCCGTACCAATAGTCGAGAATTAATCGCAGATATAGCAATATTACTCAATGTTTGTATACAAATTAATAACATAAATCGCCAAAAACTTAAATTAAAAACCGAAACTATAAAGTAACAAAGATTTTTAGAGCTTTCAAAGCGATTTATAAAGAAAAGTTAATAAAAAAAATATTTTTACCTAAAATGGCCCAAAGTCTAACTTTGACATTGAGAACTGCTAGATCTAGGAATATTTCTGGGATCGAGATTAATTCTCGACTACTTGTACGGGTATTAGTGTCTCGAGAAGTTTAAATAAAAATTCTCAATGTTTAAAAGATGGGTTGAAGTAGGTGTTTTACAGTGACGACGCCACGTGGGGAGCAAGGGAGGCACTCGCCCCGTTGAAAACACGGTCTGTCGTAAGAGTTCTTCTTAGCGCCATAATGCAGATATGAGACAAATATAATATACCAACCAAGCTATTTCGGAATATGCAGTGTCAGTGTCTTCGATGAAGCTGCCAGCTTATGGCTAATAGACCAGCCCGATTTTCTGTTGGGAATTCTCCCCTCCAATCGTGACCGCTCAATTGTGGTTTTTGGATTCCGAAAATTCGCGTTTCATCTATTCCTATTAGCTACCGTCTATTACGGCTCCAGTCAGGAGACACAAAGTGTACGTGAGAATGATAGAAATTGAAGTGTCGTAGAGGCCGGTCCTGGCTAAATCAGAAACTACGCTATTCGGAAAAGTTTCTAACTAGAACCGAACCCTAATGCATAACGTTTGTAGTACATGTTAACAAGAGCAAAACAACTACAGCTCATCAACACGATTCGGTTACAAACTGTTTGTTCATTTTAGGTTGTTGAAAGCACATATTTTATCCGGATTATAACTATCTTATTTGCAATAAAGTTCGGATTAAAAAAATCACATTATGTTTAGTCGCTTGAGCATTGTGCAAACTCGACAAATTATTATAATCTTTGTTAAGATAATTACTTTCCGATACCTTAAGGTATTAAAGGAAAGTATTGTAATGGGGTAAAAAAAAATTTTGAGATAACACCGGATATATGTCTTTTGAGGTCCCCCGAGTCGATCTAGACCATTTTTAGAAAAAAGTCTGTGTGTATGTAGTTCCCCACGAAATCTCTGAAACGGCCGAACCGATTGACTTGAAATTTGGTATAGGGTCTTATCAGATAACAACGGAGTGCAGAAAGGAATTTGTTCAAAATCGGTCCGCTAGGGGGCGTGTAATTAAAGTAAATAATCTTTTTTTAAATGGCAACATATAATTATTTTTGCATAATCCGGTAGAGAATTTTTTCCTGTGTGCAGTGCTATAAAAATATTTAACATTCTTTTGTTTTAAAAAGGTTTATTATACAATTAAATATCTAATAATAATTGGCAGTTGACGTTTCTGACTGACATCAAAAAATTTAACAATTGTCAAAAAATTTGACATTTGTTAAAAAATTTGACATTTGTCAAAAAATTTTGACGTTTATTTTTTTTTATTTAGAGATTATAAAAATGTATAGTATTCTTTTGTTTTCTAACTGTTTTGGTTTTAAAATAATAAACTCAATCGGAAAGTCTTGTGTTGACACAACAGATAATTTTAGTTAAAAGTTTAATTAAAATTTCACATAGCAGATCAAAAAGGGATTCATTTTCACATAATTGCTTTAGAATTATGTTATTAAATTTAAACAAGAAATAAGTTATATATTATTTAATGATACTCTTTCAAAGTGAAATTGAGCTTTTAATACTTTTAACAGTAGTTAAGTAATTACAATTTATAGGTAAAGCTCTTCATTAAATCCCTTTAAAAGTAACAATTTAAAACAAAAACTCGCGTCTCGTCCCTTTTATAGTATTGACAACTAAACGATTTTTAAATGATGGTTCGTTCACCTAAAATAAAAGATAAAAATTACGGATTCAATTAATGAAATGCAAACAGCTTTAAAAACGACATCGTTGAAAAAAAACACGATTACGTTGGGTAAGGGTGCATATTTAATTTTTTTTTTATCGAAAAAACAGAAATGCTAATCTGAAATCAAACTCTTGTGACGTTTAATTAACTTTAATAAACGTGGGCGAAATAAATAAACAATGACGATTTTTTAAAATCTCAAGTTCATTTAAATAAACAATATTTTAACGTCGAGGAAGTAAGCGTGCAACAGGTGACCTACACACACACGTTATGCAATAACTGGACTAAGCAATTTCCAGTTGATGTAACAATCTTCTCGATCTGAATAGTCCACTATTCACGAGGATAACACATCAACGGTAGATCGATTTAAATTGTGTAATCAATCGTGTTTATAATCGACCACACCCATTAAACGCAAACAAACTGCGAAGAACCAACTTTTACACAATACAAATTACAATATAACGAGAAGAAGTTCGATTTTCTGTTTGAGAATGTACATAAAGCAAAAAAGGAGCGACCTCCATATATGTATTCATGAGGTAGGCAATAAAAATATGCAACATCGGATACGGAATTCATTCGATAAGTATGTCAGTGTGTTCCAAAGTTAAATAACAGCATGTAGGTTATACATACTACGTAAATTGCGAAAAAAATTTATGTCTAAATTATGTTCATTACATAGAGGAGGTGATCCATTGTTTGATGAGAAACCAAGAAACCGCATACAAATATAAACAAAAAAACTTTCATGACGTGATACTAATAAGTGAACATGTGAGCAATAAACGGTACATATTGTAATATGAAAATTATACAGGGTGCACATGAGTAACGTCTAGGGCGGGAAAAAATATCGATATATTGATATATCGACTTATCGATATCATTTAAGAAAAATATCGATATTCCGATATTCATATATATCGATAAACCGATAATTCGATATATCGATATTTCGATACTTCGTTATATCGATACTTCGTTACATCGATACTTCGATATATCGATATGTCGGTAAATATCGATATGAAATTCTCAATATCGCCCACCCCTAGTAGTGTCTAGTGTTGGGAGTCAAAACTGTAAGAAAAGATCTGATAATCAGTTGGCTTTTAGCTATTCAAATATAATAGTAATGAAAAATATTCGTAAGCATGCCTCCCCACGAGTTGACAATATAAAAAAACTTTTTCAAAGAGGTTCTTTAAAAATCCATTGTATCTTTGATACTGTATCTACTCCAAAAGGCAACTTTGATAACAAGCGAATTTTGTGTTGTGCGTCAGTCAATACAGAAGAATATAGCTTTTGCGCGTGTTTAAAAGATGAAATTTATTTATTCATAATGAAAAATCATGAATACCTATATTTATAGGAAAATTTAAAACTCAATTTTCTCGTTTTAAAAGAAATAAAAGCGCAACGTCGAACAACTTGATCTCCGCAAAAAGAGAAAAATTACCCCTCTCATCAACCGACGTTCTTATATCAAGACCTTTTTCCGAAGAAATATAACTTTATAAAGACTATTCACAAACATGTGACGATCAACTTTATTTATGAATTCCTTTGTATAAAGAGAGCTTGTGCATTCTTTTTTATCAAAAAGAGTTCAAAATTGTCAGAGTACAAAAGATAGAAGAATGCAACATAAAGTTTGCTTTATCCATTTTGTCAATTTACCACATATGGATTCACTTGAGTAAGTAATCAAATAATAAACTAATAAAAACATAGACGTTATTCCACTTTATACAACAACGAGGCATCCCGCTAATTAACAAAAGTTCTATTTATAATTTCTATTACTTGATAAAGTAACGTGATAAGGCTTTTGCTACTGTTTATTGATTGAAAAAATTGAAGACAATTAAGTTGAATAATTAAACCCTCCGGACTTGGAAGTA
Source organism: Malthinus seriepunctatus (assembly GCA_963924605.1). Taxonomy (NCBI): domain Eukaryota; kingdom Metazoa; phylum Arthropoda; class Insecta; order Coleoptera; family Cantharidae; genus Malthinus; species Malthinus seriepunctatus. The sequence goes on along the minus strand of OZ004600.1, from coordinate 24,786,634 downwards.
TTTTGTGCTAGAAGAAAATAAAGACCAAATTATGTATGTATGCAATTTGCGGAACTATCGCTACCATAATCTGCGATTAAATAACCTAGGTAATTAAAATACCTAAACAAGGCCTACGCCATAGCTCAATATAGTAATATAAGAGATTGCGAAGAGATGATATTTTAATGAGAATGTTAAACTTCATTGTCCTTGATTAATGTGCATAGAAGGGTTTAAAGGTGTAAAGCTTGAAAGGTAAGTGACATTTTAAAAAATCTAATTTGTTAGAAAGCTTTTAGAAACTGTAGAAAAAATAAAAGCAAACAGCTTATTTTTTTAAAACTATGTTTAACTAAAATGAGAACCGCGAACGATAAGTACAAAACCTAACGCTGACATCAAAATATAGAAAATTTACTATAGATAATCCTATAATGGCTTTTCAACCACGAACACCGAACATGTCCATTTTCATTTCTTACAAAAAAGTTGGATTTCCTCACCAATCAATATTGATTTTGGTCATCTATCTAACATGCGCGTAAAAAAGTGCCAACAATTCAATGTACTAAAGAACATTTCAATAAATAATTCATGTGAGGTGGTGTCACAGAATTCGCTCATTTACATTAATATCCAATAATATGAATTTTAATTAACTATATTACACTTCCTACAAGGTAAGCTTTACATCTGACAATGTCAGATTTGACAGTAATTAAACATTATTTTTCAAAATCAATATTTACCACACTAACCAAATATATTTAAATTATATGTTTCGTTATCAAAATTCAGAACAATCAATATTTATTAAATTGGTCATTTCTTTTAGAGTCGAAAGACGGGGGGGGGGAAGGGCCACATTACATATTTCATTGGGATAGTCAAAAGTGCTATGAGAGTCTTTAAATCAATTTTGTTTTTAGTTTGATCGCATAAGTTCATTTACCTTTTCAGTAGATACATAGTATAAATTCTAAATTAATTATTAAAATAATGTATTAAAAGTATAGTGTGTGTTACAAATAAATAAAAACAAGCTCCGTCACAACCACCTTCCTATATTATAGTCATATAACGAATTATCGTCAACAGAAAGGGGTCGATTTCTAAAACATTGTTGTAAAACACTCATTACAAATACACACGCAACCCTCTTAAAAGAAAAGTAACTTTATAATTGCAAAAATAAATTAAAAGAGTGTAAATTATCGTGTCAAATTTAAGAGGTAGGTACATGCAAATCCTTTCGACTTCTTAAAAGAAATTTAGAAATAAGGGAAAAAGTAATTTATTTGTATTAAAAACAAAATTTGGTCCCATCAATTTAACTTTATGGAGGACAAATGATGAAAAAACGTCAGAATGTGAAAATAATTAAAAATAATTTTGAAATAAAATCAATTTCTCATTAGAGTAGAGAAAAACTTCATAAAACCAATTTACATACTCTCTTATTGCATGATAAACTCATACTACATTTCTCCAAAATACAGAAAGATAAAACAGTTAAATATTATTATTTCGAAATTTAATTACATTCTTTTGTGTTCGTTTTAATTAATACAAAAATAAAATAAACAATGTTATAATTGGGAAATTATTACAAAGCGTGTGTGGGGCTTGTTGAAACGAAAATATATGTATAGATATACTTATTGGGCGAAGATCAGGTTTCTACCCTTTCCAGCGAGTCCCTTTGGAAAATCAATAATGCGAATAATTCGTATTATTACACATTACAATAACTACAAATTCGTTATGATTCAAGAATTCAAACGCTACACATCTTGAGAGAATTTCCTTTCATACAAAAAGGTTTTCCGCTGTATACGATGGTCAACTTGTGTAGAAAATTTGTCCGTTTGTTTTATCGCTTAGAACGATATTTAAATTAAAATTTAAAATATTTATACAAAATTTAATTTTGTAGCAAATTGCTTAAGATGCCACGAATTTAATATTAAATAATTAATACACAAGAGACAGTATTAATGGAAACAAAATGCTTTAAAACAGACTATTTTAGAATTGCTGAAAATGACCTCCATTTGCTGCCATACAAGTAGGTATGCGTTCGTCTTGTATTCGACATTCTTTCAGGACGCTTTAGAGAAAATTTGCAAGAGACAAAAATTCGTTTTTAAATTTTTTATAAAAAGAACTTTCAGTCTGAATAACTATCAGTGGATACTAATATAAAGCTCTTGATTAATTTAGTTTGGTTTTTAATTTAACATGGACCTTTGATTCGTCTTTTAAATTAATAATCAATAATTCTGATTGGCCAAAGACGGCTGTAAACCGGCAAATAATTTTATTTAGGCAAACTGAAACATTCCTAGTTGAATTCATGATTCATTTTTAATGAAGTTTCATCTGCAGAGGTAGACGATAGAAGATGGAATCGTATCCTACGACAAGTGCACTTATAACTACTCAAATGGACGCTTTTACACGTGTAGTAATTCCGAGTGCACTTGACAAAATAATCTCGACTTAACGTAGTCAAATTACTATCAGTGTTTCAGCTTAACGCGAAATCCCATTTTGACGACAGGATATTACAAAATAGGCATCGCAAGAAGTCGATAACCTACTTAATAATACAGTAAATTAAGCCAAATGCAATCTAAGAAACATTTAATTAATTTATATCGCTATAATTCACGTCCGTAAGTCCGTGCGTATAAATTACGTCGCTTGGGACGCACCGTAGTAAAATCTACTTAAATTGCCTACTGAAGTATTTAGATTAAGCAGATTAAACGATTTAAATTTACGAAGATAGTTTCGACGTGGGCTCTTGTAAATCCTAACGTTGATTTCTAATCAGACGTGTGCTCCAAACATTGTTATATGGGAAGAGATCTCGTGCACAACGAAAGTTATTTAGCATTTCTGCAATATTTAACCCCTTTTACTAATCCAAATTTCAACGAAGTGATAAGCATTATCAAAGTAAAATTTGCTTACGAATTAACGGGAATATAAAAATGGAAAGTAAGATAGTATTGTGCTGTATAGATAGATAGTATGAATGGTTGAGAAGAGAAGGTTTGTAAACAAAACTTATCAATATACGCAGATGTCGGAAAACTGTTGCGGGTTGTTTACCTGAGATATCGCAAAACAGTAACCTATTCGAGAAAATCACAACCACTAGAGGCGCCACTTACATTAACCAAAATGCACCAAGATGTCGGAAACCGTGGGGATAACATTGAACATATGATTTTGACGTTTCACACCTTGTTTATTTACATTGATTTAATGTTTATATGCAATTATATTTGATATTTATAACAGATTTTTCTTTCAATTTTAATGTTTTAAGCATGTTTTAAGTACTTTTTGTAGCTGTACGCTAAAATAAATTTGTATTATTGAGGTTATGTTGCTACAAAATTTGGTAAATAAATAACACGTGACACCCCGACGGCGAGTTTTTAATATTTAACCAATAGATGTCGCAGCGAAATTATAAAAATTTTTGCAAAATATTTACGTCACACCCCCCACGGGGAGTATTGCATATTTAACCGATAGGTGCCGCACCCTTTGTGATTTTCTCGAATTGTTAGGCCCTCATCAAATTTAACCCATTTATGAAAAATTAGCATTTGCATATGAAAGTTATGTGAAAAAATTTGAATTGAGGAAATATCGATACAAACAGTTTTACCCATATTTATTCATATTTGGAAATCGGAATGAATACATACAAAATATAAAGTATCCCACAATAACGGCTTAATGTAGAAGAACATGCAAGTGTATACAAACAAAGTCGATAACCTAGAGAGATTTAAAAGTTTGTGTAAAACTAAACAGACTGAATATCGATTAAGCCTTCCCAAAGTCTCACTTCGTACTTCCCACTTCCATCACGACTACACAACGAGATATTATTGTAATTGACTGTCATTTCAACCTGTCATCGTCACAACGCCACAATGGATGATAATGGAGAACACAATGGATGATAATGGAGAACACTTCTGTTCATATTAAAAATATACATAGCAATACAATAAAAATCGATTTCGCCAAACTTAATTTTATGCACAAAGCAAAAATGAAGACACAGGAAAAAAATTTCAACGATCTGTGGGTAAAGATTAGCTCGTTATCGACGTCAAATCGGGATGGTTTCCGATATGAGTCCCGTTAATCTGCATTAATCAATTATTGTCGGTCGGTTTTTAAGGTCGTCCAAAAATTCGAGGTATATTAAAAAATAAGCGTTATCATTTTACCTTTAGGAACGGTATATAGAGGTGCGGTGATGTGATAACGACACGCCTAGACAGCGACGAACACGCTAATGGACGTGCAAATATCGACATTCGGATGTTAGCTTCGCAAATCACATTTAGTACATTAAAAAGTATTTCGTCTACGTTACAGAGACACGGAATCAAATTTCAGTTTCTGGCAGGGATAGTTTAAACAGCATTAATTAATTAGTCAAAAGTTAACGACTAGGAAATTAATTCACGTCTTTGGACGGATGATGAGCCTTCACGTACAATTTCGAATCATTAAATTAAAATTAAGGTTTAAAATTTAAGCTTTTAGGAGATTAAGTATGTATTCATATTTTAAAATTATTTTTTGGCTTGGTTATAAATGGGTTCAGTTAGTCAATTTCATTTCAAAATAATTCAGGCATTTCTCGATGTGAAGGCGTATGTCAGTTAAGCTCGGATGCACAAATGTATACGGAGTTATTACTTACTTAATCGTTCTATTAAGACAGTTTTCTTATACTAATGAGAAAATAAGTACATTATTAAAGTTCAAATACCGATAATTTCGAACGCATAGATTGAGAGTCTTCAATGGAAATGTTAGTTTTTGTAACATCAGAAAATAGTTGATCAATATTTTGTTAAATTTTATAACTTTGCTACTCAAATCATTTTTAATTCATGAAAAATGACGAAAGGTTTCATAAAGATCAATGCGAAGAGAAAACGACCACCCTTCATGCGTCTATAACAGAGAATGCTCAATGCTCATGACAACAAAATAAAAATTGAAGAGAAAATAGAAGTAGTTGTAGTACAAGTAGTAGAAATAGTTGCATGAAAGAGATATTTTAATCCGAGAATTAGATTTATAATCCTATGATATGGCAACGTTGCGAATTGTGAAAACAAAAACGTCAAACTTTGACATTTTTATGTATTTATTGTATAACGTTGCCATATCTAAAGATTACAATTTAATTCTCGAATTAAAATATAATTCTCTTTTATGCACCCGGGCATATATAATCCTAAAATATTTGAACAGCCGACTTACAAATCCTTGCTGTAGTTAAACGAAAATGCTAATATGAGAAATACTTTTTTGTCCAACTGTCAAAAAACGTCAAATTTTAATATCATTTACAAATCGCGAAGTTCGCTATTTTTTAATAGTAGCATTTTTTAGTTTGTTACCTTAACAACGTGAAAAAACGTTTTTCGTTTACGGTAAAATAGTTATTTGTGTTATAAGGAGACAAAGTGACGTTTTGTGTGACAAGACTGTGTTTGGCTAAAGAGAGAGCGAAGCGAGCGAGTCAGTCAATACAGGCGAGTCACACAAAACTACTTTGACTCCGCATAAAACATTAAATTTTTTCTGCAAACGTAAAGCGCAAAACTGAAAATTTTGATTTTTGAAAGAGCACCATCTCTTGTAGTTCAATTGTCAAATATTTTTTAAATTAACTTAAATTTGTAAAAAAAAAAGCTAATTATTAAACACAACGAACTAATTATAAAGGAAAATTTAAGAAACATTAAATTTTTTACATTACAAATGCTTAAAAACATTTTTTACGTTAAAAAATAAAAATTATGTGCGGTTAAGATTTTACTTTTCCTGCCTAGACAGAGAAAAGTACTTTGTCCGACTAATTTTCCTGCCTCGACGGGAAAGTTAAACTTCACCGTTACCTATTGAGTGACACAAAGGCGACTTTTTCTGACGTTTGAAGAAAAAAGCGTTTTTTCACGGTTTTGAGTGAAATAGTTATTTGTTTTATAAGGAGACAAAGTGATGTTTTGTGTGACAAGACTGTGTTTGGCTGAAGAGCGAGCGTAGCGAGCGAGTCAGGCAATACAGGCGAGTCACACAAAACTACTTTGACTCCGTATAAAACATTAAATTTTTTCTGCAAACGTAAAGCGTAAAACTGAAAATTTTGATTTTTGAAAGAGCACCATCTCTTGTCAATTACTTGTAGTTCAATTGTCAAATATTTTTTAAAATTAACTTAAATTTGTAAAAAAAAGCTAATTATTAAACACAACGCACTAATTACAAAGGAAAATTTAAAAAACATTAAATTGTTTACATTGCAAATGCTTAAAAAACATTTTTTACGTTAAAAATAAAAATAATGTGCGGTTAAGATTTTACTTTTCCCTCCTAGACAGACAAAAATTACTTTTTTGACAATTTTTCCTGCCTCGGCGGGAAAGTTAAACTTCACCGTTACCTATTGAGTGACACAAAGGCGACTTTTTCTGACGTTTGAAGAAAAAATTGTTTTTTTTTTTAAATATAAATTCTCCTGTCAGTTGAATAATTTTAATTAATTTTTTTATATTTGGATGTTTTTTTGACAGTTGTACAAAAAATATTGTTTGTATCACGAGCGCGAAGTGTGCTTAGTGCGCTCGAAAGACTTTTTTCAAGAGGCTACGCCTCTAAAAAAAAGTAACATCTCGCGCACTAAAAACACCGACTTCGCGCTCTTGGTAGAAAAATAACTATTGAGGGGATGGCATTAGAAATGGAAATTGTCCGATTGTGCAAGTATTTCAGGAATTTGCTTTAAACAGGTCGGTAGTCAGCTGAAAATCAAAGTAAACCCTAAAAGCTCACCAAACATTAAATATTTGTGAAGTTTCAGCCTGTGCATCACCATTGCTTACACCAAAACGCTGAAGGTTTCTAAACACAAATGAAAATTTACCCGAATTTAGAGGTTTTTCCGAATCGTCATAAAAATTTCAGTCTGCCTTAAAATCCCTTTTTTTTAATGACTCATCATCCGTCCTTCGTTATTAAAATGTAAGTTGGGAGGTGGAAACAAATAATCAAACCGCAATATTATAGCGGTAACAATAGGTTTGTTCCAGCAAACAATTCTGAACGGTTACTGGTACTGTTTTACTGCGCATGCGCGGTTCGATTCCAAGATCGAATCAGTTCTGAACTGTCAATGCTGGAACGGGACAGTCATTTTATTTTCTACAGAAAGCGATAGATGCCCTCACATAAGTTTTTTTGTACTGTCCTTCGCTTCTAATTCAAATAATTTAAGCGCTATGATTTCAATTCAGTTTAGTAACCATAAGTTCATAATAAAACTTGATGTTCTTGAGCGTTTGATCATTTTATAACTTGGCCAGCCATGTTGCTTAAGAAAGCAGTTACACGTCCAATCCCTGGATGTAACGAACTTATCGTTATATCGAAACGATCTCCCACGTCTGGTAAAAAAAGCCGTTTGATGTCCGGCAAATCATAAAAAATTAACATGTTTTATAGTCCTGGGGCCTGTAACAGAAAAAAGGGGGTGATCGTATTCAGGCCCATCTTTTGGGAATAAGCTATTTGAGTGCCAGCGAACACGAAAATCTGGTTGGCTTCCACAGGCAGTGGCTTAAGGCCTCAGAGCTGTTAATAATAAATTTCTAATTGGTGAGGAAGGCGGGAAACCCACCTGAGAGGGATGGCAAAGTAAAATCTTACTTTTTATGTAAAAAGTAGTTACTTTGGCAGTGGACAACTCAAATACCGTTTATGAGTCACGAGTTAGTGTTTGCAGGTGTGTAGCATAAAGACGTTAATTTCAGTCCAGCTGCCACGCTCTCAGAGACATTGTAGAGAGCAGCCAATTTTTTTGGTCGATTTTTTTTATAAGAACGATAAAATGTCAAAGTTGCATCCCGAATGCTGTCATATTTCTTACTTTTTTCCTTCTTTAAGAATTTCATTGAAGGATCCTGAGGGCTTAAGCCACTGCCTGTGGAAGCCAACCAGATTTTCGTGTCCGCTGGTACTCAAATAGCTTATTTCCAAAAGATGGACCTGAATACGATCACCCCCTTTTTTCTGTTACAGGCCCCAGGACTATTAAGGGAGATATTTTCCCAAATCCACCCGAAGATTCAGCTTGATAATAGTCGTTCGTTCTAAACTGCTCCGCTAGATTTTCCAAAATTTCTTTAGAAACCCGAAAGTGTTCCAAAAACTCCTTGTAGTTGTATAGTGGCACGGTTTCTTCAACGTATCCCTCTATTTTAGGGCTACTTCGGTTTTCCCCAAAAGAAGTTCTAGAAACTGTTCTTGAGCTTGATGATGAGGAAGACGAAGAAGATTACACAAAAGTTCATTAAAAATGAGTAAACTACTATTCTGTTGCTAAACTAAACGCGCGAAGTCGACAGATTCAATTTGCACATAATTATAAATACTTGCTTCGAACCTAGAACTGCTTTTACAGTTCTAAAACCGTTCCGAATCATTCCGAATCAAAATTCGTTTATGCTGGAACGTCAAATTCAGAGTGACAGTTCGAGATTTGTATTGCTGGAACGCGTTGTTCGAACTGCGCATGTCTAGAACAGTTCTGAACAGTTCTATTACCGTTCGAATTGCTGCTGGAACGAACCTATTATTAGTTTGGGAAGCACTAATAACAATAATTGGCAGCTGTTTCACTGGTCACAGAAGATCAAACACTTTTCAGTGAAATATATAAATCAATATAGATCAAAGTTTAAACATCAAAAATAAAAGTCAATGACTCCAGAGAAAAACCCTCTCGAGTGTATCTCTTTAGCAAAACCTTCAAGTTGACTAATAATTTTGACGCATGCACGAGCACGGCTTTGAAGGACGTACGCTACTCAAAAGACCCTATTTTGACAAAAAAATTTAAAATATGTACATGTAGGCTAATTTGTTTTTGGTAGAGAACAACTGTTTCTGTTTATTCCACAAAATCGCACTTTCAAAGACATGTAGGCCGGACTCGAAGAGAGCTCTTTAGGGTTAGTATGTAAATTTCTAGCCGACCACCACACTTTGTAAAAAGGTTTTAATGAAAAACGAATTAAAACTTGGCCACTGTAATACGAAATAACAACAAAAGTCTAATTAATTGGCATGTAACTAAAAAGCGACTTGCAAAACAAAATTTTAAAATCACCTTTCTTTTTTGATTAATTAAATTTGCGATTGGGTTATAAAGGGAGTTTATTTCCGTATTGCAGGAAAAGCATCATGCAGGTGGGTAATTTATCAATAGTTTACTTTGGCGCCACCATAAAAACTTTAATAAGAAGAAACGAGGAAAAAGGAACAAACAAAATGTTAAGTGTTAATAATACCAGTATTGCCAATACCATTAACTGAGACTAACTACTTTGTTAATGTTTATGGAACAACGCTAATTTTAATTTAAAACATTTGATTTTGAAAAAAGTTGATTAAATTCTCAAAATGGAGATGATTAAAGTTGCACATCTCCGGCTACGTGTGACGGTAAATTAACTCACGTTTGAAATAATTATACAGAGAAAATATTCCAAACTCTTGCATTATATTAATTTCAAAAACACAACTGTGACAAAGGTTTTAAGAGTTATGTTTTCCATTTTCAGAAACAAGTAAATAGTAATCTTTTGACCTGTAACTTCGTATTCAAAATTGTTTTCTAAAAGTAATCCGACCGTGTGAGCTTTTATGTGTATAATAACAAAATCGTAAACCGTAATGAAATAAACAAGAAAAATGCAGATTTGCTAAATAAACACAAAAATTGAGACGTTTTCACGAAAGTGTAAAAAAGAGAAAATTTTACATCAGGTGAAAAATTACGCATCGTCTAGTACTCACTTTGCACTAAATTCGGATCGTTCGATAGAAGAAAAAAAAAATCAAAACTTGACCTTACACGCTACGCTAACTTGTCAGTTAAAAGAGATAAGATCTTGTCTAAAATTAGTTGGTATACGTATTCATTACACCAAGGGGACTCCGTATATTTCTTACAGAAAATTGCCATCAGTGAATTTTCCTAAAAATTTAGTATGTTTATGTTGTACTTTTTGACTTACAGTATAAAGCACAAAAGTTAATATTTTTCTTCCTACAGGGCCTTAAATTTATGCTCGGTTGCATAAAGGCGAATTATATTTTAATCCGAGAATCAGATTTAGAAACCTTAGATATGGCGGCAACGGTACACAATAATTTAATAAATAAATAAAATGTCTGCCACTATACTAATTTCAGTACTAAATTTAGGACTAAAAAAATTGAATGATAATTTTTAGTTCAAATTATCTAAGTTTGACGGTTTTAACGGTTTTTAATAAAATAATTTGAAACATGACAATAAATCAGAACTTGTTTTAAATTATTGTATGTAAATAACGTCTATAAACGTCAAATTTCTTTTTCAACTAATTTTTTTAGTCCTGTATTCAGGACTGAAATTAGTGTAGTGGCATACGAGCCTTACAGTGTATAACGTTGCCACATTAAAAGATTATAAATCTAATTCTCGGATTAAAATATAATTCGCCTTTAATGCAACCCAGCGTAAATGTTTCATACAACTGATGTGATTTGTTGAATTTAAAATGATTTCATCAATAAACATATATTATTTATGAACTAGAAATGCATTTACTACTTTTTGATAATATTTTTTTTGCATAACAGGATAATAAATTAAGTCTACTGCTAATTCCGTTAGACTAGAGCTACGTTAGTCGTTTAAATTAAAAAACTGTTATGATTTTTTCACAAAGTAAAATTTAGAACTAGAGGCTTGTTGTCTATCTCTTACTAATTAATAAAATCAAAATTACATTGCGAAAGTTTTTTAATTTAAACGACTTGGTAGCTGCAGTCGAAAGGACTTAGTTACCAAGTGCCGACTTAATTTAGATTGCCCTGTACCTATATGAAAAAAATCTTTAGTTTTGATATTATTAATTCTCGCAAGACGAAAAATATTTTTAGTTCATAATTGAAGAATCAATAAATCAAATTAAATTTAACAAATCCCAGTTGTATGAAAACCCTGCTAGCACTTCAAGTAGGTACTTTTGTCCAGTATAAGTAAAAAACTACAACATACCAAATTTTAAGGAAAATGCACTGAGGACCATTTTCCATAAGGATTTGCTATGCTTCAATTAACAAAACACTAAAATTCTCCTCTTGGAATAAAATTTCGATTTCAAAATACTTAATAGCAATAACAAATCGTTTCCTTTTTCGAACAAACCTTCAAATTGGAAGAAAAATCTTATTCGGCACGTGGGTGATTTTCATACTTTCAAGGTTGAAAGAATCAACATTCTTAAATTATAATTGTTATAATATGAAGCAAAAAGTGTCCTTTCCACTTGAATGTCAAAAAATTAATTATTTGCCTATAAACCAGAAGCCAAATAATGAAGTCATTTTAAACAACACTGAAAAATAATTAATAAACGTCCGCTTGCTTGCTATTCCGTCATGTTAAATATTATGACAAAAAGTAATTTGCAATTCAAAAATGAAGCTACCACAATCAAATTTTCACTTTCAAATCGAACTGAAAATAACATCCATCAACACATTCTTTGAAAATATCTTGTAGGACTTCGATTTTTATTAAAAACTTCTTATAAGTAATGTTAGGGTGGCGTGTTTCATTATTAACAATCGTTTGCAAGTTTACCAATTGTGTCTAATGAATTTAAATTAATATTTGGCCTTGATGAATCGATACGTTAAATAACCTCGTAGTGTGCACTACAATAATAATCGTACATTAATTGTTAAAAATTAAAGCGTCTAAATTAACATTGTATTGTTCCGTTAAGTCGTGTTTAATCGGAAAAATCGAAAAGTCAAAAGACCATTATATTTCGCTCTAGGCAATTATTTGTTTGTTACCTAAGTTTTATTTAATATTGTTTTATTTAGACCGGAAAAGTATAATAAATTATTTTCAAAGTTATTATTTTATTATTATAGAACATCAAATCTCAAAACTTTTGTAAATGATCAATAATAAAGAACAAACTTCCGATTTATGTGCTACATTCGACCGACATTCAAGAACATATTTTCACGCGAACTTTATTGAAGTGTTACCGAAATAGTTGAAAATTTCAAATTGCTCGAATATCGATGTAAAACCTCAAAAATCTAATCAGACACAATTAAAATAGTAGACGCACCTCACTGTTAATCTTAAAATACCTTAAGGGTATGTTTCCCTTCTGATTATTGTACTCTCCTCCGAGGCCTTCTGCGAGTTTTACCCTTAGTAATAAGTTATTCATCCTTCTACTTCTATTTATACTTCTATTGAGACCTCACGTCTTTTAACGTCTCGGTGGCCATTTTACTGTCTAAACGCTGGTTAAAATTAATGAGAATATTGTGACTTAAAACTAGGTTTAAATAAGAATAACCATGGAATATAAAGAGCCGGAAGGAGGGTTAGCCACCGTTGTTTATAAGAGAAAATGCGACGGAAACGACATTTTGGAAAGCTATGGATGACTAATTCATTTCGTCGAGTTCACATTATCATTGGCTGTCAAGATCTTTCCTTGTAAGTGGGAGTATAAGAAACCTTTTTTATTGGAGAAATTGACCGGAAATCGATCCATATTATTAGCTAAATGACTCTTTCCTGGTAGAGCGGGGGTTATTTATTCAATGGGAATAACGAACGTAGAAAATTGATGGAGAATAAAGCTTCTGTACCTACATCAACCATAAGGTGAGACGAAACAAAAATTCAGGTGTCGAAGATGTCATTATACGTAAGATGAAGCTAAAAGTTGCATCAAAATTGCATGAAACGCTAGCAGAAGAGGACAAAACTAGGTACAAAACGGCAAAAATGGCGTATATATTGGATAGCAATAATTGAAAAATGAAGTAATTAAACAGATATATCAGGCTGGAGACAGATAAAACATAAAAATCATTTTCCAGCATTTTTAGCAAATTCGTTTTTCTATTTGTGTCTCGCCGCAATAAAGCACCTATAGGGATGGCGTGCTCATACCGTAAACTCTAAAAGCGCGAATTTGTATGTAAACCATTACACGTTACGTGGCCAATTTTTTTGCTTAAAATCGATTGGGTGGAAAACAGCTGGAAAGTTTTTTAAAACGTTTTAAAAGGTTTTCAGTAAAAAATGGGTAATTAATAAAGTTTGCGAACTTTCGAGTAAATTAAGAAATAAAAAACCTCAACTTTCAAGCTCCTCTTTAAAATAATTGAGTTTCTAGCATTTTCCGGCTTGTGCGTAAAAAATTTACATGGAACCTATTAAAATACGTAAGTAGGCATTTAATTTTGTTTACATAAACAAGAAGTAAATTGATTTCAAGGCACTCTAGAGGTATTTATTGTATTGCAATCTGCTACTTTTATAATAAACGATGTGGTTTTAGTAGTGAAATTAAACTTGCAGAGAATGATATTTCACTTACGTTATAATTTATAGGTTACGAATATTAAAGTTCCAGTTGCAATATCGAAATATTTTAGCAAAATTGGGCAATTCAGTCACCGCGCAATTTTTTCATAAATATAAAAAAGAAGTCTTTCAGGCAAGAAACTGTAAGGAAAATTTAATTTAACGTAAAATAAATATTAAAATTTACAAAATTGAACAAAAAGGTAGAAAATTGCTTGAAGGATAATCTAGCAAAATAAAAAAAAGGAAAATAAGTAAGCCCTGGATAAAAGTAAATAATACAAGATTCAAAATATATAGAAAGGTGCAGAGAATAAAAAATTTAAAAATTTAACTTTTTGTATGTTAAATACCGAACTATTTGGGTTTTTTTTGTTGCTAACATTTCAAACAATTGTTAATAAAAGAGAACCTAGTTTAAAATATGGTCGTTTAAAAGAATTTGTAGTACTACCGACTGTAATTTTAAATATAATAAAGATTATTAAATAGTCATATGTTTTATTCATGAGTGTACAAATCAAGACATAAGACAGTTTAAAAGCAGGTGAAAATTTCCTAGTGACACCATTTTACTATAAGGAAACATTGTAGGAGTCAAAAATACTATGCTAAAACTCGACTTTTCCATTAAGGCTAATCAAAATAATTCAACTCGACGGATCGACGACACTGAACTTGAAAAAAAAAGAAAATATGGGTCAATAATTTTATCTCGTTGACCAGTCACGTAACAGTACACAAACTTACGAAAAGGTCATTGAATCGGCCTGAGGACATTCGAATTTGCCTCGAGTAATTTTTTAACTTTTAAGTCCGTTACGATCACCTCGACTTATTATAAAAATATACCGTTTCGATATCCTGTTATGTGCTACTCTTCGGTCTTTACTTGTAAAATAACTACAAGATATCGTTTACTAATTAAATATTCAAATACTGTAATAATAACAAAGTTCAACGAATTAAACATTATGGTGAATAAAAAACACATTTTTATGGTAAAATTTGGGTTGAAGTCCAAAACTAACATTTTAATAATTATAAAAAAACGCATATAAATTAAACAAAGTTTGTTGTAAATTGGCATACGTGAAGGGATCGTTCACGTTTTTTTTTTTTAAATTTAGCTAGCACATCGTTTCAAGAGAACACGAGTTATTAAAATACGTTTAGGAGTAATCCCTCAACATGAATAAAATATATTTTCCCTACATATTAATCCTTCAAAATACAAAAGCTTCCCTAACACAATCGGGGCTTAATTAAAACGTCTTACGATGTAATAAGAACATCCAAGAAAACGATTTTAAATAAATTATGTAAAAATAGTGCTCTTACCGACCGACCCTTCGTATAATGGTGGACAAAATTATAATTACTCACCTGAAACAAAAAAAATAATTTAGCAAAAATAACAATAACAAAGCATTATAAAATTAAAAATTTACTTTTATAAACACCAAACTATTATTGATATACATTTACCCGATTTATCCATTAAAAGTGTACATAATTCAAACAGTTTTAAAGCCGTAGTAGGTAAAATTACGTTCACGTTCCTCCCCGAGGCCTACAAAACCAATTAATAACAAATTGAAAATAAAAATAAATATAATAAAACACCCTCGAGCATTTATTTTATTTCGAATTGAAGAGAAAACGTACTAATTTTTCCCAAGTGTGATTAAAAAGCTAATCGATTTTACATCAACCACCAAATGAAGTTGAAGAGACGTATTAGACATGGGCTAACCAAAGAAAAAGTAACTCACTATTCTAAGATATGCGATTTAAAAAAAATTAAACACGAATAGTATAATTGGTAGGAAACACACGACCTCATGAATGAAGGTTTGGGCAATCCGGTATCGATTTCATTTAGAAGCTTATTTTGGTGATGAAATTTAACCAAAGAAGCCAAATCTAGTAGTCCCAAACTAGGACCTTTTAAAATAGTTGTCATGACAGCAAGAATGCAAGAAAATGCACGAAAATCTTGTAACTCTTGCACTTTTCTTGCAAGCTAATATCTTGTTTTGCTATAAACCAGGGTTGGCACGAATTAATTTAGTGAATTAATTCAAACGAATTTTTCAAAAAAGTCATGAATTAAATCGTACAATTTCAATTTCTGTAATTCTAAAATAAAAATTGAATTTACTTGACTTCAGTGTTGAAGTGATTTAGAAAATCTCGAGGAAAATAGACAAAGCCCAAGAATGCTATGACAGTTTTGTTTAAGTTTAATAGCTAATAGTTGACGCAGACGTTCGAACAGATGATAGTTATTTTTTACACCTCTTTTTTTATATTTTAGGACTTACTTTTACTTTATTACTTTTTTAGACTTATTTTGCTGCTAAGTAGACAATGAAAGTATACTTCAAATATTTGAATTAATTCAAAAAGTCCGACTTTTTTATTTTTTTTATAGAAGTCACGACTTATTCCAACCCTGGTTGTCATTAATTTATAAGTAATATATACGATTATACATAGGGGATTATGGGTTACATAAGAACACGCATCAAACATTACTGAACTCCCGGTAGAACATAGCAATATCATGGGAAATAAATTTAGAAGCATAAGTCATAACAAATGCAATAAGAAGACAGATTATTTAAATAAATAGATACCTAACCTAGCAAGCATATTATTATAACACACCTTTTCTAACTCGTTTACACGTAGGCGTGAATGGGATAATGAATTATTATTTTATGATGGCATTAGAAGATCACAGGTCTTAAGATCACATTTTCTTCAGCAAATTATTGAAAAATTCTCATAATTAGAAATTTGTTAAAATACAAGCAAAGCTAAAATGCCTGAAATTTATTTAAGATCCCCTGCGCTTCCTTCCCTAAAAGCTCACCAATTCAACCGCGTACTGGATTTCTTTCCTTGACTAATAATTTTGCAAACTCTGTTTGTTTAAATATTAATTTAGCTATTAAAATATCCACGAATTATTCATTTTTTTTTGGTCGACTATGACCCGAGGACACGTTATTAACTGAATATACAATAAATTAAACCTATTATTGTTCTGAAACTAAAACAGAAATGTGAGCATTAGTTTTTTGCAAATTAATAAGCAGACTAGCTTAAATCGTTACACTTCAATTGGACAAAATTGTGTCTACGACAATAAAATAATTCATTATTGTATTTATTTACTTCGTCAAACAACACCGATATCAAACGATATAATTACAATAAAATGTGACTGATCAATAATATTCCAATTATAAAAAATATAAATGAAATTGTTTTGAATAACTTACACAGCTTTGAATAATAACCATTGTTTTTCATACACTTGTTTCCACAGAAACTGTACAAATGTATGTAAGTTTAAACTTTAAGCAAAAAATAATCATTGTTCATCTATTGTTTAGTTACTATTAAAATCATATACCTAAAAGCAAACTTGGGAATTTGGGATATTATCGGGTCACTATTGTTGGAGCGAAAAGTCGATAGAGCGAATCATCGTTAGATCGAAAATATGCCCATCCCTCAGTTAGTTGCTTTAGCATCTTTGTCGCCAAATACGGTTATAAAGAAAGTACCCCCCACTACAAATAACATAACTGGATGTGGTCAGTAGCGCACCAAACTCGTGTTCGTTAAAATTTACGTTTCTTTTTGAAGAAATTTAACTAAACTGTATTATTATTATTATTAAAAACTTTTTGGTTTTAAATTTACAAAAATTTAAAAGAAAATGAGTGAAATTTTTAGTAGTTATACTATTATACGTGATGCTGTAATATAGGCAAATAAGCAAATGAATACTATTGTTGATCTCGAAACCATTTACCTACCTACCATTATATTAATATTGTACCTATTTCATTTAAACATTTGCTAAAATTCGGATCTTTACCTACTTCAAATAGTTGGTATTTTTAACTAAACTTTATTGCTTGGGAAGAAGCCACAGTGCAACCTCAATGAAATATGGTGCAGATTTGGTAATAAAATTTGGAAATTTTTGTTATAGGGACCTATTTTGCAATATGTTTAATCGTTTCATTATTTCATTATGAATATCCAAGAAGAAAAAACCTCCATGTAATTTAACTTGAAGACCAACACTCAACAGCCTTGCAAAAAGAATTAAAATAGAAATCTGAAGCTGTCGCCCGCCATTCATCGAATTAAAATGTAAATTCATATCACTTCATATCACATATCACTTCACATTCATATCTTTCTAAAAAAGATAAAGATGGTGCTAGAGGCATTATAAACTTTTTTTACATTTTTAATTTTCTAAGAATTTCTGATCTTTTTCAATTTCTAATACATTAATATTGTACCTTTTACCTACCTTCATCGAATCTCGTTTGAAATTCGTTTTTGGAAATTCAAAATTCTATGTAGTAAGTCTCCGTAAATTTAACGTGACAAAAAAAAGTTTTTGTGATTAAAAAAATAAATCTATTGTTTTAAGTATCATCTTCTTTACATTTCTAAGATGACATTCTTTTTCCTTGGAATTGTTAATGTAATTGTTAATAAAAAAATTCAACTTAAAAATAATTTTTCAGTTACGTTTATCGATTTATTTTAATAAAAAATATTTGTCTAAATAAAATTCAAAATCATCTGCTTAAAACTAATTTTTTTAGTACGCTACTGGTACTAACAATTCTAGAAGTTGTCTCTGTCGTGCGTGTCATAGTGGGGGTATTTTCGTTTTAAAATATTAAGCGGTAAAGACGCTAAGAAAATAAGAGAGATAGCAGTACTAGTAGTGGGCGTATTTTCGATCTAACGATGATTCGCTCTATCAATGTTTCGACTCATCGATATGCTCCGATATTATCCTAAAACAATTAATTGCAATATTCGGAAACACAAGCTCCATTTAATTATTACTCAAATTTTGCATTTAAAATACTACGCTTGCAGGGACGCCGACAGCCCAATAGAAACGCAACTGGCAGTTTGAGATCGTCGGTCTGACAAGCGCACGGACGGGCGGACAGATACTCATATATTATTTATGTACTTTTTCTTTATAGGAAAATACAATAAACTAAATCGAACCCATACAGGATAATTCAGCACTTCAACTTTTTAAATTACTAGGTTCGACTTTTAATTGTTGTTTTGCTTTACTTTTTATCGAAAATTTTATTTATAACTTCTTTATAAATAAATTCGTGCTTTTTATATTATTTATTATTATCTAATATTGTTATTAACTTTACTAAAACAAAACTAAATGCTTCAGAAATTTTAAAAATTTCGAGCCTTGACTTTTTCTTTCGAAAGCAGCTATTCTCTCATTTATTATTTACAATAATATAAAAAATAAAAACATAATTAATTTTATAAATACTGTTTAGGTTTCTTTAAATTAAAGGTAAAATTTATGAACTATATAATTGTTTGAATTTCTTAATGAGCGTTTAGAAATGCCAAAATATGATCGACATTGATCTAGAAACTATGCTACGCTCCAAAAATATTTTTAATAAAAATTCACTGTAGAAATAATACACCTGCGCAACACACCTTTGGAAACACCAAATTTAAAAAAAAAATGTAAAAAAAATTTTTTTGGTGCAGTCGAACACAAAATTTTGTATGCGACTCGTATATAAGTCCACTTTCTAGGACCCATCTTCTTTATTGGCGTCGTTTGCAAAGCTCGCTCAGCCATAAATTAGACTTCTCCAAGAAAATTCTATACATTATGTAGTAGCGAGTGACTCATTCCTAATACGCGTTCACAAGCTTCAGCTAACTACAGGGCGGCTTCTATTGAGATAGATGCAGAAAACATTGATCACCGAGACAACTTCCAAAATTTGGTTTCCATAGAGACAATAGAGCCCCGCTCCGTTTACCCTAAGCGTGTCTTTCCGGAATTGAACAATACTTTTAACGATATAAATAAGGTCTCACGTTATAAGAAAATAATCGTGAAGCTGCGCACTCGTTCACAACCGTTTAAAATCGTAGTATAGGGGTATTTAACTGTATAATTTCATTGGTTATTTAACTGCAAATACGTCTGATTATACGTTCGGGATGTGCCGGAATTATTTTCTTAGAACGTGAGACCTCTAACTATTCTGATTTGTTAAAATTAATATAGGTCTATAATACAGTGTCTCCAAGCTTACAAAAGCCCAGGATAATATGCGAACTAATTTGAGGGAACCATTAGAACGAATCAACCGCTGGAATTCGTTTAGACTTTCTTCCACACAATTAGCTGGTATAAAAACATAACCTCACTGCATTTGTACGACAAAGAACTGTCAAAAAACTTGCAAATTATAAAGACCTTTGACGTGTCATCGCGCATAGTTATACATCGGATTTTACAGTCAGCCTCACATTTAATAGTCACCCTGGTTTTCCATTTAGCATTAATTGTGGATGCAACCATCACAACACCCCCTACTTAAACTTAGGTGTAATTTTATTTTGCCAACAAGTAGTAAATCAACAACCTCCCCTTCTGTCCTTTTGTCGTTGTTGTCTAATAACCACCCTGGGTGGCCAATAATTGTGAGGCTGACTGTACAATCAATCAGGACTTTTATATGTTTGGTCGAACTGTATAGGTTCCTTGAACTGGGTGATCTTTAAAGTGCATAAAACTGCTGCCATGTTCAATAAATCCCAACTAGAACAACGTCCTGCAAAGTACTTCAATTTGTAACGATTCGATCGATATTTCCCTCTTAAATAAAAAGGGAATTTGATGGAAAACTATAAAATTGACAAATAAAAAAAGATTTAACTCGCATTTAGAGCAGTTACGGCAAGAACATTAGAGCTATTCTTAACGTGTTTTTGACAAATGCACACTAAACGTGTAGGTATCATTTTATAATGCACATATATTTCTACAGGTAATGGCTTAACCGCGCCAGAATATGATTTAAAAGGCACTTGATGTCCAAAGCGTCACGATATTTTTGATAAATGTTGATTTGATGTCCGTGGTGTGGTTTGGCAACAAAGACACAAGCCCTATTAATCAAATTATTTCAAGTTTTTGATGTTGATGTTAGTTTAAATGCGCATAAACTAATTCTATTATATTCATTATAATTGCTACATCGGCACTTTGTACAAAAAATAGTTAATTAAAGGTCGATTGTTATTGAGCCAACGAGCATTTTATTATTAGTTCATTTTCATAAAATTACTCAACTGCAAATTTCATCACTAATTAACTCAATTAACACAAACCGTCTTTTGGCTGTAAGGTTATAACGAAGAGAAAATGGCCGATTGCAGTAACAATGTAGGAAATCAGCGTCAGTTTAATATAGATATTTTTAAGTTGCTCAAAACCCCTTTGATCCAAGCAACAATAACCAGAGTAGCTCAAAATACTTCAACTCGTTGGGGGTTGAATCTTTTAATGGAGTAAAAGCAGCGAGCTTCATTAATCACTCACATCTTCTCAGTTCAGAAAGTGCATTTCCATTATTGGATTATTCTTAGCAGCATATAACGTTTGAAATAAAAGAAACATTTATACTAATTCGACGCGATTCAAGTTGAAATCGTACGATAAAAAAAACGAACATCTTTAAAAGAGGGTAATTAAAGTAAAAGAAAATTAGTAAGCCGTTCCATAAAAAACGAGAGGCTTTAGGCATAATTAAATTAATCAATATTTTCTCAAATACAAGCGTTTATTACTACTTTCAACTTTTGTAGTAGAAAGACGAACAACAAAACCCTTTTAATCACTCAAACAAAAACGAGAAAAAAGTCGACTTTTCTTCGATTAACCAGCGGAACTACTTCAGTACAATCATATTTCGTTATTTAAGTATTTCTATTAAATGAAACTTTTCTGTACGTTTATGAAGAAAAATCGTAATTGATCTTAAAAAGGCTTAGCACGCCCGCAACTTTCACGTTGTGTTTCGCATATCAAAACTCTTAGTTTGTTCTAGTTACTCACTCGACAAGAGAATCGCAAGCTGCATTTAGCCTGAGACATGATATAGTTTAGATATAAGCCAGCTAAAGAGCAAACAAAAAAGCAATTACGATGTAAATGAGTAAGTTCCAGACGATCTTTTAACAAAAACTTTCTAAGAACGTAAAAAAATAATTTTTCGACTGTACTTTTATTAAATTTATCAAAAGGAAGTTTGAAGTAATAATACTAACAAAATTAAATTGGCGACTAAACCATCAAACTAAGATTAATACAAACAAAGAACTTGACTTATTAGTTCGGTTAATATTTATATTATCCGCAATTGATATAGGCGTTCTGCAAATGTTTAATATCTTCAAAAGTCAACACAAGGGCTTTCTTCAGCTTCCGAGCATTTCATTACGAATTCTATTTAAAAAAAATTATAAAGTGTCCACAAAGTATTGTGAGCCATACAATTTATCCAGCAACCCTTACGAGTTGGAACTTCCATGTCAATAACCCTTACGCAACTCACAGACATAAATGCGCGTCTCACATTCTGTTACGGTCCAGAGAAGTCTGAAAACATCAAATTATTACGAGGAAAATTAATTGAAAAGAAGCTTGGGCTTTTGGCATTTCATAAAGTACTAAAATACGACTTAATTTTATTTTTCCCAACTTGCACGATAAACTCGCGTTCACAATATGAATCATCATAAGGAAGAGGAAAAAACTTGAGATGCATGAATAAGTAATGTACAACATGTTGTGACTATTCAAATCCCTTTTTATTAACATATGGAAAGTAAACGCGGCGTCTTACGTAATTGCTTTTATTTCTCCATCGACGCCGTTTAATGGAATCTTTGAATAGAAAAACAAAAACTAAAAAAATGGAAATGGAAAATCGGAGACGAGTGATAAAAATATAAAGTTCACATTTCTGCACTAATAAAGACCGGGGGGAATTTCTAACATTACAGTCATAAAACATAATAACACTTGCTCTATATAAATGTGAAGCGCACTTAAAAGGTTACCCCATCAACTAACTAACTAACTACCCTCAAGTAAAAGGTTAAAAAAAGAAGCTTTTCTTTTGATTATAAAAATATCAAAATGTCGTGGATGACGACCGTGTTAAGAAAAATGTCAAAAGTGGTCGTTTACTCTAATAAAATAGATCGATATGGTTGATTTGAAGAAAGTTTCAACAACTCGATGATCTTCGTTACTTCAATTAACATCTACTTCATACACCAATTAGTTTTAAATCAATTTAACCTCGTTTAACTCAAAAAAATAATAACCGCAAAAATCTATTAAAATAAGTAGTTTTGAACTCACCAATGGAACGGTGTCATGATTTCTGTGCAAGATACTAACAAAAGTGGAAGACAGCACAGCACGGTAACGAATATAAAAGTAATCCACTACATAATGGCTATTAATTGTAAGTATACAGGGTTATTCAAATTCGACCGGCACCATGGGGATCTCGCTTATTTGAAGAGATAGAGAAACGGATAAATTAGCGCAAAGTTGCAGAATTTTAGACCCATTAATAATCTGAAAAGAAAACTGCACTAGCTGCTTTTGTTTTTGAGATATTGACAAAAAACCACAAAATCGAAATTTCGTTTTTTGACTTTATTTTCCTTATTATCAAAAATTTCTAAAATCTCACCGAACTTCTCCAAAGCCATTTTGTATTCTACACCCGATTCCGAAAACACATTTGATGTAAAACGTTTCGGTTTTCTGGAACCATCATCAACTTTAGTTTTTTAAATAGGCGCAATCTTTTGTTTTAGCACCATCTCATAGAACCTTTTTTGCTAATTTCAAAAATGTTTATTACTTGAGTATTTATTTTTAAATTTTGTTCTCAAATAAGCTGATTTGTGAATAAAAATTGAGGATCAAGCTGCTATAGAATAAAAACAAAAGCCGGTATAACAAAACATAAATCCATGCTTCGATTACAACCTGAGATTTTGATATTTAAACACCTTTAATAAGTTTTTAAAGTTTTTATTTCCTAAATTATGAAGTACATTAATATCATTGTTTACTCAGTTATTTTTGTAATAAACACAAATAAAGAAATAAAATTAGTCGTAATCGAAGCATGGATTTATGTTTTGTTATACCGGCTTTTGTTTTAATTCTAGAGCAGCTTGATGCTCAATTTTTATTAACAAATTAGCTTATTTGAGAACAAAATTTAAAAATAAATACTCAAGTAATAAACATTTTTGAAATTAGCAAAAAAGGTTCTATGAGATGGTGCTAAAACAAAAGATTGCGCCTATTTAAAAAACTAAAGTTGATGATGGTTCCAGAAAACCGAAACGTTTTACATCAAATGTGTTTTCGGAATCGGGTGTAGAATATAAAATGGCTTGGGAGAAGTTCGGTCAGATTTTAAAAATTTTTGATAATAAAGAAAATAAAGTCAAAAAATGAAATTTCGATTTTTTGGTTTTTTGTCAATAGCTCAAAAACAAAAGCAGCTAGGGCAGTTTTCTTTTCAGATTATTAATGGGCCTAAAATTCCGCAACTTTGTCCTAATTTAACCGTTTCTCTATCTCTTCAAATAAGCGAGATCCCCATGGTGCCGGTCGAATTTGAATAACCCTGTATTTTTAAAGAACCTAATAATAGGGATTTAGTCGATTCAAACGAAATATAACTATCAAAGTTGCACCCCATCGATGAATGAGCTTCAGAAAAGATTAAAGAAATGATCTCCAACAACATGTTGATGAAAGCTCTATGAAGCTATGGAGCTCACTATAGTTTTTCGTTTAATGGAAAATTCTTTTTACCTACCACAGATTGCCTAATGAAACTATAAATAACAAAAACTATGTATAAGTTTACCTACAGACATCTATATCAATTAAAGGTTAGATTTTCATCAGCTAATAATTAGTGAGCCATGGGACCCATAAAAAGAGCAAATTTGTTGCAGCAAAAAAAATTAATCCCTAGGTCTAAAAGACAAATATGGTAAGGCAATTTTAAAGACGAGATTGAGAAGCCAAACACACACTATCAGAACACTGAAACTAAAATACAGAATTCGATTAAATAAAATCCAGAACAGTATTAATGAATGGTTAGATCAGATTTTGAGATTTGAAAATAAGGAAAATTTCCGGTAGAAACGGTCAGGCTTTTACTTCGGCAGGTCTGTGCGGGCCAAAACGGTACAGACCGTCTGAAAGATCTACAGTTTCGCTCCCAGTTTACCTGTGCAGCCTTAGTCCGATTTTCCTGTGCAGGCTGGGCCTTGTATTTCGGCAGGCCTGTGCAGGCCGTCTGAAAAATCTACAGACGCTTCCGATTTACCTGTGCAGGCTTAGCCTGCCTTAGTGAAAACTAAGAAAACAACTCGCAGGCAGGCTACATACTATAATAGTTTGCCTCCACACGTAGTTTTTTTATGTATAAGCCAAAACTGTGCAAGTCGCGTAACAATCTACAAATACTCCGGTTTGCCTGTGCAGGCTGAGCCTGTTTTAGTGAAAACTCAAGCATTTGTAGCAGGCTCAATATTAATAGTTTGCGTCCAGAAGTAGGTACACACTTTTATGTACAGACCAAAACTGTTCAGGCCGCTAGAACGATATACAGATACATACTTCGGTTTGCCTGTACAGGCTGAGCCTGCCTTAGTGAAAACTTGAGCATTTGTAGCAAGCTCAATTCGCATGCAAGCTCTAGAATAATAGCTTTTCGTCTCCAGAAAGGTACACACTTTTATCTACAGGCCCAAACTGTTCAGGTCGCTTAACGATCAACAGATACTCCGGTTTGCCTGTGCAGGCTGAACCTTTTATTTTGGCAGCCCTACGAGACCAGAAACAAGAAGTTATCCGATAGTCTACTTAGATAAACAAAGAATAGCTCAAAAACTGTCTTACTGGCAGAGTACATTTTCCTCTTCCAATCGATATATGATTGGTTAAGTGAAACTTAACCAATCGACAAATTAGAATTTTCTGGTACTTTTTTGTAGTATGACATGAAAAACATGGGTATTAAGTTACAACGAAAATCGAAAAAAAACATAATCAAAATAAATCCTTTTTCTAAATTACAAAATGACCAACATTAAACATAAGCTACAAAGCGCATTATATTAAATCAATATAGTATTAGGGTGACAATGAAATATTACGATATAAAGGGAGAAATTGATTAACATCTTCCATGTTTTACAAAAGTATTTTTATTAAAATATAAAAATTTATTCAATTTAAAAAAATAACTTACTAGTTGCGATTTGAGTTCCTTTGGACAAATAGGACTCAGCCAGTGGTGCATGCTGATGTATCTTTTAGGTAACATTTTTAAACACGCCGCAGTTTGTCTATAATCCAAAGGATCCAAAAGTGCCGCAGGTGCCTGTATAGGCGATCCACTTTCTTGTAAAACCACCATGACGATTTCTAACGAATTCGCACACTCACAAGAACGAGAAGAACATATTATCACAGAATTTTCTTTTAAAAGTTCGCACAAACTTGAAAACGCTTTTAGTGTACTTAAACTTTCTATAAACGATAGTTTCAATTGCTTCGGTAAATACTTATTTTTTATTAAATAAATAAAAGTCGAACTTTATATAACTTAATTTAAAGTAACTTTGGTGTCGAGTGTAGACGATATAATTTATATTTGTTAAGTAATAAGGCTTTCATTTGGTCCGTTTCAGTTCATTTTCAAGAAGCAAAACCAAGTGCAATAAGTATTAAAGTTTAAGTAATTATATTAAACATTGCACCGTTTATATAATTTCAGTCGGAACTCGAAATGCTTCTTGGTTGGTACAATAAATAATCAAGTAGTCGAATTTGTTGAGTTTGAAAGGCACATTTTAACCATTTTCGGCACTTGAAATGAAGTACGTTCAATAGTAGTACTACGTCTCGTAACTTAATGGATTTGAATTGGAAAACAGTATTTTTAATAAATTATTTTTATTATTTGCAAGCCCTCAAATATCACAGCCAATTGAGAAAAGCGTACCTATGGATGTAGAAAACGAAAATTTATAAATCATTCAGAATTAACTCATTGACGTCGCGCGCGTAGCAGTGAATTTATGAATCCTTTTATTATGGTTTTTTAATGCCAAAATTTTAAATATATCAATAATTCAATTTTTACCATTTGAAAGTGACGATTTGATTTAATTAAAATAACTCGAAGATAGTAATAGCCCGACAGACAATTTAGCAGTAATTTAATAAAAATTCGATAATAAAGCACTTTGGTAAGTCTCTTACGGTAAATTGTTAGGTACAATTAATTAACATAAATGACTGACAAAATGCAATGATAGAACATACGTCAAGTTTTAATTACATAATAACTTGGAACTACGTGCTGTTTAAATGAATTTGTGTAAATTTAGGTAGTCAGCCAAAATGTGTTAAAGATATAACCGTTATTTCGACTCTACAATTACTTAGTCCAAGACTTAATAACAATTATTAAAGTTTTCAACTCGATGAAGCGTATGATTTCGACATCGTGTGTTATTGTAGTCTATAACAAGTTATTCCAAACTTGAACCTTTTTTATTACGAAAATTAAATCTTAATTCCTCGATTACTTTAAGGTTAAGACGGTAGGAAAGGGTCAAAGTAATTTCACCTTTGAAGACATTTAATTGCAGAAAATGGTCGTTATAGGAAGCGAGACTGGCAGTTATAGGTAACCGCACAAATTCGATTATAGATTGTATTTGCGGTGTCGGACCCACTAAAAGCACAAGGTAAAACTTTCTTGTATGGAAATAGAAATGGTTTTATCTCGAACAAAACAATTCTACTTCTTCACGATACACTCGACTGCTTTAAAAATGTATATCATAAATTGATACTAACTAGAAGATATCAAAAACTTAAAAGAATGCAAGTTGGAATTTAATGTAAAATGAGGTACTTGACAAGTGAGTTTTAACCGTTACAGAGGATTTGTGATTTTATATAACGATAAAATTGTGAAGCAAACGAGCAGAAAGTCAAAGATAATCAACTTTTACGATCTATTTTACTTATCGATGATTACCACCATCAATGCCGCACAAACTAAAAATTGATAGTGTTGAATATTCATGTCGTTAATACTGAATGCACCACGGTAACAACGAACGGTTCATACATATTCAACTTTAGAATAGCAAACAACATCCCCAATTTTAATCACTGTAAGCATGTGATCTTTATTATGGAAGAAAGAAATGGCTTCAAATGGAAAGAAAAACGATTGCTTGGTAATACATAGTTCTGTAAAATCAAACTTGCATGTGAAGTAGTTTGATGCGACTTTTAAAGACCATTATATTTTCAAATTCATAAAACTGGAAGACAAATTTTTCCTACATGCAACTCTTAAAAAAGTTGAAGCAACAAAATATTAATGGCAACTTAGAAGAATTTTATAGCCACTATCGAAATTTTCTATAGCTGCTATTAAACTACAACAAAATAGACAAAAAAAAGTTTAAGTATGTCATTATATTCAGAATATAAACTCGAGAATTACCAATTTTTCGAGACAAAAACGCCATTGTTTACAAAAGAACAACAAAAGAATTAATAAGGACAATTAACGACGTATAATAACTACAGGAAGATGTTGATTTTTGTCGAAAAAAACACCTTCCATTCGAATTAGGAAAAGATAAATTTTATTGTTGAAAAAGCCTTGAAAATTTTGCTTTAGTTTATAATACACAAACGAAAATTGTGAAAACTATCTCTAGTGGTTTACCTACGGAAATAACAAAATAAACAGCCACCTTATCAAACACAGAACTGAAACAGGAAGTTTGTAAGTAACACCGCAATATATTTCATGAAATCTTATCTTTTTACCTAAATTTGTGTTTATTGTAAAAACAAAAATAAACTATTGGAGAGATAAAAAATGCGTCGTCAAAGAATCTTTAATATTTGCGTAAAACAGCAACCTTTGAAAGCAGGGTTGTTAGCACGAATTCGTGAATTAATCAAATGAATTTTTCAAAAAAGTTAGGAAATAAATCCCAAAATTTCAATTTCTGTAATTCCAAAATTCAAATGGAATTTACTTGACCTCAATGTTATTATAATGATTAGAAAATCTCGAGAAGGGTTTCATCGGTTCTTTCACTGTAAAAGTTTACTTCAAAATTTTTAATTAATTCAAAAAAGTCTGAATTAATTCAAAAAGTTCGACTTTTTAGATTTGTTTTCTAAAGGTCACCCACTTATTACAACCCTGTTGGGAACAAAAAAAATACATTTCATAGCCTTCTGAACTCTTTAATTTACTATTTTTTTTTTCATTTTATTGACACTAGAAGTCTTGCTGTACCGTTATATTTGAATTAGTAACTTGACATTATGACCTTTTATAAAAAAAAAGAGTTTTGGAGATAACAAAATTGGAATTCTGAACAACTGGCCTTATTTAAGCCAATTTTTGGCTATCAAAATAAGAAATCTTTAACACCAAATCAGATATCGCGTGGCATTGATGAACATTGAAGGATTGAATTTTCTAAAATTTCAAGAATAGCTTCATTACGTCATTATTATATGAATATGCAAAACCTCATCCGTCCACTTCGATAGGAAACCACCACCAAATACGATCGTAGCTCCGCGCAATGTTAAATCACTTCCACTCAAAAAAAGATCCGTAATCATGACGACATAAATAACTTCAAAACCACCCCCTGCCCCATTTCCACACCTTTTTTTTTAAATAATTTTTATCAAACCCAACAGACATACAAGTCAGAATTATCGTCAAAAGTAGGGCGGTTACCTCGTGAAAAACTTTGTAATTCATATTCAAATAACCACCACCCTGACACGACAAGTGTACGAAACACGAACATACGAACCGGTGAAGTAATTGAACTGCAGGTGAATCATAAAACACACACCAAAAAAACTCAAAAATTTTAAACGAACACTTACTTACACGCAAGTCATCTTTAAAAAATCTCGTCGATTTGTAATTATAAATAATTCATGTAAATTTTATCTCGTAATTAGAGAAAACAGTTTTATTTTAATAAATCATTACTTTCCAAGTTTATAAACGAGGAAAAGATTTTCAAGTTTAATTATAAATCTAAAATTAAGCGTGACATTAATAATTTACAAGTACATCACGGAATAATTTAACTATAAAGACCCAAAGAAATTTGCTGGAGCACATAAAGCAACATCATGCAAGAAGAGAACTCGAAGAAAATCTCTTTCAGAAGTCACTTTAGTCGACAAGTTTTCATTAGGCTTACTTTACGGCCCCCATTCATACAAAATTGCTCAAAAAACTTTTGCCTACCAATCAAAACAAACTTCAACGTCATTGGGAGCTAAAATGTAAGCATCCTCGAAATCTACGAAGAATAGGGCACTAATTAAAGAGTAATTGAAGTTAAAATTTATGTTTATCGGCTAAATTAAGGAACATTAATGTTTATAATAATTAATGTTTATAAATAAAATGTAAACATAAAAAAAGTTTAATCGGTTCAGAAATGATGTATAATTTTGTCCTTGACGTTGTTGATCTTTCATGAAAGACACATATGTGCGCTAATTAATACGTTAGATTTCTAATTAGAGTAATATTAAATAGAAATAAATTTCAACTGAACATTTATTTAAAATTTTATATCACGATTGAGATAAAAAAATTACTATTATGGTGGAATGCGTCCAGTTTGTATAATTATTGTTGTAAAAGCACGAGGAACTTGTAGCTGATGTTTAAAAGAAAAGTTTGCCAAGTTGGCAGACAATTCAGTTGCAGAAAAACAGTACGAAATGAGGAAAGAATAACAACTAGAAGTTTGATTTCAAAACCCATTTAGAGAAGTTTTAACCAATAGATATTGGAAAACTGTCATTTTCATTTCGAACGAAGGCACTTGGACTTTTCTAAAAACCCATTTCAATTTAAGACGGTATACAAGTACAATTTTATTTGCACAAGTACCTTACCTACATACGATTATTGAAAAGTTCAATTTGGGGCAACTTCCGTACAAAAAAAATTGAAGAAAAATATCAGACGTTTTATACGAAAGAGCTTCTGAAAGCCAATTTCTTATTTTTTTATAAAGCTTCCAAAAATACGCTATAGGTAGTTGGATAATTCGATAAATCGAACGTACTTATAAAATTTAAATGTGACAATAAAAAGTAAAGGGTTGAACATTAATGTAAACGAGGAGTCGTTCAACTCTTTAAAGAGGATATTAGAAATATCGCTTTTAACGCTCAAGAAAATTAATCACTTATCAAGCTAAACATAACTTTGCTGACTTCCATTATTATAAAAAGAAACAATAAAAGAAAGGTTTCGCGCACAGCTCTCTCCGCGAACGTTTGAGTAAAGGCAAAATGTTTAAATGAACCTTATAAACAACAAACATTGGGCAATTAGGAGTAAGAGCAAAACGCAATTTTATCATGAATTTGCAGCATGTAGCTTTTATTTAGAAAAGAATAGAATGCAGTTTCAAAAAGCACCATTATCAAACATGCAATTCTTCTGAACAATTTATAACAAAGCGTAGGTTACAAAAAGTTTTAATATGAAATATTCGCAGAGACCAAACGAATTTAATTAAAGTCCAACAGAGCCTGAAAGTGATAAAAAAAGGTTCATATTAAAATAAAATAATTTTTAAAATTGAACGTTCTTCATATTGAAAATGTCATCAAATAAAGAAGAATTGAGTTCGTACTTTTATAAATTGCATATAAAACTGAAAACTACGTGCAAATATCTGTTTTTATAACCTCTAGTATGAATTTAGAATGTGAAGTGTATGAGAAAAAACTTCATAGCAACAAGTGCAGAATCCTTCGGATTGTGTCAGATTTGACAACAAATAATAAAAACTTTCCCTGATGATTTTCTTACGCTTAAATAAATTTAAAAATTTTTGGAAAATAGGAAGAAAATCTATTCATATTCAAATTCTACGAACGTGTTTACACGTTTTTTCAAGAGTGAATTATGGTTAAAAAAATATTTTATACTATGTATATCTAATAGCGTATATTTTATTAAATGCTGTGTAATAAGGCACATTTTATAAAATGTACCCCTATTACACTGTAAATTACTTT
This sequence comes from Malthinus seriepunctatus, assembly GCA_963924605.1. Classification (NCBI taxonomy): domain Eukaryota; kingdom Metazoa; phylum Arthropoda; class Insecta; order Coleoptera; family Cantharidae; genus Malthinus; species Malthinus seriepunctatus. The sequence continues at coordinate 24,755,048 of OZ004600.1, read as the reverse complement.
ATAATAAAGTTTTAAAAAAAAACTTTGTCAAAGAATTTTGACAGTCTAATACCGGCCTTACGCAGGTTGCAAAGCAAAGAACTCAGGCTGGTATTAGACTGTCAAAATCCTTGAAAAAGTTCTTTTTTAAAAGCAATTTTATAAGATATTTTACAGTGTAATAGGGTACATTTTAAAATGTGAAAAGAAAATACATTTTCAAATGCACCCTATTACATTGTATTTTATAAAATGTACCTTATTACACTGTAGTATCTTTTAAAATGGTTTTTAAAAAAGAACTTTGTCAGTCTAATATCAGCCTAACACTAATTTGTTCAACATTAACAAAATACCTTCAAAATTTTCAGGACAAAATATTTCCGAACTTGAAAATAAACTAAGAAGTTTGCTTTGTATTATCGTTTGTTTAATAAAACCAAATAAAATAAAAGAAGAAATTACATCATTTAAAAATTTATGTAGAAAATAATCTTTTAAAATATTTTCAACAAACATGGAATCGACTATCAACAAACTGATTTTCTTTTCTCCACTAAACAACATACAATTCTTTAGATATTTTCATTTCAATTATATCAAAAACAAAAAATCTTTTAGTGCTCAAAACAAAAACTAATCATATCAAAGCCTACGTTGACATAAAAAAGTCCCACTCGACATGTTTGGAAAAAAGCAAATTTCAAGCCAACTTAATTGCTTATCAATAAAATTATTTATCGAATTTATTATTTATTTATCATGAACACAAATATTTTTACCGCTTAATATTTAATTCACCCCAAAACAATCGTTAAATTAAACGCTCTCTAATTATTCTTCTCAGATTTAATATTTCTTCCACCAACAAACTCCCCCAACTAATTAATTCGAGTCTATTAAAAATTGGTATCTTTCATTTCTATTCCAACTCATTAATTCAACCTGCTTTACAAAAATCAATTAATTCAATTTATCACAAAAACCACCCATGTTGAATTTTAACCATTCCACTCAAAATTCTACGCTTAGCTGAGTTTATTACTACAATGTGTTTACTTTAAACATCCAGTGAATCTTATAACGTAATTTAGAAATTATATGAATTACAACATTATTTATGCAGATATACGAACGTTGTATATTTATTACAAACCGCAGCAAATTTAAAATATCAAATTGTGAGAAGCTCGCTTTAATGATTTGCAAAAGGTAAACATGGGGACTCAAAATTAGCTCGGAAAAGTCACTTTAAATGCGCCATTTGATATTAGCAAAATTAAATTTTAAAGCCAAAAACTGAAGAACATCAATCATACCGGTCTATTTTATGTAAACTTTTAGATTTAGATTACACTTTATCGTTAAAAAAATATGTACTTTATTGAGAGAATCACACGCAATTAAAACTTTTTTTTGTGTAATTTAATTTAAAAACATAAATTTTATCGTTAATCCTTATGGGACAACGCACGAACGTTTGTCCAACACTTCAAAATTGTTTGACCTGTCAATACAAACACATGTGTGCCGTTATGGGAACGTGCCTATGAATCGAGAGACCAAAAAGTCAAACTATTTACAAAATCAAGACAGCAAAGTTTAGCTTCTACGTGCGGAAAATTTTTACCATAATATTTTCGTCTGATTCACTGCTACGTGCGTCGAAATCGACTTGCAATAAAATAACACTCAGTGAAACCTAACATATTGGATGCGACTTCAAATACAAACCAAAACATTACAACACCACCAAATAAAATCGTTGTTGGGTCAACGAAAATTAACATTGATAACACTCATTATTTAAAATGACCGTGTTCGCCCAAATTGTAATTAAACCCAAATTAAATATCATGAAGGTGTGTGTAAGTAATAATTATGACATGTAGTTTTTAGTCACCAATTTTTCTAGTGATTCATAGAGAAACCTCAAAATGATAACAAAACGCAGATATTAAAGTAAGAAAGAACAAACCTAAATAATTATTTAATTAATCTTTTTGCGACACACAAAAACTACCACATAATTTAAATAAACAGACGCAAAATGCACTGTATCACTTTTTATCATATATTTATTAAACACCCTGTATTTTAAAAATCTTTTATTAAAGCACGTTTGTTTTTATTACGATGAATGAAATCCACGGTGTGTCATATCGCGATACAACCACCCTACAAGACGGCGCATAACTACTGAAGGGTCTAAGCACACCGACTCGCTACTTGCCCCTCTACTTGTAATGAAGAACGCGTCGGTCACCGCACTTACCGGTGTACTCCGCGATATCTAAATGCTTCGTTGGTCACCTCTTTCCTGCGCACTAACGAAGAAAAAACCAGAGACTTTCTTTTATTTATGTAAAGTTAAACAATAACAGTTAAAATGCGTTCGTTCAAGTTTAAATAAATCACTAAGAAGTTACTCGAGTTCATATATTAATATGAAGGCGTTTCTATAGACAACAAACTGATGTTAATCGATACACTTTTTAATTGTTACAAAGTTTCTCGAACTGTGCCGAAAAATTACCCAACAGTAAACTAGCTTTTCCGAAAGCTTCAGTTTACAATTTTGTGATTTAGGTTCAAATCCTACATCTGAAGGTCCAAATTAGCTCTGTCCACTTTACTAAATTGTTATTCAAATCTACATTAAGGGTGAAATTCATAGTTATCTGATTTTATATTCACGCTCACCCTAAACTATCGAACTATTAACATACCTCAATCTGTTCCAAGTTGCGGGTAACTCAAACTTAAAAAGTATAATTTCGGATAATTCACATCGATCTACTGTGTAGTTTCTGTCATTTACCTTGTGCTTGCTAAGACGGTAAATTCGAGCAGTGTTACAAAATTTTTGTTGAAGAACTCACATCTTTAACTTTATGTTCTTAGACACCACTTATTTAAAGGCGGATTTCCACCAAACCGACACACTTTGGAACTGAGTTTTGTTTTTAAAAACAGAAACGGAAACAAGTTTTAAGTTTCGGAAACAAAACGGAAATTCCAATTCCACCAAACGGACTGAAATTAAGTTGCAGTTGTGTTTTTGTTCGTAACCATTTCCACTACATGGACAAACGCCCAAAATACGGCACGGGGGCCGTATAAATACATTTAAACTTAAACCAACAACCAATCAACTATTGCTGCCCGTTTCCACCGAGCAAACTGTGTTTACAAAAACAAAGTTTACAGAAACCCTTTGATCTTTCCGCCACTCGACGGGACTTTCAGTTGTTGATGAAAACAGTTGCCGGCGACTCAAAGTCTCTAAATTTTTTCTGATTTTGGAAACTCCAGTTGAAATAAACAGAGTTTCTGTTTTGTTGCAGTTTTGTCGGTTTGGTGGAAATCCGCCTTAATAATTTAAAGTCCGTGTAAATTTAATGCGATACTAACTAACTACAGACATGTTTCTTCCCAATTATGAGACAAATGTTAGAAGTTGGGATATTTCACTTGTAGGGATGTTTTGTTATATGGAGTGAAGGAACGATACCTACGTAATATTAACAAAATCTAAAAGATCAAATATCAGGAGGATGACCAAGACTGTCGAAAGCTAACTGTCGGGAAACGTTCAACTATTCAAAGCATTCATGAATTCCAAACTTATTCCGTAACTTTCCTCAAAACACACGTGCCATAGCTGGCACAGTCACTGGGACCACAGTCGACTAAATAAGCATCGAATCAGGATGGATATTCCTGGCAGTCTTAGGTCTAGAGAATACAATGGAGCAATGTAACTGTTCTGCGTTGGCACAAATCAGAGGACCCAATCCACGTTACAGGAATACGACTTTAGCATATATGGTCAGGTATTAGCTAATGTTTCACAAGACAAGATTTTTTTTGTCTTTTCTAGCAAGCTAATTTCTATAATAAAATAAAACCTAGGAAGAATGCAAGAAATGTAAGAAAATCTTGTAACACTTGCATTTTTCTCGCAAGCTAATTTCTATAATAAAATAAAACCTAGGAAGAATGCAAGAAAATGTAAGAAAATCTTTAACTCTTGCACTTTTCTCGCAAGCTATTTTCTATAATAAAATAAAACCTAGCTACAATGCAAGAAAATGTAAGAAAATCTTGTTACTCTTGCACTTTTCTCGCAAGCTAATTTCTATAATAAAATAAAACCTAGCAAGAATGCAAGAAAATGTAAGAAAATCTTTAACTCTTGCACTTTTCTCGCAAGCTATTTTCTATAATAAAATAAAACCTAGCTACAATGCAAGAAAATGTAAGAAAATCTTGTTTCTCTTGCACTTTTCTCGCAAGCTAATTTCTATAATAAAATAAAACCTAGCAAGAATGCAAGAAAATGTAAGAAAATCTTTAACTCTTGCACTTTTCTCGCAAGCTATTTTCTATAATAAAATAAAACCTAGCAACAATGCAAGAAAATGTAAGAAAATCTTGTTACTCTTGTACTTTTCTCGCAAGCTAATTTCTATAATAAAATAAAACCTAGCAAGAATGCAAGAAAATGTAAGAAAATCTTTAACTCTTGCACTTTTCTCGCAAGCTAATTTCTATAATAAAATAAAACCTAGCAAGAATGCAAGAAAATGTAAGAAAATCTTTAACTCTTGCACTTTTCTCGCAAGCTAATTTCTATAATAAAATAAAACCTAGGAAGAATGCAAGAAAATCTTTAACTCTTGCACTTTTCTCGCAAGCTAATTTCTATAATAAAATAAAACCTAGGAAGAATGCAAGAAAATCTTGTAACTCTTGCCTTTTCTCGCGAGCTAATTTCTATAATAAAATAAAACCTAGCAAGAATGCAAGAAAATGTAAGAAAATCTTTAACTCTTGCACTTTTCTCGCAAGCTAATTTCTATAATAAAATAAAACCTAGGAAGAATGCAAGAAAATCTTGTAACTCTTGCCTTTTCTCGCGAGCTAATTTCTATAATAAAATAAAACCTAGCAAGAATGCAAGAAAATGTAAGAAAATCTTTAAATCTTGCACTTTTCTCGCAAGCTAATTTCTATAATAAAATAAAACCTAGGAAGAATGCAAGAAAATGTAAGAAAATCTTTAACTCTTGCACTTACTTTTCTCGCAAGCTAATTTCTATAATAAAATAAAACCTAGGAAGAATGCAAGAAAATCTTGTAACTCTTGCCTTTTCTCGCGAGCTAATTTCTATAATAAAATAAAACCTAGCAAAAATGCAAGAAAATCTTGTAACTCTTGCCTTTTCTCGCGAGCTATTTTCTATAATAAAATAAAACCTAGCAACAATGCAAGAAAACGTAAGAAAATCTTGTTACTCTTGCACTTTTCTCCCAAGCTAATTTCTATAATAAAATAAAACCTAGGAAGAATGCAAGAAAATCTTGTAACTCTTGCCTTTTCTCGCAAGCTAATTTCTATAATAAAATAAAACCTAGCAAAAATGCAAGAAAATCTTGTAACACTTGCACTTTTCTCGCAAGGTAACTTCTCGTCTTACTATAAACTATGTAATTCTTGCTCTTGTTCTTGTCTTGCCTTTTCTGCAAGAACAAGAAAAATGCAAGAATCTGGTGAAACACTAGTATTAGTGACACTCCATCGTTTAGTCTCACTGAGTTCATCTAAAGGTTGAGGTAAATGAAATAACTCAAGGAACGGAAGGACTTTCTGCAAGGCCTCAACACAATGAATCCAACTAAAGCCGTAAGTGCATTGAACATCAATTTACCCTGCCCCTGACAATCCTAAGCGCCAAAAGAATTAATTATTTCAAATTCAACCATCCAGACCACGCTTGAAATTCAAAAGAAGATACTACAGAACCACACCAAAAAAATCTGAAACGACGAGTTCCGTTTTAGAACAACTTTTTGCATCTCATTTCGAGACGTTAAGGAAAACTCGAAAGAGGTTACACAAATTTATTAACTTAATTACCGCTAACGCTTAATTAGACACCAAATAAAATTAAAAGGTTCTAACTAGAAAATTATTATGCACAACAAACTTTTTAAGTGAGACGACATCGCGCTCAAAAGCCATCCAGTAAAATAAACTAGTATAACAAAGTTCAACCCGTTAGCTTTTTATATAAACATTTAAAATATGCATAATAACTAAAACTTTTTCAATCAAGAACTTATTTATTCGTCTCACGAAAAAAGTTAAGTTTAAGCATAAAAAAGCATCATTTTGAGATAACTCAAAAGTTATTAAATGGCAGAAAAATTAGTTTTACAACTCGACAAAGATTTCCGCTCGATTGGATGGCTTTGGCAGACGTTAACTAAAGTGATCATTAAATGGAGTATTAATAGTAATAGTAAATTGATAATTGTATTTGATCGATGATGATATCATCCTTCGTACATTAATAACGGCAGTAAATAACAAAATTCGTCACTTTAATTGCATTCGTCTTGAAGCAAAATAAAGCTCATTTTCACTAGTTGGGAAAATTTCTTATTTTGATAGATATTTTTATCTCACAATTTGATGTTGCGTATATTAATCAAATTTTGAGCTTTTAAAATTAAATTTTTAATTAATTTCGTTTAATTTAAATTAATGACTTTATTATTTACATGATAGAATAATGAAATTAACCCCGTTTCAAATCATTTTTAAAGCTGATCTCTTTTAAAACTCGCTTTTAGGTACGTGCAAAACTACTAAAGGCGATTTCTCCTAAGCTTCAATAAAATTTGCTTTCAATAAAAAGAAATAAAACCGCAAATTTTTAAATTAAACTAAGAATTTTACGCACTTTCTAGAAAATATAGGTTAAAAAGCAGCAACAAAAAGTTTTATAACACTGTAATAAGAGCGAGAATAACAAATTACACCGTCTTTTTATGTACATATAATTGAGTCTTCGTCTACAAAATTAAATTTATTAATATTTGAACACATTCGTAAGGAAAACTCGAAGCTTCATTTGTGATAATGGAAAACAATTTCCAAGATGAATCGCTACGTAATTTGAGTGAGCTACAAAATAAATTTCCAAAGCATTACTATAGCATCTTCATTTATATCACTTCTTCTTATCAAGAGTAATTTATTCAATTTTTTCAGCAAATAGTAGTTTTAAACGTTTAGAGCGGTGTCGGAATGAAAGGTAAATATTGCAAATTGGAAGGGAAAACGTTATGTCATCAATTACTTAATCGAACAAACGTATAAAATGGACACTTTCAGCCCCTGTAAAAGAATCATTTCATTTGTTTCAATATAGTAAATGAGTCATCACCTATTGTTGAAGGATAAAAGAGCTTCCGTGAAATTGATGCAAACACCTATGTAATTATTTCAAATACCTAGTTTTAATTACAATTTATGTACTTAACCTCAAAAAGCGTAATAAAGAAAAAGAACCACTTGGAAGCTCGCAAAGTACGATAATTCAAGTTATTGTGACAACACAAGCAATTAAGCTCGAAATACATTCACAAAATGCACTTTAAATTGGCTAAATTTCATAATCGCACTTCATAATGTTAGTACGATGTAACAAATTACTCGATCATTTATATTTCAACCACCTGAAAATATCTCAAAAGCTGTAAGACGAATGAATTAAATAAAGAGCACGCACCTCGCTTAATAGTTTAATGAGAATGTTCTTTTTTATACGAGATGAAGAGGAAAATTCAAAACGTCAAATTGAAATATTTGTTTGATGTGTCCCTCTTGATTTACATACACGCAACAGTTCATTTGGCACAAGAATTCTAAAGCAGGTGGTCGAAATGCCTACATTTTACATCAAAATATAAAACAAATAGAATACTTTTTGAAAAATAAAACAGACGATGTTCAATTTTGCATCAAAATCGAATTGGTTTTGAATATTTGAAGAAAAAAAGTAGAACTTTACGAGCCAATTCGATATAAACCGCTTTTGTTGTTATAATAAAATGTAAATATAAATAATCTTTCGGGCATATAAAAACGTGAGAATATAAAGTCTTCAAGACTAACACCAGTTTAGTTACACTACCACACATATGGCTTCCTGCCAAGAAACTTCAGAAAAAAAAACAACATAATTGTCGTTTGTATTTATTCTACATACAAACCAACTAGTAACATAATTAAAATTATAATTCATCATATGAATACAAAGAGAAATAATAATATTAAGCGCTACAGTGTTGAAACTGACTGTGAGGCAAATTTGACAAACTGTTTGCTTTTGAGGTCACTGCTAGTAAGTAGTAGGTGGAGATGAACTACTGAATGCGACTTAGGGGACTGCTTCGTTAAAAATCTATTATCGAAAAATGACAATATTTAATCTCAATTCTCGTATGACATGGTCATGTTGACGCACCGCACTTCGCACTGCCCGTAACACCGACAATATAAATAAGGCATTGCTTTATTAGAGTCGTCGGATATCACTCTCCATCTCATGTAAGACAGTGCTTTTATTCATTTTTGTAGTATCGTGCCAAGTGCGGTGCTAGGGGTAGTGTAAGGTGCGGTGCGCCACACACTAAAGGTGGAGATTACTACTTGACGATTTTCAATGGCAACATTTGCCTCGATTATTGCAGTGTTGAAAGCAACTTTAATACAATAGTGCTTGAAGAGAAAAGATTGCGTTCATATACGATTTTCTTTTATTAAGTCGTCAAATTAGACACTACCACAAGGTATTAGTTTGCTGATAAACAAAAAAAGAAATGTTACGCTTCTGATGTAATATTACCAAGATCTTCAAGAAAATTACCCGAGTTCAAAATACTCCAATTACAAAGGAATAATTGTAGCTGTTATTATAGAATTAAAATGGAAATTAGGAAAAGTCCTTCAATTTTGGCAGCAATATAGCATAATTATTCTGCATAGAAATCCATTTCCTTTTTGGAACAGATTGTCATAAAACAACTGAATTCACAAATAAGTACATAACTTGAAATGTCACAAGTTACTTCATTCATGACAATACCATATTCACTGAACAAATAAAAAAATATATATTTATGAAGTTACCTTATTTATTTACTGAAATAAAATGATGGAATATAACTAAAAAGAAAAGTTCTAAAAATGCATGTACAACAGAAAAATCACAGTCCACGTTCCATCACTACACGCTCTAGAATTTTTCCAATCACGCATTACCTAACTAATAAAAGAATTCATTACAAACCTATTACCAAAACACTCAATCTTCCCTTAAATAACGAACGTCGAAATAAATTAATACCAATAGTTGAAAAATTCAGAAACTTCCCAAGTTCAACATTCGTATTAGAACTTGAAAATAGAATTTATTATCAGAGCTTAACGAAATTACTTAATTGCACATCTCATATCATAAATTAATCTTATTAAAAATCACGTGCGGGTAAAAAGTGTTGAAAATTGATTATTTCAATTAAACTCAATTATAATTACAATTAAGACGTCAAAATTCGGTAATTTTAAGGAAATTTAAATCAAATCCCAAACAATTATTTCTCTCGCAAGGAAATTTAATTGAATTTTCCAACAGTCACAATATACACACGTATAGGGATATAAACGTTTCAATTAACTAATTAAATTAAATTTTGAAAATAATAAAACGTTTTATTTGTTTAGATAAAGAAAAATTGCATCCACAAACAAAAGAAAAACGTGTGTAAACTTGTAAATCTTAAAAATATATTTTAGTTCCGTTCTTAATATTAAGAAAGGGAGAACTTTTTTATTAGTTTATACCTTCATCAAAAAATTTACTCGAAGAGGTTCTCCAAAATTTTCCCTCAACTAAAAATAGCGTCAAATAGAAATTCGATCCCGCAATAACACGCAATATTGAAAGTAGAACTTTCACGTGGCATATGACAATTTTTTGTTCGCAAGTCATAAATGAAATCAATATCAATACAATAACGAAAATACAAAACAAATAAACTATATTCAATAAATTTCTTATCGTTCGAATTATCTGAATTGAACAGTACAATAAAAAGCGCTAGAAATGTACGTTTAAATGCTTTCAGTAGCGAATTCTGAAAGGGTAAGAAAATAAATAGTTATATACTAGTGGTTGTCTTTTGTCTTGATAGAAGTCATGAACTAGCAAAGAAAAAAAATGGAAAGTCCATAAGATTATATTTACAAATTTACCAAATATTGTGTTGGTCCCTAATGTTGGGCTGAAAAGGTAATAGGTTCAGACGTCAGACGCTACCATTTTACGCTTTATAACTAAGCCCCTTTTGGCTCCTGGCAACCGTTAATAACTTTTTTCGGCTAAGGTGATCAAAACTTAGCAGTTTACCAACTCACAAACACTAATTATAATTTCACCTAAGACTTTGCCTTAATCAGAAATATGAGAAGACCTTGCTAATGAAGGTGTTGTTGAGAAACGAAAGAAAAAAACTAGGAGTTAATCCATCCCTTATTAATAATAGTGTTATGAGAAAGCAATTTTTTGCACTAAATATTTTAGAAAAAAAACTCAAAGGAGCAAAAAAGAATTCAATAATGAACACTTTTGCACAACATTGGGATCTCGATCACCCTAAAGAGTAGATTGGTTAAATTAGCAAAAAGTTGCATATTTTAATGACCTTTAAGAATCCGTTTAATACTTTTAAAATTCAAAATGGTTTTCGTTTCCAAGATAACGCAGAAAAACTGAAAATTGGCAGTTTCATTTCACGATTGTAGTTTCAAAATGGTGACACGTCATTTTGTAAAAATTAATTACTCACTAGGCTTGTCTAAATTCGGATAAAAAAAGAAATTTCTATCTTGTACATATCTTAATTTACGCAACTTTTCAGGTTATGCTATGTTACGTTATGTTGATATGTTATTTTTTAAGATGAAAAATAACTTAGTTTTTAAAGTTTTAGAAAAGTAAGTTAAACAGGTAATAAAATTACTTTACTAAGATTTAATAAATTAATAATAATTTGATTTATTTTAATTTCTTGATCAACTTACGTTTCTAAAACTTTAAAAAAATTAAAATGTAGTATGTAGTTATTTTCCATTGTAAAAAATAACATAACGTTACATATTAACATAACGTATCATAAAATAATCTGAAAAGTTGTGTAAATCAAGAAAAGTACCAGATAGAAAGTTCTCGTTTGGTATCCAAATTTAGACAAGTCTACTAAGTAATATTTGTAAAAAAAAATGATGGGTCCCCCATAAGAAAATTAAAAGCTGAACGTCACGACGCCTAGCGCTGATGTGATAAAAAGTCGAGTTTGGTATCTTCTGATAGCTTTTTTGATCTCCTGAAAATTTTTCCCTATAAATTTTATTGTAAAGTAAGCCATTTTGAAACTACAGTCGAAAAACAAATTTGCCAATTTTCAGTTTTTCTACGTTATCTCGGAAACCATTTAAAATTTTGGAATTTTCTAAACGGATTCTTAAAGATCATCAAATTATGCAACTTTCCATTATTTTAACCAATCTCGTAACTCTTACGGTTTCCAAGATCTCAAAGTTAGTACCACTTGAAAAAATCACCCTCTATAGCTTCCTTTCGTAGGGTTTAAAGTCCAAGCACAAGGATTTTCACTAAAGAAAATTTCCTGTGAACATGTTTGGGTCTTTGCAATGGTACCAAATGAAATTTTTATCATTAAACAGTTTAGTAAAGTTCAAAATATTTAACATTTTGTATACAAAGAAAAAATTGAATAAACTGATAAACTCCTTATATCGCACTGAGAGAATCTTAATGTTTTTAATAAATGGAAATGGTTTAACCTTAATCGATGTCGACAGTAGAATTCAGTTTTGAATTCCAACATACAAAAACATCAAACTACTCAACAATCCCGTTATATTTAAAACAAATCTAACTACCAAAAGCTGAATATTAGTCATTTTCCTCATTACATATCGATTTTCTGTTTGGAAAATTTAGAAAAGAAGCTAATATACGAAAAAGCTTAATTATAAGGAGGGTGTTACGAAAATAAAATCCACTTTGGGTTCGAATAACGTCGGAATAATAATGATGAAAGTCTTATGGTTGATAGTGCCAAGAAAAGTGATATATTTTAATCAAGTCCGCTATGATAATGAAGTGACGAGCCCAGCACGCAATATTGCGTGATCTAACCCCTGTTGCCTCCTGGGGTTAACAGAGCTGCACCTACCAGGGTGTGCCTTTCAACCTGATTCTAAAAGGGTGCAACTCTTTCCGCAACATTAAAATACTTTTATACACTCAAAAATAAATGCATAAATATAGTTTTTTTAAAGTAAAATTTCGAATACATAAAAGTGAAAGAAAAATTTGATTCATATTTACAACACAATGCGGACTGACAATTCTTTTTGGTTGACATCGTCGATATTGCGAATCTTTTGTTATAGAGTAAACGAGAGAAAATTCAATTTCCAACTTCAATCATACTGACTTTATTTTTAGAAAATATGAAAACCGAAAGCACATTCGTTAATGAAACAAAATACATCCATTAACGTTTAATTACCCCTTTCACAATTTTTATTTTAGTTAACGAAGGAGGGAACTTGTAGCAAAAAAAATCCGCATGTCTAGAATTTCTGAAAATTACTTAAATTACACGCGAGTTCATGGACGACACTAGTGCGAACCCTTAATTTAAAACTTTTCGAGGACGAAAATCTAAAATGTAATTCAAATTTTAGCAAGCTTATTTTTCGTCCTTTCTATCCTGAATTTTATTACGCGCTAGATATAATCATATAATCCAAATAATTTTCGACTTTTAATCTACGTTGATAATTTTATGACATCACTAAAATTCTAATAACGTATTAATTACATTTATACGGCTTTTAGGTAGGTTTCGTAGTTTAAAAATCGCTACACACAATAAAAAACCTGGCAAGCCTCAAATATAAAAGTTAATAAAATATATTTCGTATTCAAAAAAAATGTTAAAATAGGAATTCATATAAAAAAATAAATTGAAAGGTGATGACATTTAAAAACTTGAAAAATTGAACCTCAGCACAACCCATTTGCTTGTCACTCAATAAAAATAACTAGGACATGAAGTATAAAAAAAGCATAGATCTCGAAAGATAGATTTGGAAAGTGCCACCGATAACGACGTAAAAAATTCCAAACTATCGCTACTTTTGCAAGAAGTGAAAAAGTGGAGTGCGAAAAGCACCCCATGTGAATAAATTTAAAACAGCTTTTAACTAAAACCAAATTATTAAAAATTCGAAGAGCATTCGCATTTTCATTTCTCGATCAAGCTTTTGGTTGAATACAAAAAGTAAATTATTTATCAAGACGCTACTAAAGCTCCTTAGGCTTTCGACGGCTTCCAAAGTAGCTCACTATAAAACAATATGAAAATTCTTACAAAGAGTTTTCAAAAAATATTACATTTTAATCAAAAAGGCAACAAAAAACTGTTATTTTTATATTCCATTTAAAAATTAAACTTTTGATGTACGCAAAGATACATAAGAAAACAACCTTTGCGTCTTTAAACTTCTTATCGAACGATAATTATCAAACAAAATGCAGAGTGTATTCACACAGTAAAAAAATTTTTCATAATTATTTCCGAATTAATTACTTTCTTAATTCACATTACGTGTGAATTAAAACCAGGTAAGTATCTCTAGTTCATGAACCGAAACCGAGCGGTTAACGAACTCGAATAATGACAATGAGCCATGTCTTTTAGTACTGTTGCTCGAACATTTCTTCTTCCTCTATTGCTGGTGACACCGACAAGCCTTCTTCGTGACTTCTGAAGTTCTCCGTGTGTTCAGGAAGTATGAACGGATCGCCGTAAGAACTCGCATTTACATGTAGTTAGTAATGCAAATCTAAACATCGCATTTTTTATTCGAACTGCCACCGTTAAAAAAATAAAATAAATTCGTGCGAGTCCGTCTTTAAAAGCTCACACGTTTATTACTACCAACCATTAAATGTAAAAACGTCATTCGTGAATTTGTTTTCTTTTAACATTTATTTCAAACCGTGAAATAAACTTGCCTTTAGAGATTATTATCATTTAATTTTACACCACATTCGTTAGTGTATAAATTTGTAAAGATATATGCGGCATGTTCACGCAACTTTCAAAAGAATGAAACCAAAAAAGTTGTAATTTGTAAAGCAAATAAGTTCGAAAAATAAACCACTCAATATTTACTAAAATGGAATAAATATTTTTCTTTATGTAAGGTACTTACAGTGTAATTTGCACGTACCATCAAACAAAGCCATTACTTTATTACTTAAAAACTTTTACGTGAGTTTTCCTAATAACCTAATTCAAAGGCAGCTAATTTTTTAAGTTACAAAAACGTATTGTACGTCAAATAATTATTTAAATTTATAAATCTAAAGTAAATTACCCATGTAAGATTAGGACGGATGGAAAAAAGTTTCTTCTTGATATCTATTATGTGGTAAGACAAACAGTTGTTTGGAAACTAAACGAAAGACCGTAGGCTAGGAACTGCTTTTTGCCTGGATCGGTGATCAAGAACTATGAGTTCAAAATGTACTTTAGTTGGACAAGGGACTAGCCTAACCCTACATCACTATCAGATGATCTTTATGAGAACGAGGTTAATGAATTTGATATGGCTAATAGAATATGAAATTATCACAAACAAAATTGAGTACTGTTTGGGAACTATGGATGGCGTCGATGGAGACACACTAAAAATGTCTGTTTTTGTAATTATGTATTCGAGAATTTAAAACAGAAGTAGGTAAATACTTTTTTCCCCTGTGAAGTTATACAGATGTTTCGACAATAAACCTTCGATCTAGTCGGCAAACTGCATTTGTAAATTATGTAAAAAGGTCGGTTGTAAAAGTTTTAGAAATAGTAAAAATATGCAATCATGCAAAATCGACAGACGGTTAATTCTAGACCAATAACAACTTACCTTTTAGTTTAGTCGATTTGCTACTAAACCAAAAACCACCAAACATTTTGGCCCCCAAGTTCTTAGTTACGCCACTGCATGATGAGGAACATTTTAAAATGAAAAGATTAAAAAAAACAAAGTGTGGGTTAGATGATTGTTGCAAAACGCTATCCACTTATAGGTAGTTGACAAATGGATGACTGTATACTGCAAACTAATGTCAAATAATATTTCAAGGGTGCAAATTTTAAGCTAGTTGAGGACCTTTAAGTAGCCTAATTGCAATACTTGATAAAATGTATTTTCTTTAACGACAAAAAATGTCAAAACAGTTACATTTTTCTATTGTTTCAAAGTAAAAAAAAAACAAAGAGAAATTAAATATGCTCTTTTTATAAGAAAGCTACTTGGTTTGGTAGTTAAAAATGCATTAGAGAAAACAACTTGCGAAAATGGTAAAGAATCGAGACCTTTGTAACTAAAAATTCAATTAAGTTCTGTTTGTTGACGGTTTTTTATACTATGGTAATTTAATTTAAAAATGTTTAAAAAAAGTTAAATTACTTTATGGTTTAAATTCCGACTTTCTTTTAAATGCCTATGAGTTCTGTTAAAGGATGTTAATACCATTCGCGCAAATATGGTGATTGAATCAAAATAATACTTCAGTTTTATTGCTTTTTACATTAACATTTTGCAAATAGGAAAACTAATTGCTTAATTGGACTCCTTCACAACATACCAAAATTTAAATCCCTTAGCATTCAGAGAAAGTGAAAATAATAAAGTAGCAAAATTAAACTTATTCATTATACTCATATTACACAATGCACAAAATCTCATTGCAATTGAAATGAAATAGATATTAGAAACTTTCTACTCGAGTTTGGAAAAGGCACATTACATCATTAGAATCACAGGTTTTCAACTTTTTGGACAGAACTTTTAGCTCTTAAAAATAAAGCAGTGATGTGATTTTAGACGCTTTCTAAAAGATTCACCATTTTTGTCGTAACGAGGATGTGTTAAAACTTTTTATATAAAAAACAAATAATGTCGAATGAAACTTGACATTATAAGAAAAAAGCTTTTTGATAAAATTGAATTATAAAATTTATCAAACGGTACTAGTGATGAGCGTTTATTATATCGTCACGGCCAACTAATGAAGCGGATTTTGAAGAATGTTCAAAAGTTAGTGAGTAGAAAATTACCAAGGATGACAAAGCATCCCGATTTTATCGAAGCGATGTAGACGATAATAATCAAAAGAATTCTCAAGAATGCAACGTAATAATAAGTCATACCATTAAAAGTGGTAAAGAAGCGGAGTTACATAAAACTATCAGTTGTAGTTTTTGAACACGGTTCCACGTCTCAAGAAACAACTAGGTAACAAATCTTAATTCAAAAAGTAATTATACAACTACTTAACACAAAAACTTACTCCACTTTCGACTTAATATGTAACAATGCAAACAAAAGAAACTCACCTGTACGTCAAAATTGTGCTGCTGTTGTTGTAGCACGGCACTATCTACTTGGTGAGGTTGTGGAGGGGGCGGTGCATATTGTGGCTGTTGCTGATCATAATGTGTAGGTGGAGGTTGTTCGGTAAAATGTTCAAAATGTTGATTAACGGATTCTGCTAAAGTTACGCCAAGGTGCGGAGCCAAATGAGGTGGTAATTGCGATAAGTGTGGTGGCAATTGTTCGGGCTTTACAAGAACAATGCTAGGATCAAGTTGAGGAAGTCCATTTTTCAACTCATCTTCAGACGGCGATGGTTGTCGACTACCGGGAGTTCGACTGTGAAAATACAACGAACTAAAATCATTAAATAAGTCTGTAATTTTACAGAAAATCTATAAACACTAAATAGTACATTGTTTTATTAGGAGGGAAAGTATTGTTTTGTGTGATGGGACTATGATTGGAGGATGAGCGAGCCCAGCGAGCGAGTCCGGCAATACATCCGAGTCACACAAAATTACTTTCATTTCGTATAAGTAATACATTTTATTTTTTGTTCAAACGTAAAACGTAAAATTTTGAATTACGAAAATGCGCCATCTCTTGCCAATTAGGTACTTGTAGTTCAACGAACAAATTGTAAAGGAAAATTTAAAAAACATTCAACTTTTTTACATTACAAATGCTTAGAAAAAATTATGTTAGGTTAAGATTTACAGACTGAGAAAATACTTTGTCTGACGATTTTTTCTGCAGAAGTGGGAAAGTTAAACTTCGCCCTTAACTATAGAGTGACACAAAGTCGACTCTTTTTTGACATTGCAAATAAAAAACTTAAGTTACTAACAACGTTGCATTTAGAGTTCGTAAACTAGTGTAGTAAGTTCAAAGCAGATCATTTTGAAGTAAATCGGAAATAAAACATTCTTGTACACAGTAACTACCAGCATCAACTATGGCTTTAGTATGAGCTGGTAATTAAGCTTTAAAACACATAGGTAAATTGTTTTTTTTAATTGGCCGCCATTAAAGTCAACATCTTGCCAAAATTATTTTTTCAAAACACTGCAATCAATCTAATGTTTGGTAAAAAATGTTAAACGTTCCTTTAAAAAACTTGATGGACAACGACTTCTATTTATTTCCCAATTATATTACGGTAATATATCAAAATTGTGTCTTCTTTTCAATTTCATACAACCAACAAAGATTAAATTCAAATGTTGCTATTGAAAGCTCCTTTTTTTTTCGCAATATAAAATACTGTAATTAAATTTTTAATTAAAGCCATGGACAAAATTGCAATTATTAATTGAACTTGATCGAATTTGGAATTAACAGATTTTCTCCAGTTTCCACTACTACAGCGCCATCTAGTGGTGGAAACTTAAACTTATTCCAGTTGCAAACCGTGCCTGCACATAATACAGTTTTACAACTGGAATTTATTGCACATGGCGTTAGGTGGCGCTAGCGTTCGGTTATTTAATATTTAAAAACCATGCTTGGTTGGTTTTTGGTAGGAGAAACATCACCTTGGCAACCAGCGAGCAACGCACATGTCATTGACACGACCCAAGGTAGAGCAGAAACCTTGAAAGCCAGACTAGCTCGACCGGGGGTTGTGAAGTATTTTAACATTATCCTTCGATATTACTCTCAAATGCGTAATTGTTTCATAATCTGCGTACTTATATTTTTGCAAATCAAATATAAATTACGAACTTGCGTTCTTTTTTAAAAGTACGCAATAAATCAATTTGAACATCTGATGGGGTATTAAAGTATCACGCGAAACTTTTATCATCCTTTTCAATTCAGGGTTCTGCATTGTATCGTACTTAGTAGAACAGCCAATTGATAAACATTGGTGAACGTCTTAAATAATTCAAAACAACCGAATAAACGTCAATTAAGTGTTACATTAGAGTGCATTTCCTGTATGCTAACGATGTGAACTAATTGAAAACCCACTCCAAGTATAGTAGCAACTTACTTAAAGCCTTTATCTTCATCCGATAATTGTCCATTTTGCACTGGTTGACCATTAACTTCTTCTTTCGGACTTTGCGGTTTATCCTTATCTTTATCGTCTAAATGTAAAGCTCTCATTCTAGGCTCAAGTCCGATGTTGTCTTTATTGGTCGGTGAGCTGCCCAAGACGTACTCGACCATTTTAACGCCGAGACCGCCAGTATCGGATCCTCGTGGCGATAATATATTGCCAGAATCTCCGCCGGCAAAAACTCCGCGACGTCCCATTGCCAAAGGTGCCGAGACTGCATGATCACCTGAAAAACAAACAAAAATTGAAAATAATTTATTTGTAATGGAAAAATGAATAATAATGGTTGTTTATTTTCAATGTGTTACTTTGTCTTTTAGTAGTAAATAAAATTAACCCTTAACTCTTAGGTCGAGTATTACCTACTGATTGATGAGTGATGTGAGAGCAGCATTAGGTTTTAAGAGATAATGTTCTAAATAAAATATTTATAGATGTTACGTCTAGAGCTACCTGAATTGGCACAATAATTATATCATCCGCTTTTGGGAATTAATTTTATATCAAAACACCTCTGTCATAATTTCCAAGGATCAACTAACTGACCCCACCCGGAACAATTCAGCTCTGGCTCGTAATTAGACATGAAGTAAAATTCTATTTAATTATTATAGGTAGGCAAACTCAAAACTACGACAACAAAAAAACTAGTATAAAAATTAATACATAAATTAAATATTTGCGTTTATACTAAAGTTAGTTCCGTATATTTTTAAAATATGTAAATCTGCTGGTGCGTGATTTTATTTTAACCTCACGAATGATAAACATAAAGCCACACTTTCCTCCAATCACTCAATTGTCAACAAAAAATGTTTAATCAAGTTGTGCTAAAAACCTCATGTAACGTTGTAAAAAACAAAGCAGAAAACCATCACGACAATTAGGAATCATTTGGGAAGTTTGGATTTATATTTATTTTTCTTAAATTATTCAAAATTACAAAATTACCCCAAGACTCAAATATATTATTAATATATAAAATCAAGTAGAACCCAATCGATATGAAATTTGAGTTATTAGAAAAGACAGGGAGGAAATAGAAACTTTGGTTGGAAAATTTGATAACTTTGTAATTTTCGAATAATCTACAATTACCATTATTTAAACCGCGCTATGCTTATGAATTAGTGTAGCAAACTGTAGATTTATTTTGGAACATGTAAAATTTATAGTGAAATTAGAGCTTAAAACGTAATAAATTATTAATTTGCTACTTAAAATAGAAAGCTAGCATCTTCAAGCTGTAAAATTTAGAAGAAAGTAACTTTTGTTTTCCTATTCAATGTGCTTTTTCAGACAAAATACGATGAAAGTGTATAAAGAAAATAATAGAAACTGTTTTTGTGTTTCTTCATTGAATTATATATTTTTCCAATTATACTGACAACAAATAGAAATAGCGTACAAAATAAATGGTGTAGTAGTTCCACATAATTTAATATGTGATAACTAGAGATGGGATTTTAGACAAAATGTTTATTTACCTGCAATGTACTGATGTACATGGGGAAATAAAAATCGCCAAAATTTATTTCAAGAAAAACGTTTTCATTTGAGCCAAAGTTGTTTCTGCCTAAAATGGAAAAACCTCAGTTGTAAGATTATTTTTAGGCGTTTAAATTTTATATTTTAAAATTAAAAGGATAATTGCATTACAATAAAATACAACAATGAAGATTGTGCCATGCCAGTGCCAGCAAGCTTTTTAAGTTCCGAATGTCATTGCCGAACTTTTTGAAAATGCTTTCTCGACATCATCGTTTAGAAAGAAGCGACTAACGACATAATTTGCCACCAAAAAACAGTAGTAGTTATGGCAACAGTACTGCCAAAACGAATTTTTAAATAAAAGTAGAAGATTAATAATGTCATGAATTACTAAATTGAAATTCCATGTCCTTTTATATTAAATTCATGTTTCCTATTTTGGTTTTTACTGTCCGATAATATTTATATATAGTTCGGTTTTTCTTACTTTACCGACACGTGACATCTTAATATGTATAAATTATTTAATTTAGTTAATACATTTATTCTTAATTAATATTAAATATTTATTTAGATAATTTATGATTAAAATAATTATTTATTGGGCATTTTAAAAGTCACGTGTCGGTAATGAAAAAACAGAATTTTATATTTTTGTATGTCCCGAAATCCTATCTCTAGCGATAAACTGATCAAATTGTTGAACATTTCGTGTAATGCCAATTAAACAAAAATTAATATAAAAGTGAAGAAGCGAGGAGTTTATGTTGAAATAGCGGCAATGTATACAGAAGATACCATCAAAACAATTAACTAATAGCTGGGTAATGCCATTGAAACAATAATCGGTTTGTACGTACTTTATGAAAAGGGGAGCTCGCATAAATTATAGAAACTGTGATTTAATTAAATGCCTACAACTGTTTTATCTAGCACGTCGTGGGTTACCGTACAAAACGACAGCACAAATTCAGTTTTTGCAACGTAGAATTGGGAAGAACACAATGGCACACTTTGAGTGCATTATCTCAAAACGTATCGTAACAAATGGATTTTGAACTGCATTATTTAAATGGCCGTTTTAAGAAGCCCGTTCCGCTCCATGGGTATATTCGCAAAATACCGAATGTTTGTTATTTGTTGAATATTCACATCCACATATATGCGAAGCAGGTGAATATTTGCTTTTTGTCAAACATCAAATACTTCTCATCGACTGTTGGTAAATATAAACATGCACGACTCAAAGGAGACAAATATACCATGACAAACATACGACGCATCTGTAAATGATTTACTGCGAGTCTCTCAAAGTTATCTACTGACGAATAGATATCTATTCCCTAAGTGTTCAAAAACCGGTTTCAAACAATAGAAATGGTTAAGTTTTGGAATGTTATGGATCCATAACTAAGCAAAAATGTACCAGAGACTGGCTATTAGGCAAATACTTTGGCGAAAAGTTTATGAAATAGAGAATATTCGGGACTAAAGCACCGTCCACACGCACAGACCAAACCGGAGCGTGAGGACAGCGTTCAGGTCGCCTGCACAGATCAAACCGAAAGGCAAGGCTTGTGTGTGTGTAGACGGGCCTTAACAGTGCACTTGACATGAAGTTTCACATAACCTAGTCAAATTGTGTTTCAGTTTAGCGCGAATCTTATTTTGATGGCACGGTGTTATAGTGTAGGTGGCGAAAATATGTATAATACCAATAATAATAAGTACATTTACCTTATAAATAGTCTCAGGTAAAGCATAATCGAGTCCCACTGATATGGTTTTTCTAAATGAATAGCTTTTGCAACTTTTTTCAATTTTCTCCAAAACCGCAACTTCCCTACTGTAAAGGCACTGAACGTTGAACATCAGCGACAAAATTGAAAAACCCTATGGTTTTTTTTGTAGTTAGCTTAAACTAAATACACTCCCAGCTACTTAAAAAAACTTGAATATTTAATCAGAGCTCTTCGTATAAAAAGAAATGTATTGTTAATGAAAACACTAGACGTTGGAATTTTACTCGGATATACGAAAAAGTAAACCACACAAAATCGATGAAATGAAATACTGCGCACGTTTTTATGGGTAATTTGTGGCATGAACACGTTTTACCGAAAGTCTTATACGTATCAGACCAATTTGGTATTTGAAAACTTAAACAAGGAATAAACGTCCCACGCCAGTTGGTTCAATTATTAACCACATAATAAACACGTAAGTATTGGAAATTATATAAGAATGTCGACATTATTGGAATTTTAACTGCTTCATTACTATTATTATCAGTAGCCAATTAATTATGAAGGGCTCGTGCAAACCATTCCAGAGATATAAGCAGTTTCTTAGCAAATTTTAGAAACCAAACTTGATGTCCCTACTGCAGCCGCATCAAGATCAAAGTAAACTACTTCATCAAAGAAACAAAAGTTGATTACAGTGAAGTCTTTCAAGTTTTGTAAATACGTTATTACAAGAAATTCACTGTTACAAAAAATTAAGAAATGGTTATGTTACAACAGAACAGCCTTTGCGGTTTATAAAAATAAATTGTGCCAACACTACAACAAAATATCAGGTGGGCCACGAAACTTGTAGCGCCAAACTGTATAGTATATTACACAAGGCGACACTGCTATTTTTTTATGGATTAAACTGTACTTAATCGAAAGGGTATGCATATTGAAGCTCAAAAATAAAAAAATAAAAATTTTTTTACGAGTTGTTTTTGAGATAATCCACAATTTGTGATTTTTTTACCATTTTTTACCATTTGTTTTTCTCAAAAACTACTAAAGGATGCTAAAAAATTCAAAGTTTATGTTAAAGAAAACATTTCAATCTTTCCAAAAAATATTTTTGAATTTTTGAAAAAAGTTCCAAAAGTTCAAAAAAAAAGTTCTAAAATTTTATTTTTAATTTTTTTAGAGCTTTTTGAACTTTTTTTTTTGTTTTTTTACTTTACCTGAAAAGAGCAATTTTTTTTACACAAAATAGTTAAAAATTACGAAAATCCTACGAGTCAATAAAATATGAAGCTTAAGATTAAAAACAAAAGAAAGATTTGTATACAGGGTGTCCGGCATAAACCTCCGTTCCTTGAAGTGGGTGATTTGTGAGCTCAAAATAGAGTGATAAAACCGAATTTACCTTAGTCCAAAGTTGTTTGCCTACCAAGTTACAGCGCTTTGAAGTTTTTCAAAAAAAAAATCGATAAATAAGCGTAACTTTGGAATTAAAAGTGATGGAACAACGAAATTTATGGAATATGCTTTTCTTGATGAGAGGAAAAACTTGGTAATCAGTAAAAGTTAAAAACAAAAAGTTAAGGGTGCGTTAACATCGAGGGAGGGGCAACTAACCACCTCAGAAGAATCATATCGATTTTTACTGATTACCAAGTTTTTCCTCTCATCAAGAAAAGTATATTCCATAAATTTCGTTGTTCCATCACTTTTAATTCCAAAGTTACGCTTATTTATCGATTTTTTTTTGAAGAACTTCAAAGCGCTGTAACTTGGTAGGCAAACAACTTTGGACTAAGGTAAATTCGGTTTTATCACTCTATTTTGAGCTCACAAATCACCCACTTCAAGGAACGGAGGTTTATGCCGGACACCCTGTATACAAATCTTTCTTTTGTTTTTAATCTTAAGCTTCATATTTTATTGACTCGTAGGATTTTCGTAATTTTTAACTATTTTGTGTAAAAAAAATTGCTCTTTTCAGGTAAAGTAAAAAAACAAAAAAAAAAGTTCAAAAAGCTCTAAAAAAATTAAAAATAAAATTTTAGAACTTTTTTTTTGAACTTTTGGAACTTTTTTCAAAAATTCAAAAATATTTTTTGGAAAGATTGAAATGTTTTCTTTAACATAAACTTTGAATTTTTTAGCATCCTTTAGTAGTTTTTGAGAAAAACAAATGGTAAAAAATGGTAAAAAAATCACAAATTGTGGATTATCTCAAAAACAACTCGTAAAAAAATTTTTATTTTTTTATTTTTGAGCTTCAATATGCATACCCTTTCGATTAAGTACAGTTTAATCCATAAAAAAATTATCAATTCTAAATTTGTCGCCTTGTGTTATTTAACGCGCATAATGCTATTATTCCGCGAGGATTAAACTTGTAACAAGAGCCTAAGAGCGAGTGTTGTAGCCACCCGAGTCTAATATAGCCATTTCGCCATTATGCGAGTCAAATGCACTATTTTATTCACATTAGGAACGTGTAGGTACATGAGTACATAGTGTCCCATTGTGCAACCTCCCCAGAGACGTCGCCTCCACCGTCACTCCTAGAACAATCCCAACTTTAAGATGAACTCGAGCAGTTTGGCGGGTGGAGTGTCTCTGATTCTGACTATATTTAGCCAGCAGTCACTAAGTATGCATCCTCTAATTGATATTACCGCAGGACACGAGCAAAGCACGTGCTCCGCAGTTTCATCTTCTTGATTACAATCTCTGCATTTAGGGCTATCGAGTAGTCCTATAGTGTGAAGGTGTTTGTTAAGCTTACAATGTCTTGTAACGATGCCCGTGAGTAGGGCTGGGAAAATATATCGATATATCGATATTTCGATATATCGATATTTCGATATATCGATATATCGATATTTCGATATATCGATATTTTGATATATCGATATTTCGTTATATCGATATTGCGATATATCGATATTTTAATATATCGATATTTTGACATATCGATATTTTGATACATCGATATTTTGAAATATCGATATTTTGATATATTTATTATTATTGTGATATATCGATATTGCGATATAACGATATTTTCAATATTTTTGGCTGAAGGCACTTTCTTCAAGAAGCGCAATTCATACATTCAGGATCTTGCAGGGGGGCACGCTTTAGGCAGGGGTTCCTGCACAAGGTGCCAATTAAAATAAACCTATTTAATGTTTTTTTGTAATTTAAGAATATCAATTTCAATTTAAAAATTACCACTAAAAAAATGTACAATTACTTCAATAATCCCAGCATTTAAGATATCATCGATATCATTTAAGAAAAATATCGATATATCGATATTTCGATATATCAATATATCGATATTTAGATATACCGATATAACGATATATCGATATTCCGATATATCGATATGAAATTCTCAATATCGCCCACCCCTACCCGTGAGCATCGAACTCAAATCGAGACAGGTTGAGGTCGTATTTTGCGTGTCCTCTTGAAGGAACAGCAATTGCTGCTTTGCGTTGTCTACAGCCCGTTCTTTTCGACCACATATTAATATCTATATGAGCTTAGTGTTTTCTGTTTTATGATTTTGTTGAGAGTGACGACAGCCAGAGTCGGGAACGCTTTCGGCCCAATCGGGTAGGAGACCGAGCCCTGCCAGCTCATCTGTTCTCTCATTGCCTTTGTTACCTTGGTGCCCTTTGATTCGGCAGATTTTAAGGGCATTACTTATCGAAATGTCTTTTAGTGCTACTATGTAGTCCGAGCCCAGCTTCGAAGTTATTCTCTAAGGTTCAAGGCCACGATAGCAGCCCTAAACAGTATCTATATATGTCGTCCTGTTACTAGACTCTCTTTTACCATTGTGGCACTTTCTAGTATGCCAGCTTCATAAACCGAGGTGAATCTACCGAATTTATTTCTACTGATATTTATTTCTAGTTCAGATGAGAAGATTCCTGTCCCCGAGCCAGATTCTGTTTTTGACCCATCGGTAAAGATATGGGTATCAGCAGTACCGGGGTCTCGTGTTGTTAACAAGCTTATAAACCGTTTGTTGAATATGTATTTGGGTGGAACGTGGAATACGGTCAGATCCGAGTTCTACTAAAGGCAATTTTTTAGAATTGACCTCTATGAAGTTCGTGTAACCTGTACTTCCTCGTCTGGTTGTCCACAGCACTAAATCGCGCAGTCTTAGAGCCACAGTCCCATGAGTGTTTACTACAAGTGTTTCTAAAAGCGTTATTGGGAGTGAGTATTAGTTGAGAAGACAAAAATTCTTAACTAAAAACTAAAACAACACTTTGAAACAAAATTCAGATGTTTTTCGTTTTCGCTTTCAAGTTCGAATACATACTCAATCAATCGATCAAAATTAAATGAATTATACATTAGAAAAATGTATAAAATTTACTGAGACTTCTGATAAGAGTGTTAGATAATCAGTTAACTTCTAAAGGCACGTCGAAAGTTGGTTAAGTCGCTCAAACGATTATATAGTCGGAACGACAACAAGGGTAGAACTAATGTACGTCCTTGTCTCAAAGAAACTAAAACGAATGGAGAAAAGACTGTTCAAACAATCAGTATGTTTCTTCAATAGGCGGTAGTGATAATTAAAACAGCGGCGGCTGATTGAAATCAGATCGGCTAGGGTACGTTGTCTTGGCAACAGACGCCGAGCGTGTCCATGACGACAAGCGTCGCCACCGCCCGACACGCCCATTTATCAAACTCCGAATTGGCGACTTTTCGGTTTTTTCTCAAACATTACGCACTTGACGTATGGGAAATAAAAATTTCCACCCAATTTTTTTTACTTCAATTCGCTTTTTTACGTAAAAGACTCGTAATTAAACTGCCATAAACACATCTTTGTGTAATTACCATTTTGAGTTTGTTCATGACGTTGTAATCAAAATTGTAACAACTTTATACAAACGTTGATAATTAAAAAAAATCATTAAACCGAATAATTATTTGTAAAGAAGATAGCGTTTTAGTTTTATAAAAAAAATTTTGCGGTATTGCAGCAACAGTGATAGGTCGTGGCTAACGAATTGGGGTAGGTAAGAGTTCACCCTCTCAGCCAACATAGATTTTAGGGGAACGCCAATTCAGAAACTGTAGCGCACTTGGTCACATAGCACAAAGCAAGCAGAGGGTTTAGGAAAAGTTGAGAAGAGAAAATATCACGTTTATAGTGCAATGCGCCAAGAATATGTAATGGCATGCAGATTATAAAATTTTCCTTGTAATCACATTACTTTTTCCCTTTCGTTTTACAGTTAAACATTTTTCTAAAGCAATAAAAATCAAGATTTTAGTTACCGTTTTTCATTTATTTCAAATAAAAGGTGGTAAGCTATTTTATCATCTTCGTGATGGAGAGAACAACCCAATTTGCTAACAAGATTATTAACTCGAAAATTCAAGCGAGAGATTTTTCTCTTGAAGAATAAATTAATAAAGGTACCAAAATTTGAATAACTTGCTATAAACTTCAGCTTGACGCAAATTAAATTTAGTATTATTATTAAGACTATGTGCTCAAAAAATCAATACCACAAATTTCAAGTTCACTATGGAGGTCCACACCCCAATTTAAAGTTTTCAATTTTTCCCTTGATCGATTAATAATTTAATTGTTTACGTTTAACAAAGACTACAATAATAACAATTTTAAACAATTTATTTCTAATTTTAAACGATTTTTAAAAAAACAAGTTTGTCCATTGGAGATCACGAAATAGTTGGAATGTTTCGTTCAAATAATAAAAACTTCAGCTGCTGTAGCTTCCGGCTACAGGTACAGGTCTTTGATTCTCTTTACAATTACACGTTTTTAAACTTATAAAGTTAATGTATTAAAACTCGAATGGTTCAAACATTCAACTCAGAAATATTTCAAATTTAGCAATCAAGATGCATCAAAAAGGGCTCGACTAATATTCATCAACCTCAAGTAAATGTCAGGTGTTAGGCCTACTATCCAACTAAACTGATTGATGTAGCACTTCCTAAATGGAAAGGAAACGAATTTTATAGTAGTGAATTTCCTCAGCAATATTCAAAATTCGCCTATTAGTAATGCATACATGGTTGGAAGTGACTGCTAATAATTTTTCTGGCTATGTCGATGACAAAGCGCAGTTTTAAGAAAATGGATGATTTTAAAAATAATCCAGCGATATTTTTACGTGGTGGCCTTTTCAACTGTTGTACGCAATACATCAATATAATGTATAACAAGCACGGAAAATTGTAAATCGAAAGTTCTTCGAACTGATGCATCTGCTAAAATGTTTACACTTAATATTGATTTAACAACGCGCTTATAAAAGCAGCGTAACGTGTTATGCCCGTTAGACATTTAAATGAACGTTTCTAAACGTTTGATTTAAATTTGTAGATTCCACGAATGACATTTTTCGCATCCATTAAAATTAAACTTAGTGTATACTTGAAGCGGTCTTTTTTGCAATACAGCAGACAATTGGCCATATTTTTTTTATAAGATCATTCGGAAAGCAACATAAATCGTTACTTAATTCACGGCTAATTTCCATTGAGAAAACTTGGAAATTCAAATTATCTGTAGTCAGTAACCAAATGTTTAGAGTATAAAGGTTTGCACTGATGAAATTTAAGAAATTGTATCTCCATTTCAAAGATAACAAATTCCTCTGACTTGCCAGTTCCCCAGAAGCTCTCACACAGATAAAATGTACTTGCATCATGATTAGCTCTAAAAATTGTCCACCCAAGCGTTTATGTTGGTAAGTCGTTAATAAAAATTATTTAAAATTAGGTCTTCGAGAAGATATGTACAGGATGTACGGAAATTCTTGGAATTATGTAATCAACCAAAAGTTTATTTGCCGTCTAACTGAAATGCTGAACTGAACTAAATTCTAACCTATAAATGAATGAAACAAATAAATCACAGCTGTTCTTTATTTTTTACTTTTTTCTGTCAAATTCTTTCTTTCTTATAAACCTACAATTCAAAACAAACTTAAAAATCATACAAATCATGCTTAAAATGATATTAACAAAGTCGGTACAAACAGGTCGATAAAATCGGTAACTGTATTTTTGTTATTTCGATCATATGTTACTTGGACTCGTCCGAAAAAAGGAGTGGAAGGTACTTTTTTCTGTTACATAATACCAAGAATTAAAATACACCCTGTAGATCGGAATATAAATAGAGAAAAATTTATAGAAAGGCCCTTTACAACAAGAGAATACTCCGCTCAGATATACAGAGAATTGAACGGTTTCTCCGTATTTTGGGAAGAAGAGCTTCAAGAAATCTTGTGGAAATTTCTCTTACATCGAAGAAACTCGAACGAATTTTTGTTACTTAACCTTCCAGTACTAACATGCCATCCTATAACATCCATACTAACGCCGGTCTCAGAGACCGCGCTTAGTTTTAATTTTTTTTAACGTATTTTTTACAACTTTTTTATTGCAAATAGAAATTATTTCAAATATTTAGCAATTTTTCTGGATACTTATTATAATTTTAGCAAAAAAAAATTCATTTTAATAACCAAAATTCACTTTTATAAAAATAAACAAAAATAAAAAGATGCATAAATTAAATAAGCGATTTCAAACGAATTAAACAAAATTTTTTAATAACTAGTAATATTATAAACACACCTAGGAACAACACTTCTAAAAAGGTAAAAATATTTTTTTCATCTTCAACAATAGCTGAAATATTTTGGATAGAACATTTGTCGCATTTTACATGTTTGAACATATAGAGCATATTACCGCATGCACCAAAAAAAGCTACTTATTAATTGAAGTAAATGCAAAAATCTCTTCTGTTTTTTTGTTATCCTATTTCTATTCAAGACAAGTGGAAAAAAATAATTTTTAACTAAAAAATTTTAAAAATTTTGAAAAAATATTTAAAATTTTTAGTTACTGTTTTACTAACGTCGGTCTCTCAGACCGAATTCAATTATTATAATTGAACCATTACAAACTTATGCTTGCAAACTTCAAAAAAATGTGTGAGAGCATTTAGTTTAAAGGTACTGATAACCTCCCAACCCTAGCAGTTCGTATTTCAAAGATATTAATAAAAATAAAACTCGTCGGTCTGTGACACCGAGTGTTAGTACTGAAAGGTTAAGGAAGTAGGCCTTGGGCGAATCACCCACTCAGTCTCCTGGTTTTCAGGCTTGTCTATGAATCTTCAGGGGATGATCGGTCTTCATATCAAATTTCAAGTGCCCAGTAGAGTTTCCTTAATTCAGGCTACACCTAAACCGTTCCACTCCCCCCTATTCAGCCCCCGGGGTTTTTGGATAATTAAGTTTTTTTGGAAATCTTTAGGATACGATCTTCTCTATTACAAAACTTGAAGTTCCTAGAATAGGATTTGTATATTCCTTTATATTAGAGGAGTTATATTTCGAAAAATATCTTCATAGTGCAGGGTGCTTTCGTCGTTCAATGCTTCAAATATCATATTTTTTAGTCAGGATCTTATATATTTTGTTACGATGCGAAATTTTATCCGGATGTGGGACCAAAATACTGGTCCGGTATTACAGCATCCTGAAAATTTTGTGCCGCTTTAAAGCAGCTACTTGCCGTTTTTTAATCATTTTTGTTAGCGCCGCGCGCGCCCTGAGATCAAAATGGAGATACATTTTAGATGCCCGTGTTCAGTTTTTCAAACTTCGTCATTTGAGTACAATTTCATCAAGATTGGATCAGAATTACTTAATTTTAAATTTCCCTATTTTACTACCATTTTTTTTTATCATTGATAACAGCTTATTTCACTGTAATTCGGCAACCATAAGAGCTAACACTTCCGTTAAATTTTTAACTTTCAGTGTTGCTTTTTAGCATATCCGCGAGTTCCATAAGAACCGTGTGATCTCTCTTCGTGAGAGACATCGGGATTTGCTGGACGAAGTCCCTGGTCTTCCATAAGAACCCTGCGATCTCTCTTCGTGAGAGGACTGAGGATTTGGTGGACGAAGTTCCTGCTTTTCTACCAGAACCTTGTGATTTCTCTTCGTTCGGGAACTCGGAATCTGGTAGACAAAGCACACCCTTACTCGTCCATTAGGACCTTGTGATGCCTCTTCGTAAGAGGACTCCGGATCTGGTAGATGAAGACAAGAGTCGAGTCATATAGATATTGTATCTTTCGATCAAGATTTTTGTTATCTTAAGAGTTTCTTTTGCACTTTCTACCTAAGGGACATAGAATTATTTCTTTTATATTTTTAATAAACTTTTTTACCTTTCCATCAAAAATTTTTTTTTGCAAACTAAAGTGCAAGGTGTATTAGTGCGGTACAAGGCATTTTTTTTAAATTATTAATACAGTGAAAGTCGGATATAACGACGGCGAAGGGACCGACTAAAAAGGGTCGTTATATCCGGTCGTCGTTATATCAAAACTTACCCATTTTTATTATTATCAAAAATTCCTTATTAATAAAGCACCATGAAATAGATATAATCAGCGCCGGATGATTTCCAGAAAGTTATTTGCAGCCGTAGATTTCAAATATCGCCAGGTGAGACCGAAAACCACGTGCTAGTCTTAAAATTACCCCGAAGTACCCCGTCACGTCGTTATACCCGGCCTGCCAAACCAAAAATTTTCGCTTTTTGCGGACGTTAAAAGCGACTTCGTCGCTATAGCCGGTCTACCCGCGTCGCTATATCCGGATTTTTTTGCATTGAGTTGAATACAAATCCAACCATACTTTCAAATCCCCGTCGCAATATGCGACTTGTTGTTATAAGCGACGTCGTTATTCGCGACTTTCACTGTACTTGGCTTTTCAAATATGAAATGAAAATTGCTTGCAAGTGTCAGGCTTGTGACACTTACATTACAACCATGTTTATATTTTACATTTTTATAAAAAAAATCGTCAAAAAGTTTTCATACTTTTTCAGAATTTCAGTTTAGCTAGCCCGTATTTAGGCTAATTTCGGTATACAATTGCCTACTATTCAAGGACAGCTTACTTTTTTGCCAAAAAGGCAGTCACAGGGACATCAACAGTGTAAAGACGTTTCAAATTTTTTGTTTTCGTACGCTTCGTTCGTCAAAGAAGAATTATCTACTAAAGCGGGACTTTCCACCTTAAGAGAGAATTTAGTGCAACACCCGGTTTCCGGAGTTACAATTTCGATTATGACGCAAGTCGTGAATGGTATTTCGTTACTGTGGTATAACACGCGTTTCTTACTTGTCAAATGATAAGATTTCTAATTCCAATGATGCGCATGTAACAATGAAACTCCAGATCTGACTATTTGATGTTTCATTTAGAATTAGCGATTAATTAATTATTGATTTCAATATGTTGCAAAATTAAACCTATACCCTATTGAAAAACTTTAATCTTCGTCCCGTATAAATAAGTTACTTTATTACACTGCTGCAGAGACGATAGATCTCTTACAATTGTTCAAGTTGTCACGTATTCTCCTTAGCGTGGTAAGAAGAAACGGTTCAGATAATTTCTATTAAAAGTCTGGATTATACGACCATTAGCGGTGAACCCGTTGCCAAATACTGCGGCTGAAATATTTTATTATGAAGTCCGGAAACTTCTGATAAATTAACAGCCATATTTTCCAAATTGGATTTGCAAAAATAAGGCTCTATGATATCTTTAAACAAATTCGAACAAACTTCGCAACTCGAAAGACTGATGAAAAAAATTTGTGCAACATAAGAAGAATTTTGCACAATACATCATTAATTAAATTAAAATCTAATGCTAAAAACGCCCGGTACAATATTTGTTTTGTAGCACTAGAAAAACATCAAATAGCCACTAGGTTTCAAGGTAGAAATAGATTTATTATATTTTGATTGCTATACGAACAAAACTTGGAAACACATACACGTTAAGAAACAACTTTCCGATCTTAATTCAAAAACTTGTGATTTAAAGAGAAACAAACAAACAAAAACAACCCACGATAATAATTACTATAGTTCTGGTAGTCTCTTTTCTGGAAAGTTAAACCAGTTAAAACGCAGGTTTATTTACAAATATTCCGTAAATTCGGAATAACAATTGTTGACAATGTCGTTGAGAACATTAAAGATGTGCTAAGGCTTATACACATAGTAAACCCTCTCGTAAAAACATGTTACAAAGCTACAAAATTATCGCTTCAATTCAAGCAGCTCTGAATGTAAATTAGCTTGTTAAATAATTTGAATTTGTAAACAAACTCCAACTGTATAATCAATTCGTCCAATTATAAACGATTCAATGATCCCTAAAAATCGACACACCTATTATACCGTGTGGAGTTTGAGCAGTTTGCAACCCCCGCTCTCTTATTTACAGTTAGAAACAAATTAAAATCAATGACTTGTCAAAGTATAGTCGGGTGTTATCGAAAATATTGTAACCATTGTTAATTTTAATTAAATTAATTCCGATTAATTCTGAAGGTACTTATTATCAGAAAAGGAAAGTATTGAACAAATTATCACAAAGTTTTAGAAAGAAATATTCATCAATTGTTGGTAAGTGTGTACTTTCAAAGGTTTATCGATTGTAGATGCGCTAAATGCGGCAGTCAAATATCCAGTAGAAGATGTATTCACATCAGGAACTGAATAGTAAAACTTCAAAGACACGATTGATAAATGAGAATTCGATAATCCAAAAATTAATCACTCGAGAGTTCGCAGCTATTCAAAACAGGTCGAATAGCAAATGATGTAACGATTTGAAATTAATAATCCCAATTCATTTATTTAAAAAAAAAAAAAGAACTAATCGTTGATACGGTACTAAATTACACATTATTAGTTGGCATTGAAATATGCGCTTATTCTCAAATGTTAATCATCCACATTTATGTACAAATTGAAAAGATTGGTTTTAATAAACTCTAAAGATGTTACAAATCTTAGTTCAATGAACAGCAAGATTTTGGACGAAACTATGTTCTTGTGTTGTTACCGAATAATTCATCACAATGTTTAAAATCAAACTTCCATCACGCGAAGTTGATGGCTAACAAATCGTAATTTCAACTATACTAAACAATAATTGTTCCAACACGAAGCCTCACCTTTTTTTATCCATTAGATAAAATGAAGAGGAAATAATATTACAAATCTGCTAATTTGAAAATAGCGCAAGCACTCGACTATAAATATTCCAATCGATCGATACGTATTATAAAACGATTAAATTACTATAAAATTAAGTTACTAACCTGGCGCGGCCCACGTTGGGTCTCTCCAGACGCCTTCATGATGATTAAGATGATGATGCAATGCCAAAGATTTGCCGTCTTTCGTTTCTAAGCCCCAGAGTTTCTTTGCTGCTGGAGCAATCTGTAACGGAAATAACTTTTTTAAGAAAAAAAGATAATAAAACTTTTAAAACTATACTATTAAGGCACTTAAAACTATTATCGAATTGCTTATCACGAAAGACCGTGTTTGGAAAATGTCTACTTAGTGACAATCTAGAATTGACGCAGCTAAAGTTTCTATTCCGAAAGATGTAATATAAAGATGGAGATAATAATGCACAACTGGGAAAAGATTATATTGATGGTTTGATGGGTATTTTATTAGGCGATGTTAAAACCATTTTCCACGCAACACTTTAGGAAAATTGATTTTCATTTCTATTTACGAGTCAATTTATGCTTTATTTACAGTTTAATATAGTGCGTACAATAGTTTTTCTGCCTATCTATACGACAAATTTTCAGTATTTTTACGCGATTATGATTTTGCAGATAATTTTTTCCCTATATAAACACGAACTCGAAGCGCCAGAATTTGCCTTACAAGTTGTCAAATTGTAGACGGTATTACATACAAGGAAGAAACCTCGAGTATTTTAAGAAAAAAAATGTAAACAAGACATCCATTTGACCAGACTATTTCCCACATAACTTCACATCATCATGCTTCACATAAAATTCTGTTTTTCTTACTTTACCGACACGTGACTTAAAATATTCAATAAATAATTAATTTAATTATAAATTTTCTAACTAAATATTAATACTACGAGTAGTAATTATTAACCATAAATGTATTAACAATATTAAATAATTGAGCTCACAAAATAAGTTGTTTTCATCTTTATTTATAAATATTAAGGTGGTCACGTGTCGGTAAAGTAAGAAAAACTATACATTCATTATTGTTGGCGTTGCTATGGTGATAAATCAGAGTCAAAAAATACCAGCAAAGTAACATTCCTATCCTATTGTTGATTTCAATAAAAAAATTTAATAACTTGATGAGCAATTTAAAATTTGAGAAATAATCAACTAAAAAGTACACTCTAGAACTGTTTTTGTATTCACTTGTGTCAAAAAGTGACATTTTATGGTTAAGTTATTTGGACGAGAAGTTAACCTTTTTTATCAAAGTATATCTTTTGCTGTGTTGCTAGGTAACACTTTTCGTCCCAGGACATAAAACTGTTTTTTGGGCGTGTCAAATTTGTTAATTGACAGAGTTTGATATAATTAAATTAAAATAAGTGTCAGATTGACATTATTAAATTAAAAAATTTATTAGTACTTTTGAAAATTTCTTACAATCAAATAAAAAATATTGTATTACACACGGACGAAATTGTTTTGCGGACTCATACGTTGGCTGAACCCGGCTTCGCCTCTTCCAGCAACTTCCCGTATATTGGTCCAAGAAATTCAACTTTACGTCCTTGGTATCATAAATAGAGAGCGGATTTCATGCTTTTTCATGTTCTTTAATATTGATATGCCAACAGATTCAATTTGAAATCTGGACGAATTAGGCAAAAACGAATCCAGAAAACCGCTTGCCAAATTGCATATTTTCAACGTTTGATGCATATTTGAGCAAATGATGCATATTTGGGCCACTTTTGGCGTTTTTTGAAGAATTTTAAGAGAAAATAAAAAATTATTATTTAATTTGCTAATTTAAGTAATGATTTTGAAAAAGAAAAGAGCTGCTACCAGTGCAGTTCTATTTGCACTACCCTAGTTTTACGTGATTCTAAGAAAATTCTTAGAAAAATTCTAAGAAAAAATATTTTTGAGTTTGTATATCAATGCATATTTTATCAATTTTAGTGCATATTTTAGAGAAACTCGGTGCATATACGATACCTATATGCGCATATTTTCAAACATTTTGATGCATATAAATCCGAGCTCTAATCATTAAGAACTATTATGGCGATACGATGATATACAAAAACAAGTTTAGATTGTCGTGTATTTTGCGAAAAATTTTCCATTTACTGGTTGTTTCCAATATTTTGTTGACTATGCCGAGCCGATCAAATAAAACGAAAAAATTATTTTAGAAAAATTCTTCGGCGAAGGCGTTTGTATAAGAAATAATTACAATATCGTTTAGTCATTTCAATGTACTTAATTATAGGAAAAGGACGTAACTAGAAAATACCACAAAATTCCATCAACTCGCTACGGAGCGAGTGAATTGAGTAGTAATCTAATAACACAGAAAAGCTACTTAAAAGCAATAAGATCACAAAAAAATGAAAATGATCTAAAAATAATTTTTTGCACAACACTTCAAAAACAAACAGCAATGAGTTGGATCTTTACGAAACAAGATTTTAAAAACGACCAGTGCAAAAGTGTGAAAAATTCACGTTGAAAAACGCGACAATTTTAAGAATGAAAGAAAAATTCAAGAAGCATAATAGCAAGATTTATGATAAAAGTTTCAAAAAGAAGCTCTCTTGAAGTTGTAGAAAAAGTTCTTCGTATAGTCAGATCATTCGTCATCGGTTAAGGTATACTTGGAGAAATGTCTCATAATCGAAATAGAGACTTGCACTTTTGTGAAATGGTGTCAAAACCTCAAACGATCATTTATCAATACATTATATTTCTAAATTCACCTTAGTGTGATCGTAAACAAAATTTTTCCAATCGAAAATTTCTTGGTGGAAATTCATCGGTGATTAGTTGATTACTGACTAGTTTTACACTGATTAATTAAGAAGTCAGACAGGTAAATTTTCATTTCGAAACTATTTATTATATAAAACAAGATCAACAAAATTTAGAAGTTGCAAAGCCAATCAATTAAAATAGATTAGATGTTATAAACAAAAGCTATTTATTGGCCTTTTGTTTGCTTTTTCAAGTTTATTATCCCAATGACTCAAATTCGTCATAAAAATTATTAGTATCAATTTCGGAACTTTTAGTACGAGGAAGTCAAATAATATCCTTTTTAAATATTCAAAAATTTAGTAAATTTTTGGATGTTCTTCCACCTGATGGGAGAATAAGGAATAAACGAAAGAAGCTGAATCAGAGTAAATTGAATTGAAACTTCTACAAGGTTTTCTCAATATGATATGAAATGTGCTGTGAAATGTTAACTTATTACATAATTTTGGATAATTAACGGAATTTGACAACTAACACCCCGGGCATTTAAAGGGTAGATGACCGTATAGCTAGAAGGGTTACAAGGGTGCAGGGTGGAGAGGTCGCGACCCGTGGGTCTTTGGCCTAGACCTAGCCGAGTGCGGGTCGATATCGACACCGCACCCGTCCGCACTGCACCCACAAACGCGCTACCAATGACGCAACGTCATAATCTGCAAAAAAAATTCATTTTTATTGAAAAAACGATATTCCATGTACTAGTGCGTGCACACAATTACTAAAATATAAAAAAAATTTCATAGAAAATACTTTAAATTTAAAACGCTGAAGTTGGGAATTGCAATCACGTACAACTTTATCTCTCGATTCTATGATTGCATATTTTTTTTAAAAAACTGCAAATTTTTGTTAATATTAAGCTTGTTACATATAACTTCTCCCTCCTTAATTTTCATTTGTTTCCAAACTAATCGCAACAACTTTCATTATCGCGATAATCTCGTCATCTTTCAAGGGGTATTCCGAAGATGGCTTGCCGGCGTGTATTTTATCCTCCAGCTGGGGATAGGAGCTTATTGAATATGTTTTATATGTAGGCAGGGTAGCAACCCCAAGGAATAAGCGGTTCGTATGAGTCAACTGGGAATCCCCACAGAGATCATATTACTCACACCTAGAGCAGACCTTCCGGAATTGTCAACTTTAAAATCAATGAACTTAATGTTTCATCAAACAGGGATGAAGAAATTTATGAAGTTGTAAAAATATTTTGAACGAACGTATACATTGATTGAGTTTTCACCACGTTTCTAATGTTTCAATCCGCAGCCTCCCTTCATTTTTTGATGGTTTTATTCTAGCTGATAGAAATTTGCGTATTTTCTCTTCCAAATAATGAAATATAATTTTGTGTTCATTCACTGACAGGCAAAATGGACAATGTGTGGGAAAGAGAGTGAGCATCAGTTTTACAATGACGATAAAAAAAAACAAGAAAAGCTGAAACCATCGCAATTCCATTTCTCATCCTATTATTTCCTCGCTGTAGATGGTTTTCTAAAGACCGTCAAATAAATTACTTACAGAATATGCGTGACAGGATGTCTCGGCAAATCAATGATTACTTATTGAACTAATTTAAAGTAAGTCCTGTTTATGGCGTATTTAAAACGTGGGGTTTATTTCTGAAATTAATTACACAATATTTGTTCTTTCTCAAGCAATTCTAATTGGCAACATGTTTTATTTGGCCATTCAGAAATAATTTAATTACTTAAGGAAGTAAACAAATTAACGTTAAAATCAAGATATACGCGAAAAATTCAATAGCACCTCCTAAAACTGGTAACATCATAATCTGTGGTAATGAATAGTACTTTATTTTATTAGGAAAGAAATTACTGTTTTGTGTGACAAGACTGTGTTTGGCTCATGAGCGAGCGTAGCGAGCAAGTCCGGCAATACTTGCGAGTCCCACAAAACTACTTTCACTCCGTATAAAATATTTTATTTTTTCTTCAAGCGTAAAACGTAAAACTCAAAATTTTGAATTTTGAAAAAGCGTCATCTCTTGTCAATTACTTGTAGTTCAATTGCCAAATATTTTTTTAATTAACTTTCACTTGTAAAAAAGCTAATTATTAAACGGCACGGCCACAAATTTGGAAAACGGAAAATTTAAAAAACAGTAAATTTTTTACATTACAAATGCTTAGAGAACTTATGAAAAATATTGACAAAAAAATTATGGTTCGTGCAATATGGTCCAATTCAGTTTTTGAAAGAAATAAATCCGTTAATCCGTCATGTAAATTTTCAAGGATTAGGTACTTGAAGAAACTTTTCACACTTTCTATATTAATGTGTTGATCGCAAAGACCGTAAAATAGCAACATTATTATAGGTACCTATCAATCTTTAACAATGGAAAGTCGATAATCTGTTAATTTGTTTGATTGAATATTACATTGTAAGAAGAAATTACGAAGATTATTTTATTTGCATCAACTTCGTAGTTGTCAAAATTTAAAAAAACAGATTAAACTTCTAATTTCTTCTCCCCTCAATTACCACTTTTAAATTAAGAGAAATTAAATGAAAAGTTAAAATTAAGATTTGAAACGGTATAAAAATACAATGTTAACGATATTGGCAATGTCGAGAGTTACAACGCTATAATGGATTCGAGGGGGATTTGAGGAACGAACGCCGCGGCCTTGGCAGTGGGGACAATGACTCGTTCGTTCGTTCTGCTGCTAAACTAAACTCCCGTCGACTTCGATCTTTTCCTCGCTGCTGCTCACTGATATTCGCAACTTGAATTTTCGAAGAAGGCAAACAGATTTCATGTTGGGTCACCGAGACGCCAAATAAAATCTATCTCCCCTTTACACATACATTAGTAATACTGCGGGTGTAACATTTAATTGATTTCAAAATTAACCGATAAAAATTGAAGGTTGGGAAATCTTCAATTACAGTGACGATTTTTTAAAAAGTCAAACGATGTTGGGATTATAGTAATTTCAAATGTTTTCTTTCCAGTTGTGTATGCAACGACTACTTAATTGATTTAATCTTAACGTTCTTTTAATGTTGTATGTTGACATTTCCCTTAAAATTTATAATTAAAAACCATTTTAGTGAATTCAAATTGTACAGGTACATACAATTACAACCTTGTAAATTTGCATTAGGTAGGAAACGTTGCAAGTGTTACATGAATCAAAAGAGAGAGAAATTCAACATTCCTTAACATTTTTCCTTATGGGTGGTTTTTTTAGTCAAAACGGCGAGAACGCCATTGGAAAAATTAAGTTACTGCATTATTAATGTCAAATGAGCTGGATGTTGGCAGGTTTTATAAGGAAAAAACGAGCTCCTACGTTACACATAATGAAACGAGTAATTAACTTAGAAAACCAGTTTTGATATTCACATTTAAAATCAGCTGTTAAGCAAGATTACGAAAAAAAATGTAAGATATTATGATGGATAAGAGCCGTGACATTATTACAAAGGAAGAAGAAACTCTTGCTTACGGACAGAACTACCCAACTCGAAATGTTGCAAACGAAATTTTAATAGGCCGATGTTTGCATGTTTGAATTACATTTTTATTTAAATAACTAACACATGCAACCCTGCAGTCTATCAAGGGCTAAATATGAAGCACAGCAGTTACATTTTCCACGCTAGAAAATTTGGGCATACGAATATTTGGAACGTTAAGAATAATGAAATAAAAGCAAAATAAACAAATCAATCTCGATTTTCGTCAACGATGATAAATGTAAAATATACTACACTGAAGATGAGGCGAAAACAGTGAAAAAATATCACAAAAACGCTTTTAGATTGTAACATCAATAACAGATATCTAACAAGGTATAGTATGTCCAAATTCGGAGCGTCAACTTGCCTTCTTGATCCTTGTTATCTCATTAGCACCCTACTGTGCTGGGTAGCAATAAAAGATTAGTAAAATCTTCGAGAAAAATGTAAAAATGAACTTCTATGGCAAAAGCAGGTATATAAACCCTTTCAATGCTTTCTGTAAAAGAAATTTAAAAAGGTTTAATTTAAATATTGTGATATTTTGCACATTTTTGTAAAGTGAAAAAGATTGAATACCTTTAGAAACGTTTGTTTGATTTTTATAATGTATGTTTCCTAATGGTATTTTAATGAAAATTTACTTAGAAAAAAAAGGGTATTTGAATGGTTACCTGAAATTTGTTTGAGGTGTTTTACAAATTTTTAAGATGAAAAGGACTGAATACTTATAGAAATGTTTATTTTATTCTAATCTTAATGGCATTTTAATGGTTTCTTCTAATGATCTTATTTTACCTTTAATTTTAACACAATAATTAAAAAATCATTCCGAAAAAAGAAAAATTGGCATTAGACGTTAGTTTCGTACAGAGTGAGCACAGTGAGCAATTGATTTGACATCATAAACACGAAATGGCTACTTGGAGACCTTTTGAGTTTGATAATGTTCCTAGTGATTCTAATATAGAAGTGGAAAGTGTGCCTAATATTGTTCCTAGTTCTGCTAATTCTAATGTAGTGGGAAGTGCGCATAATAAAGTTAAACGAAAAGTTACGTGTGCAAGTATGCAAAGTGCAATTTTACATGCATATGGAAAATTGTTTGAAGAAGGGCATTCGCGTCCCTGTAATCGAATCGCAGAACTATTTAATTTATCAGAAACTACAGTGCGAAAAATTGTGAAACGAAATGAAGTGGTAGATAAAACAAAACCAAGCAGCACTAAATTTAGTAGGGTAGATGAGTGTAGTAGAGATCTGATCTCAAGGAAAATATACGAGATGTACTCAAAGAATGAAGTTCCTACTATTGATTCCTTGATGTCGAAACTAGTAAACGACGGTATCGAATTACCTTATAAAAGAAGCCAGTTTCACGAGTTGTTACTCAATATGGGTTTTAAATATCGGCAATTAAATAAACGGCAGTACATCATGGAATCGGGAAGAATTAAACTTCTACGTAGTGAGTATTTAGAAAAAATAGAAGTTTACAGAAGGGAAAATCGATTTATTATATACCTTGACGAAACTTGGTACGATACACACGATGTGATAAGCCGCGGCTTATCTGACGGATCGGTAAAATGTTCCCTTGATGCACCTCCCTCTCGTGGAAAAAGAATAATTATTCTCCACGCAGGATCTAATAACGGTTGGATCAAGGATTGCCTACTGATATCATGTCGTGGGATTAAAGAGTCCAGTGCAGATTACCACGAAGACATGCAAGGCTCTTTATTCGAGGACTGGTTTAAGAATAAATTATTAAAAAATATTCCGGAGCATAGTGTTATCGTAATGGACAATGCTTCGTACCATTCACGAGTTGAAAATAAACGCCCGACGACAGCAAATAAGAAAGAAGAGTTAAAAAACTATTTAAGGAAGATGCAAGTTGATTTCTCCGAAAAATGTACAAAAAAAGATTTATTGGAAAAAATTGCAACAATTCCTTATGAAAAAAAATATATTTTAGACGAAGAAGCATCAGCACAAGGTCACACAGTGTTACGATTACCACCATATCATTGCATATTTAATCCTATAGAACTTGTTTGGTCCCAAGTAAAACAAAATATTAGAAGAGCAAATCGATCACCTCAACTATCTGCTCAGGTTGTAGAAACAGTTCGAGAACAAATTGAAAATATTAAAAGTGAGTTATGGAACAATTGCGTAAACCATGTGGTAAAAATTGAAAAACAGTTTTCAGTGAGACCGCTTCATCCCCCTCTCGTTATTAATTTGGAAACCGATTCTGAAGATGAGTTGTGAAAATCTTCCGTTTTCATACATTTTATTGTCGGATTTTCCATTATAAATTTTCGTTTATTTAATAAAACGACATTTTACATGTTTATAATAAAATATATTTATTAAGCTAATTTGTGTTTCTTCTTATTTCTTTGTTTTTAAATAATTATGTAATATAATGCAATAAATAATACAGGATTTACTTAATTTTTATTATTTAAATTAAAGTAAGATCATAATTAAGACACTTTACAAAAATGTACAAAATATCCCATAGCATTTAAAATAAACCTTTTTAAATTTCTTTTACAGAAAGCATTAAAAGAGTTTATATACCTGCTTTTGCCATAGAAGTTCATTTTTACATTTTTCTCGAAGATTTTACTCATCTTTTATTGCTACCCAGCACAGTAGGGTGCTAATGAGATAACAAGGATCAAGAAGGCAAGTTGACGCTCCGAATTTGGACATACTATATCATTCGTTTTGTAACTGGCTTAGTTCATATCAACGTCCAATGTTTATGGTGAGAAGCGAGCCACTTTTAACGCACTTCCTCGTTCAGTTTTTAGTCCACGTCAATTCGAGACGTTTGTGAAACATGATACATTGTCGTGAAGATCCAAATACAATATGCTATAATCAAAATACTAGAAGACCTTAAAGTTCCGTTTCTAAAAGAATTTAAACACGAAAATAACTTGAGCAGCTTTGCTTGCCCATTCTGATAACGTTCGCTTTTAACTCCTCAAGGAGTATTGCTAAAGTCATTATCTCTATGGAAACCATAGACGCAATGAGTTTTTATTAAGTTAAATTCTTATCAACGCCAATGGAGTAAACGGTAAAAACCAATCGCCCAAAGCAGTCGTCATTATAACGTAGCGACGTTATCTTTATAATTTATTTGTGCAACTGCATTAATGAAGCGGCACAATTAATATGTATGTAAAATCAACGACTGTAGTGCAAATTATGAGTTCCGCTATTTAATTGTAATAGACAGAACCCGCATTCCTGAGAAAGTTTTTCTTTTGAGAATCGTACAATACTTTGTATTTAGGTCATTAATTATGGTAACTATGGTGACAGACATTAGAATGACAGATTTGATGACAGATCTTATGGCAAATGGAATGTCAAAATTAGCATTGATAGCAGATATCAAAATTGACATTGACAGATATAACCTGGACACTGACAGATGACACTGACATATGGTAACTATGGTGTCAGAAAGATTTAAAAAATTGTAACTATGTTGACAGACCAATCAACATTTTTAAAATAAATCCCTATCAAACTTACCCCACTCCCAATATCTATAAACCAATACCTATTTTAATTCTCTTTCTCTATCTCTTTTCTATACTAATATATAAAGTAAGATGTTTGTATGTATGTATGTATGTATGTATGTATGTATGTATGTATGTATGTATGTATGTGCGTTACTTAAGATCTCGCGAACCACCGAACCAATTTTAATAATTTTTTCTATCACATATAGACCGTACTTTTGGGAGTAACATAGGCTAGGTATGATAACGATATGTCAACTGGGGGCTTAGAAATTAGCAAAAATGTGAGAGAACTCCCAAAAATTAAAATTTAAAACTACATTATACAGAAATGTACCATGAACTATAAATCAATTTTGAATGCGTTCCTTTATGGTTTCAAGTTAGTTAAATTCTATAATTTATTGACACATAAAAATTAATATTTCAAATTTTACTTTTAAAAATCTACTCTAACAAATTCGCCAAGAAATGTACTGCCTCACATTTGAAATGAAAGCGGGTGGTTATAGGGTTCCCTTAGACGGCTGTACTGTCATTAACGGTGCGCGGGTGGTTGAAGGGTGCCCTGAGGCGGCAGTTCTGGTGTACTCGGTAGCGGCGATGCTGACGTTAGTGTTGCATGTGCCTCCCAACTAAAATTAAAGCGGGTGGTTGTAGGGGTCTCTAAGACGGCGGTTCTGGTGTACTCGGTGGCGGTGATGCTGACTTTACTGTTGCACGTGCAAATTGAAATTGAAATGAAAGTGGTTGGTTGTAGGGGTTCCTGAGGCGATGATTTTGGTGATATCGGTGGCGGCGATGCTGACGTTAGTGGTACACGTGCTTCACGATTTAAATTAAAGCGGGTGGTTGTAGGGGTTTTTGGGGCGACAGTTCTGTTGTTCTCGGTGGCGATAGTGCTGACTTTATTGATGCACTTGCCTCCCAATTGAAATTTACGCAGGTGGTTGTAGGGGACCTTGGGGCGGCGTTCTGGTAATATCGGTGGCGGTGGTGCTGGCGTTAGTGGTGTGCACGTATTTCTCAAATGAAACAAAAGCGGGTGGTTGTAGGGTGCCCTGAGGGTATTCCGGTGATTCCGGTGGCGGAAGTGCTGTCGTAGGTGGTGGACGTGCCTCCCAATTAAAATAAAGCGGGTGGTTGTAGGGTGCCCTGAAGCGGGGATTTTGGTGAGCTTGGTGGCGGCAATGTTTATATTAGTGGTGCACGTGCCTCCCAATTTAAATTAAGGCGGGGGGTTATAGAGATCCCTAAGGCGGCGATTC
This sequence comes from Malthinus seriepunctatus, assembly GCA_963924605.1. Lineage (NCBI taxonomy): Eukaryota > Metazoa > Arthropoda > Insecta > Coleoptera > Cantharidae > Malthinus > Malthinus seriepunctatus. The sequence continues at coordinate 24,710,148 of OZ004600.1, read as the reverse complement.
TACTTAAAATTAAAGCAGGTGGTTGTAGAGGGTTTCCTGAGGTAACGGTTCTGAGGTGGTGGAGGTGCCGTCATTGGTGGTGCACGATAAAAAGCACCTGCTTTCACCTTTTTCCTAATAGACATCATAGCGGCCTTTTTTTGCTTCTACATATTATTATCATACATTCGTATGCCCACAAATTTCACAATATCGATTTATTGTTGCATTGTAGAGTATGTTGGGCTCATACCTAATTAAACTTTGATAGGTTTTGCCAAGGGTTTTGCAAACTAAGGAGCCGCTAAATTAAAAGGCGTGTGGCGTAGCCCACGGGTCCTGCTAGTATTTTATAACTCTCTTCCTTTCGGCCCTTATTGCGCATTTCCTATGACTATGTGTTTTTTATTGTGTGGATACTGGAAACTCGTAGTACTGTTGTAACACATCAACTTTGGATATTTGTAACTACTGTATGGGAATTGTGTGCAAGAAACTCTTCCATCACTACAGATTGACACACTGCAGCCAGTAGTGTAATAAACTGGCTCGTGTACCATGTGACATTGACAACAAAATTCGTGAAAAAAAATTGTGAAATTTTAAGTAAACCACCGCAAAATTAATTAACCATTCTCGTACTACAATCTTAAAAATTTTACTACGAAAAAAAGCAGAAACCCCGCAACATCGTAAATAACAATTTTGCCCCATGAAATTTTAATTTTAAGATAGGGTCCTAGATCATAAAATTAAGCAGTATTTTCTTCCTGCAACTCTAATTTGAAGTTTTCTTTAAAAGCTGAAGCTTTTTACAATTCCTCGACCTCTTCTAATCCAACAGAAAAAATTAATTATTAAGATGATAATGACCCGATTTTCATTATTTTCCTTGGAGCACACAGAAGAGATCTAACTTGTTGGTGAAGCTGAAAATTTCGCATAATGATGAGCCTTGAAGTGAACAAGTTCACTCACTCATTCACGGCCAACTTCTACTTAAAAATCAAACTCAGATTAACTATACACATCAAATTTTAATCAGATGGCTACTAATAAAGTTCGATTTATTAAGTACATAAAATATCCCAATTTAGACTTTATGTCTTCTACCACCTCCGTTAATTGGTTTCTCTCGCAATTTGAGATGGTTTTTAAATATCGCGTGTATAAAGAATATTGAACTATCTAAGAGAAACAATAAAATAAGCACTTAGTTTTGACCTTTAATTATCCTAATTCGCTGAATGCAAATTAAAAGGGCATAAAATAGAAATTGCAACACATTATCAATCAAAATTCACTCATCTTTAACTTTAAAGCTTCGCCTTTTCACCTAATTAAATTTCAGGTCAACAACTTCAATTAAATAAGAAATTCAAATTGCAGTATTAATTATATAACCATTTTTTGCTGCAAACTAAAAGAACAAAGAGGTAATTCAACAAGATATCGAAAGAACAATAATTAAATAAAACTTCAGTTTCCATTAATTGCAAGTTTTGAAGTTTACTTCGTGTTGACAAGAATCTCGAACTGAAAGAATAATAAAAATAATCTTCAACTATAAGAAGAATAATAAAAACAAAGTGCAATCTCTACATCAATAATCAATCTTAGAAAAAAAGCGCCAAAGTAGAAATCTAATTAAACATAAACATTATGACATAATGACATTATGACAGATTCCTCTGCGTTCCATGAAATTTATATTTTTATGATTAACACATTACAAGCCCCTAAAGTCCAAAACTCCTTTGATGAAACAAATTGCGCACCAATTTCGTATTGGAACAATCCATAATTGTAAATATGAATAAGTTATATTTTAATCAGAACACTGATCGATTTTCTTTTCACTCTATTAAATAGTAAGAAATAATTTAATCTTGAACCAACATTGAAGTGAAGCTCAAAATAATTAAAATCGTACTACTAAGTACTAATGCGATTATAATAAGCACTTTTTTCTACTCTCATATGTGAAACTAAGCATTTCGTCAGCACTTACTCGTTAGGAAAATAGCATTTTCGTTTCTAGTGAGAAAATGTTTTCGTACAAGCGGATGTTGTTTACAACATGAGATGAAACATCAGTTTTTTTTGTGGTCGGTTCACATTTTAGTAAAAAGAATTATTTTAAAATGTACTAATTATCGTCGTAGAAAAAATAGCATTTACGACTCGAGATGAAATCCGTTTTTTTCGTTCGAAAGATTACTTCACTCGCCCCTACGGGGCTCTTGAATTAAATTCTATCTCACGAAAAAAACTGATGTTTCATCTCTTGTTGTAAAAAATACTATTCTCTAAAATTTAATTCCCAAGTAAAAATACTTCAGTTTAAAGAAAGAGAAGAAAATGATTAAGAAATTCCTAGAGTAGCATCAATGAAGTTATGGAAAAAAACCAAAGACAAAAAGTTTGGATTGAACCGTTTTGACAATTCATGTGGAACACCTTTAGAAATTGCCAACTATGCCTAGTCGTTCTACATGCAAAAGATGAGATTGCAAAAATTAAAGTCAATGAAAAAGCCTTAAAAGGTCTTCTCAAAAGACACTTGACTAAACTTTGATTTGCAATACCTCAGTCTTAAATACAATTATTCACAATTCAGTACCACTATAAATACTTGAATCTGGTCTTACCACACTTTACAGAAATTAATAAATACGGGAAGCGTCACGTTCCGCTAAACAACCAAATGGGCCAAGAATTACTGGCTTAATCTGATGACATCCTGAAAATTGCATACTTGTAAGGAAGAATCACCCAAGGCAACGTCAACCCAAGCTAAAATCACGTGCGGGCACAGCATATTTTCGTTGATTGAGGGAGTTGGAAAAATTCCCTCAATAAACGATATTATTGAGTGGACCATACAGCCCATACTTAGTTCAACCGCTCATAAGTCACTGTATTTCTTATACGTTTTAAAACGCCTTAGGAGGGCCCTTAGAAGCTATTATTAAATTTAAGCCCGACTTAACTTTGTCGATGAGTAAGCACGCTCACAAGATACATGCAAGATTGAACTTCGTTACCACATCCCATTTTAGAAAAATCAGCTTCAGCTGCAATATGACCGGATATTTTGTTTTCCAAGGTCTAGGGGTTGTCGGTTCAAAATAATGCAAGCAAAGCTTAAAAATAACTGTATAATAACCCTGATGACATGAGCTCGTAAACCGGGACTGTGGTGACTTGATGACTGAAATAAGCTATTTAAACAGCAACCCAAGTCGTAAATTAATGCTTTCTTGTTGAAAGGAGCAATCCAGCAAATATAATTTTCAACATTCTTGGAATTGATTTAATATACGTACTTCCATTGTATGAATTGAAACAATATCTTTTAACGGTTTAGTCCAGTCCATAAATTGCTTTGAAAAGTATCAAATATAACTTTTGAATATTTTGTTTTGTATGGGTACAGTCGACTGACTTCGTGGAAAGTACAAACATGTACAATGAAATTCAAAATCGTGTTTTTCTTCGCAAATGTTCACTGGTTTGTTTGCACTGATGACCTGACAAGTACTTTCCGAGGGATTGACCACTCTGCAAATGTTTGCAATTTTGGTGTACACTTTTTTGTTCAGTGGTAAACCCTTCGCCCCCTAAACCACCAGAGAACATAAACAAAGAAAATAAAATTTTCAAATTTTGTATGGAATTTTAAATCGAAAATTTTTCGATGGGTATATTTGATGGTTGGCCAACCTGCAGTCAAATCGCAAATTTCACGTAACATTTAAAAAATTTGCTTGGAGTTATCAATAAAGGTCTCGTAGTACAAACAAATTCTTTCTTATTATTGATGCCTTAAGACTGAATCTACACAGCAAAAAAAGCTTACGATTTTACTACAAGGGAAAACAAATAATATACAAATTTAACGAACCGAAAATATTGAATGAAAATAAAACGTATCTATCCACCAAAGCTGAATGATACAAGGAAGGGAAGTTTTCAAACGATCATTGAAGTAGAAAACCAAAGCTATTCCATTCAAAACGTGTACTTGGAAAAGTTGGAAAACACGTAGAAAAAGAAGTAATTTCCGCACTACTAAGTTTACCATTCTTATTTTTATTGTTGTAAAGGTTCGACAGCTCTATGTACTGCGAATATTAATGATATTGAAAAATCATAATTTCAAAGTTAAAACCTACGACTGCGACATTTCTAGCATGAATATACTTTCTATCTTTACTATTTATGCAGAAAACCTTCAATTTAAAGTTTCTTTCAGAAAATTTCTACTGTTAGCTTATCTTTGAAAACAAACTACTAAAAGCTTGGTTTACAAAAAATAAAAAATGAAATTGAACCAACAAAATATGTAGAGACAAATAGTATAATTAGTTAATTTAAGGTGTCTAATCAAATATTGAAGTTTGAAATTTATTTTTGATGATATTCATAAAATGGTAACTGACAAAGGTAAACAAGGCGAGTTTATTTACCTACCCATATAAAAATGCTTACTCGACTGTTCTACGTTACATTTCTTCGAAAAGAAGAATTAATGCGCATTATTGAAGACGTAAAAAACGTATACGTTTGTAAGTTTGGAGATTAAACTCCAATTTTCAAGACTAAATGAACACTTTCGTTGTACTTTCAATTAACACACAAAAACTTAAAGTGAATTGGAAAACGGAGACACGCCAATTTGTAATTACTTTGCTAAATTTTTCGTATTTTATGTTCATGAATTGTTTAAGAATGGCACACGTAAAGGGTAATTAAGGTTTGCGTATACACACTGTGCAAACTAATTAAATGAAAAGGATAAAAACATTTAAAGTAATGGAACCACGAATTACGTTGGTAGTGTCATTTGGCAAATGGCTCAAACTAGGCACCATATTGCATATTTTATACATCTCTCAGCAGCAGCCACTAATAGGTAGTTGCACCATAAAAAAGAAATCCCACAATGAGGAATACAGAAATAAAATTAAAAACAATTTTTCAAGGTAAGCAGAAAGGTTGATAAAACCTTAGCTTTGATCAGGCACAGTTAGATATTGGAATTGAAAAACAGACTGAATGAATTCCGATTATAGAGAACTACAACAGCAAATGAAATGATTCAAATTTATATTGGAAAGTTTTCGAAGTTAAATCTAATCAATAAAATTATACTTTGACAATAGCAGTCAAAATTGGTAAATCTACATCTTCACTCTGCTCAAAACACAAAAGCTCTCACAAGGGAGTTTTCGTCTTTTAATAAAACAATAACTTTTAATTAACTCGAGGTTTCTCTGTCACACCCTTATTTCGAGATTTAAATATTCAATTCATATAGACAATAAAAATTATGGAACATTTGATAAGTTCTGTATTCATCGTCAAGTAAACTTATCAATATAATTAAATCGTTCCGTGGTAAACGTGGTGAAATGTCATCAAACTTTTCGACAACATTACAATTAGTAATATACCGTTGTCAAAAATGATCGCTAAAATATTAATTTGAGTTTATTTTGAATTAGTAACATGAAATTTTGGATTCTCCAACTATCACACTATTAACAATTTGCACTTCAGTCGATCATTAAAAAATAAATTAACCAAAGTTCCTATATTATATTGCGGAAGTAACCTCTTAGAAAACGAAATATATTGTTAAATCCCTAATTACTAAACAGTAGGTACTTCAGCAATACATAAATCTTCAAGCTCGAATTATTTAAAAAGTTCGACGGTCAATTAACTATGCAAAAATGTAGTTCAAAAACGAGTTTCCTTTCAATAGTTCTTGTTTGTGCCCACAACAAATTTCATGGCACTTTCAACAATTTTAAAATTTCCAACACAAATATAAACTTTTAAAAGATAAACAAAAGGGTTCGAAATCATGACAACAAAACTGATATATGAACGACCTTAGTACAGCTCGTTGATAATACCAAGCGGCCTTCTACAAGCTCCAAAACAGGTCGTTCCAAGACGAAGGAGGTTTGATGGCCGCTTGATACACCCTTCGGCAAACCTTAAAATGGCTACCTGGGATTAAATATTTCTTAAACCTGTTGCACAAAATTTAAAAAAAAACAAGAAATAACAACAAGAATTTGCAAAACAAAGCTACGAGGAGAAATTTAATTATACGTCTCTTTTGTCTGGTAGAGCTACCAGCAGCTTCCAGCACCTAGTGATATTATAAATAACACACACACCCCTACGTTTATAAAACTAAAAAGTCACAAAAATAACGACTAGATATTTTATTTACCATATCGGGACCCATATCCTTCATATCAATAAAAATCCACTCATATCACGTTTGTTTACATAGCAAACATGTTCACTTAATGAAATTCGGTGCCCGGCGTCGCGAAACGTACTTTTCATTACACAAGGCGCGGCATTCGGCATTGAACTGAACACAAACAAAGAACTGCAGACAAAAACGCGCTTGCGCCACGCTGCGGTCTCTTCTCGCACTTTACCGACCAACAACTTCAATATTAAGCGCCAGACAGTGGCGTAACTTGTAAATAATATAAGAAGGCAAAACGAAATTTACTTCCCTTAAAAGCTCATAATTCTGCTTCATGTACGTAGTAAGTAAAATTCAAAGTTCTTTGCAGATATGCTCAAAACATTAACATGTGAAACGTGAAAAAAAAATTTTAAGCTCAATTATTAAAGCATATCGTCGATTAACAGTCATTCATCACAAGCAGTGATGGTTATATTATTGGTAAAAATTTTAATAAAACTTGGCAGATACAAATAGCCTTGTCTAATTTCGGATCAAGTCATTCACCTACAAAAATAAGCTGGGCGTCAAATTTTAAGCTTGCAAACACGATCACGATGCAATTCAATAATTGCACATAAATCGAACTAATAATTTTATTTAATAAGCCGGCAGTCGTCTGAAATAAATATTTATGCAAACCGATTTAAATAGTGCTATAAAATCACGTAAATTAAACAATTAATATGGGAGAAAGTTGGCATAACACTTCGTATGTGTCGTAATAGTAACTTTAGTTATAAGTATAAGCTAAACAGGTCAGTCAGTCAAGGTACAATGTCATTTTACACCGATACCTAAGGTTGAATGTTGATTTAAGAAAAAAAAGTTCTGATAAAACTTGTAGATATGGGGGAGTGAAAATGGGTCGAACATGTTATTTGTTATAATTTACAATACTGCAACACTTACGATATAAGCCAATAACAATTATCTGCTCTTCTATTTCAAAACTTATTACGAATAATCATTTATTAACGAACAAAGTACTTCCTGGTTGCGACTTGTAAACTTTTCCATAATTTTTTCACAACTCTTAGATGTGGTACTTATGTACTTAAACGCCTACAGAAAGGGATTACCGCCAGGAAAATATTACGAGAAATTGGAATCTCGGAATCTCCATATTTCCATTAATTTCAAATTGTACAATTACAACACGGATTTCAAAAAATCAATATCAAATTAGCATTGCGTTTTAACTTTACTGTTTACATCCAACTTAAATGATTTATTTTATAATCTTTTGATCAATAATACATGAAAAATATACTTCTTTTTAACTGGCGCAAATTGCAGAAAATCTCGACCAAAATTTATGAAAAGATTTTCTTTTCCGGTTCTGGGAAAAGTTATTGTTATTTCTATAATATTATTTTTAGAAAATATTGTACATTATTATTTATGAAAACATTCTTTGTACTTCCCACTTTTCCCTTTATTATTTTCATTATTATACAATTTTAATTTTAAGTTTTATTACGTTAACTTCTCTAAATTTGCTCCATCCTCAACTTTAGTTTTAACATTTCCCTTAATTTTTCTTCCTTAAAGAAAGGAGTCTACAGACTACTAAACCACAATTAGGTATATCTAATTATAAGCTCTCTGAGACAAGACAAATTAATTAAATTAGTTAATACAAAATGTAGTAGACCTACGTATAAACAGCTGCAGTCATTTCATCAAATGAAATGAAATAAAATGGTCGGGCTAAGCGTAAGTCTTATAAAGCTCTAACCGCGTATTCATTTCTTAATTTACTACATTTTAAGTACATCTTAAGTCCAGGAAACACCAAACTTGAGCTTATTTGATACTATCACGTAGACGTACAGTATCTGGTAAATTGAACAACTCGAGATCTATGAGGTTTTTAGAGCATTTTTTATATTGTGTGTTTAGCAGTTATATCGAGGTTCAGTGAGGAATATAAAAAAGCGTTTAAGGTGATAGAAATCTTCCAAGCTTGTATAGCCGATTTTCATTAACGCTATTAAAGGGATAAGTGAACTCTACAAAATGCTGCATATGAAACAGTTCAGAAAAGAAACATTAACACTACACAGACATCTACTAAAGATTCTAATCACGTTAACTCTTTATACATCAAACAGTAGATTGTACTAGAAATAACAAGCTTCAAGAATAAAGAAATAAATTAAAATTGCAAATCTTCCAATCTTTTAGGAAAGATTATGATATTTAGCACATCAGTATTAATGTGCATGAATTAATTTAATTGTAATAATTTTAATTAACACGAAATAAGTAAACATCCTTCGATTAGATTGTTATTTAAATACGCCTCTATAACGTTAACGTCACGAAATCAAGACCAAAAATAATTAAATCACAGTTTCATGAGTATTCAATAATTGGTATTGACAAAAACAAATTTCTTGTGAACGAAATTTACACACCGGTCCAGTTCCTAACTTTAAAATTTGTTTTCTAAAGACGAAATGAAGCTATTTACGATTTTTTCACCTTTTCCTCGACCTTTTCACAATTTTAAAAGATTTAATTACAAGACGTTTAATAAGCAAAAACACAAACTGTTTTTACGAGATCATTTGCAAGTATTCCAATTTTTAAATTTTAATTTTTTAAATTGCCAGTTAAGTGCAGTTTTCGAAATTCAACCACGTTAAATCCCTTGGCTCACAAAAGGTAATTTATCTGGCTTCTATCCAAACCCGGCTTATAACCAAAATATAAAAAAAACCTTAAAAATAAAATAACACGTACGTGCGCCAATTCATAAATTTGATCAGTCACACTTTAGCACAAATAGAAAAAAAACTAACCTGTCCTTGTTGTAATGGTGGTAGTTGCTGTTGAATAGATTGAGGAATATATTGCGGAGGTAATGGAACACCTCGATGCATTTGTCCAGAATAATATATTAACTGTTCTGGTGGTATTGACTTGTTTTGTACGAGATCATAGAGACCAGGCATTGCCGTGCTACTCGGGCCCATATAAGACATGCTATTTGGGGGAGTTGCCATTTTATTGCCCACTGGATATTTCCATTTGTCTAAATTATGATTCTGAAAACAAAAGAATTCAGTTAGTTTTGAAACACAAAACAACAACTAATAAATTGGTTAGCCTAGCAATATTTTAGTGTTTGTGAGATTTCGTAGTATACATACACAGAATCCTTTACGAGTTATTGCTCTACACATTTTCTATTACAAAAATGTAGTTAATTTTTAACATTATATGAATATGTAATCACAAAACACTTAAATATAAATAGAACAAACACTAAAAATTGCTTAGCAAATACCTAAAAATTATAAGCTGAAAAGCTTAGGAATGTTCAGAATTCAACTGGCTACAGTTCTCACGGTATGAGAAAATAATTCCAGCACATGTTAAATGTATAATCGGAGCTATTCGCTGCTTAGCTCAAACTCTATTTATTACTCTCTCTACAATTTTAAACTAGTGAGCAGCTTTACGATTATTTTCTTATGCCGTGAGTCCTGTACATAATATAACATTAGATTTTTACTGTTAACAAATTTATTAACTATTTCGCATATATTCCTTATACTTAAGCTTTCGCAATATTATCTTATTTTACTGATGACGAATTACAAAATAGAGGATTGAACGAGTGTAAAGAATGCTTTATTTATGTTACTAATCATTATAGTACATTATAGCCAAATTATGACAATCAACTAGGTACCATAACTTCATTAAGTTCATCCTTAGCCATTATTTGAAGTAAACGTAACGAACTCGATTACACTTGAATTACTTCTTTCCACATCTCGCAAAGCCTTAAACTAAAGAAAAAACTAATTATTAGTTGATACTTACATTAGTCACATCAATAATACTGTCATCTCCTAGAGCCCAGCGTGCTTGTTTTTGTCCAAATGGCGGAAATTCTGGATCTGCCGGTCTTTGAAAAACATAACCCACAGCTGCATCGTCTTGGGTGCGCTGAGGGCTACGATCCATTTCAACTTTTATTGATGCATCACCACCACCATCTCCTAACCACTTCATTTGTAATACTGTAAATATAAGAAAATGTTAGTTTAAAAAACATTTTACACACTTAATTAACATCAAGGTAAGTCATGGTTTATTTAGTTGGAAAAGCTGATATATTATAGGATTGAATATCCATAGAAATCGCTAAACAAATACAAATTTTGTCAATATTTGTATTTACATGTACATTTATAAACAATTACAAGAAAATTATGGAACGAAAAGAATTAATTACAAATATTAGATAAATAGTTTTATAAGATGACATTTCATATTATTCCCGGCATAAAAACAAATGGCTACTTTGACAGTTCAAGGAACACAAAGAAATAATCGTAAAAGTACAAATAAATTAATAAACATAAAAATGTAAACAATTTATATTATACCTAAAAAATGAAGGATGGTCTTTAAGCATCAACAAGATGTATTTTCCTTATAATTTGATGATCAATTAATCGGCGTCGGCTTCGTTATAGATTTTTACTCGGCACACAAACACGATATTTAAATCACTATTTATACACAATCTGAGACTCACAACACAAAATATTATCACTAACTATACAAGAAACTATATACAATTTACAGTAAATATAATCTTCTATAATTAAGCCATGGAAAATGATTGATATTTGTAGATTTAAAACTGACAGCGATCTTTTGGTTCAGAGATCGCCATCTTAGCTTCTTGCGCACTCACAAAGAATAACATATGAACTACAAAAAGCGCCAAATTTAAATTATAGTAAATTATGTTCAAATTTTTCATGTAAATTTGAAATAAATCAATATAATTTATAATTATCAGTACAAGTATTGCCTTTTTTAAACAATATTATTATAATATTATTAAGTTACTTTAAAATAAGTTTGCAGGTGCTTGAACTTTGTTATAAACAATAGGCAGTTGAATATATTTTCGTTAGATGGCAGCACAATGATTTAATTTCATTCCATTGGCGTAGATTTTAATTGAATTATTTTTTAAATATTTGTAAAAATATTTATAATTTTAAAAATAAGTAGATTATTAAATTATAATTCAAATGGTTTTGTATAATATCCATATAATTATTATAATTATTGCAAATATGCCAAAACTTTGGTGAATTACGTAGTTTTTTATAGTTTTTATTATTAAAATTTATTCACCTCCAATCATTAATTTGTTATTTTCTTGCTGTTTTAAGGAATTTAGTCATATTCTTATTTAAAAATACTTACAATTAATTGTATCTACTTAGTGTTTTTTAGGGAAAATTTTTTAATTGAATAATACCTATGAGTAAGTGTAATTAATAATGGTTATTAGATGGGTTTTTTATATAATTTTGTGTTTCACCTTAAAAAAATTGACAAAATTATTTAAAACCCCACAGTTGAAGTACTCAGAAAGTTCTACATAACTCGAATAATTTTAATATGTGGAGTCCTCTGTAAATTACTTAAGTAAAATTTATAATTGCTAAAGTTACCTAATCATCCTTGAATCCTTCAAGGACCCTGTTAATCAAAATTATAGCTTTAATCTTAAAGCTGTTTCTGTTTAATTTAACAATAGGTACATTTAATCTTGCATCAAAGCAATTAAAGGTATTAACAATAAACATTGAGAGAATATACGTGTAATTTTGATAAAAAAATAATTTTTTTATCAAGCAAAAGCAACAAAGGTTTTATTAGACACGGTGGGTTACCTGCGATAGGTATTGCATTCTTCAACAAAACGTTTCTATGAATTAACACATTGGATAGCAAATAATAATTAAACGCGTTCTCCTTCCACAATAGACGTCTTGCTACCGTGTTAATTTTCGCTTCCCTAAAGAACACCTCGATGATCCCCATGCTATACTTCGATGAAGGTTCGCGACATCTCTTCAGTTCGTGTTGATGAGTTGTGTCGGTAGGATTATAGTACAAAATCATCATTTTTAGGAATGAAATTTTTTTTAGTGTTGTTTTTTGGTGTTATTGTACTAGTGCCTTTTTCAAAAGAAAATGACGACGATGACGCTAGATGGGGAGTCGGTGTTGACGCTTCTTACCCTCGACCGCATCCACAGGAAATCATGGTTGATGCAGTTAATTATATAGGGTTACTTTTATTACATGTAAGAATTAATATTTAATAAAGAAGTTAACTAATGGTAAAGTTAACTTCTAGTATCTGCTTTTAACTTTTTTAAAATGTAATTATCGCACCTAATAGTTTTTGGCGCCAGTCTTCAAGAAGTTACTTCTTCTTGTACAAAAGTTTAAAATTTAATTCTAACTTTTGTGTTTAATTTGTGTTAAATTAATTTTTATTTTGTTGTTTTCTGAGCTACAACACGTTTTAAGTACTCTATAATTTAAATAATTAAATTTAAATTATGTAAACATAATAATTTTATTTAATCAACTTATCCTCAAACGTACTCGAGCAAAAACTATAGTCAAAAATAAAATGATGGTAAAAATACATTATTTTGGGATGAAATCATCATATTTATTATTGAAAAAAAATTAAATAATTATAACAATTTACAAAAGTCAATAGAGAAAAAAATTCATATAGGTATTAATTACTTGCAAAAAAAATCTACGACCTCGCAATTAATGATGTGAGCCGGATATAATTTACGGAAATAAATTCGAAAACAAATAAATTTCCGACCTAAATCTGAACATAGATATGTATTTTCCAATTAAAAATTTTCGCTATTTAAAACACATAAATATTGGGTACCCCATAGAGAATAAAATGCACTTGGTGCTGGAAAATTTCAAATATTTCTCCACTTCATAAAATTTCTTATTTAGCTTTAGTTTACTTTTTAACTTTAAAATTAACATTTCGGTTATTTTTAGTCAAACGCTTTAAAATTAGAGTTTTCTATTATGAAAACATTCAAATAGACCCTACGAACAGAAGAAAGTAGGCAACCCGTGTATTTAAAAGGCTGATTTTCTAATGCTTTTTACTTCTTCCCCAAACTATTTTCTACTAATTAACGCTAAAAATTACATTTTCATTATAAAATTAGAAGAAGAAAAATTATATCGTGTCGTTGTAATAGTATTGTTTATTATATTAAACCAATTTCTTTGTTTAAATTAATTTACTTGCGTGATCTTGTTATTAAAAATGCAAAATGGAACTTATTATAAATAAATAATTAAAGATGTTAAAGTCTTCCTGATTTCTAAGTGAAGACAAAAGTTGAACTTGATTTTGATTGTTAATTTGAATTATTTAAACAAGTTAAATAAACATGATGTGGTTCTAATTTGGGATTTTTCCTTCTTCATGTCGAATAAAGTTTCACTCTTTTATAAATTAATTCGATATTGATTGAATTTGTAAAGTGGCTTATGTTATAAATAATTTCTTCAAACTATTTATTCCATTATTGGTTTTTATTTTTTATCCCTTTAATGTATTATTGGCTTATTGATTTTCTTATTATATTTTTTTGTTATTTGTGAATTGAACGTAGAATGTTCAAAAATGCATGTAAGTACTCGAACTATTACCTACTGTACTGTACCTACTATTTCAAAGTTTTACAACTTTTAAGTAGAAATTTTAATCTAAATAAAATTTATAACTTTATATTAGCAATTTATTTTCACATAATAAAGTGTGAACATCAGTACCTCGATATTTTAGAAACTTTAAATTCATGATAAAATTAGAATTTTCTCATTCAATATAAAGTATATTTGTTAAATGGGGCGAATTAAAGATATAATAACAATTAAATCTATTTTAAAGTTCCACAGTTTGGTTGCTCAATAGGTAAAAATTACAAAATAGTTTTCGAGATGAGCTTAGGAGGATGAGAGAAATTCGAGGAGGAACTCGCCAAAGCTGCAGAAAATAAAATATTAAGATTCTTTGTTCAATTTGAGGCATAACCAAAAACCTATTCTATGGCCGTCATGTCCATCACACCTCAATGAAAATCAATCTGTTAGACTTCTTCCTTTGGAAATAAGTACTTTTTGTTTTTATACAGCCGACAGCTGTCATACTTAGAAAAACCACACCTCAGCACAGAGTGGTAAATTTGAAGAAATTAGCATCAGTAGAACAACCTTTTTATCAGGGGCTGTGGGCTGATGCTAATAACTTTCAAACTCTAAAAATCCAGTTTTTTTGTCTAAAAAAATTGCTAAAAAAATAGAAAATTGTAAGGATTTTTTATTACAATTAAAGATTTATTTAAATTAACAGGTTCCTGAATGATAATATTTTAATTAATCTTCACTTTACAACTCAAACAATAATACCCATTGTTCCATCGTATTCAAAAAAACTTCACTACTGTATCCAGGGTAATTCGTAAATCTTAAATAATAAAAATATTCGTTAATTATTAAAATATTTATCAATAATAACAATTATCTAACATTTTTAATTTTCCATTTATTTGTTATTTATTTTCTAATTTGTTACTTCATGTGTGTGTATTGTAGTATTGTATTTTATTAATTGTTGTTAATATTTTGATTTTCTTGTAGGTTCCTTTTCTAAATAAGTTTATTTCTCAATTTGACCATTTATAAATATTTTTCACTGACACTAACTTTTATCAACAGCTCAAAGAACAACACTCAAAATCCTAATTCTGTCTATAAAATGATTGACTAACAAAGAAAGGTTTCTTCTTCACTTGTGTATTCCTGAGTCACTTTCTAGGACTGTGTGACTTTTATGAGATATGTCAGATGTGAAAAGCATAAAATACCAATATTTTAAGTTTCATTTTAGAGATAATCCAGCTTTGAAGGGGTGTGATTTTGGATATGAATCCAAGTGATTTAAAGAAACCTATTATGACCCCACGAACTCAGTGTCGAGTCGAAGTTGTCGGATTGCCGGTTTCCTCCAGCTTCAGGAAAACTGTATATGTGTAAAATAATCATCAGACTACTTTTTTTAATGAGTCACGTTAGGGAAAGACACGGTATTCGCTATATTATCTTCTATGATTTGTTTTCGACTTAGATTTTGTCTATTGAAGAACTATGTTAGCTTTCTGAAATATTTTTACTATTTCTACTAGAGAATTTTATGGTCTAAAATTTTGGTTAGAGGTAAAATCATTACCAGGCTCCTCCTTAAAGAGTTATGCTAGGAATAGACTCATGTTCAAACTTGGATATGTGACGATTTGCTTTCGACATAGATTTGGTCTATTGGTGGAGAACTATGTTAGCTTTCTAAAATATTTTTACTATTTCTTCTAGAGAGTCTTATGCTCTAAAATATTGGTTAGAGGTAAAGTCATCACCAGGCTACTCCTTGAAGAGTTATGTTAGGAAGAGACTCATGTTCAAACTTCGATATGTGACGATTTGCTTTCGACATAGATTTGGTCTATTAATGGAGAACTATGTTAGTTTTCTGAAATATTTTTACTGTTTCTACTAGACAATTTTTTGCTCTAAAATATTGGTTAGAGGTAAAGTCATCACCAGGCTACTCCTTGAAGAGTTATGTTAGGAAGAGACTCATGTTCAAACTTCGATATGTGACGATTTGCTTTCGACATAGATTTGGTCTATTGGTGGAGAACTATGTTAGCTTTCTAAAATATTTTTACTATTTCTTCTAGAGAGTCTTATGCTCTAAAATATTGGTTAGAGGTAAAGTCATCACCAGGCTACTCCTTGAAGAGTTACGTTCAAACTTCGATATGTGCGACAATTTGCTTTCGACATAGATTTGGTCTATTGGTGGAGAAATATGTTAGCTTTCTAAAATATTTTTACATAGCTAAAAAAACTCATGTTCAAACTTCAAATCTCGATATGTGACTTTTTGTTTTCGTTCAACATAGACTTGTTCTATGGAAGAACTACGTGTATGTTAGCTGATGTGTAAAATATTTTTATCATTTCTGTTAAAGAATTTCATTATTTCATACTTCATGAGTTTGGTTCGAAGTAAAATTATCTTAGGAAGAGGTCACATTTTCTTCATGTCAGACCTGTTACTTTCTACTCGAATTTTCTTGATAGGATTCTTTTACTTTTATAAAATAGTTTTACTGCGTTAAATTAAGTTCTAAACAACTTTACCTGATTACTTTTTTCCGTATCTCCAACCAACGCGAAACAAAATATCGAGAATTGGCTCTGTTTGCGAGGTTGTAGTAGGCTGGGTTTAAAGTTCACATTTAATTTGTTACCTTAAAAAATGTGACTCGTCAATCTGTATCACGGTGCAAAAATTCAAACCTGTACCTACTCCTTCAAATAGTGAAAATATGGAGATGTCTTCATCTTAAATGCGACACACTGTAGATAATTAGGAATCAATAGAACTTTTTTCTGTAATTTGTGTAAATTAAATACTTTAAATAAGAGTTTCTCATGAACTAACAGTCTTCGGGGACTTTTTAGATACCATGACACATAAAACAATACACACGATTAATTACAAAGCTTAATGTTTAATTAATAAGTAGAATTAAGTGCTACTAATTTGTACTAATAATGTTGAAAGGTAACTTTAATTTTTAAATATTTATTTATACGCACAAATAAAGAAACATAAATTAACAAAGGTAAACGCAAACCTTGAATTAAAAAATAATTTAAAAGAAAGATGGTAATCTTTTTATTTAAATGGGTGTTGGGAAAATGGTATTATCCTGTTGATTAATTAATTTACATTTTGCGTTAATTTTTAAAGCATAAAAGAGGAAGTTGACGAAAAAATAAGGTTTTCGCGATTTAAATTTAGATTTTTAAGGGACACAAATTAATTAATTATAGTTTACTGATGGGAAAAATTAGAAAATAATTAAGTAGTTTTAAAGCACCAGCACTCGTTAATTTTTAATCGTACAATGCATTTTCCTAATTGCATGCAATATAAATACAATATATTTATGAAAACAAACTATTTTACAAAAACTTATAAAATTTTAATTAATAATAATTAGTATTTTGCATGATTCACCTTTTTAGAGTTCTTTATACTACAACTTCCTTTGCCAGTGCCAATGAAAGCTTTGAAGACAGTGTGTTTGAACTTGTGACTTCTAAAAGTTCTCAATTTAAATTTTATGTTTTTGAATAAGATCAAAATAATACTCAATTTAAAAAAATATATATAAACATATAAATCAGTACAATATTATAATTTATAAGTCAGATGAGAGAAAAATTATGCAATGAAATATAGAATAATTTGCATTTCTTTTCATTTTATCAACAAACCTTGCGATTTTATCAAATTTGGAAATACAATTTAATTCAAATTACACACACATTATTTATAACAACATGAAATGGAAAACATGCAAAATGAATTTAAAATTACATTACCGAAGACCTTCATTCATAGCGCATTAGTACTATAGTGTTCTATGCAAAAATACAAATCTGATTTTTACTTCCGCATTTTATTATGTCAATAATACCATACGTAATACATTATTACATTTTTTAGGCTCACAATGAGGATAATAACAATAACATAGCATTTTCACCTTATGGAGCTGCAAGCGTTTTAGTTGCACTCGCCGAAGGTGTTCAAGGAACAGCTCTCGACGAAATTCTCCACTCAACATTATTACCTCTTGACGTTTCCGCAACACGAATTGGTTTTAGAGACATACATAGACACTTAAAGGTATTAAAAAGCATTATTTTAACACCATTTAAGCCACATTTATTTTTAGAGCTATTTCATCCCCCAAGAAGGATTTTTAGCAGGTCTCACATTCAATTACGAAAACTTTACTCTTAAACCAGACTATGAATCTTTATTAAGATTTTACGGATACGACGTCGACTCATTCAACAATGCCCTTTATCCTGATCCTTACACAACTACAACAACATTTGCACCAACTGATGGAAGAACAACTACAACAACGGCAAGAACTACCGCTGGTGACGCAACTAGTTCTTCAAGCACAAGGCCATCTTTAGTAACAATCGATTTACTTCCATCAACAGTTGGAAGTGATGTCGATAGTACAACTAAAACCGATACAACGCTAAACGAAGTAACATATAACGACGATGGGTCATTTTCTGTAAATTTGATTCCAACCACACCTAGCAGCACTGCAAACGATCTGTTACTTGAAACAAGCGAAAAACAAGAAACTAATACTTTAAGTGTTGAAAATTTTCCTACAACCGTAATTACCTCAACTATTTCATCATTAAAAACTGAAACTGTTAGTAGCACAAGTGAAGACAGTGCAACTATTAGGAGCACGCGTGAGGATAGTGAAACTGTTAGGAGCACACGTGTCGATAGTGAAACTGTTAGGAGCACACGTGAGGATAGTGAAACTGTTAGTAGCACTAGTGAAGAGAGTGAAACTACAGTTAGTACGACTGAAGAAAGTGATAACGATAACAAAAGTAGTTCTTCTGAAAACATTGAAACAAGCACCTCTTCGTTCAAAACCACCGACGAAACGACTATTAAATCAACACCCGGTGGAAACCTCTTGAAACTTTCAAGCAAAGAAAACGATTCGCTATTAGCAGTAGAAACTAGTTTTAGCGATTTGGAAGATGTTTCAAGCACCACTCCTTTAACCGCTTCCGAAACTTTACAAACTGTTGACACTAGTATAGTTACAGAAGAAACTGAAACAACATCGAGTTTGTCGACGAAATCTTCTATTAATTTAAGACCATTAGAAGAAGAATCTAACAGTACGTTTGATTTAGATTCAACAACTACTTTGGACAACTTGTTAGAAGACGAAAACGATAATAATACCAAAATAGTTCGTTCAGCTCGATCGATAATTGATTTTTTAATCGCCAGATTTTATGATAAACAATATAAGCAGAACATGGAAAATTCTGAAAACCAAAGAACTAAAAGATTGGCGTTTTCAGTTAATGGAAGGTACCGAGCACGAAACATAAATTTCATGACTTACGAGACAGTTTTACCGTTTCGGTACATACCTTATCTAAAATCGTTGGCTTTAACATTTCCATTAGATAGCTCTCAATATTATTTGTTATTGGTGCTTCCATTAGATGAATTGGGAATTGACGCATTAATAAATAACATCATGACTGTGAATCTTAAACAAATTGTGTATAATTTACAACCCACTTTAGTAAAAGCTATTATTCCTAGTTTTATGTTAAAAGGATATGTGGTTTTAACTTCTACGTTACAAAAGGTGAGTTTTTATTTTAATTATTAGATATTAATTGCTAATTGTGGGGATAAATTTAAACAACATTTTTAATCATCGTTTTAGAAATTGTATTGCGATTGTTATAAATCCTATTTCATACCGACTCTCGAGCTCTCTTACGTCATATCTTGCACTACAGAACGTAAGGAATATTTTAGTTGCCCTACAAACCTTCCTTTAGGCTTTATCTAATTTTTGTACTATCGTTTCAAAACACTTTTGTCATTACGGAATCACTTTCTGAAATTATTTTTTATTATTTTATCACATTCTTCATTCCTATAGGCTTTTTAATTTGCTGAAATTACAGACAGTATAGTTTCACCTTTCACCATAAATCTTCTTGAGGAAATACATCCTGTAAGAATTTCGAATGGGGAATTGGACTACAATCGAATTTTGTGCTTTTTTCTATAAAAACGTAAAGAATTAAACAAAAAACTTATCACTTTTTTAAATTTTTTTTCTAACTCGAATATTAAGCCCAAAATAAATTTTTTAAAAACGCTATGACGTAGCTACTAATATATATCCAGCTCTCTTCTTACTATAGAACTATAGAACTATAGTACTATAGAACTATAGTACTATAGAACTATAGTACTATAGAACTATAGTACTATAGAACTATAGTAAGAAGAGAGCTGGATATATATTAGTAGCTGCTTCATAGCGTTTTTAAAAAATTTATTTTGGGCTTAATATTCGAGTTAGAGAAAAAATAAAAAATGCTATGAGATCAAAATAAAATCTAGTTTCAAAATAAAAAATAAAAAACCAAGTGTCCAATTCCCCATTGAAAATCGTACCCAATATTATTCGATATTCTAAACCTGTATAAAATTCTCTTTACATATCACAAGTCATAGTTATCTAATCAAATTAAGGGCATAAATCGATCATTAAAAGTAGTAGCGGTGAACCTAATGAAAATGGTTTGTGAATTTGTAAAGACGCAAAATTTCTGAGACTGCAATTTTAAAAATCGTCTCATCTTTCTATTTTATCTATCAGACTACTGTTGAGGATTGCTTTCTTTTAAATTCTTACAATAGCAGAGAACAGCTGTATGAGCTTTTTATTAGAAAAAATATACAGCGTGATTAAAAAGTGACGGATAAGCTACACAGTACGTTGAGCTATACAGTAAAAATAATTTAACTTGAGGTAACTTTGCACAGGTTTGGCCACGCCCCTTTAATAATTTAAATACGTTGACTACTGTGGTGGTGGGGATACATACCAATTTAGGTATCTGCGCATTGACACCGCTCGTCTACTTAAAATATTATTACAGTACCTGGGTATAGTATACGTTGTAGGTACGTTGTAGGTATACGTTGCATAGACCATGAGGAACCGTTAAAAACCTCTTAACCCTAAGAAAAAGTAATTAAAAAATGCTTTAAATACAGGCACGCAACTACGGGAGGGCCAGGGTGGGCTCAGACTCCCCTAAAATTTTGCTGGCCTACCCTTGTACCCACCCTGATAAAATGACAATAATCAGCGAAAATTTAGTTATCTGATTTCAACACAAAATGTTTCATCTTTAAAAAGTTTCATGGGCTACACATTTTATATTTGACCCACCCGAAAAAAATTGTTACCACCAACTGCCCACCTGATTTTAGGAAGCTATAGTTACGTGCCTGTTTATAAATGGTTCAATTTCTTTTCTATTACGTCAGAAATGCTCACAACGCCTAAGTTACACGTAATTTTAATTTTGAAAATCTTAAGATAAAGTATTTGGCAACAATGTTTTAAAGTTCTTATCAGTGGCGTAACTAAGAACTTGGGGGCCTCCCCGCAAGATTCAGAGGGCCATAACCCCCCCCCCTTACATTTTTAGACATTAACAACGTAAAAAATTTATTTGAAAATTTCAGAGAGTTTAATGACGAATCTTTAGAAAAAAAACATTTTTTGAATTTCATCACGATCGCATAAATGACAACACTGGCAAATTTTGATTGTCTATGCACTTTTTGGCCGTTAGGTTGCACTTCAGAATATCAACTTTGGCAACATAAAATTTTTTCTTACTTTCTTGCAATGCAGTGAATAAATTAATTTTTGATCCGCTTTGGTGCTTTCGAACTTTTTCCATCAAAACCTTCTGAACGAAAAGATACGTTATTGGTCTAGAATTAATCGCCTGTCAATTTTGCATATAACTGCATATTTTTATTTTAATCCTATTAGGTATTTATTTTCTTATAAAAATTCATGTAAGTTAGGGTTCATTTATGACTATTTCTAAAATCTTTACAACCGACCTTTTTACATAGTTTACAAATTCAGTTTACCCACAAGATCAACGGTGTATAGTTGCTTGTTGTCGGAACATTTGTGTAACTTTACAAGGGAAGAAAACTATTTACCTACTTCTTTTTTAAACGCCACTGGTTCTTATACATTTCACGAATTTTTCATTTGATTTCTCGATGTGACTAACAATTTGTTTCTTTTCTAAAACTCGAAAATAGGTACCATGGACATGACTTTATAAGGTGCTTTACCATTACCGCCATAGGAAGAAAATGGTGTAGCAGCACGCATGTAGCAACTATCGTTGCTATGGATACGTGATGTCACATTCTCACATACTATGCTCGCACCTGACATCATGCGTGCAGCGAACTTGTTATCGTATACTGTGGTGACATAGGACTGTCATACATGGTATGACTGGTATGTCAGGTATGACATGTAGGTATCGATACATGATGTGACATCCTTGTACCTGACATCATGCGCAAAAGGGGACACGTTTTTGAATGCTGAACTGACATACCAGGTTTCTTTCTACCATGACTATCATCTTTGTTCATATTACCAAATTTACCATTCAATTTATCAATAATAAAAATAATGACTTCATTGACGGCCATCTTTAGCACCCTGTAGAATTTACTATCAATTTTGGAATTACCCTGTATATATTTTTTAAATGAGTATAATGAACTTATAAGAAGTGGCAGCAATATTTAAGAAACGTCGGTACCTACGGGGTCGGACTGGCACTTCTTGTCTTGAAAAATTCTTCGAGACGTTTTGCTATTCAAAACAATGCAAGAAATAACTAGTCGATGCGAGATTTCTTGTCTCGATGCAACGCTATTTGAATAGTGTTACGCAATAAGGAACCAACCCTCATATTTTCCAAACCGAGATAATCACGTTTTAAATGTTCTGTTTGCCTTATAGGTTGGTTTTAGTTTTTTTCAAGTTTTGTATTATTATTTTTCCGTTTTCTAAATTGTTCCAAAGGGGTATGATAAAAATCTCTCAATTTTTCAATACAGTATTATGTATTCATTTACGAAAACTGCTTAGACATTATTAGAAGGTTATGCATTATGTTAGCAAAGAGCCCCCAGGGAGTTTTGAAAAAGTATAAGCCGCTTAAAGGATAAATTCTTTGAAATATGAAATAAGATTCTCTTTTACTACTCCGAACAGATAATGATGAACCAACTTTCAAGTTCCAGCAACTCTTCAAACGCCTAGATATCTATAGGTGTTTATAAGACAGGTGTTTACGTTACTATCGTTAATTTTGTTTAAAGCAACCAAAATTAATTTTCTTAATTGCTTTAGATGTAGAATTGTATGCTCTAAAACTTTTATTGAAAGAGTTCTTTTCTAAAATAAATTGGGAAGCAGGAAATTACCAAAGTATGATTTTACATGTTAAATCCATATGACCGAGAGCTCTGGTCACCACTCTGTATACTTTGATTTTGGAGTCTGATATTTTTTGGAAAAAGGTGTGAAAGTGGTTGATATGTTGATTGCTCTAATACTAGTTACTAGAGTACTTTTCAGTATTAGAAATAGTGACTGTGGGTGTACAAAATTGATATCAATTGTGTGATACAAAACAAACAAATTATTCAATTGTCAATCAACAAATTTTGATGATAAGAGGTCAAACATGCAATTTATTATTTTGTAACATTCTTCTAATTACAATGCTTTTTAATTGTAATAATGACACAACTTATAGATCAACAGCCTATACCCAGCTTTTGTATGTATAATTTCTCTACATTTATTATAATTTGGGTTCATTCATTAATTCTCTCACTATTATTTTTTTGAATATTAAAATATAATTTAGTAGATATTAAATTTTAAATTAAGATTAATTTTTCATTTTTAGTAATTATGAAAAGTGTCCAGATATATTACACAATAATTATACTTATTTAAATGTTTGTAAATGTGATGATGGTTTTGTTCTTTATGCGTGCATTTAAATCTCAATTTTTTTATCATTTACAAAGTAATTAATCCTTGACATACAACTCGAATTAAATACCCATATATGAATTAATGCGTTTTTAAATAATATTTAATACGTATTATACAGGTACCAAAAATATTTATCGTATACGAAATATGCAAATTTTAATTTTTGTTTGTAATAATGAATAATGTATGTCACATTCGTTTCGATTTCAGTTGGGAATTCAACAGATATTTGAACCTCGTCAAGCCGATTTTTCACGTATGACTGATGAACCCAATATTTACGTTACAAACATCGAACAGGCAGTGACAGTAACAATTAGAAATTATGTCGATTTATACACAACACCACAATATAATAATAGTAAGTACCAATACTTAACTCTTTAACTGTCAAATCAACCTTGCACTTAAGTTGACTGACATTACAAAACAATTTTAAATGTCTCACTTTATACACGATGTAATTGCTAATAATCGCATTGTTTAGTTTAATAGCTAATTTATTTATTGCGAAAGACTAAATTTGTTGTAAGTTGGCTAATCTTCACAAAAAAATGTTTAACAATGAGTCTGCATTTTTTTAATTTTTATAACAATTTGTATCTTTCAGGAAAATATGCCAGAACACGTCCAGTTGAATTCAAAGCCGATCATCCTTTCTTATATTTTGTGATGGATGCAGATATTCATGTAGCTCTCATGGCTGGAAAAATCACAAATCCGTTGAATTCTAGAATCATTTGATTTTGTTGTTATTTTTAATAAAACTATTTAACTTACTTTTATTTATTTATTTATTAGGACTTAGATATATAAAAAAGTATCTTACGAAAGTTAAGAAAGTCCAAACGAGTCATTTTTATACCTATTACGTTTTCTCAAAGAAATATTAAAATATTAATCTCTCACTTGTTGATTCTAGGCATGCCTTATAATGTTTAAGCCCTTTAACGCTTTAACATCAACGCAGATTAAAAACTATATAGCAGGATCAGGTGCCGAGGTCATTATTTAATCAAGACTCCTCTATTTCTACCCCAGTTTTTCAGTATTAGTATTAAAAGCACTAAAATATGCAAAGTTTTAACATTTTATTTATTTATAATGAGCTACGTGACATAGTGGTCCCTTAGACCAAAATAATTGATTTGACCCCAAGCGTCCATGTAAAATACAGAAGAGGCAAGATTCTAGATTTCTTGATCTTGATATATCTATTAAGGTGCTCTTGATGATTTAAAAGTTGATTTTGAATGTTTCTGAAGTGTTGACTTTCCACAGAAATGATAATTATTAAATAAAATTTAAAAAAATAAATAAAATTTAAAGAAACGAATTACTGATAGAATAAGTCCGGATAAAAGTGCGCAGCGAGGCAAAAGTATTTTTCGCAATTCTACGTAACTCATAAAAAGGAGAACCCATGTATACGACATACCAAGGTACTAACTACTCTTAAACTAATTTATATTATTAAGTCTAGTTCAAAGTGCCATAGTGAGCATCAGTTATGAGGTCAGTTTTGAAAATTACGTTTTTGAGATAAGTTTTTGCATGCTAAAAATAGGCTATAAAGATGTAAACAAAAATTCTATATACCGGGTGTTGAATGACCTACCGATACATATGGCAATAGCACGTAAAATCACGTTTTTCAATAAATTTTCTTGGTCGAAATTTTATTCTTCTTTTACGTATTTTTGAAAATGAATTATAAAAAACTCCTATAACCTATTTTTGAACATTAAAACTGGTTTTAGGGCCAACCATTTCGACCAGTAAAATTGGTTTTGTAAAAAGAAAATTAGACTATTTATGTTATTATTTTCTAAATATTATATATTATGAAATAAATTCAATAAATAAATATAAAATCAAAAATTATTTTGACAGAAAAAGCGTAAAACAGTTGACAATTTTTATTTTTGTTTCAATTTGTGGCAATCGTAGGCAATATAGCTAGTTCTACGTTCTACTAATTTTCGAAAGTTTCAAATTAAGTTTATACTTTACAAAACATCCGAAATTAATTTTCTTAATTAATTTAGATGCAGAATTTTATGCTGTAAAACTTTTATACAAAGAATTGTTTTCTAAAATAAATTGGGAAGCAGGAAATTACCAAAGTATGATTTTACATGTTAAATCCATATGACCGAGAGGTCCGTTCACGTATGAGAATATAGAAATATTTAGATTTAAATTTTTGAACAACTTAAGTAAAAAGGTTTTTAATTTCTACCAAAAACTACTAGGGGAGAGTAGAGTAATGCCGACTTTCCGGGTAATACCGACCTAGGCATATTACAGTTACTAGAAATATATTTGGCGAAAGTACGCCATAGATATCTAGGATATGTATTTAAAACTAGATACGACCATTTAGAATATTAGTTTAGATATAGTCGGATTTTTTAAAGACTACCGACACGTGACCAACTTGATATGTATAAATAAAGATGAAAAGGACTTACTTCGTGAGTTTAATTATTTAATTTAGTTAATACATTTATTGTTAATTATTATTAAATATTTATTTAGAAAATTTATAATTAAATTAATTATTTATTGAATATTTTAAAAGTCACGTGTCGGTAGTCTTTTAAAAATTCGACTATAATTGCTTTCCTACAAAATCGCGCGAGCCGTTATTTCACGTTAGTTTGTACTATTTACTGTTAAATAAATAGGTATTTACACTTGCATAAAGTAATTGCATAAATTTCTCAAATGGGTCATTGGAAAGGCTCTTTTGTCTAGTTCGTTTTTGTGTAATTATTTATTTCAATATAATACAATTAAGGCTCTTTTTTATTTTTTTTTGTTTATTAACATCTTGTCGGCAATTCCCCACCACCATTGTCGGTATTTTCCTTATGAGTTAAGCTATAGGTATAAGGGTCAAAGATGCGTTTATTTGCAAAACTTTTTTTTAATTATGTTTTATTTTTTATTAAGTTAATATGCTTATATCTTTTATAATATTAGTGTTGTTTAATATTAGTAAATGTCTTACAGAGCCTTTTAAATGTGGTCGTAATTAAGCGTTGCGTGGTTGGCATTACCCTCCTATTGTCGGTATTACCCGATTTTGGAATTTTCCAAATTTATGCATATTGCCAAAATATGAGAAGTATATTTGACTATTTAGTAGAAATATTAAAAATAGAATATGTCGAGCACTGTGATGGTGTTTTTTTGCTATAATTTTATTTAATATAAAAGAGATATAGTCGTTTGTAAAATGGTGGTCGAAATTACCCAACTTTCCCCTATTAATTAATTTTTATAAGTTTTGGAAAAGTACTTAGTATCATTGATTATAAATTATACATTATGTATAATGTAATATCAATGATAGTATCTACTTTTATTAATACACTGCTTTATTCTCACAACAATTCTAATAATAATGTGCATTAACCAATTTAGAAAATAACAATCTATTCTCAAGAGTACATAACACGTAATAGCTATGATTTAATAAAACACCAATTGCTAGGAAAATTATAGTTATCAATATAAGAATTATATTTGCATATTTATGCATTTGTTTAGTATATTAATTTTTATCAAGTAATTACTAGTCAATTTTAAATACACTTAGATAAATTAAAGGGTGATTCCATTGAAAGTTGTTTTTGTGGCCCTCTCTAGGCAGTCCGGAGTCTTAAAGCCATCAATGCCTGACGTCACCAATCGAATTTTCTTGTTTAGTGGCACCTAAATAGCTTATCTCCAAAAGATGGATTTGAATCCAAATACATACTACCTACTCGATTTTTATGTTATGGGCACTGGGCACATAATCTATCAGGTCTATCAATGCTTTAAAATATAAATGATCCAAATATCTGAAATATCAACTAAAAACTAAAAAATGTTATTGGATAGGCATCTTTATTATTTTATTATTGCACTGAGAAAAATATGTAACTAACCGAGCACCGTTTTTCGTCGATTGATGACGAAACTGTTGAATCTACTGACAAAAAAGTTGAATTTACTGACCAAAAAGTTGTTTGTACTCCACAAGAACGTTAAAACAACCTACAACTTACGAAAACAACCGATTTCAAACTGTTAAATCAACGAAAAAACAGGTAGGTTCCATATTAACCTAGTACGCAGTGAAAATAACCGTTTTTCCGGTATCTTTAACCTACTATTTTTCTCAGTGTGAGATATTAGACTGGAACAACCAAACTGAACCACTCAATATAGTAGAAAGAAAGCGTAATTTCTTCAACATTTATAGGTATCAACTAAAACAATCTTCGATACATGTAGTATGCCGTATTTATGTTGCACGTATTACCACTAATAATTACGGTGATTCCTATTATAAATTTAATTTCATTTAATTTAAAATTTTTATGATTTTATAAAATAAGTTATTAATTTTAATTTAACGAGTTAGTTTAAGTTTGATTTATCAAGAAAGTTATTTAAAGGATTTTCTAATTTTTTTCTCACAAATAAGGAAATCTAGGTAAGTGAAACATTTAGAAAAACTTGCAGTTATTCGAACACTTTTCCAGATTAAAATTCTATTACCTCAACAATCACTATAGTAAGTACCTACTAATATCAAATTATTAAAACACCTTTTTGTAGTTCAATTTTAAAAATTCAAAATGCATAGACCTAATTAAATAGGTGCACTCATTTTATTTCAGCGGTGGTGTGGAAAAGAGTACCTACATTTTATAGAAAAAGTACGAGAGGTATAACCGTATAATAAGCCATTTTAATATTTAGAAAACTTCTTAAAAATAATAATAATATCCCTTTTATTGGAAATTTTATAAACTACAAATTTGATAATAGCTACTTTGGCTAAAAAATCAATAGTTTACGAGATATTCTTGAAATCTGCATTTTCTTACTTTCACCCTCCTACATTTTAATTTTGGATTTTTGAAATGGTTTTTTATGTTGCCCTCTTTGGCTTAGTTATTTTTAAGGTTAGTTTTCTTATTTTTTTTATAAAATAGTCATAGCTCATTCATATCTTCAAAAACTTCGCGAATTTCGACGAGGGTGACCGCTATTTTTTTTTAAATTGAAGCTGTCGACCCCCAGATACGTCGGCACTAATTATTTTCTTCCAATTACCAATTTCATAAATTTTTTTTAAATAATAAATTAACAAACAATCATTGGTGTAGGAAGTGCATTATAATAATTTTTGAAAATTTCATTTTTCTAACACATTCATCTCTACAACTACTTCGTCGAATTTCGACGGGGGCGCCCGCTCGTTATTTTATAAATGCAGGAGTTGCTTAAAAAATCCCAGAGTGGTTGTTTTTACAAATTAAGAAAAGATTTTTGCTGGAGACATAGTTAAGACTGTCCTTCATGCTTTCCCATCACAAGAAATTCATTTTATTTTACAGGGTGTTTTTTTTTAGAGGGAGAAACTTGGTCATTTGCAAGTGACGAAAACTTGATTTCTTAAATGGAACACTCTGTATATTTTTGCGTAGAGTAATAAAGAATTTAATAATGTTTCAAATTGTGTTGGGGTTTACTACCTATCCCTAAACCTTGGAAGATACGAATCAATTAAGCATTAGAGGTTATCTTCTTTTTAAGTAATACAATGTGCAGCAAACTTAGGACACTGAGTAATAGTAATGAACATTTCCTGTAGCAAATTTTGTGATCTACAATTTTGGTAATCGCTACTTATATCGAAAAATCGATAGTTTACGAGTTAATTGGCAAAAACTGTATTTTCTTACCTTCACCCCCCTATAAAAATTTTAGCTGCACTCGGATCGATGGGGACTTTTGAGGCATTGTTTAAAAGACAATATCAAGGCCCATACAAAAATTCAGCCTTCTGGGAATTTTTCCGAGGTCAAATCGTAGTTTGATTAGACTACTCTGCACCCTTATAAAAGTAGGTACGCGTACCCTCTCATAAAACAATGATTTTTTTTTAAATTTCAAATTGACGTTTATTAGCGTTTGTTCACGGTTGTTAATTTTATCATCTGGCTGGGGGTTCTGGGGATTCAAGAAATATTAAAACCAAATTTGTGTATAAAATGTCGTTTTTAATAGACCTTTTTAATAAATTGATTGGTGAAGATAAAAAAAAGTCGTTTGATGTAGAAGAACTTGATAGCCCCCAACATCCCGATAATTTTTGTCCTGGTTTTTTATTTGATCTTAGTGCAACTTGGATTTTAGTATAAAAGACATACCTACTAATGTATTCTTTTAATTATTCTTTTTTATTGTTGTAGTTTGTGAGAAAATTATTACTGCCGTCATTTATAAGGTCTGGATCCCATGGTTGCCCAGCTACTTGTGAAACTAAATGTATAAAATGAGAAAATGATAAATAGATAATTAAATTTAAGCGTATATTTTCTAAACCATTTTTTATTCAATAAAAATCGCTTTATCATTATAACATTATAAGCAACAATGTTAGAAACCTTACTATTCAGAGTCGAAAAGCTCAACTAAACATTTTTGACAAGTTTATACCGAGTGCCCACGATCAAAGCGGGACATAGCCAGTTTCCACAGGGAATTAATTTTGCAGTTTGCTGCTCACCAGCTTCTTCTACAAAAACTGTAATGATATCTATTGAAAGAGAATTATTTTCTGAATCTGTTGATACCAGATACTTCTTAATTAATGACTTTTTTAACATTAAAGAAGTAATTTAAATATTTTCATAATTTTAAAAACTATGAACAGCCATGAAATGTCAAATTAATACATTATTTGAATTTGACATTGCATATAATGGCAATGGCTGTTCATAGTTTTTCAAACTATAAAAATATTTAAATTACTTCTTTAATGTTAAAAAAAGTCTTTAATTAAGAAGTAGGTATTTGGTATCAACAGATTCAGAAAATAATTCTCTTAGATAAATACTCGAATTTTTAAAGACTACAGACACGTGACCACCTTGATATGTATAAATAAAGATGAAAACGACTTACTTCGTGAGTTTAATTATTTAATTTAGTTATACATTTATTGTTAATTATTATTAAATATTTATTTAGAAAATTTATAATTAAATTAATTATTTATTGAATATTTTAAAAGTCACGTGTCGGTAGTCTTTTAAAAATTCGACTATACAGGGTGATTTTTTTAAGTGGTACTAACATTGGAATCTCGGAAACCGTAATAGTTACGAGGCTGGTTAAATTAGCAAAAAGTTGCATATTTTGATGATCTTTAAGAATCCGTTTAGAAAATTTCAAAATTCAAAATGGTTTCCGAGATAATGCAGAAAAACAAAAAATTGGCAATTTCGTTTTTCGACTGTAGTTTCAAAATGGCGTACTTTAGAAACAAAATTTTCGGTAAAAATTTTTAGGAGATCAAAAAATCTATCAAACGATACCAAACTCGACTTTTTATCACATCGACGCTAGGCGTCTCGACGTTCAACTTTTCATTTTCTTATGGGGGACATATGATTTTCTCTGCAAATATTACTCAGTAGGCTTATCTAAATTCGAATACCAAACGAATACTTTCTATCTTGAACTTTTCTTAATTTTTACAACTTTTCAGATTATGTTATGTTACGTTATGTTAATATTCTACTTTATTATAATATTTACGTTATTTATTGCGATAAAAAATAACGAATAGAACTTAGTTTTTAAATTTTTAGAAAAGTAATTTGAGCTGGAAATAAAAATAGATCAAATTATTATTTATTTATTAAATCTTAGTAATGAAATTATATTTCTTGAATAAATTACTTTTCTAAAAATTTAAAAACTAAGTTATAGTCGTTATTTTTTATCGTAAAAAATAACTTAAAATAAAATATTAACATAACATAACATAACCTGAAAAGTTGTGAAAATTTCGAAAAGTTCAAGATAGGAAGCTGTCGTTTGGTATCCGAATTTAGATAAGCCTACTGAGTAATATTTGCAAAAAAAATAATATGTCCCCTATAAAAAAATGAAAAGTTGAACGTCGCGACGCTTCGCGTTGATGTGATAAAAAGTCAAGTTTGGTGTCGTTTGATAGCTTTTTTGATCTCCTAAAAGAAATTCTTTAAATGTTTTGTCTAAAGTACGCCATTTTGAAACTACAGTCGAAAAACGAAATTGCCAATTTTTTGTTTTTCTGCATTATCTCGGAAACCATTTTGAATTTTGAAATTTTCTAAACGGATTCTTAAAGATCATCAAAATATGCAACTTTTTGCTAATTTAACCAGCCTCGTAACTATTACGGTTTCCGAGATCCCAATGTTAGTACCACTTAAAAAAATCACCCTGTATATTATCATTACAGTTCTTGTAGATGAAGCTGGTGAGCAGCAAACTGCAAATTTAATTCCCTATATAAACTGGCTATGTTTCGCTTTGATTGTGGGCACCCGGTATACAATTTGTACAAATTTGAAAAATAAATAAAATTCAAATTTAGCGGACGTTTAAATTAAATTCGGCAACAGTACATTGCGCTCCATCTATATTACCATACTTCAACGAATATTTAAAACTATAGTAAACATTTTAGCCGAGCTGTCAAAATCAGCTGTTTATACATTTTTAATCTCGTTACATAATTTTTTAAATCTTTAAAAAATGGCAATTGAATCGGTTATGAGCCAATAGTTTTTAAAATCTTTGTAACATAGATAATTCGAGAAATTTTTATACCTGCTAAAGCACTAATGGCAGAAAAAATGAATACATGTAGTGACCGTGTGTGTAAACCTAGTGAATTGCCTCTTTATACGAAAGAGAACCGTAATGTTTGTAAAAAGAAAGAAGTTTGTATTCGTGAACCGGGATTTATTGAAAATGCTTTTGGAAGTGCACGAAGAAGCTTATTTTCAGCTGCCTCTGGATTGCAAAGTGTGACAAATTTAGGACAGTCGCTTGTACAGGATGCTGTTAATAATGCTTCAGGTAAACTTATACGACGCTTCTTAAAAAGTACCAATACAATTAATTTAAATATAGGTGCTGTGACTTACTTACAACAAGAAGAAAATACAACGCCAAAGTATGGTGCTGTAGCAGTTGGAGGTCTAACTGGAGTAATATTGGGATTGAGAGGTGGATTGTTTAAACGTACCTTATATGGTTCGATAGGTGCGTTAGGGATGGCAGCTCTTTGTTATCCAAAAGAAGCTGCCGAATATTCTGAAATTGGTATCGAAGAAGGAAAAAGATATGCCACAATTGCTTATAATTTCATATATGGAGGTAATGAAATGAAACTAAGTATTTAAAGAGAAGATTTTATAATCGACTGTTTAAATAACTTGCTAGAAGTATGTATGTTTATTATGTACCGATAGGTATGATTTAACGTATTTTAAAAATTTAAATTTATAACATAACGTAGT
Organism: Malthinus seriepunctatus; assembly: GCA_963924605.1. Classification (NCBI taxonomy): domain Eukaryota; kingdom Metazoa; phylum Arthropoda; class Insecta; order Coleoptera; family Cantharidae; genus Malthinus; species Malthinus seriepunctatus. The sequence continues at coordinate 24,677,050 of OZ004600.1, read as the reverse complement.
CTGTGTCAAGGTTTTCGAGACATTTTTAATGATTAAAATATTGCTGGTGTAAATTTTGCAACACTATGTTCACATGTTGACATAGATTTCAGTTTCTACAAGAATCGGATTTAAATATGTTATTAATTAAAATTTGTGTAGTAAAAAAAGGAGATCCACCATTGGAACTGCCATCTCTTCCCAAACTTCCAGAAACCATGTCAGAAGCTTGGGATATAGCTAAAAATCTTGGAAAATCAACAGCATCTTCTGTTACAGATCCTGATAATAAGGTAATGAAAAAGGACGACAAAGTCTGTGATGAACCTCAAGCTATGGTTACAGTTATAGAAGAAATCTTAGATACTGAAGATTATTGTGCTTGTCCTGATCATGCTCGCCAAATGAATCCCACCGATGACGAAGATGCTCCATCTCCTACTTCCCTCGAATTTGACCGTGTTAAGAATTATATTCTATCAATTACTCCAAATTCCTTTTTATCCTTTCCTAGTAAGTAATTCCTAAAAATATTTAATTTTCTTTTATTGTATTCAGTTTTTTTACAAACTGTAATAGGTAATTTTATCTTTAGTCCTTAAATTCAGAACACTGCATTCCAAAAAGTCAATAGTCTTTCAAATGAAAATTACGATTGTTTGATTAAAACTATAACTTCTTGTAATCAAAACAAGACAATTATCCACTGTTCTGGAGATAAAATCTTCGATCGTAAAGCACAATATCATTTCAGTGTTAACGTAACAACTTCAAGTACACTAATTTAATGTTTTTTTTTTACAGAAGACCCAGAACTAAAGCGATCCAGTCCTACGAAATAGATATGATAACTTAAAAAGCATTCAAAAAATATTTGCAATGAATAAAATTCGCAATATAAAACTTGACGTTTTATTTCTTTTTATTTTAAATAGACTATTAAAACAACAAATATATTTCTTATAATATACAACTGCCATCACAGCAGACAAGAAATCATATTCAATAATGTATTTTTATACAATTTTTGATACTTTAAAATTAAAACACTTAGAAAAATAAATTAAAAATTATATTTCTTATGTTAAATAATGTTCTTGATTTTTTTTGTATTTTAAATGTTTTACTTGAATAATTACTACTCTTAGTTCAAGCTAAAATATATAAGAAAAAAGCACAAAAATTTATAACAATTAATGCAATCTTTTTGATTAATTTACACAGTAAATATCGTTGATGTTTATGTTTGATGTAGAAACAATTTTATTAAAATTATATTTAAATTCTACTTCAGTAATCTTCCAACAACCATTCTTGTAATACAAAATTAATTAGTCACGCTTGATTGACTTATTTTGAAAAATATCACTGTAGATTAATTTCAACTGCAGTACTGACTAAATCAGCAATACAAATACAAAAAGTTAAATGAAGAACTTAATCAAAGTTGAAATGTATTGAATGAACTAATGCTGGAATTCTAAACAAATCCGTAAGTAAAAGCATAAAATCATTACTTATGCCACGACGTAAACAACTCGACTGGAAAGTTGTTATGAGAACCTTACAATAATGCTTAGAACCTTGGCATAAGTACTTTATTGCTGCAATTCTGAGCATGCACTATTCTAAAGGCTCATAACGTGTTCTTATAGCAACTGTTATAACTTTCCAGTAATCCTGTTAAGCAACGACCTTACAATTTTACTTACAGATTAGCTTAGAATTCCATCATAAATGTCCAATAAAGATTAAAAGTAAAGTGGGTTAAAATTTATAGTCATTATTGAGTTGGACAAGAAATTACTTGCACTGAAAAAAATTCACCGCAATGGCACATATCAATTACAAAATATAATTTATCTTTGTTCGATAAGAAAACCTGTTTAGCAATGAGTAAAATTTGCTTCGACATATTTGAACGATTGGGGTTATTTCTCCATCATTCCATTCCAGCAACAAAATTAGAATTTAAATATAAACCGTAGTAGAAAGTTAAAAAAACTAAAATTTTTTTGCAGAAATTGTCAACTAAAATATAATTCAAATAATTACAACGTTGAGTGCACTAAAGAAGAATTTTTAATATTTCAAGTAGTCTGCAATCAATATCAGCAGTTACAAACACAAATAACATAAAGTTCCAGTTGAAAGTTGGTAAATTGTCAGTAAATTTTTGTGGTTAATTTTCAACTATTGAAAATGGAACTAGTTCCTTGATAGATATTCGTTTTACAATATTAAACGAGCAAGCACAAATCAAACGACTTTAATATTATATGAAATGTAGCTGTGTGTAATTCACTAGCAACTTGAAATGAAGCAAAAAATAGCCCTTAGTGCACTTACATATCACATGATACTTTGAAACTCTCGAGGTTGATAATGCTCTGAAAACTGTTACAATTTAGGTAAATGAAACCTTAAAATTTAAGAATTCATTTGAAATTTTAAAATTAGATTAGTTTTAACAAAAAGTTAGTTGTCTGACTATATCACAATTATTTTTGCACTATTCTAATTCAACAAAACTTCTAACTGTTAATTAAAAACAGAACTTGAAAAATACAAAAATCGCTACTTAAATCGGCATTAAAATACTAGTGTAATGTAAATATTGATATATTGCAAATATGTCAATTAAAATGTGATATCAATTCTTTGCATTTTATGTTTTAGGTATTTTAGTAACCGTTTGAGTTATTATTTCCTTCAAAGTCGTTTGTCTAGAATGAGATTTTTTAGAATTTTTATACTGTACGTTAATACTGTTTCGAGTGGAATGACGACATCTACTATTTAGCTCTTCGTGTAATTTCCTTGCCAATTTCATATCTTCCACTTCTTGCATTTGTTTTAATTTTCCATTAAAATTTACAATAGGAGTGTCCGCACTAATTACTCCATTACTTTTTGCTTTAGATTTATTCTCAAAACCGCAGAATGGAGGACTAACAGCTTTAGTATTTTCTCTAATAGTTACCGACGAATTAGATTCTAAACGTCTTCTTTTAGATGAAGAAGTAACACAATTTAACAAATCTTTACTTTCTAATGATGTCTTTTCAATTTTATGCTGAATATTTGTTTTCTTATTTGTATTCTTTTCGTTATGTTCCTCCTGAGATAGCTTACGTTTCAACGAACAATCCAAATCAACTTTAGACTTAAACTTTGCAAATGCCGAATTTATGAAATAATTCAACATTATTTCACCAGTAGGTGGTCTACAAATAAAGCGATATAAGTATGTTATTAATGAAATTATTTTTCACTCACCTAATAATTACAGTAGCTGCCTTATTAATTCTTGCAGGTACTTTAATAATAGATACCTTCCTCGGTAGAGGAACGCAAGGATTAATAGGTTTAAAAAAAAGACATTCCGAATCTATTGAATCATTACTATCACTAGCTTCTCCTTCTACTAAAATCTTTCTAAGTTTATCTTGTAATTTCCACTTTAATAAAGCTCCTTTTTCGCTCTCATTACCAAAATCGTTCTTTTTGTCCTGGCACAGAATTTTGCAAGTATATTGTTTAGTACTGTTATCATTTGCAGGTTGAATAGTAACATCTAGTTTCCTTCTACTCATATTGTTTAGCAATATATCAATAGGACCGTGTTTTTTACTTGGCACCACTACATTTGATTTGGAACTGGACGGTCCAGGATCAAAAGAATACTCCTCAGCTAACTTTTTGGCAACGTCTTCACTCAGCCTTAAGTTTTCTAAACGTATAGCTTCTTCATATTCTTCTTGCTCTTTGAGTTTTTTAATATACGCTGCACTAGCTTTTGCTTCAGCCTCACGCTCCTTAGCTAACTCACTTTCTTCTTTAGCTTTTTGTACCTCGTACTCACGACGAATTTCACCAGGTGTAGTGAGCCTTTTAGGAGCATCTACAAAAATAATTTAATGCGTATTTAAAAGTGAGGTTAAGCATTACACAAACCTTCTACAAGATAGTCTTCGTTGCCTTCTAATTTATTTTTGACTTGGGTAGGAAAATGTTTTTTAATAGCTTCCCATAAAATTACGTTTACTATTTTATTGTCCTTTTTTGATGTTCTAAGCCAGGAACCGATTCGTACTCTACATAGAGGGCAAACAAGATTTGCATTTGCGACAGTACCTTGAAAACAGGATGAACAAAAACCGTGGTTACATGGAAGAGTTACCGGCTCAATTAATATACTTCTACATATTGGACACAAAACATCATTTAAAATTAAATTATTGTAATTAACATTATTTGTAACATAAACATTTTTAACACTACGTCTAGGAGCCATGTTTATTTTCTTCTAAATGACGTTTAGCCGAGTTGTAAACTAATGAATTAATTAAGCAGCGCATTACGAGATGGCGATACTTTCGTATCTTCGTGCTTATGGAAGTCGTAGTGAATAATGTTCGATTATTTAAAAACTGTTTTTCTGTTTTATACTAATTTAATAATTTAGCATTACAAAATAATCTATAGAGTTTTAAATCTAGTTTCAAATTGAAGTAATACGTATTTGGTAATACACTGAACCTAATAAAATCAAGCAATCAATGTAAGTTTGACGGTTTTATGTAAAAATCAATTCTATAAAATATTGTATTTACCGAGTGTTCTTTTACAGAAAAATGATGGGTCCAAGTAAAACCATCCGTGCAGATATTAAACACACATTTTTCACTGCTGGTCCGGTTAGTTTAGACATTATCGAACCTAATTTTTATTTGGGCAATTTGTCTGCAGCTACCGATATAAAAACGTTAACACATTTTTCTATAACGCATATTTTAACAATCGATACTTGCCCTTTACCGAGGCAAATTTTAGAAATGAAAAATATAGTCACAAAGTTTATTCAGCTATCAGATCAACCAAAGGAGGATTTGCTTCGTCATTTGGATGACACAAGACTTTTTATTGAGGAAGGATTATTGTATGGTGCAGTGTTGGTTCACTGTTATTATGGAGTCTCGCGTAGTGCAACTGTTGTAATAGGTTACATAATGCAAAAGTATCAGACAAGTTATGCAGAAGCATTAAAGAAAGTTAAGTTAAAGCGATCGATTGTTAGTCCAAATTCGGGATTTGTATCGCAGCTAAAGCTATATCATGAAATGGGATATAAAATCCTAAAAAATAACATGAAATATAAAATGTATCGTTTGGAAATGGCAGCAGACAAAGTAAAACGAGTTAAAATACTTCCACAGGGCTTCTTTGATTTAATAAGACCCGATCCAGGTATTGCTAGACTTCAACCAGAACCAAATGTATATCGTTGCAAGAAATGTCGTCGTATATTGGCCTCTGATTCAAATTTACTTACACATCAAGATCTAAAATCAGGTGAAGATTCTTTTTGTACCAGAACATATTTTATTGAACCTATGTCATGGATGAATAGTGTTACACAATCTACACAAGGAAAATTGTACTGCCCAAAATGCAAAAGCAAGTTGGGTTCATTTAGTTGGATAATGGGTTGTCAATGCCCTTGTGGTTGTCAAGTATCTCCCGCTTTTTATCTAACACCGTCCAAAGTCGATTGGACCAATGTTGTTAAAAATATTGAAGTTACAATATAAAAAAATTTCAAATAATAATAAATTTTGTAACTCATTTGAAACACTTGTTGTTTCTAGAAAATTTTATTTAATTAGCTTTGTAATTGGGTACAAAAGCCTTAAAGTTATTCATAACTTTTTTAGTATGTTCAAGGAATATAATATGTACCTCTTCTATTTATGTACAAACTTCTTATAGGTATATGGTAGGGTGCTCTTTTGCAATCGTAAGAATGAGAAGTTTTACACCGTTCTTAAAATTACTGTAATATTGAGCAACAATAATATTAATTAAAGTAGCGTGTAACTAAAATACAATAAGTTATTCAGTATTATTTACCTACAACTGAAGGATTGTTTATACAAGCAGTGTATAAAAATGTGGCTAAAAACGTACAGGCAAATAAACGTTAAATATTGTACAAATAAAATTACTTAGTTTTTTGTGTAGTAAAGTAAAACATTTTTATAACTTATTCAAGGGATGTTACGTTGATTATCATATTTCAACTTGATTAATTCAAATAGTTTGCTGGCGTAAAAATGTTTGATCCTGTGCTTTAATAATTACAAAAATTTATATAATCGCTTTTGCCAGGACGCCAGCGAGTTCATTTTCAATTTTAAGATTCAGCACTTGTAGTAGAATGCTTTTTTCATGATTTTGATAGAGGAACAAGAGCCTTAAAATCTTATTAAATAATAAAATAGTGTAAAATTATTATTAACGTTTTGTAACACCATTGATGAAGTACTTCCATTTTACAATTATTAAATTCAATTTTATGTAGATACCTATAGTTCCTAAACCACACATACTGATTTTTAAAAATTAGTCTAGTTTTCTTTCTTAAAAACTGGTTATATTTATTAATGTAATGTGATATTTTAAATTCTAATAATGTACCTGTATTACAAATAAAATATGGAAAGTTATTCAAATAGTATATTATTTAAAATAATACAATTTGAAATAGAAGTTTATCTAAAGTCATCATTAATTTATAGTTATAGCAGTATTTAATTAAATAATAAAACGTGAACATTTTGTAAGTTCGAATAAACGTGCATGCATCCCCAGAGTAATGAGATACAAAAATTACATATATATATCAAGATTTAAGCTTAAAACTTATCAACTAAATGTAAAATGTGTTGTTGTTCATTATCCCGCCACTCTTGGTCTCCTTCATCACCTAAATTGCCAGCATATTCACGCATAATATGCCTAATAGTTTTTAATGATCCGCCCCTAAGATTAAGAATTTGTGTTACTCTTTGCTTAATACTTGCAGGCCCCGCACCACAAATTTCTATAATTATGTAATCAACTAACTGTAATGTAAACAATCCGCCTTCGAGTCTTTTTAAATAAGTGCGATCTTCATCTTCTCCCACATCTTCCAAAGTCATTTCTAAAGTTTCAACTTTTTCTAAATACTTAAAATGTAATTCCATTAAACGATCAACCTTTTCGTGGTCATTTTCAGTAAATTTACTAACCAAGCGTTGTCTTTGTGAACCACGACAATTTCGCAACATTGAAGCAATAATTGATGTCACATGTTCTTCGTGTTCTTCAGTTGATAAAACTCGTTTTCTATTCTTTTTAGGAGTTTTCATAAATAAAGGAAAAATAGTGCGTAGTCCTAAAATATCAACAAACTTATTACAATTGTCTCTTCCATGAGGACCTGACATGGCATAGTCTAAAACTTTCAAAGATCCATTACGAGAAGTTTTTTTCTCTCTTAACATTAAGTTCATTAACTGTAAACCTTCCCCTTTTAAAAACCGTTCGCGATTTTGCATGACCATCAAAGAACTACACAGGCAGTTAAATAAATTTTCCATTAACTCGTGTTCTTCTGCTGTAGCAGGATCATGACGCTTATAAAAAGCCAACTGCTGAAGGAGTGTATCGATTCCATCAACTTCGCCCAAAGCCAAACGGTTTACATTATTATCTTGCAACAAAATCGATAACAATTCGCTAGCATAAAGTTTATTTGCATCAAATGGAGCTTTAACTTTAAGGCGGCGTAACAACCATTGCAATAAACCTTGCTTTGGTGCTTCATTACACACTTCAGGTCTTAATTCAGTCAAATTTTCTATTACTGACAAAGTATTATGAACTCCGTCAGATTCCTCTTTGACAGTTTCATCCAATCTATCCAAATTTTGTACTAATAAAGCTATAACTTGCTGCTCTAAAAGAGAGTCTGTTAATGCTTCAGCACCATCTTCAGACTCGTGAAGAATATCAACATCTGTTAACTCTTGAAGTAATTCCAAAGTTCCCACCTTAATAATTTATTTTACTATAGATCACATATTAATTAGAACAAATTTAAACCTACCGTTATATCTGTATTATCGTGAGAAAGCAATTCGAGTAAGCTAGGAATAACTCGAAGTTTAACTAATAATGGATAATAATCGGGGGCAGTTGCTAACACACGCATCTCCTGTAAAATTTCATGTAATTCAATCTCACTTTCCATAAATTTTTCTGGAGATTCCGGAAACTTAATTCGCATTTCTCTGTTTTTCAAACTTCTTTTTTCAAAGTTTAATATTATTCTTTTAATTGCTGCTTCATCGAGTGCTTCACCCTAAAGTACAATAATTGTATTTATCGTATTTAAATAAAGCTTAAATGTATACCTCAGCTTGTTCAGTTTCTACAAACTTTAATATTTCTTGACGTTCTTCTTCAGATATGTGATCGAGAGCTTGTAGAGAAGGTGTAGGTGATGGAGGCTTCATCATTTGATTCGCTTTGGCTCTTGCGATTCGCCGCATTTTACGTTGTCTTTCGTTATCATCATCTTCGACGTCGTCTGAATCTGCTATTCTTTTTACAGCCTGTGGGGGCTAAAAACACTTATGGTCGGAAAGGTCTTCTACTTAAAAAAAATAATTTACCTTATACGTTAGTAATTCTTCAACATCCATTGTTAATTACACATTTCACAAATTAAAAATTTTAGAATATTCGTCTTATTTTTTTTATAAAGAGCAGATCACAAAATGAAAATATGATGAAAATATCCACAAGTTCACTTAACCTAACTTATTTATTTTCTTGTATTTTCTCGGAAGTACTTGATATTGTTGACTGAGGGCGCTTCAATCGTAATTCAAATTCAAATTAATTAAATCAATATTAAATTAATTAAAAAATAAATTTTATTATTCAAAACCACTTCAAAATACCTATTACATTAAAATTCTAACAACTAACAACCGTAAAAAGTCTTTCAAGTATCATAGTAGTGAAAACCATCTACCATCTTCTATTAGTTATATCATTAATTAAAAATGTACCTACTTATTTTTAACAATTTAAGGCAACTAATGCCCGTTTTCACCGACGATTCTTAAAGTTAGGCATTGCTTAATTTGACATTAGCATTTTTTAAGTCAAAATTGCGCTTCACCACGTTTCACCATGCGCACCGGGGTTCCTAAATAAGATAAACAAAGGTATCTGTATATCAATATCGAAATGGTTAATAATTTTTATGCATCGGGTTAGGAATTATTTTAGCGTTAGGCAGTTCTTACGTAGGCAATTGCTTAGGAACCGTCGGTGAAAACGGGCATAAGTATAAAATGTATTACTTAATAAAAGAAGGTAAACCAAAGTCTTCTGGATTTACTTCTTCAAGACTTTTTAAGATTTGTGTTGCATTTTTGGTATATTCGGCACTATTTATATTTCCATCCGGTACCATTACGCACTGCATTCCAGCAGAAAAAGCAGCATTTACACCATGTGGAGAATCCTCAAATACTAAACATTGTGCAGGTTTAGGATTATTATGAAATCTCGATGCACATATTAAAAATATATCTGGGCTCGGTTTCCCATTCTTGACTTCAGGATCTGAACCACCTGTTAATATATGATCAAATAAAGAAAATAATTCTTTATAATTGGTGGTTTTTAAGTCTGTACTGTCTTTTGAAGACGATGTCGCTATAGCAATGGGCACTGAAGCGGAATGAAAATGTCTAATCAATTTTTCAGCGCCTTAAAAAATCAAAAACAGTTTTTAAATTATTTACATAAGTGTAGTGTTGTAGTACCTGGCATTAATTTTGCATTTGGCATTAACTTATATTCGAATTAAATATTCTTCTTGAGCTAATGTATAATATTCCTTCCACGATATCGGTAAATCTAATAACTCGACAATTTTTTGTGCCGACTCTTCTCCTGTTAAACCCATTAGTTGGCATTTGATTGACCAATCAAATGTTTTATTATACTTTTTAATAATATTATTAGTAGCATCACTGTATATGCTTTCAGTGTCTGTAATTTATTTGATTAAAATCATCTACTTTCAATATAACCCCAAAATAAATTATACCTAATATAAGACCATCTAAATCAAATAAAACATGTGTAACTTTGTGAAAACGCATCTTGATAATGAAAATTTTCAATCGCCTTTATTCACCTTTATTGAATGAATGGTTATTATAATAAAAAACTTAAAAAGAGATGTGAAAAATAAGCCGAAGCAGCCCTAAAGACGAACCTCGTTTACACTGATAATAATGAAGTAAAATCTTTCATTGAAGTTTGTAGAGTTAAATAGAAATCTTTGCATGAATGTTGAAGAAATTATCTAAATATTTTAAGTAGAAGATGCTATTAGATAATTAATTAAAATGGTTCAAAAAAGTTTGAATTTAGTATTCATCTAGTTACTTTCGTATTTTTATATTGGATTCATTTGTCACTAAAGTTTCATTACTTCTCTACTTTTTTGCTGTAGTTGTACTCCGTGCTTGTTCTCAAACTTGAGCTAAGGCCGTTCGGCAACTTGCACACAAAACTTAAATATTTTATAAAAATGACTTCAAACGCTGAATTAGCTTGTGTTTATTCCGCCTTAATTTTGGCTGACGATGATGTTGCAGTTACCGTAAGTAAATAAAGTTTAGGTTATAATCACAAATTCACACGTTTTAATCTTATTTTATTGATGTAATTTTCAATCATCCCTATTAATTATATGTTTTAAAGTTATTCTATGATATATATTCAGAATCTTAAATCATTATTTTTGCATTTTAGGGTGAAAAGATTCAAACAATCTTGAAAGCCGCTAATGTTGATGTAGAGCCCTACTGGCCAGGTCTTTTCGCTAAAGCTCTTGAGGGTGTTAATGTAAAAGATTTAATAACTGCCATCGGGTCAGGCGCCGGTGCCGCTCCAGCTGGTGCTGCAGCCGCTGCTGCTCCAGTTGATACACCTGCTGCTGCTGCAAAAGAAGAAAAGAAAAAGGAGAGCGAACCTGAGGAATCTGACGATGACATGGGTCTTGGCTTGTTCGATTAAATACATAATTTTGTATAATTAGATTTTAAGGAACTTTAATAAAACTAAAGTTTTTTTACCTTCGATTGTTATTTTTAATCGGCCCTTAATTTACTGTGCTTAGTTCTTGTACTTTTTTGCTGTTGAGTACGAAACCTTTAAAACTAGTTATGGTTAGTCCCTATTCAACTTGATGGGGTATACAACTGGTTATATCAAGCAAACTATCAAAAAGTACTCGCCCTTAATTCACTTTCTTACAGTTAATCAAGTATAACTATCAATTGAAGTTTTAAGTCTGTTGGTTGTGTAATCTAATATCACTTTGATAAATAGGAAGGTAGTATATCCCATTTTTTATAATCTAACCTTCAGAATGTATGTTTGCCATGCAACTTAATATTGTCCCCATAATGGTGAACTTTTGAATGAAATCTGACCAATGAACATAATATAGTCCCGGATCCCATAAGAGAAAAATTGATCTTATTCAGGCCCATCTTTTGGGAATAAGCTATTTGAGTGCCAGCAAACACCGAAAATAGGGTTGACTGCCCAAAGTACTGGCTCTCAGAGCCATTGTAGAGAGTACCCAGTTTTTATGTCGATTCTTTTTATAAGAATGAAAAAATAGCAAAGTTGCATCCCGAATGCGGTCATATTTCTTAGTTTTTTCTTTCTTCAATTTCACTGAAGGATCCTGATGCCTTAAACCCGTGCCTGGGGCATCCAACCATATTTTCGTGTTCACTGGCTATCAAATAGCTTATTCCCAAAAGACGAACCTGAATAAGATCGCCCCGATTTTGCTATTATCGGCCCAAGGTGTAATAGTGATGATAATAGTAATAGTCGCGTTTCAAAAATGAAATTTTTAGGACCACTATATTCAAAAATATGATTGAAACGAAATAAAATGGATTTCACAGACACTAATGAATTTTCTTTTTTTTGCTCTCCTGTAAAATTGCGAGTTTACTGTTGTGGGAACGAAATTAATGTTTGAATAATAAAAATGCAATATGCAGTTATAAACAATCAAATAAATTTATTCAACTAATTAATACAAACTACCTACTACAAATTACCACATAGCTCTTTGAACTCCTGATAGCTGATTATGATCTGCTAAATCACGAAAAACAATTCTACTTAATCTCCACCTAATGACAACACCTCGAGGTCTAGAAGTAACAACACAACGCTTATTTAGTCTCATCCATGCTGCATCTCGAGGCAATGCCATCATTTCTTCATCAGCAATTGCTCTTAATTCTGGTGGTAGAATATCATTTTTACGTAATGAATTTACCCTCAATCTAAGTGGTGCATATTCAGTAACTAACTTTCTTCTCTTTACATCTCGTTTCATACGAGCATCTATATATTTAGTGCGTACTGTTTCAATCTAAAAAACATTGAAATAACAATAACATGTACCGTTATATCTAGAACGTACTTACATTTGGTTTAGAAAAATTGTGTAAATTAGTAAAGTATCTTGACAAAGTCTTGAGACATTGCAATGCCATTTTTGAGGCACTTTTGAGGTTATGTTTTTTATTTAAAATTTGATTTGCTCTAATAAAAGAAAAGCTCGCGAGTCCTTAGTGTTAATAAAGAAGCCTTAAATTATATAAACGACTCGAACAAACACATTACTATTTATGCTAAAATTAATTTCACTTGGGTGCATTCAAGAGTCCACTCATTACCAGTAGGTAGTGTTCAGTAGTAGTAGTCCACTACTAACTGCTTACAATCAAAAATAGTAGAAAACACAACAGAGTGAAGAGACTGGCTACAATAAGACTTATTTGAAAATACACTTTCAAATTTCAATCTAAGAGCTGTATAACACTACACTAATTTCAGGTCTCAAAAAAATTGGAAGAAAATTTTTGGTCGAAATTTGACGACGTTTCTGACATTTTTTACATTAGGTGCTTTCCATTTGTCGAAAAGTACAGCCACAGTACAGCTCTGAATAGTACCCACAGATAACTGAGATATATTTTACAACTATAATCTGTGATAGTACCCTACTGTATTTTTATACACATTTATACAGTAGGGTACTGTTCAGAGCTGTACTTTTTGACAAATGGAAAGCACCTATTATTGTATTTATAAACGTCAAATTAAAAATTTCTTTTTCATCCAATTTTTTAACTTTTTCCAATCCAAGAAATAGTTATCCATATATTTAAAACGCGAAGCCTTTTCTTTTCCGCTAATTTTAGCGTACTTCTACTGGACCGATTTTGATGATTTTTTTTAAATTGAAGCTCTTGACCCACAGATATGTCACCACTAATTTTTTTCTCAAAATTATTAATTTCATACATTGTTTTATATTTTATAATATACATAATAAAATAATCAATTTTATAATTTAAAATAATCCAATTTTAAAAATTATAAACGAGAATAAATGTAGATAGTATTTGGTTTTATACGATAAGGCACACATTATACATTTGGTCGTGGTGATAAAATTTTCAATACTTTTATTCGACCAGTACGTTTCTAATACGCGATATGGTCAGGTTGGTGCGTGCATTTTTCATTACGTTTCGTGCTTTTGTGAATTTTGGATTTTTGAGACGGTTTTTTATGTTGCCCTCTTTGGCTTAGTTATCTTTAAGGTTAGTTTTCTTATTTTTTTTATAAAATAGTCATATTAGCTCATTCATATCTTCAAAAACTTCGTCAATTTCGACGGGGGTGACCGCTATTTTTTTTCTCGACCCCCAGATATGTCAGCAATAATTATTTTCTTCAAATTAACAATTTCATAAATTTTTTTAAAATAATAAATTAACAAACAATCATCGGGGTAGGAAGTAAGTGCATTATAATAATTTTTGAAAATTTCATTTTTCTAACACATTCATCTCTACAACCTACAACTACTTCGTCGAATCGACGAGGGCGCCCGCTCGTTTGTTTTATAAGGAGACAAAGTGACGTTTTGTGTGACAAGACTGTGTTTGGCTGAAGAGCGAGCGTAGTGAGCGAGTCAGGCAATACAGGCGAGTCACACAAAACTACTTTGACTCCGTATAAAGCTGGCCTTACATGCCAACTTCTAAAAGCTAGCTTTTTTTTCTAAGCCAATAGAAACCTTGCATTTCCAGCGGCAGACGCTAGAAGTTAAACTTGAACCAACTTTCTAGCTTCTGCCGCTGGAAATGCAGGATTTCTATTGGCTTAGAAAAAAAAGCTAGCTTTTAGAAGTTGGCATGTAAGGCCAGCTTCTAACATTATATTTTTTCGGCAAACGTAAAACTGAAAATTTTGATTTTTGAAAGAGCACCATCTCTTGTCAATTCCTTGTAGTTCAATTGTCAAATATTTTTTAAAATTAAGTTTAATTTGGAAAAAAAGCTAATTATTAAATGCAACGAACTAATTATAATGGAAAATTTAAAAAACATTAAATTTTTTAGATTAAAAATAAAAATTAACTTGGGTTAAGACAGTGAAAAATACTTTGCTGACAATTTTTCCTGCCTCGGCGGGAAAGTTAAACTTCACCCTGACATATTGAGTGACACAAAGTCGACTTTTTTTGACGTTTGCAGAAAAAATGTTTAATCGAGACCAAGAAATAATAAATAGTTATTTGTTTTATAAGGAGACAAAGTGACGTTTTGTGTGACAAGACTGTGTTTGGCTGAAGAGCGAGCGTAAGCGAGCGAGTCTGGCAATACAGGCGAGTCACACAAATCTACTTTGACTCCGTATAAAACATTAAATTTTTTCTGCAAACGTAAAGCGTAAAACTGAAAATTTTGATTTTTGAAAGAGCACCATCTCTTGTCAATTACTTGTAGTTCAATTTTCAAATATTTTTTTAAAATTAACTTAAATTTGTAAAAAAAGCTAATTATTAAAAGCAACGAACTAATTATAAAGGAAAATTTAAAAAACATTAAATTGTTTACATTACAAATGCTTAAAAAACATTTTTTACGTTAAAAATAAAAATAATGTGCGGTTAAGATTTTACTTTTCCCTCCTAGACAGACAAAAATTACTTTTCTGACAATTTTTCCTGCCTCGGCGGGAAAGTTAAACTTCACCGTTACCTATTGAGTGACACAAAGGCGACTTTTTCTGACGTTTGAAGAAAAATTTTTTTTTTTGCATTTCTCGACGTTTTGAGTCACCCTGATTCCAAAAATATAAATTTTTTTTTTTCGATTTTTTGAACCAAAATGTCTGCATGTAACTCTGGAGCAAAAACTACCGATTTTAATCCCGAACTGATGACTGAAATTAGTAGTGGCATACGGCTCTTAGATTTTATATTCAGTCTTCATCCAATAGTCTCTTTTCTTTTCTAAGTTCTGTAAAAAGTAAAAAAAAAACATATATTTGGAAGCTTCTTTATTTATATTTACAGAAGCTTTTACAAGTCAACATGTTTCAAGTCTATCATCATCAGTAAAAGTGACAATAATAAATATTCCATTAAATAGTAAACAAAATTTGAGAAAAAACTTATACCTACTCAAAAACTGCAATCCTCGTAACATTATTATATAAAGCGAGATAAATAACAAAACTAAATTCAATTCTACAATCATAAATAAGCATTAAATAAAACTAAATACGCCCAATAACTCAAAAATGCTTTCCTACGGAACTCTTTCCGATGAAAATAATTTTGTTGGAGCCACCTAGAAAATAGCAACAAGTATCGATTATTGATGAAGACGTTCTTGAAGCTGGATGCGGCTCTTACTAAGCCTAGTTATTTCTTTTTCTGTGCTTTTTCGGCGGCCTTTGTGACTTTACCAGCTGTATCTTTGAAAATTACAGACTTAATCACACCTACAGCCACAGTTTGACGCATGTCACGAACAGCAAAGCGACCTAAAGGTGGAAATTCTTGGAATGACTCAACACACATAGGTTTGCTGGGAACCAAATTAACAATAGCTGCATCACCAGACTTGATAGCTTTTGGATTTTCTTCGGTAGTTTTACCAGTACGACGATCACACTTTTCTTTAATTTCGGCAAACTTGCAAGCAATGTGAGCAGTGTGACAATCCAATACAGGCGTATAACCATTAGCAATTTGACCAGGATGGTTAAGAACAATTACCTAAAAGTTTGTTGCATAGTTAGTTATTATTTCATGACAAGGAATTTTTTTTACCTGAGCAATAAAATCAGCAGCTCCTCTTGGAGGATTGTTCTTTGAGTCACCAGCAACATATCCACGTCTCAACTCCTTAACAGACACGTTCTTAACGTTAAAACCAACATTATCACCTGGGACAGCTTCTTGTAAAGCTTCATGATGCATTTCAACAGATTTAACTTCAGTTGTGAGACCTGCTGGCGCAAATACAACCACCATGCCAGGTTTTAAGATACCAGTCTCAACTCGACCTACCGGAACTGTTCCAATTCCACCAATTTTGTAAACGTCCTGTAAAATTATTGGGTTATTTTGAAATTATGAAAAAAATATATAATGTTAACCTGTAATGGGAGACGTAAAGGTTTATCTGTTGGGCGACTCGGTTGCAAAATAGCATCCAAAGCTTCAATTAAGCACTTGCCTTCAGCTTTGCCTTCTTTACGATCAACAGCCCATCCCTTAAACCATGGCATCTTGTCAGATGGTTCCAACATATTATCACCATTCCATCCAGAAATAGGTACAAAAGCAACAGCAGCTGGATTGTAGCCGATTTTCTTGATGTAAGATGAAACTTCTTTCTTAATTTCCTCAAAACGAGTTTCAGAGTATGGAGGTTCAGTAGAATCCATCTTATTAACTCCAACAATAAGTTGCTTTACACCCAAAGTAAAAGCAAGGAGAGCATGTTCTCGAGTTTGTCCATTTTTAGATATTCCAGCTTCAAATTCTCCAGTTCCTGCTGCTACAATTAGGACAGCACAATCGGCTTGAGATGTTCCAGTAATCATGTTCTTGATAAAATCTCTATGACCAGGTGCATCAATAATAGTAACGTAATACTTGGCAGTTTCAAATTTCCACAGAGCAATATCGATAGTAATACCACGTTCTCGCTCAGCTTTAAGTTTATCCAAAACCCAAGCATATTTGAAAGAACCTTTACCCATTTCTTGAGCTTCTTTTTCAAACTTCTCAATTGTACGCTTGTCGATACCTCCACACTTATAAATTAAGTGACCGGTGGTTGTCGATTTGCCCGAGTCGACATGTCCGATAACGACGATATTAATATGAATTTTTTCTTTACCCATCTTGATTTAATAGGAAACCAGTTAATCCTAAGGAAATAAAATGTTGAGTGATTTTGTAACTTTATATATGGGCGATTAATTGTAACGACCTTGTTATAATGATCATTCATACAGAGCTACAGTGATTTAAACAATGGAGTATGAAATAATCATTTGGGAAACTCACCGGCACGCCATTTTGTGATGCAATACTCAAAAAGATGGGAAATTTTTTACAAACAAACCGAAAAATTATAATAAAATCTAGTTTTGATATAAGGAAGATTAAATCAATATAAGAGCACACCTTTCAAAATTATTGATTTTCTGGCGCATTACTTTGAATCGAGTTTAATTAAATAATATTGGAAATAGTACGTTATTAAGCGAAGGACGGTGAATTAATTAATTGAAATTTACTCATTACAAAATAGTTGCAATAAAAGAGCAAGTACTTCCTTAATGATCTAAATATAACACAATGGGACCGGCAAACACCGGTCTAATTTCTACTTACTAAGAATTCCAGGCTTAAGCAAAGTGACAATTTGGAATTATGGCAATCAAGACTTTTAAAATAAATTATGTGAAATTAAAATCGAGTACTCTATAAAAAATACAAACCGAAAAACCGAATTTGACAATCAAAAAATTTTCCGAAGTTGAAATTGCAAAATAATCAATAACATTTCTAATGCATTCATAGCTTTTATAGATAAAAAACGTAAATATTATGGATGATTAAAAATACAAGAGGTTTAAAGGGATTATCTTATCTACCTATTTCTTAAATTATTTTGCACTTACCCAACTTGCACCAACAATGGAATTGTAATACAACTGCCTGCTGTATGCGTGCGCATCCGGAAATAAAATATCGAAATTGGAGAAGGGCGGGGTATTGATTATTTGAGTAATAAATTAAAATACTACTTTTAACTAATTTATTTAAAATAACAATAACTTTAAATTGTTATAAGAAGCTAATTGAGTAATTATATAAAATATATTGCGATATTAATTGGATTTTAAAATTGATCAATTAAACAAGGAAATGACGTCACGAACTAGGCGCTTAAAATTTAAATTCAAAAAGTTTGTTGCTGTAATACTAATCATTATTAATACATAATTTATTACTCTAATCTTTTTTTGAAGGAAATAGCAGTTGTATGTAGATAAACATGAATTTCTGTATTTACTAAACGTTGCTACAAAATGATACTAAAAAATTAAATTATTAGAGCTTTATTTTTTAAACCAATTTGGAATTACAACATGTAAATATACAAACAAATAAAATAAAATTCGTAACAAATTTAAAACAGTTTTCTTAAAAAATAGATATTATGTACACCTTATTGAGGTTTACCAGCTGTTGGCCAAGCTGGTAAGTAATTTGCCCAACCTCGATTATTTAAATCCCCTTTAGCAACTAAATTTAACTTATTTGTTTCTTCAGGACTAAATTTTAAGATTGTGTTAAGTACAGGCACTAAACGAAAACGTTCATCACCACTCGATAATGTTGCAAACTGCAAATTAAAATACTTAACGATGGTATTAATCTTAATTTAACACTTACCTTAAAAACAACGTTTTTTAAATATTCTAAATTTTCTGCATGCTTTTCTCTTTCCACAGATCTCTGTTGCCTTCTTATTTCTTCTTTTAATAACTTGTTCATCTGCACATGTTTGGCTAAATCTTGTTCAGTATCAGCTAACAGCGCAGTTAAGTGAGCTACTTTGGTTTCATTTTCTATAACTTGTTTCTTTATAAATCCAACATCTGCATCAGGTTCACCGCTTAATAGACGGTCTAAAGGAACCGGTTGTGTATTTAAAGAAATATTCTCTATATTCTCTGATCCTTCACCTTGTTCACGTGCAACGGTTGTAGGAGAAAATTGAGGCACATCTGGTAAAGGAGCAACTTTCTCAATTTTACTTTGTAATTCGATTACTTCCCTATTGTGTCGTACTTCTTGTTCTGATATTTGTTGGCGATAACACTGGGCTAATGTTTCTGAATGAACCTAAAAATTATAAATTGTTTAACAAATTACTTAAAAGTAAATTATTCGATTATACTTTCAAACTTCTTGTAGTTTCAGCATTTTCTAAAATTGTTTTTTGATGCTTATTAGATAAACTTTCAAATTGGCTCTTGTAATCTTCATATTTGTGTTCTAAATCTCTAATTTTATTTTCTATTTGTTCTTTTTCTAAACGCAATTTTACATTTTCCTCATTTGACTGTTTTAAAGTTGCTCTAAAAATTTAAATATTATAGTACAGTAGCTCATGTTAAAAATGGATTTACTAGGACTTACTTTAATTCAATAATATTGTGTTGTAAAATTTCTAATTGTGCCTTGAAACTTCCTACTTCTTCTGTTAACTTCTCTTCTAAGCCAATGTCTCGGGTTTGGTTTTGTCTAAATACACTTTGGGCCCTCACCTTGTAGTTTTGATATTCAACCGACATATGTCGCAATTCATCTTCTTTTAGTTTAGTGTTATCTTCAATCTCACGAACTTTTTGTTCTAAAGCCAAATTTTGGGTTACCAAATAATCTTTTTCATTTTTAAGTGAACTGTGTACTTTTTGATTATCAGAAACGATTTTCGAAAGCTGCATGGACAAATCTTCATTTTCAGTTCTACATACTTCCAAGGTGTGCGTTAAATTTTGAATTTTTTCATCTTTTTGTAAAATCACAGTTTCTAAATCGGCAATACTCTTTTTGCAAATTTGAATTTCATTTCTTGCCGAAGTTAAATCATTTTCTGCCAATTGAATTCTATCTTCCATGACTCGATTTTGTTCTTTAGTTGTATTTATAGATCCTCTTTGATTATCAATTTGATCTTTCAGTTTAGTAATTAGTTCTTGTTTTTTTTCTAACTTTTGAGTTAAATCTTTTAGACTTCGCTCATAATCTTGTATTTCAAGATTCAAAAGAGATTGCTTTTTGAATTCGTTATTTATTTCTTGTAACGAATTTTTTGTTGTGTTGTGTTTTTCAATTTCATCTTTTAGCGATTTCTCTTTTGATTCTAATTGAGCGTTTAATTTTGATATTTGGTTTTCGAAATCCTTTTTCAGAACATTATTAGCATCGAGTTCTTTCACTAAGTTTTGAATCTTACCACTGACCTGCAAATAAAAAACTTTTCTTTATTATGTAAGTGTAATAAAAGAAATTTGCAATTACCTGTTTCTTCCAATTCTCTACATTTGATTTTTCCTTATTTAAAACTTCAATGTCATTTTTAAATTTAGTAATTAATTCGTCATTTCCAGCAAGTTGCTTCTTACACTTGCTTATATCCAGAGCGGCAGTTTGTAATTTTTTGCTGTAATCTTTAATTGTATTTTTATCCAAGTCTAATTGATCTTGTAACTTATCGCATTGCATTTGCAACGTTTGAATGGTTTTTAGACTGTTTGCTAATTTCTGTTGAATGTCAGCTTTTTCATTTTGCTCTTTGGATAATTCTCCTGTTAAGTCACGAATTTTGCCTTTCAACTTTAGAGCCAAATTACGTAATTTCACATATTTTTCTTCCCAAGAACCTTCTAAATCTTTAATTCTGCTCATCTCTTCGGTTTTTGATATGGTCGATGTCGACATGGTTTCGCTTTCTGCATAACTTGTATCATGAGATGTCTCAAAAGATAGCAACTTTTCTCTCAGAGATGTTAACTCGTTTTGTAATTGATGAACTTCTTCGTTTTTCTAGAAATCGGTTAAAACTATTATCGAATTTAAGTACATTTAAAAAATAAAATTTACGCATAAAAATGGAAAGTGCTGTTTCTAATTTTCAAACGTTTTAAATATTGAGTAAATATTTAGTTACATTAAGATTCTATATCGTAATTAAACGACTATTACTTTCATAACTTCAATGTATTAAAATAATTATTGCAACTTAAAATATATGTATAATAAATACATAAATGTTTTTATATGTAAAAATTTTTAATGAGTTATAACCAAGGACTGATGAAGATCTCTCTAAAAACTTCTCTTGCCAAAAAATAATTAAAATTTTGAATAATTCACCAGTGATTAAGGTTTATAAATTTTTATTTTCATTTATGTATTGAAATATTTAAAAATATATTTTAGCAACTGATTAAATGCTATCGATGGAAAAATAAAATATTTACCCAATATTCTGCAAAATTATTTTTGTTTGATAAACTCAAAATTAAATTTGTTTTTGTAAACTTTTCCTCAACTTCGTTTCCTTTTTCGTTCCACGTTTAGTCCGTGATTATAACTCACCTTATCAAGAGTGTCATGCATTTCGTTAAAATTTGAAGTTGCTTGATTTTCCGAAGAATCTTTTAAAGAACTTAAACTTTGCTCCAATTTTACAATTAATTCCTCTTTCTCTCTTATTGTTTCCATTAATTTTTTATTTTGAGATTCATGCATTTTAGCACTTTTTAGTAATTCTTCACAATATTCTTGTTGTTTAGATATTGTTTCACCCCTTTCTTTCAAAACTTGATTCATTTCGTTCATTTCATTCAATAGTTCAGTGCTTTCATTTTTAGCTTTGGTTAAATTTTCGTTTAGGTTCGCAATTTGGTTTACAAAATCCTTACTCAATTCTTCAAGTTTTTCATTTTCATTCAATTTAGTAACCGACTCATTCATAAGTTTATCTGCAGATGATTTCAAAGAGATAAGTTGGTTTTCTAAATCTTCAATTTTTTGGTTTTGGACATCACAATTACTTTTCAATTCTAAAATTGTTTTTTGTAAACCTTCATTTTCTGCAACAAGACACTGATTGTGCTCAACGTAAGATGTTAGATCTTTCAATTTATCTTCGTAGCTTAGAGTGAGATTTTTAAGTTCTGAAATGTTCTTATCAGTGAGATTTTGTATTTCAAGTTCTTGTGATTTCCATTGTTCTTGTTGCTCACGTTTCAAACTTTCTATTTCTGCTGTAAGACAATTTTTCTCTAATACTTGTTGATCTTGTAAAATTTTCAGTTCACTATGGGCTTTATCATTTTCTTCCTTAAGTAAATTTTGCTGCTCTATAAGTTTGCACCTAAGTTCCTCTATCTGCTTTTTACATTCTTGTAATTCTTCTATAGCACCATTATCAGGAACTACTTCCACTTTTTCATTTTCTAGGGTTTCGAGTTTCAATTTTAATTCTTCTAAAGTAACCACTAATTTTTCATTATTTTTTGAGAGTTCTATATTCTTGTCTTCTGCTTCTTGAAACTGAGACTTGAATAAATCGACTTCGCCTTTAATAAATTGCTTTTCTTTTTCAAATTCTTCAAATCGATCTAAAACTTTATCTGCAAATTCTTTCAGTTGTATTTCCCACAATTTGGCTTGTTCTACATAATTTCTAAAAGTATTCAACACTTCGCCCTTTTCCATTTTTAGCAACTTAACATCCCCAGCAAATTTGATAATTTTTGAACGAAACACTTGCAGTTTCTCTTTTAATTTCTCATTATTATTCAATAAGTCTGATTCAATACAGCTAGATTCAATTTGGTTAGTTTTCAATTTCTTAGTCATTGTTACAATATCTTGTTGCAATTTTTCTACTAGAGCTTTATTTTTATGCAATTCTATGTTAAGGTCATCAGTTGTATTAAGATACGTTTCATTTTGTTTCACTTTGTCTTGCATGGAACCTGTTAAATTATTTATAACACCTTGAGCATCATTATATTGAGTTGTTAAAGATTCTATACCTGCGAGCAATTCATTATTTTTTCTTGTTAATTCGTTATTTTCTTGTAACAAATTCTCGTTGTTCTTCTTTATAGAATCACATTCGACTTTTAAAACCTCGATAATTTTAGCATTTTCAAACAATTCTATTGAAATATCATTTTGCTTTTCCAACTCCAACAACTGTTGTTTCTGTTCTAGTCCAATTTTCTTTAATTCTTCAGTTTGTTTACCCAAGTCATCTAAATGATTTAAAAGTTGATCATTTTCTTCAGTTAATCTGTTGACCTGTCTCTGATGACCTTGATTTTCAGTATCTAATTCCACAACTTTTTCTTCTGCATGTTTTAGAGATAATTCGCACTGTTTTAACTTATTTTGTATCAATTCCTTTTGCGACCGAACGTCATCTAGACTTGTAACTAAAGCTAGTTTTTGCTGTATCAATTTCTCAATAATTTTTTCTGCTGCAGCATTAGGAACATCTTGCTTTTCAATTTGGGATTTTAAACGTTCATTTTCTTCGGTTAACGAATTTTGACTTTGTTTTGCTTTTTGTAAAATGCCAAGTGCAGCACGATATTTCTTAACAACTTCTTCTTTTGGCAAATCTTCTAGTGGCACTTTTTTAGAGCCGTCTACGGATGTATCCATCATGAATTATACTTTAAAATCCATTACATTTAATTGTTAATACTGGTATTTCCAAAATATACAAAAACTATAAAATTCTTGACACATCAACATTCAATTTATTTTGAAGTTACACACATGACATTCAGATCTGCCAACAGCGCCAACGTGTATTCAAAACTTTATTGCACTTTGATGTGAATATTTTAAAGACTTCCGTAGGAATGTACCTTAAGATTTTGATTTACGGACTTTTTAGGAGATATTGTAATAAACAGTAGAAAATTTATAACAATTACTGCTGAAGTTAAATATAAAATAATTATATTTCATATTTATTAAAATATTTTAAGTTGGTACACAGCAGTTTGTACGTTCGTGAATTTTAAAACATAACCAAACTTAATCCCAAGTTAAAGAAAAGTATCACTTAAATTTAGAATTTAAAGCGTTCTTAAAGCATGAAATTATTTTAAATCTTTCTTCTAATATACTACATTAAAATGGATAGTTATATGAACATGGAAATATCTGATCCAGAAATGGTAAAACTGCCTTCTGGCACCTTCTAGCACTACCAGCATTTCATTTTGTTATTTTAGATAACACAGTGGTTAGACACTGCAGCTTATTCACAAGACTCTTCAGAGAAATTGGAAATTATCCACAAATTGCAAGAGTTCTTGATACGTAAAGCACCACATTTACTACCGGAGTTTCTTCCAAATGTTCTTAATTTCACTACAGATACAAGTGCAGATGTTAAAAAGGCATTAGTGGGCTTTATTGAAGAAGCATGGTATATTGTAAAAGTTTGTGACTAACTTAATCTGTTACAATTATTTATATTTCAGTAAATTAAATGAATCTTTCTTACCAAAAGTTATGGTAAACTTACACATGCTGCTTTGTGTTGAAAGTATTCCAGTACAGAAACGTGTAATACAAACTGCTATTACAATATATAGAAAAATGTTAGGTTGGCTATGTAGAGCACCGGTAATTACGCAAGAAATGGAACAAGCGTGGAATCAGCTTAATGTTATCAAAGTTGAAATAGCAAATATGATCGATAGTGATAATGATGGTGTACGAACGAGTTCTGTGAAATTTTTAGAATGTGTAATTTTATTGCAAACTCATTCTGATCAAACAGAAAATAGGTCAGCAAATGATTTTTCATTAGATGATGTTCCTCTCACATTAAAAATTGCTCGAAGACGAAAACTTGAAGAAGAAGCACAGTAAGTAGTTTAAATTACTTGGGAGATTGGAATATTAAATTTTGTATTTTAGTAAAATATTTGACTTGTTGGTCAAATTTAATGGTTCTCAGCACATTAGTAATGCCAATTTGTTTGCTTGTATTGGAGCTCTTACAAATATTGCTAAACATAGACCTGAATTTATGAATAGAGTTGTTGCTGCTATAGAATTATTACATACTAACTTACCACCGACTTTGGGCACAACACAGGTTAATTCTGTTAGAAAAAAATTGAAATCTGAACTTACAGCTCTAATTAAACATCATGCGGCTTCTGATTATCTTGAAAATATAACAGCAATGTTGGTAGATTTGGGTAGGTAATTTATTTTATTACGTACAGATATTTAATTTCTTTTACAAGGTCTAACTGCTCAAGAAGTTCAAAAATTGGTACCTAAGAATGATGACCGTAGAAGATCTATAAAACGCATAAATATAGATGATGGGTATCAAAATAATAAAAGAGCTCGAGTAGAAATAGATGTAGAAAGTGAATTACAAGAGCAGTATCAAAAGCAAGCAACTGATGCTAATGAAGCTTTTGTCTTAAATAAGCTTAATTTAGATACTGCTGTGCAACTTGTTGTATCAACTTTACCTACAAAGCTACCTGATATCATGCCAAATCAATTTAAAATAGATTATACCGCATTTATGAAAATGGGCCATGTTGGTGAGCTAAAAGTTTTAGCAAAAATGTTGGCTATACAGTTATTAGAAGCTGGTCTTGGACCAGGAGTTGAAATTTTGAAAACACCATTACCTGTTAAAGATAAATCTCCCGAAAAAGAAGTGCAAGTGCAAGTTAAGAAAAAGACTATCGTGGAAGAAGAAGATAAGGTTTGATTTTTTTACATCCGTTTTTTGTTCTAAAACCATCTTTTTTTAGACTCATAAGAAAGAGCGTACTAAACTACCTCGAATAAAAACTCTTAAATTGGTTGAAATTACTAAACCTTTGGATAAAAACATTAGAGAAAACTTATTGTTGAGTGCTGTACAAAGAGTTTTAGTTTCTGATAAAAATAAAAGCGGATTACTTCAACAAAAAGTTATAGTAACACTTGGAGCTTCATTTAATGATGCTGTACGTTCTAGTATACTTGCTTTTCTTCTCACTGATCTAAAGAGCCACTTAGACACTGCTCTTTCTTGGCTTTTTGAAGAATACAGTATAATGCAGGTATGTGAACTTTGAAATAAAATCATTATTATAAATCTAAGAAGTTTTTGAAGAAGCACTAGTTAATTTATACAGTGATTTACAATTAGAATGTAAATTCTTGCTTGTTTTTTAGGGTTTTACTAGACTACCAGCCTTGAGAAGAGATGGTCGTTTAGATCAGGGTTATAATTCCCTTTTAATAGCATTTGTAAATAATGCTTGTTACGATCCTCTTGTGTTAGCTCGCTTATTTTTGGAAGCACCATTAGTAACAGAACAAGCATTAGAACGACTTTCTGGAGTTTGTCACGATGAAGAACATTACTCCTGGGCATTAAATTTATTGTACGATTTGATCTTACAACGTCCACCAAAGCAAAGTTTATTTCTTAATGTGCTCTTAAGTCATGCAACATACGAATCTAGCGCTATTCATGATTGTGCAATTAAGCATTTGGGTGCTTTATATCAACGACAAAATTTAAAATCTAGTATTGAAAAATTTGCACGTCTTCATCTTGATTTTTTGCGTTTGCCACAACCACCATTAAGTTTATTTGGTGAAAATCAAGGAAGAGTAATGGGAAATGGCATGTGGAATGACGATCTTGTTCGAATTTGTCTATTTCCTTACGTATCTCTGTTACATTTGAATCATAATTTAATACACGAACTTGCGAAAGTATATATTCAAACAAATGCCGATATAAAAAGAACGATATTACGTTTACTCGAAAATCCAATTCGAATGATGGGTATGGATTCTACCGAATTATTAAAACTAGTGGAGGAATGTCCAAAAGGCTCTGAGACCCTTGTTACTCGCGTCATACATATTTTAACTGATAAAGGTCAACCGAGTCCTCAGCTTGTACAAAGGGTCCGTGAGCTTTATCAAACTCGTGTTTCTGATGTTAGATTTCTTATTCCTGTGCTTAATGGTTTAACTAAAAAGGAAATAATTTCTGCTCTACCTAAACTTATTAAGTTGAATCCTATTGTTGTCAAAGAGGTATTTAATCGATTATTGGGTTTACACGGTGACAGTCCTATTACCCCTACCGAACTGTTGGTATCTTTACATTTAATAGATCCTTCTAAAAGTGATCTTAAGATGACAATGAAAGCTACTTCTATGTGTTTGAGCGAGAAACAAGTGAGTGTCGATGGGAAATGTGGTTAGTTATTAATTATTATTTTTTAAGGTGTTTACTCAAGAAGTATTAGCTGTCGTATTGCAGCAATTAATGGACCATACACCTTTACCGACTTTATTAATGAGAACCGTCATTCAAGCTCTTGGATCTCATCCACGACTTTCTGGATTTGTAATGAATATCCTTCAAAGACTTATTTTAAAACAGGTATTTGCGTTTATAGCTACTTTCGGGAGTTTTTTCTAACTTTTAAATTTAGGTTTGGAAACAGAAAGTTGTTTGGGAAGGTTTTATAAAGTGTTGTCAGCGAACAAAACCTCAAAGTTTTTCTGTATTGATGCAACTTCCGGCGCCTCAATTATCTGAAGCTTTAACTAGTTGTCCCGATTTACATGAACCGTTAAAGCAGTATTTGTTGAATTTTAATGAAACTCAACGGGCTCATATCCCTTCTGCTGTTCAAGAAGTTTTAATGGGTGGCACTAGTGTTGTAGCTCCTCTATCATCTGCATCTCCTCAAGAAATTATACCTGTAAGTATTACAACTATGTGTTAGGTTTAGTTACAGGTATATTTTTGTTTAGATTTCTAGAACACCTGAAATGTTACCTCCACCTGTAACATCAATGGAACCACTTCCACCTGGAATGGAATAGTGCACTTTTGTGTATCTTTATAATGTTGTCGTAAATATATTACCAAATGTATTGGAGTAAATAAACCTAATTTTTATTTTTAAATGTGAATTTGGATATCCTTAGAGCGTTTTTTAAAAGAAAGTTCAGTATATTTTGATAAAAAAAGTATGGAATGTAAACGTACATTAAATAATAACGAAACTGGACAAAAAGTACAATAAAAATACAAATTGTTGCAAACAAAATTTCAATCTTTGTTATAGATATTGTAACTAGTTCTTGCTTTATGGTATTGCTTTTTAGTAAGACCGCTTTTGTGTCCACCTTGAGGTGTTTTATCGAAAGATAACAAAACGCTTGTAACGTACGGTCCAGCATCATAATAATCTGACGACCTTGTGCTAGGACTAGAGCTTATACTTGGAGTAAATTGTGTTTTCGATCCTGGTAAACTTAAATCATGCTCTCTACAATAATGCCGAATGTGTTCGGCTAAATCTTCAAATTTAATTTCAGCTAGTGATAACTGATGCAATGCACTTTTATTTGCATCTTGAAGTTGTCTTATAATCAAATTTTGCTAAAAGCAAAACTTAAGTAAATTAAATATTTATAAAAAATTGAACTTACTCTATATTTTTTACACATTTTAATATCTAAACCTTTCATCGAAGTATGTAAATGTCTATCTGCTCTATCAATTTTTGTATGATGATCTAATTGGTGTCTCTTCAAATCGATAAGTTCATTTTGAACAACTGCTAAAGTTTCTCTTGATTTTGATGTTCTTTGATCAGCTTCCTCTAACTGCCGTTGTAGTTCTTAAACGCATAATTGTAATTTTCATACTCTGAAACTGATTGTGCTCACCTTTCACTTCCGATTTTTTTTTCGTAAATTCTTCTTTTCTAATTCGCATCGATGCATTCATTTCGTGTATGGTAGTTTGCAGTTCTTCCATTTCTTGAACTGCTTCATCTAAATCACAGAAGTGTAAATAGTTTGAACGATAAAAAGATAATAAAATAAAATGTTAATGTAAATTACATGCTACATATTAAAAAAAATAAAAAATCTTTTTTTGTTAAATTGCTTTCGTCAAGGATTAAACCTGGGACTTCTGTGTGTAAGCAGAATTTTTAGGTATAAACTGTTTCAAAAATTATATTTTTTTATAATTTAGGCATAAATTGAAGTTCAAAATATACATTATTTTATATTTTCAGAAAGCAAATTTTACGAGCTTTAAAAATATTAAAAAATATACAGGGTGTTCTATTTAAATTAAAAAATTTGATCCCATTTCCGGTTAAACCGGAAGTCAAAATATAAAGTGTTTGGTATCGTGTAAAGCTGGCCTTACAACTTCTAAAAGCTAGCTTTTTTTTCTAAGCCAATAGAAACCTTGCATTTCCAGCGGCAGACGCTAGAAGTTAAACTTGAACCAACTTTCTAGCTTCTGCCGCTGGAAATGCAGCATTTCTATTGGCTTAGAAAAAAAAAGCTAGCTTTTAGAAGTTGGCATGTAAGGCCAGCTTAATAGCTAATTTTATGAGCTTTCTAAATATTAAAAAATATACAGGATGTTCCTAAAAATTTTGATACTTTTGTGTTTTGTTAACCGAAAATAGTGTCAAATAATAGGTATTCATGGGATTGATAAATTTGTCCATTTTCAAGTTTTCATTTCTATTGCAAAAACAATTAGAGATTTTTGAAGTTTTGACATTCAAAAAATCATTATTCTAAAACGGCTCGAGAGATTTTTATAAAAATTCATATTTCGATAGAGAATTACGTAGTCTATAACATATCCAAAAAAGAAAAAATATGGCTGAGGAAATTTTGAGAAAATCCATTTCAAAATTTTTTTTTTATTTGACCTACTTTGGCCAGTTAGAGGTAGGCAATTTTGAAAATCGACTTATTTAGGACGAAAGCCCTATATTTTGGCTGCACAATGCCGTTTTGAATTTTTTATAATAATAATTACCGACCAAGTTATAAGGGAAAAACCACAAAATGGAACAATCGTTCTATTGGCCGCCATTTTGAATTAAAAAATTTGAAAATTTTGTTTTCAATTGGGGCTCAGATGTACTATTTTATAGCCACGTAAAATTGAATTTGGCTCAAATTTGAAAATATGTGCCCACAATAACCTCCTTATTTTTTGACACCCTGTATAGATTTCTTATAAAAGCTTAGTTTGCAGATGAAATAATTTTAAAGTGGCTAAAATCAAATTTTATCAAAATCGGTTCGGTAGTTTTTGCTCCAGAGTTACAGACATTTCAGTTCAAAAAATCGAAAATTTTTTTTTCGATTTTTGGAATCAGGGTGACTCAAAACGTCGAGAACTTCAATAAAAAAATTATTTTTTTTTTCTCGATTATAACTTTTTCTTGGATTGGAAAAAGTTAAAACTTACCACACTCGTCTATAGCAGTTAAATTTTTTCTAAATGTGAAATTGGTAGTATTAACTAGTCGAAGAGTATTTTCCATAGCTATAATTTCCTGTTCAGCTTTTCTGACTTTGGCATCGAGTGCATCTCCTTCTTGTTGTAACATGTACTTGTCTTGAGCATTTTTGATTTTAAAATGAGTAACCGACAATGGCTGACCATGTTCATCTTTACCAAGAGATGCTATAACTATCGATAAACGTTTCTGTAATTGTTCTATTTTGATATGTCGAGCCATTATATCTCTTTTTAATCGAGATTTTTCTTCATCTAAATTGCGACGTTTAACGGTTAAAATATCTCGATTGGATAATATTTCGATATGGCGTTCTCTCATGGCAGTTTCAAATTCTAATTTAAATTTTTGCAAATTAAATATATTGTTCTGTTCACTCTTCATCGTATTTTCTAACTGATTTACTCTCAAACGTAGTACATTTTCATCTACTTGCTTTTGTTGCGAGGTTTGTTTAGCTACTACTACTTGTTTCGTTCCTCCTTCGAAGGATAGAACTTCGTCTTGTAATTTATTTTGCAACGATATACATTGTTTGTTATCAGATTGTATGGCAAATGTTAGACGACGCATTTCTTCATCTATTTGAGTTATTTGATTTTGAAGCAAGTGCTTGAGCTGAAAATAAGGAATATTTTAAAAACTTCTTAATTATTAATTTAATGTTTTATTACCTCGCTTTCATTTGCAAGAGCTTCTTCAAGTTCTATGATTTTATTTTCCCTGGCTTCTTTATTTTCATCTATTGTTTGACCTGTAAGGAAATCAAGTTTGGACTCCATTCTATTTATTTGGTAATCCTGTAAAAGACTATTGGGTTAAAACTTCAAGTTTTGTCGATAATTCTCACCAAGTCGTAATTAGACTCTTTTTGTCGTTGTAAGTCGTTAAGTGTTTCCTTTAGTTGTTTCTTCAACAGAGCAATTGCAGTTTCGCAACCATTTATCTCCATTTCTTTTAGTTTAGCAATTTCTTTCTGTTCGTTTAAACATTGCATTGTTCTGTAGAAAACTCCTTGAAGTTTTTCTATGTCAGAATCCAATACGCGAGTTTGGCGTTGTTCGAACTCAATTAACTGTTCGAGCTGTTTGGCACGCTCAGACGCTGACATGGATGTATTCATAACATCATCCAGCTTTTGTCTTAAATTTATTAATTCAACTTTAAGTTGAGAATTTTTGAATTCCTTTGCTTGAATTTCTTTTATCAGAGATTTAGTTTTAGCCCTATCTTTTTCCAAACAGTTCGCCGTTCCAATTACTTGTCTTTTAAGAGTGTTTGCCTATAAAAGTATTGGTATTAATAGAGAAAGTAAATGGGTAGTTTGGGTGGTTTCTTCTTACCTCACTGTTTAGAGTTAAAACGTAATCGGCCAATTCGTTGAGCTCTTTTTTTAATCTTGAATTTTCTAGATTTAGCTCGGCCATCTCCATTTCTATTTGTTTATTGTTGTTTATTTCGTTTTGGTAGAAAGTATTTTGCTCGTCCAATCGCTCCTGTTCTTCTTGGACCACAAGGTGCATGTACACCATTTCTTTCACCATATTATCTATATCGTCGTCACGTCGTCTTAAATTTTTAGCCGCTTCTTGCCATTGCTTTGTAAGAGCTTCGCGTTCTTCCTTTTGTTGTTTAAATATTTTACCTTAAAATTTTATTTTTAAGTCAAGCCGAATTTAAATATCATTTACGACAGATTGAGAAACTCACCCGTTCTTTGTAAAACTTGCTCACAACTCAAAACTTCAGCAACAGCTTTCTCAAGAGTGTGCTTTCTAGCTATAAGTTCTGTAGCATTCATGTGTCTTTTTGCTTCTAAATCTTTCGCTTTCTTTTGATCTTCTTGACTAAATTTTTTCAAAAGTTCGTTATCTTCGTCTCGCTTTTTAAGCGACTCCTCCCAAGCTTTTAAAGCCTCATTATCCCAGTTAGTTTCCAAATTCATTTTATCTATTTTTAACATTCCCCTGGCCAAATCCTTTCTTTTATTTTCATTTCTAGTATCAATTTCTTCAATATTCTTTCCCATCTGATTTATTTCTTGCCTAACGCGCGCTCTTTCAGATTGAGTTATTAGAAATTTGTGATGATGCGTATCTAGGTGTTGGCGATAAGTTGTTAAAAGATTCTAGAAGAAAAATGGTATTACGATATAAGACTGATTATAACCGGATAGTCGAATGCAACTTACTTGGTTTTCTTGATTTTGTCTTTTTACAAATTGGAGATGATTGATAATTGAATTATATCTATTATCTTCACTTTCATACAATTGAGTAGCTTTAGCTTTTCTTATCATTTGAGCTTCGACTTCAAATTGAAGAGATTTATTTTCATCGTTGGCTACTGGAAGATGCAACCCACTGGTCCATCCCATTCTCTTGAGAATGTTTTCTAATTCAGGATCCATTTTGGTGTTTATAAATTTTGTAAAATTCTTGTAAAGTTAAATATTGTAAAGACACTGTCACATTGTCGAGAAATCTTAAAAATTGTTTATTTGTTCGATTTAAGTTTCTATGACTACGAGCGTGGAAGCGCGAGTATACCTTTCCTCTAAATTTGGAACGAGCATGTTGTACAATCAACAGTTTAAATTTAAAAATAGATTTACTATTTTTAATTATTTTATGTTATGATTAAGCGAAGTAAGTTTAAGTGAAATAGTTTTGTTGTAATTTACGTAATTTTTCATTTTTTAAGCTTGATTTGGTCCAAGTATATGGTGTATTATGGATAGTGCGCTTTTATCTTGTCCATTGTGTTTAAAACCTCACTTTGAAGGTGTAGATGCATTAAGATCGAGTTTGATAAATGTTGCAACAACACATATTTCTTGTCCTGTGTGCAATGAGTTACTTTTAGGACTCGATAAATTAACCATTCATTTATTCTCTCACATTAATACAATAACAACTTATTTTGAAACCATTACAACTGCAGGAAAAACAGTTGTCGAAAATCAAAATCAAAATATTGATGACAAAAACGTACGTTTATGTGCTACCAAAGACCAAAGTCTACCGGTGATAGAAATAGAAAATAAGTTTGTTAGATGCGATATTTGCAATTATTATTTTTCCGATCAGAATATTTTGGATTTGCACCAAAAGCTATTACATCAAACTTCGCCAGATAAAAAAACTGGAAAATGCAATTATCATTGTCATTTGTGTAGCAAACGGTTTAGGATGAGAGGAAGTTTGATGGTACACATGAGAGTTGCTCATTTTGGATTCATTCAAAATAGTAACAAAAATTCGTACGACGATATAAAAATTGTCCAAGACGAAACAAACAAATTTAATACCAATAAAATAGCGAATTTAGAAACTAAACAAGCTGAGAAGTTTAAAGTTTCGAGTACAAATCCAAAAGGTCAAGAAAATAAACAGTGGGAATGTGAAGTTTGCCTTAAGTTATTTACAACAAAATACTTTTTAAAGAAACATAAACGATTACATACTGGTTGGTATACTTTTTTTAAATTAAATTTTTTTGTAACATTTATTCTTTAATATAGGAGAGATGCCTTATTATTGTTCTTTATGCAATAAATATTTTACATTTCAACAATCTTATCATAAGCATATGTTGTATCATTCCGATGACAAGCCTCACGTTTGTAGTGAATGTGGAAGAGCTTTTAAGGAATTGTCTACACTCCATAATCATCAGAGAATTCATTCCGGAGAAAGACCTTTTTCTTGTGAGACTTGTGGTAATGTATATTTTTTTAATTTTAAAAAATCCGAGGGTTCAACCATTGTTCTGACTTTGTACAATGACTGCAGAGACTTCAGTTGAATGAAAATGACTGTAGTTAACTGCAGTTGACTGGAGATGACTGCAGATGATTGCACTTGACTGCAGTTGACTGCAGATGACTGGAGTTGACTGCAAAACTTTTGTACATTGACTGCAGAGAGTGGACGATCCCTCGGAAAAGTCGTAAGAGAAGAAATATTTTTTAATCCACGTTTTGCATGTTGCACGTAGATTCATCTAAGAAAATTGGGGTTCGAGTGCCTAACTAGACAAAATAGTCGCTTTTTTCGTTTTGTTTTTCCAGGATCTCAATCATAAAGAGCACTAACACTTTTTCCTAACGTGTCCTCAACCTTCCTCTTTATTTTTGTGTAGATTGATATGAGCTCAGTTTCACTGTTTATCAGAACAAAATAACAAAATGAAAATATTGCACACCCTGAAGTAGGTTGGCACACACGTTAATGGGACGTTAATAAAAACTCAAAATTTGTTTAGAAAGAAACCGACGTAAGATCATTTTAACATATCTTTTGTTAAATGGAGAAATGTTATTGATCAGTGGAAAGACGAAGCTGCCCTAATTTTGGAGACATGTTTTCTTTTAGTCCAGTCTCTTCTGCCCTTTAGGAGCTTACTGATGTGTCCGTCAGGACCACAGTGATTTTTCAATTAAAATTAGCTTCTGGCTTCTCTTTCTTTTTTTCTTTCTTTCTTTCTTTCTTTCTTTCTTGAGCTTTTGGGAATGGAAAAAGTGCTTTGAGTTCAATTTTCCTTCCAAATCATGACATGTGCATTTGTTTTTTCTTTTTTGATACATACTATATGCTATATGCCTGGTTTAAAAGTTCCTGTAGAATAAAAAAATAACATTTATCTTTAAGTCTTAGGGCTTTATGACTTATTTTCATCCAAAAACATTTTTTACGGAAATCGAAGCTTCAAAGTCGTTCGTTAGAGTTCAGTAGATTCAATACTAAAAGTTTAGGATGAGAGTTAGTCAAAATAGTCCTTAGGTCTTAGGAATAAGCTATTACTTTTGCCTGGCCACGTCAGCGCACCACACCTCGCACTGCCTCTAGCATCGCACATCGCACTGAAAACAATAAATAAATGACAGAAGCAGCGACCCTCGCCTAGCACACTCTCATAGAAAACAATTTATTTTGTTGATGCAGTGCGGTGCTAGGGGCAGTGTGAGGTGCTGTGCGTCAAAGTAGCCACGTACTAAGTTTACTTATCTTTAACTAATTTTCATATTTTTTAATGATGATGTCTACTAACTTGAGAAATTATTTTAGGTAAAAGTTTTCGTCAAAGAGTGTCGTACTTAGTGCATCGCAGAATACATACTGGAGTTATGCCGTATAAATGTACAGCATGTAATAAAAACTTTAGATATAAAGTAAGTCAAAGATCACATAAATGTCCAAGTAGTATACCTGGTGTGGTTATAAAAACAACGGATTTGATAGATATTCAAAGTAAAAATTATTCGTTAAATCGGATCGATTTAAACAACCATTTGGTTACAAATAATAGTGCTATTGAAAAACTTTCGAGTTCTCTTCATAATGGTTCAGAAAGTTCAAGTTGTTTAATTAACAATCAAATTTCTACTCCTAATAAAGACACTCGAGTCTTTTTAGAAAATAATCAACAGTTGGCATTTAATATTGATTCTTCTGTAAGTGATTCCAAATCGAGCCAAGAAATAAGTAAAAATTCCTCAGATTTTAATTTTAATGGTAGATGATTTTTTGATAAATATTTAAAAAGAAATTAATTAATTTTTTACAGATAATTCTAAAAATGATTTTACACAACCAGATCTTATTTCTGAAATTTTTGCTTATATTTCATCCAGTACGTCCGAAGTTCAAACCTCCTGTCTTTCCAATTATGAAGATAAGTCCAATCCTAACAAGAAAGTTGGAGACGACGATCATTTAATGGAAGGAGACGTATTAAAAACTATTAATGAAGAATCATTCAAAGAGTTGTTGTATGGTCCATAGATAAATTATGAAAGTGATAAACTATTTATATCTAAAAATTTTCTGTAGACGCAAAATATATAATTTTTTGATAAATAGACTTTTCGTTTTGATTTTGTACGGAAATGCAGTCTATGCAGTCGAAATGTAATGGTTTTGTTTATGTCATTGTGACTTTTATATTTTTGAACATTTTCTTGAGATGGCGTATACTGGAAAATTTAAAGATCGTTTCTGCGGGATATGTCCAGTAATTAATAATTCAACTATTTATTCTTTTTTTTAAATTTTCTAATATCTAGGCTGGATTACCAAATGATCGGTCTGCAACAATAGCTGATAGTTTTCGAGATTATCGTTTGCAGTATCAAGTGGATGCCTTAAAACATGACGCTGGCGTTTTTGAAGAGCGCAAAACTCCTTTTAAATATAACTTACCAATATTACCTACCAGACATCCTGGTGTTTTAACTGAAGTAATGTTTGAAATCTAATCTTATAGCCAGGGGGGGATTTGTAAAATTTGGGGCCCTAGGCTAACTCCAATTTTGGGCCCCTTGGTTTTTTATGAAATTATCGCTCACGTATAAATAATAAAACAATTAAAATACATGAGTCCTCAATTACAGTATTTGTTACTTGTACCATTGTAACAGCTCATTTTTGTGCGGCCCCTTTGGGCTTGCGGCCCTAGGCTACAGCCTAGGTTAGCCTAGTGGTAAATCCCCCCCTGCTTATAGCATTTTAGTTAAAAAATACATTTTTATAGATCAGACCAATTTTAAGCCTTCCAGTTAAAACAAGATATCAAACCCTTATCAATGATTTGAAAGAGACTTCCTACGCATCTTATTGGAATAAGTTAGAAGGAAAATCGAAAGACTATGTCGCTGGTTTACCAGCTGGTATGATCCCAGAGGAAACGACTTATGGACAACGCACACCTTATGACGGTATTATACAGCTACTACATTGATATTTATATTCCAGATAGCATTAAAATTGTAGTTTAATGAAAAATTAAATTAAATTCTCGTTTTGTTTAAATCTTCCATTGAAAATTTTTCTGCTAACACACTATATAGGTCGCTATTTTAAACGCAAATTTATCTTTATTAATAGGACCTCTTCGAGATATAGTAAACCCACCTATAACACCTTACGAGGTGTCTTGGAATGGCCAAGTTGGGCACGAATTATACAAAAAAACTCACAATGATTATAATCCATCTGAACATCGCGATCGCAAGTAATATTTTCCCTTAATTTATAAGATACTTTTACCAATTCTTTTTTTCTTCAGTTATTTAAAACCAGCGTTTGATCCAAATCGGCGATATGGTGAAAGATCAGGTTACGATCCTAGAGGAATATGGGTGCGATGTGCTTGTCACTGGCACGTTGATGAACCTATCATTGCTGTGAGCAAAATTCAAGCAGATGTAAAACAACAACACGAATTTCGAGTTGGAGAAGTTTTGGCTCCGTAAAAAATTGCTTTAATTGTTTTCTTGGTTATACAACCAGGTTCGTTTTTAGAATTAATAATATAGCCTCTGTGCCGAAAGGACATAGGTTTGGTTATCCAACCTACAGGCCGATGCTAGGAGCTGAAAGTTTACTGAGAGACTCAGATTGCCCCCCTTGTGTGTTTAAACTCGAATTTGAAACTTGGATAAAATATTTAAATGAGCTGCGTGTTTACCTAAAAAACCGATTTAATAAGTTTGGTTTTTGTTATAAAGATTTTCAAGATCACGTTATGCACTATGATAAAGTAAAAACTAGATCAAAACAATTTATTCTTTATCTTTAAAAATTTTGAATTTCAGGAGTACACAGGCTGGGTACCTTTAGATCTATTCTATGCCTTGTGCGAATGCTATCAGCTTCATTACGAATATAAATCTTTGGAACCATTTTTTAACTTTTGTGGTGTTATAAAGGACAACCTGATAAATTACAGAGATTTTGTTTACTTGATAGATTTAAATAATTCTGTGCCTGAAATAATTAAAATTGAAAGTAATATTTTCTATTCGATTTAAAATAAAAATGCTAATCAGTCATTTCTCTTAGATGTGCCCAAAAAGAATCAATATTATATTTCTACATACAAAGCGTCTGCATGCGATTACCTGTTTTGCGATAACTCTAGTAAATTTAATTTTCTTTTTCTAAAAAGGATAATTGATTTTGTAATTAATTAGGAAGTCCTAAAGCTGGGACTCCATCATATCGTTTTGATCTTCCATATACAACTAAACCAGAAGGAGGTTGTTTAGCATATATTGAAAGTTTACCCGATGAAACCACAGCAGGGGCAGTCGTTAACCCAAGCATTTACACACATTATGGACTTTCTCACAGAGATTTCTTTAAAGTAAGAAAATGCTTTTATAAATAGAATTTTTCAAAATTAGAAATTGCAAAATATGCGAAGCCAATAGGTAGTTTTGGACGTTGAGGCTAGGAATCGGTTTCTCGGGAGTCAGAGAACCACGAGAAAGCTAGCAGTCATAGATTATGAAACTTAAATTTATGGAATTTGGCTTTTTTTAATGCAGGGGGAAACAGAAATTAAAATAAAATTAATCAATTTTTTGTAAAATTGACAGCCTCAGCAACCTGAAGTCTTGAAAACTCTGTTTGAAAAACTTGGATATCAATTTCCAGGAGATACTTTCCAAAAATTATGGACTATTGGATTAGAACGCGATAAAACTGGATGTGTTTGTATTAGCACATTTAAATATTTATTGAAAGAGACTGTCCCACCTTCGACATTTGTATCTGGGATAAGTGACCCATGCTAGAGGTATCTACTGAAGATGAATATTAGAAAACCCCATTGACCATTGATTTTATCACCAATTTTACTTTTATGTAGTATACAAATTATAAACATTACAAATTTTATAAAACTATTTATTTATTTTTAATGGCAATAGAGTATTTTTTAATATAAAAAAGTTTTGTTTAAAAAGGCTTCTAGTAATTTCATCGATATTATAGAATGGTACAGCTTCTAGATGAATGATTTGCTACTTTTCGCTTTGTACTACACCTTACAGCTTCTTCAAATACTTCAGTAAGATTTATCCTGTCTTTGGCCGAACACTCAATATAACTATCCGCTTTTATCCGACGTTTTAATTTTTTTCCTTCTTTTTCTGTAACCGTTTCTTGACTCAAATCTTCTCTTAAATCAACTTTTGTGGCTAGAAAAATTATTTTTATTTTAGTGGAGTTTTTAGATAGTTTTCTTTTATCTTTACCTACCTACTAATATTATAGGAGTATGAGGCATGTGATGTCGCACTTCAGGTGCCCATTTTGTTGCTACATTTTCGTACGATGCTCTACCCGATACAGAGTAACATATCAGAAAGCAGGTTGTCTACAAAAAATAGGAATAAAATGTAATTAAAGTAGTTTTTGCTTCAATGCATGAAGGTCAAAATGTTGTATTGATTCAATCAACGTCAACCACAGTATAAATTACTTATAATACTTATAACATAAGATTGAAAACAAATAATATTAAAATTTATAATTTTCATTATTCGTAATATGAGAACAATTTTAATTTGCTTACATTTGGATAGGATAGCGGTCTCAATCGTTCATAATCTTCTTGGCCAGCGGTGTCCCATAGAGCCATGTTATAATCTTGCCCATCGACAGTAATTTCTGCAGCATAATTTTCAAATCTAAAAGAAAATTATTGATATCAGTAAAAAATCTTTCAAATATAATGAGGAACCAGCATAATGAAAAACTTTCCAAAATGTAATGAAACTTTAGAATAAGAAGAAAGTCGTCATGTTATCAGAACTGTGGACTTTAGGAGGAGTTTAGGGCTCAGCAATATATTATTTTTTTAATAATAAATAAGAAAACTTACACTGTTGGTATATATTCTATTGGAAATTCATTTTCAGTATACGATATTAACAAGCAGGTTTTACCCACCATACCATCACCGACGACGGTTATTTTCACGTGCTTCAACGAAGGCGACATACTGATTTTTTACTTAACACTAGAAAAGAAACATTGTAATTCTAACATTATAATAATAAAAAAAAGCTAAGCAATAGATAACATTTAATAAGAGAGGATAATATTTCCATCTAGGATTACATTTTATTTAATTCTAATAATTAATATTTGCTTTAAATTTTGATTTAAATAATTAATTTAATAAATACGTATAATATTAACAAAAATAAAAAATACTCCTAATATTTTGAAATTTCCAAAATTAAAATTTATAATTAGCGCCTTAAAAGTAACCAATTGTAGCCGAGTAAATAAAGAAATGTTGCAACGTCGCAATTCGCAACTGTCATCTTCATATCGTTCAAGAGAAATTGCTGCGAATTAATTTAAATTGTCGAAATTATAACATAAAAGACGTTAACTTTTATTAATTGTGATAATATTAATATATTATAGGTAAGATTTTAATTAACAACAGTATTAATTAATTAGCAAATTATGAATTTCTCATTTTTTGACAACCTGTTGCTCTAACAAATTTTTGAGCTTCATTGTGGATTTATTTTCACCTTTCTTTTATAGTTTATTATTATATTTTAGTCTTTAGTTCGGGTAATTTAAAATGGTTTTAATATTCTTTGTGGTAACAAATGGATTTCGTGACAGCGTAACAAGTTCCGATGTACGTTGTGAGCGAAAGAGGTTGCGAAAGTAAGAGGAAATCATTAGATATGATTTTAGAATTAGCATTATCTTATAATCCAAATTAGGCTTAATTAAAAACTACAGTTTGAATTTAATTCAAAAAGAGATGTTGTTGAATCGTTCTTACAGTTGTTATATTGTTAATTTGCATTTTAAAACTCATTTCGAATAGTTGTCATGTAAGAATTTCTTATTACTTTATATCTGCAATTTTCGTAAAGTGCATAATGTTTAAGTGTTCATTTCATTGATAACTAAAATATTATAATTTACACTTTTTTTTAGAACATTAATTTAAAAAAGCTGAAGTGTAAGAAAACTTCCAAAAGTTACCTCTACGATACGATTTAGTTCTGTTATATTTACTTTTATTAGTAAATGAAAAAATCACTTAATGAGACAAACTTGACGCACTCGAGATAAATTTAACAAATTTTATAATTAATATAAAATGTAATGGGCGTATCCATTATGGTTTTTCCAGATGAATTAAAGTTACTAAATTTATGTGGTTCGCAATAATTAAAAAAGAAACTTGTTAACTAACATACCCATGCACTCAATTTTGAAAATTGTTAAAATTGATGCACTAAACTACATATCGTATTTATTTAGATGTTTTACTTTTGAGACTAGTAAGTTTCATCAAAATAACCGGTGACAGATACAGTGACTCGAAGAGGTAAAGCCTATTATCACTTAGAGGAAATTCTTATCAGAACCTTATCTAATCTAATTCATTTCAACCAATTTACTTACTGAATTTAAAACTTTAAATTTTATTGTTATATGAAATTTTTTTAGAACATGATTCTGACTAGAATTTACACGAGATACTAAATTAAAGTACTTTTTGCAACTTTTAAAAAAAAAGTTAGTTCTTGATATGAAAGAATACTAGTGAGTCATTTCAATTACTAAATTTATTTAATTGAGTGGCCTAATTTACACCACAGTTCGTCATTAGCGCACTAGAAAAATTTAATTATCTTCAATTATTTGAATTGTATCAAATTAAAGTACCTACGCCGCTGATTAAAAACAAATTTTTCGCCTATTTAACTTTTTGAATAAGTTGAAAGGTTAGTAAGTACAGAATTTGTTTTTATAGTAGGTATCGAAGTAAGAAATATGTCCATTAAACTCCCTTGAAATTCTAAAAAGTGTACAAAAATGATAACGATGATTAAGAAAATAGCGGAAAATAACAAAATTATATACACGTTATTAGGTAATTATATGTATTAAATATTTTAGACCATTTAGAGTATACAACATTTTTTTCTTTTTCGTTTCTTTTTTGTTAATATTGTTTTAATTGCTTCTTGAAAAATGTTATCAATGCCAAATTTTGTAACAGCAGAGCATTCCATATATTTTTGAGCTTTTACACATTTTGTTAATTTCATTCCATCTTCTTTGGTTAAACAAATTGTTTCTCTTCTCAAATCAATTTTAGTACCTAAAGAAGTAAAATAAGTTAACGATTTTAAATAAAAATTCGCAATAATGTGTGTTTGACAAAAAATTAAAAACGCACCGACAATAATAATTGGAGAATGCGGTTTATAATGTTTCACTTCTGGTGTCCACTTGTTGATGACATTTTCGTACGAGTTTAAAGAATCTACAGCAAAACAAACTAAAAAGCAATCTGTCTGAAATGTTTGAATATAAAATTATAATTTTGTACTCGATTAAATATTACCATTCTGTAAGCTAAAGGTCTTAATCTGCTATAATCTTCTTGTCCCGCAGTATCCCATAAGGTAATATTGTGTGTTTTTCCATCGACTTCTATTTCTCCTTGATAATTTTCAAAAATAGTTGGCTCATATCCGTTTGGATAGGAATTTGTAGTATATCTCAGCAGCATACAAGTTTTTCCAACATGTCCATCTCCTACAGCTGTTATTTGATACAATTCACTCATGATTTACTTCAAAAACACTAAAATTAAGGAAACAAATTGGTCATTTTAAAACATTTTTAGGTTTTGCGGTTTTATCTAATCTAAAACCCATTTTATTATCTTAGATTTCACTCGAAATGGACAAATATGAAGAAATTATGAGGTGTATGGAGAAGAAGGTATACTTTTCTTTCTCATTAAAAAATTACCGAATTTTATCTAAAAATTTATAGACAATAAATAATGAAGCTATACAAGATCAAAAAGCTTCTCTTAATAAAACTTTTTGGGAAAATGTGAAAAAGTATAATATGGCTAAAGGAAATATAGATTTTTTAAAGAACAGTAGCACGTATTCTCTTATTGAAATAACAAATAAAATTGCTGTAAGTGGATATATGGACAACCAAAATGAACACGTTGAAGAAGAAATTCAAGGCTTGCAAGAGCACTTTTACCAATCCAAATTAAAAAACGAAACTTACGGGTAAGCATTACAAGCTTAAAATTATTATTTTATAATTGCATTTACTTGTTTTAGGAATAATTTTTATAAGTTTATGGAGCAGCTAATCGAAAAATTCAGCAATCTCGAAGATACTTTTGTAAAGATTATTTTTATAAATTGTATTTAATTAAACTTTATTTGTAAATTTTTAGAATACAACGAATACGTCTAACGAAATTATAAACGTCAACAAACAAACTGAACTGTATAAAGATGAAATCAAGAGACTTTCTAAAGAAATGGAAGAAAATAAATTTAATTTAAGGGAAACCGAATTTGTAGAATTGGACGATTTTAGTTTACAAAGTATTTGGGCTCATTTAAAAAATGAAAGTTTAAAACGTTACGGAGATCCTAATAAGTTTCCAAAAAGATTGAACGAAATTAAAAATAATATTGATGTTCTAAAGGCGAAAGTACATGCTATTAGAGAAAAAATTTTGTATTAATTAATTTGAGTTCTTTAGTATAATAATTTGTGTAATAAACATGCTGGTTATTTATAAGAATATAAATTTATGTTTTTTGACTGTAATAATTTGTATGCTTTAATTTTTAGTACAAATAAGGGAGTGAAAAGCAGATCAGGTTTACTACTCCAATAAAATAGACACTTTTTCAAAGTGGCGTAAATTTAGTCAAATTGGGCACTTTAACGGGTCTTCTGGATCTTAGATTAACTTCATTAATTCATGTAGTTTATTAGGAACAGTTTGGTCACTAATTGTTTGCCCAGTCTGCATAAAGAGTTCGTGCTGTAACTGTACGACTCTGCGAAGGGCTTGCAAACGAAGAAAACGGTCTTCTGTCTTTTAATGTGTACAGTCAACCTCACAATTATTAGCCATCCTGGATTTACGCCATGTTGGCTTAGCCAACAACGACAAAAGAACAGAAGGGGAGGTTGTTGATTTACTACTTTTTGACAAGATAAAGTTACCCCTTAATTTAAGTAAAGGGTGTTATGATGGTTGCATCCACAATTAGTGCTAAAGGTATAGCCAGGGTGGCCATTAATTGTGAGGCTGACTATACACCCATATTGCTAACAAGCAGTTTTGCACTAT
Organism: Malthinus seriepunctatus; assembly: GCA_963924605.1. Lineage (NCBI taxonomy): Eukaryota > Metazoa > Arthropoda > Insecta > Coleoptera > Cantharidae > Malthinus > Malthinus seriepunctatus. The sequence goes on along the minus strand of OZ004600.1, from coordinate 24,632,887 downwards.
ATGCACATAATAATAATGGCTACTCTACTTTGGTTTTGTTACTTAAGTAATCTAAATTCTTTGACTTGATGATATTTTTGTATTATGTAAAAATTATTGAAGATATGAAGATAAAGGACAAATGTTCCCATATACCGAGTTTCAACCAGATTGCTAAACTGACTTTAAAGTTACGCCACTTTGAAAAAGTGATTTTTGTTTGAGCGGTTTATTGGACTTCTATGAGCCTATAATTATTAAATAACTAACAGGGTATTCCATTTAAATTAAGATATTTGATCCCATTTCCGGTTAAATCGGAAGTCAAAATGTAAAGTGTTTGCTATCGTGTAATAGGTAAATTTACGAGTTTTCAAAATATTAAAAAATATACAGGGTGTTCCTAAAAATTGTGATATTTTTGTAATTTCCCTTTTAACCGGAAGCGTTTTGTTAACCGAAAATAGTGTCAAATAATAGATATTCATGAGATTGGCACATACAGTGAATACCATTAACAACGCAACATAGCCAACATAACGTCGATTGTAAGATATTGTTACAGTTCGTTTATATGACAACCTCTGACAGCAATGCTAAATCGCGTTCCATTTAATTTGCAACACCAACATGCAGTTCATTAATTTCAGATAATAATTATTATAAAGATCGAAATTAGACGATCGCAAAAGTTGGTGTCAAAGTTTTCTCGTAGGTTTAATTTAAAAAAAGCTTTATACGCATCATTAGGCCAATTTTTTTAGGAGGATTGAAAGAAATGAAAAACATTAAAAATACGAGGCTTATCGTTTTCAAAACCACCAGAAACTTACACAAAGAGAGGAGGAAACGCGTACGGACTTTTGCTTTCCGACGTTCGATTTTTAAACATATTATTTACGGATCAAGCAACAACTTTCAATTTACGTGAAGAGGTAAAATCACCAAAATACCCTAAAAAGTGAATGTTTGGGCAGGTTAATAGAAAATGATATAATAGGACCATTCTTTATTAAAGGCAATTTAAACGAACAAAAATATTTTTCTGAATAATAGAATTATTTCTAGTGAGAATTACATTTGAATATGGATGAAATCTAGTTTCAGCACTACGGGTCTCCACCTCACTACACAATGGCAGTACGAAATTACCAAATTTTTCTACGTCGTTGGATAGGACGAGGGGGTAAAATAAATTGCCGGCGAGATCTCGCTTCATCGATAAATAATATTTTATTTAAAAATCCTGTGGGCTATTGTTGATCCTTTTGACCGCAGAAAGCAGACCACAAGTCGGAAAGCAGAAGTCCATAAGCGTTTCCTCATCTCCTTGTATAAGTTGTGGTGGTTTCAATAACGATACCTAAGACTTGTATTTTTCACGTTTTTCATTTCTTTCAATCTTATAAAAAAATATTTTGGTCTAAGAAGAGGTGCAAAACGTGAAGTTTCTCAAAGAACACCTACGAGAAAACTTTGACACCAACTTTTGCGATCGTCTAATTTCGATCTTTATAATAATTATTATCTGAAATTAATGAACTGCATGTTGGTGTTGCAAATTAAATGGAACGCGATTTAGCATTGCTGTCAGAGGTTGTCATATAAACGAACTGTGACAATATCTTACAATCGACGTTATGTTGGCTATGTTGCGTTGTTAATGGTATTCACTGTATGTCCATTTTCAAGTTTTAATTTCTATTACAAAAGAAATTAGAGATTTTTGAAGTTTTGACATTCAAAAAATCATTACTCCAAAACGGCTCGAGCGATTTTGATAAAAATTTATATTTCGATAGAGAATTACGTTTTCTGTAACATATCCAAAAAAGAAAAAATATGGCAGAGGGAATTTTGAGAAAATCCACTTCAAAATTTTGACCTACTTTGGCCCCTTAAAGGTAGGCAATTTTGAAATAATTTTGAAAATCGACTTGTTTAAGACGAAAGCCCTATATTTTGGCTGTACAATGCCGTTCTGAAATTTTTATATAAATAATTACCGGCCAAGTTATAAGGGAATAACCACAAAATGGGACAATCGTTCTATTGGCCGCTTTTTGAATAATGAAAATTCAAGTTCGAAGTCTACTAAATGAAGGCTGGTTACAAATTAAAATTAAATACAACTTTGCAAAAAAAGTATTTTTTAAAATTCTATTAAAATTACAAATTGGGTACTTTAGGTACTAATTTGAATTAAATTTGTTCAAAACTATTATTTCCCTTATAAAAAGCCTGTTAGTTTATTTATAGAATTAACACTTATTTAATGTAGAATTTTTATTAATATAAAAAAATTACTATTGTTTTAACGCATTGATTGGTTAAATATTTAAATTATTACATTGTAAATCGACGACCTTTGATAATGATGAATAGGTTCATTTGAAATGAACTGAATAACAAACAACGATTGGCTCGACCTCTACATTCAAAAAGTTCAATTGGGCAAGTACCGTAGTCTTGTAAAACACGTCTTTAATTTTCTTTACCTCAAGCTCGAGTAAAAAAATTTTTATGTAAAAAACCCTATTTACATTTAATTTATTTATACCTTGAAACTTGTACGCAATTTAATTTACTAATTGTTTATTTATTTATAATTATTGTAGTACGTGACTAGCAACTTGAAAACTATGGCTGGTAAGAATCATATCTTGATAACAATAATTAATATCTTTAATTAGCAATTATGCAAAGTATAAAATAAGAAAATTTTAACTTTTTTACATTCTAACCTAATTTTAGAAAATAATCCATACAATAAACTACTGAAGACCTTAACTGTTGGAGATAAAGAATTTAAATATTTCGATCTAGCAGCCCTAGGAGCGAAATACAGTAAGTACTAAATAAACTTTCAACAATGGACATTAAATAACGTTTTTTTAGATAACTTACCTTATTCGATTAGAGTTTTATTAGAATCTGCAGTAAGAAATTGTGACAATTTTCAAGTAACTAAAAAAGATGTCGAAAACATTCTTAATTGGCAAGAAAATCAATCTGTCGCTGGTGGTGTTGAAGTTGCGTTTAAACCGGCTAGAGTTATTTTGCAAGATTTTACCGGTGTACCGGCTGTCGTCGATTTTGCGGCTATGCGTGATGCCATCACGGAATTAGGTGGAGATCCACAAAAGATTAATCCAATTTGTCCCGCTGATTTAGTTATCGATCATTCTGTTCAAGTTGATTTTGTTCGATCGTAAGTGTAAACTGTAATTTATATGTTTGATACTAAAATTTAGTATTTGTTCATTAGGAGTGATGCTTTACAAAAGAACCAAGACTTGGAATTTGAACGTAATAAGGAGAGATTTATGTTTTTAAAGGTAAATTGATTTATTTACGTTGCTTTCTTTAACATTGTAATTTTAGTGGGGTGCTAAAGCGTTTGACAACATGTTAATTGTGCCACCTGGCAGTGGAATTGTTCATCAGGTGAATTTGGAATATTTAGCTCGAGTAGTATTTTGTGGAAAAGAAGATGGGGTTCTTTATCCCGATACAGTTGTAAGTGGTTGTTGAACTAAAAATTAATTGGAAATTATTAAAATTTCTATTTAGGTAGGAACAGACTCTCATACAACAATGATAAATGGTTTAGGTGTATTAGGTTGGGGTGTTGGTGGAATTGAAGCAGAAGCCGTAATGTTAGGGCAAGCAATTAGCATGTTATTACCTCAAGTTGTTGGATATTACTTGCACGGTACTTTAGGACCTTATGTAACATCGACAGATTTGGTTCTTACTGTTACCAAGGTAAATTCTTAACTTTAGAATAAACACTTTTAATAAGTATGTACTTTTGTAGAATCTTCGCCAATTAGGTGTTGTGGGTAAGTTTGTAGAATTTTATGGTCCCGGAGTAGCTGCTCTTTCAATTGCCGATCGTGCTACAATTGCAAATATGTGTCCAGAATATGGCGCAACAGTTGGTTTTTTCCCAGTCGATATTCATTCATTAGGTTACTTAAGACAAACTAGTAAGGCTATAATTTTTTAAATTGTCGATAAAGTTTAAAAAAATATTTTTAGGTCGATCTGAAAGACAAGTTGCACTCATCGAGGCTTACCTTTCGGCTACTAACCAATTGAGAGATTATTCGTCAGGAATAAATGAACCTGTTTTTAGTCAAAGCGTTTCTTTAGATTTATCTACTGTTGTTTCATCTGTTAGTGGACCTAAAAGACCAAACGATCGAGTTTCAGTTACCGATATGAAAGTTGACTTTATGAACTGTTTGAAGAGTAAGGTAAGAATTTTTCAATTGTGTATTTTACTTTTAAATAGACCTTTGAGCTTTTATCGTTTTCTATGTCTCAATAGACGAAATATTTGCATAATATAAGTTCTTTGAAATATTGTTAGTGATTATTCATTGACTAATCTATTTTAAATATTGAAATACCAATTTTATTAATATGGTTATTAAAAACAAAGTTACTAGTTAGTATCACCGTTTCACTTAAATTTAATTTATCAAAGAACAATTACAAATACTACCTTTGAACTTCTGATATTGTATAACTGATATTGTTACTGATTTCAAAACTTCTTGTCCATTTGTTGTTAAGTTTGTATCAAGCAAATTGTAATATTATGTTTTAAGATCTCTGCAAGATCAACTAAACCCAGTGAATTTTAAATATAATTCAAACCGAATCGAGTTGACCTAACAGAAAATTCACATAATTTTAGTTAATTTGAATTGATGCAGTTTTATATGCTGGAATGCTTTATTTCCATGAATATTTTTAAAAAGAGCTGTTTTTAGCATTACCTGTATGATCAACTAAACCCAGTGAGTTTTAAATGTAACCCAAACTAATTTTAGTTTATCTAACAGAAAATTCTCCATTTATGAATGAAGTAGGGCTGTTTAGGAAAGCAATAATAAATAATCTTGCCATAATTTACATTGTAGAAAATCTTACTGGTTACAAGATAAACAGTTTTTATAAATAAAATTTGATTGCCTTTATAACGTGGTCAAAACGTGCTTTTGGAGTTTTCTGTGCGATCAAATAAACCCAGTGAGTATTAAATAAAACTCAAAGCTGAATTTAGTTAATCCAACAGGATAGTCCCACATTTATTAACGTTTCTAAAAATCCAAAAACTTAAAACAATGTTAAATCATCACTCTCTATTAGACTGACTATATCCCAGTGTGTATTTAATATAACACCAACTGGATGTAGAAAATCTTACCGAGAACGATTTTTAAAGAAAGACAATTTATCGCCGATTGGTTGACTTGAAATTATCTATGTGATTCTCTATACCCCAGTGAGTTGTTAAAATAACCCAAACTGTTTATAGAAAATCTCACATCAAACTTCAATTTTCAACTGCATCTAAGGTTGAGTTGTCAATTATCCTTCTACTAGCAGGCTTCTAAACCCAGTGAGTTGCTTAAATCCCACAAACTGAGTCAAGAGAGCCTAGTAGTAGATGACTGTAGTGCTGAAATTGACACCTCTATTGAATGTACTATACTCAGTGTGCTACATAGATGTACACCAACTGTGTAAGTACATTCAAGAGAAATGCTGATATAATTTATTTTAAAAATTAATTTACAACAAATAACATACTCTCAATGAACAAATACCCAATATAAACAAACTATACAGAATGTGTTTTTTTTTAAAATGCTTAACAATTTTCTTCTTGAGATTGTAGACACAACATATGACAATGGAATCAAAATTTTTTTCATAAAGTGGATTAATTAAACAATAATTACCTTAAGACGTGAAATAAGTAGAAAATATTAATTTTATACGTGCAAGATACTATTTATGCGGTATAATTTCAATACGTCATATCACATAAGTAGTTCCTTAAACGTACAAAAATCTGAATAATAATTTACACTTGTTGATTATTTAAACACCAATTATCAAATGGTACTACAGCTTTTAGAATTGCACGTCTATTACTCCAATAGCTATAATACCAAATGATAAAAATGTTCAAACAACAGTCTCACTTTTCTTCAGCAATGCACTAGACGTCGATAAATTTTTTGTATCAGATTCAACTTAAATATTTTGATAATGCTTATCTAGCTATAAGCAACTATAAGGTGCCTTCTTGGGAACGAATGTTAAAACAATTGCACTCAACCACTGCTTCGATCAAAATGAGATTTGAAAATTTGGTGAAAGCTACTTATACTAATGAGAAGGGTGGTAAAAGGACCTTTGCTAAATAGTTTTATTGTTACTGTAAATTCTTGGTATTTTCACTTAACAATATTTGCACTGTTTCAAGAGAAGAATTTATTTTTTTGACAAATTGAAATTAATGAAAATTGGGGAAAATCGGTTTAGTATCACCTATTGAAATTAATATAAATTTTCGAATTTGAGTTAATTAGCTGATGTAATTTTATTAGTGACGATTTATCTTGATAATTATTTCGTTAGTGAATAATCTCTAAATTAAATATTTTCATATAAGAATTTAATTTGATAAACTAAGAAATTGGAAACGTTTTGCATCTTATGTTACTGTTTTTATAAATACTGATAAAACCAGATAAAACGAGTATCAGAAACAAAAGAAAATTTTTTTATATCAATTCTGAATAATTTCAATTAAGGGTTGGTTCAGTATTTTTCTAATAGTTTTTCTTTGAAATCTTAAAACTCCTTTTCACAAATATGCCGTTATAGATTTAAAAACCTATTCAAAATTCGAAGACCATAGTTAAGCGACAATAACGTAGCTTTTTAAATATAAATTTAAACATTGTTAGTCAATTTTACAAAAATGTTGTAGTTTATTTGTTAAATAAACCGGATGCTTGTACAACTATTAGAATTCAATTAACTAACTGTTAGTATTCAGTATTTGCATTAGGGATGATTAGTTTTGACTTTTGCTTCGTTTCTAAATTCTTTAAATAAGATAAAAGTTGTTTAAATTAATAATGTTTATTATAAACAATTTTAAAATCGAAAATAAAGGGAGACTGAGACCTTTAGCAATTACGTAGGAGTAAATTAAAATTAAAAAAATAATATCTACAGCCTGTCCTAAAATTGCGGGGCACAAAAAGATCCACACATACTAGACATAAAATAAGGTCGATCTAACCCAACTTGCCTTATACAAAAGTCCTCAGCTACAAAGTTACAGCCCCTGAAAGAGGCGAAAAAATAATTAATTTTTTTGTTTCAAATGAAAACGGTTTGAGCTAGAGTGTTCAAATTTGGCACTGATCGTTTATTTATTAACAATAATACTTGATAAAAATTACATAATGATTGCTTTAAAAATGGCGGAATACGGTGGGGTAAGGGGTAGTTTTTTATTCGTATTTTATTTGTACGTAGCAAATTCGAAAAAACAGGTTAAGAATAGTCAATTAAATTTAAAACTTTAACTTTTATGCCTCTTGTTTCATTTTACTAAGATTAGTCGTTTACGAGCAAAATGCAAAAAACTATTAGCTTCTGTATGGGGAAGCTACAATTGTCATAGCATAAATTAAGTAAAAATCTCTGACAGATGTCAAAATTGACTTTGACAGATGTCTGAGAGACAAAAGTGGCATTGACAGTGACAATGACATTGACTTGACTACCCCCTGACAGATCTCTAAATTGACATTGACAGATGACATTGACTGGCAGACAAAGGTGACATTGACAGTGACAGATGACTGACAGACAAAAGTGACATTGACAGTGACAGATGACATTGACATGACTACCCCCTGATACCATGAGTTTTTTTATTATGGGATAAAAATAATTTTTTCTTCAAACGTCAGAAAAAGTCGCCTTTGTGTCACTCAATAGGTAACGGTGAAGTTTAACTTTCCCGCCGAGGCAGGAAAAATTGTCAGAAAAGTAATTTTTGTCTGTCTAGGAGGGAAAAGTAAAATCTTAACCGCACATTATTTTTATTTTTAACGTAAAAAATGTTTTTTAAGCATTTGTAATGTAAACAATTTAATGTTTTTTAAATTTTCCTTTAGAATTAGTTTGTTGCTTTTAATAATTAGCTTTTTTTACAAATTTAAGTTAATTTAAAAAAATATTTGACAATTGAACTACAAGTAATTGACAAGAGATGGTGCTCTTTCAAAAATCAAAATTTTCAGTTTTACGCTTTACGTTTGCAGAAAAAATTTAATGTTTTATACGGAGTCAAAGTAATTTTGTGTGACTCGCCTGTATTGCCTGACTCGCTCGCTGCGCGCTCGCTCTTCAGCCAAACACAGTCTTGTCACACAAAACGTCACTTTGTCTCCTTATAAAACAAATAACTATTAATCATAAAAGCAACGAAGAACTTTTTCCTGTCCGTCAAATATAAAATTTTTTTTTTTTATTAAAATTTAATTAGATAAATATTATAAATGAAATACATTAAAGAAAATTTTAAACTATAAAATTTTAAGGAATAAGTATCGTACATTTTTCCAGAGAATTTTTTTTCTAAAATAAGCCATTGTGAAACTACAGTCGAAAAACGATATTACCGCTTTTTAGTTTTTCTGCGTTATCTCGGAAACCATTTTAGCATTTTAAAGATCATCAAAATATGCAACTTTTTGCATAAAGAAATTTGCACAAGTGTGAGTGCCTTGATTTATGATAGTCAACCTTTTTATTTCAAATGGAACACTCTGTATAGTTTTGCATATTTGGATTCCCCATAACATTTAGAATCAAACATGTAAGATGTTTTATACTGCTATCACTAATTGTTCTCGTTAAGACAGTAATCAAGATTTTTCAAATCTGTTTGTTCCACCGACTTATTAATAATTATCGACTTCCAAAATACGTTCTAAAATTAAAAAAATTACTAGATTTAAACTAAAAACATTGAAAGTAGTCATTTCCAATTACATACTCTTTTAAAAATTTGCACTATTTTGCACAAAAGTGTAATTATTCATGATGTTGGTAATAATTATCAAGTAGTAAATCATAATTATAGTAGGCCTCGAGTCCCATTTCATAGCAATTCTGTTTCTTTTCCAGATCGGATTTAAAGGTTTTGGAATCCCCGAAAAAGACTTGTCAAAATCAGCCAAATTTTTATTCAACGGTGCCGAATACGCAATAACACACGGTAGCGTAATGATAGCTGCCATAACTTCTTGCACAAACACCAGCAATCCTAGCGTTATGTTAGGAGCAGGATTATTGGCCAAAAATGCAATAGCTGCTGGATTATCGGTAGCTCCATACATAAAAACAAGTCTTTCGCCAGGATCGGGAGTTGTTACATACTATTTACGCGAATCTGGCGTTATTCCTGCGTTAGAACAGTTAGGCTTTGATATAGTAGGCTACGGTTGTATGACTTGCATCGGTAATAGTGGAAGCCTAGACGAAAACATCGTTAACGCTATTGAATCAAACGATTTGGTTTGTTGTGGTGTTCTATCGGGAAATCGTAACTTTGAAGGAAGAATTCATCCAAATACAAGAGCAAACTATTTAGCTAGTCCTTTGCTGGTTATTGCTTACGCTATTGCCGGAAATGTCAATATCGATTTTGAAGTCGAACCCTTAGGTCACAGACCTGATGGAACACCCATATTTTTACGGGAAATTTGGCCGACACGCGATGAAATTCAAACTGTCGAAAAACAATACGTAATTCCTGCAATGTTTCAAGAAGTATATTCAAAAATCGAGTGTGGATCATCAAACTGGCAAAGTTTGCAAGCTCCTTCGGGAAAATTATATCCTTGGGACAACAGTTCTACTTACATCAAAAAGCCGCCATTTTTTGATGGCATGACTAAAGAATTACCGGCATGTAAAACAGTTGAAAATGCCCGTGTACTTTTATTTTTGGGAGATTCTGTAACCACTGATCATATAAGTCCTGCTGGTTCTATCGGACGTACAAGTCCGGCTGCGAGATATTTGGCACAAAGAGGTTTAACACCTAAAGACTTCAATTCGTACGGATCCAGACGTGGAAATGATGCTATTATGTCTAGAGGAACGTTCGCTAACATTAGGCTGGTTAATAAATTTCTTAATAAAGCTGCACCTAGAACTCTTTACATTCCAACTAACGAAGAGGTAAGCTTTTAAAAATAATATAACAATTTAATATTAATTAAAAACTATTTCGATTAGATGGATGTATTTGACTGTGCTGAAAGATACGCCAAGGATAACACTTCGCTTATTTTAATATGTGGTAAAGATTATGGAAGTGGTTCAAGTCGTGATTGGGCTGCAAAAGGACCTTATTTGCTTGTAAGTATTAGATTTTTATTAATTGCTCACAATAAGGGCTATTTGATATGAACTAAATATCATACTAACTGTTAGTAACTGAATCAACTCAAGGAGCAAAAGCACGGGAATCTAAGCTTTAACGTCGTGCGTAGAAAATTCGAATCACGACGTTAAAGCTTAGATTCCCGTGCTTTTGCTTCTCAATACAGTTACTAACAGTTAGTACGATATTTAGTCCATGTCAAATACCCCTAAGAAAGAACACAGAATAAAAATTTGTTATGTTCTTGTACAATTTAAAGTACCTGCTGAAATTTGAAGATTTAATTGTTATCTTGTTTTAATCCTTAATGCAAAAAATTTTAATTGCAAAATAATTTGTTCTGTAAAATTACTATACATTCTTTTAGTAGTTTGTCTATTCAACAAGACACTAGGTGATTAAACAAAAATTTAGAAAGCTAATGCCTTTCTTCTTGTTCTGTGTAATTTTGTTTTTATTTATAAATTTTGTAGGGCATCAGAGCAGTAATAGCAGAATCATATGAAAGAATTCATCGATCGAATTTGGTTGGTATGGGAATTGTACCTTTGCAATTTTTATCAAACGAAAACGCCGAAACATTGGGATTAACTGGTCTCGAATCGTACAATATTCATCTACCGGAAGAATTAAAACCTGGTCAAAATATTCGAGTTTCTACCGATACAGGCAAAACGTTTGAAGTTTTATTACGATTTGACACCGAAGTAGACTTGACTTATTATAAGCATGGGGGTATTTTGAATTATATGGTTCGAAAAGTTGCTGAATCTTAAATATTCTTAATCGATAAATAAAGGTTACGGGCAATGGTGATATTTTATGAATATGGTTATGAATAATGTTAAGCAAAATCATTTTTATAAATCTTATTAATACTGTTACAAATTATATTTTCAAAATTAAACATCCCTAGAGTATACACGTATGGGGTAGTTTTGACTGCAGAAAATTACTAAGTACTTATTTCGTAATTTAATAATTGTTTCCTCCTTCTAGAAAAGATTAATTGGACTTGAAAACTATACAAATGAGTCAAAATCGCTTCATACGTGTACTAGAACCAGTCGAGCTCGACGTGTGTACTCTTGGTGTAAATGCTATTTACTTAAATTGTTAAGTTTATGTTTTTTTGTACGCTGTTGCTTTTAAATTGTTTTTTGTATTGTACCAATCGATTTGATATTATGACTTTTTTGTTGTTTATTAATATTTTTATTCATTACTTGTGTTTAGGCAAAATTTTAGAATCATCTGATATTAAAGATAATGTGTTCTCTTTTTACTAATGGAAATGACTAAAACTTATCAATCTCAGTAAGTTATCAAGCCGCTTTCGTTTTGTACAGTCGAGTAAAACCAATTCTTTTTAATCAGATTATCTTTATTTATGAATAATGTTTAATTTTGGTAAAATGTAATCTAATTAAGTTGGAATAACATTTTAAACATTCTCTCATAATAAACCGTAATACTAAAAAAACATATTAAAATGACAAGCCCCTAATTTTCATTAGAGCTGTATAACAGCTCCACATTAGCAACCTTTCCTGCAATAATGCCCATATGTTTAATAATGGTTTAACATTGCCGACTACAGATCTAATGTTGGAATGGAATTGAATGGTTTAGAACATTTGACAGGTTCTTGATACAACTGAGTCAGTAGTGTAACGACAAGTACATATCATCAAAATTCAAAACGAAAGCGGCTATTGTTTCATTAAAATAAAAGAGTACATCAAAGAATATTATGTATATTTGAAACTGTATAATTAATAGTTAAAGTTGGATTTTATTTTATAGCAATATTTTTGTGTGCATATCATTTCTTAATTATTTTGCTTGCACCTAAAACGTGCAAAGCTCTGTTATCAGGCATAAAATGTACTTCTTCATTGTTATTGGCTGTCTGAATTGCTTAAAGTAGAGTGACTGCTGAAAATTTGAATAAATAAATAGCTGGTATATTTTATAAGTAATATGGAAAAGTAATACATTCCGTGACTAATGAACACCTAATTTATATATCGAATATATCGATCTCAGTTCACTCTACTTCAGTGCAATTTAAATGAACTTAAAATTTGCTAGAAACGCTGTCACATGCTTGTATGTTTCTACTAAATCTTTTTAGCTCTAGCAGTATTTTATACTCATGTTCTTAATTTAATGTTTGTACCACAGTACTCAAGTCATATTAAAATAGGTAGTATTTGAAAAAATCAAGTTACGTTCCAGCTACAAAACCAAGATGTAATAATTTTTTATTTGTTTAGATTGAGATTGTTATTATTTTTTTTATGAAGACTGTATACTTTTAGCAATAATCAGATATCAATACTGACTTTATTTTACTTTTTTGTGAACTTTGTTTACTTCGAAAAAGTATGACGCCACCTCAGAATTTTTAGACAATGGATCGTGACCATTGGATTTTACTTGGGGTGAGTTACAAGCATTGAATAAATAGTATAACTCGGTTAATATATTTACAATTCTAAATTTTTAAACAGTGTAATTTTTATTAATTAAAATCTTACAGTCATTTACTATTCCTGTCTTTTCAAAGAATAATTTTCCACAAATACAAATGAATTGGGAACTACCTACGCAATAAAGAAAAAGAGAAGTTCCCAGCTTCAATGGACATTATTAAAATAAAATGTACGAAATTGTTGGACAATCAATTAACAATTAGAGTGAAAAAACTTTTGGAAGATCTAAACTACCAACTACAAGTTCACTAATTGATATTCAAATAAAGATGTCAAGTACAGATAAATTGTATTCTATAAATTCTAGTATCGAATAAATTCAAATTCTATTCCAATTAGTCAGTTAATCTCAAAGTACTTAATCAAAACAGCAAACTTGTAGAGATCTCTGTAAGTGTTTATTTATACTTGCACAAATAATAATCTCACATATTCATGAAGTCATTTACTTTTTAATTTTTCATAATCAATAAGTAAAGAAGTATAACTCAGTTAATATTTACAATTCTAAATTCTTAAATCGTGTCATTTATTAATTAAAATCTTAGTCATTTACTACCTGTCTTTTCAGAGTATAGCCAGTATGGCTCTACAAATATAAACGAATCAGAATAAATAAAGAAGATCAATTAACAATAACATTATGCTCTGATAATATTTTTTAAAATAGTAATAACAATTAAAATTATTTAACAAGTGTTATTTTAAGTCCATTCTCTAAATTAAATTTCATTGTATGAATTTTGAGACCAAACTAAATTTTGACGTTTGTAGTTCTTTCGTTGCAGTAGCTTATTTGTTTAATTTTACTAGATAAACAAGCAAATTTAGTAGGCTTTTTGCACTTTGCAAATGAACTACTGACATTTTTTTAGTGACATCTATGCGCTAAAAAGGGAAGTAATAAATGGATGCCGATAATGCAGATAACTTTTTGCCTTTCATAAAGTTTGACATTTAAGTGTCAAGTGCACGTCAAGTGTCAACAAAATTTTAAAAAAATTAGGAAATAGCTATTCTTTATGTTATAACTAATTTGTGTTAGGTATTACCTTAATTTGTGTAAATTTAACTGCGTGTTAATTATGTACTTTAATCATCTAACAAGAAACAGGTGTTTCCGGTTTATTTGTTCCACTTGCAATATCGTAATAAAGCTTCATACAAAACTTCATTAGTTTTCTCTATTTATAGGTGTTGCTGTATTAATAGCAAGTAAATAGATAAATTTGAATGGAGATCAAATAAAGGACACTTACTAGTTATTATTGAAAAAGCTTACGTGTGTGTATTGCATATTATCTTGGTCATTTTTAGAAGAGATTAAAATTATGTTACTTAAAAGTCTTAATCAATTATCTGTGTAAGGAGCAATCGGCCGTATACAAAATTGTCACAAATTGATGAGAAACTTGTTTGACGTCTGCACAAATATTTATCGACAATATAGTAAGTATTAATATTGTGGAAGGAATAATTGTAATGGAGTTAATTATGATTAGTTTAGTTTGTTTGAAAATGTATAGAAAAAATTGCACTCAAAATTAAGTTTATGTTATTTGCTGGTAAGCGTTCTTATATTTTAATGAACCGACTTGAACAAAATTAGTTTTAAGCATGTAGAAAAAAAAGTTAAAATCTCAATGAGAAATAATTCCCTGGCATAGTTGGAAGTAGATAAGATGATGATGATTTGTAGCATTTGAACATCTTGCAATACATTATACAGATTGAATATTTCGAGTTAGCATACAGATTGAATAGTTCGAGTTAGCATATATTGAAGAAGGTACCTGGTACAGTACTTGTCATCTAACTTGGAACTGGTTATGGTATTCCGAGCTCCTTTCATAGCTCCAACGTCAACCTACTGCAGCAGTAGTTTTCAGTGAGTATAGCAAATGCTATACTATATAAATATAAATATATATAAATATAAGAATTGTGCGGGGTCCTTTATATTCCATTTAATGAGTTAATTTAGAAGTAATGACGACAACTGCGAACGTGTGGAGCTCTCCGTAAGTGTTTATTTCTCCTAATATTAATTTAATAACAATAACATTATGCTCTGATAATATTTTTTCAAATACTAATAACAATTAAAATTATTTGACAAGTGTTATTTTAAGTCCATTCTCTAAATTAAATTTCATTGTATGAATTTTGAGACCAAACCACGACCAAACTAAATTTTGACGTTTGTAGTTCTTTCGTTGCAGTAGCTTATTTGTTTATTTTTACTAGATAAACAAGCAAATTTAGTAGGCTTTTTGCACTTTACAAATGAACTACTGACATTTTTTTAGTGACATCTATGCGTAAAAAAAAGAAGTGGATAAATGGATGCCGATAACGCAGATAACTTTTTACATTTCATAAAGTTTGACTGTTTGACATTTAAGTGTCAAGTGCACGTCAAGTGTCAACAAAATTTAATAAAATTCAGATATAGCTATTCTTTAACTTATAACTAATTTGTGTTACGAATTAGCTTAATTTGTGTAAATTTAACTGCGTGTTAATTATCTATTTTAATCATTTAACAAGAAACAGGTGTTTCGGGATTATTTGTTCCACTTGCTATATCGTAATAAAGCTTCATGCGAAACTTTATTAATTTTCTCTATTTTTAGGTGTTGCTGTATTAATAGGAAGTAAATAGATAAATTTGAGTGGAGATGAAATAAAGGACACTTACTAGTTATTACTGAAAAGCTTACGTGTGTGTATTGCATATCTTGGTCATTTTTAGAAGAGATTGAAATTATATTACTTAAAAGTCTTACTCAATTATCTGTGTAAGGAGCAATCGGTCGTATACAAAATTGTCACACAATCAATGAGAAACTCGTTTGACGTCTGCACAAACTTTCGGATAATGTGACCTACTAGTCCGCTAATAGGATGTATAGTATTGAGGTATTAAGCACTATATTATATCTAGTAAAATCTTGTAGTAATTTACTTCTGTTTTTTACAGGGAATAATTGTACACAAAAATGTACGAGTCTGAAATTAAACAACAAAAAAGAAGAAAGCAGTACCCAGCTTGTAATACGGACATTATAAAACTGAAAAGTTACGATTGTTGAACAATCGATGAACAATTAGTTTAGACAAATTTTTGGAAGATCTTTGAATAAATTCAAATTCAATTCCAATTGGTCAGTTAATTTAGAAGTAGAAGCAAACATGTGGAGCTCTCTGTAAGTGTTTATTTCTCCTTGCACAAATAATCGTCCTGACTCTCACATATTATACATAAAAAAGATAAAAACTGTCATTTTATTTTTATATTCGATAAAAGAACAAAGAAGTTTCACTCAGTTAACACTTACAATTTCTAAATTCCTTGAACCTTGTTCTTTACCAATTAAAAGCTCAAAAAAGCTAAAAGTGATTTACTTTTTGCCCTCCAGACAATTAACTAACACAAAAATAATCGAATTAGAGACTACACAATAAATAAAGAAGACAGTAATTCCCAGCTTCTTCTCCCTTTACCGCCTCCTTGGGAAGGTGATAACCTCAATTAATTGTTGTTGGCGTTGTTTAATTATTATGGTTGCTTTAAGGTCAATATTTATCGACAGTAGTAAGTCACCACCGTATTAATATTGTGGAAAGAATAATTTATTGTATTAGAGTTAGTTTTGATTTGTTTAGCTTGTTTCAAAATGTATAGAAAAAGTTGCACTCAAAGTTAAGTTTATGTTATTTTCTGGTAAGCGTCCTTTCCCTGGCATAGTTGGAAGTAGATAAGATGATGATGATCTGTAGCATTTGAACATCTTGCAATACATTATATATTGAAGAAGGTACCTGGTACAGTACCCGTTATCTAACTTGGAACTGGTTATGGTATTCTGAGCTCCTTTCCAAAGCTCCAACGTTTAACCTACTGCAGCAGTAGTTTTCAGTGAGTATTGCAAATTTAAAAAGTTCAAATAATATTTAATAATTTAATCTTACCGACAAAGTCGCCTCAAGACGCAAATGTCTCGCCAATTTATGTGACAGAACGCGTGTAAATGAACATGAACTTGTTACAAATAACATGTATTGTTTGATTACGGAATGAAAAGCTTTCTTTTTTTTACTACACAGGGCGATTCTGAAACAACGTCAAAGAATTTCAAGGATGATAGAGTAAGTCAATACACTCATTCTTTAATGTTTACACGTCTGCAACAGAGACATAGTCTAATCTACTTTATAGGGTAATTCTTAGGTGCTGGTTGTTAATTAATGGTTTTTGCAGTATCGTCCTTTGCTAATATGAAAATTTGAGGAAGGATTAAATATTGAAGGCTACAATGTAGACAAGTACAATAGAAGATGGGTGGCTACAAGAAACAGCAATAATATCAAATTATATTCCAAGAAAAGTTAACCGGGGAGGAACACCTACATAAAATTGAAGGCAGAAGAATGTCATAAGAAGTACCTAGCTAAATATAGGTTCAAAAAAAAACGTCAATTGGAACACCTAGAAATCAAATACAATTTACAGAGGCCAAATGACTGAACCTGGTAGGAAGAAGAAGAAAGAGGACGTAAATAAAGGTAATTTTTCAAACTTAAATATTTTTATAAGAGTTTCATTGTGGTAAATTTCATTTTGTAATCTTTAATTACCATTGAAATATAAATCTTGTAACTTCCAGTTTATTTTAGATCTGTTAATGATTCGAAAATTAATTGATTTTGTGCTTTTAGATAAAAACAATTCAACGATTGACAAAGCAGCCTGATTATCAAGTTTGTAGTTAAAAATAACTGTTCGAGAGGAAGCCTATTTATTACTACACCATTAACTTAACAGCGTCGGATCGGGTCACTCCTAAATGCATAAATAATATTTTTTGATGAAGTGGAGTTGGATATTAAATAATAACGAGTAGCATTAATTAATATAAATCTATTGCTAATACTAATTTAGTGGTGTGGTCCATAATTTATCGCTCTGTTAATTTTTTATATAACTTTCATTTTTAATTTTGAAATGTAAAAGCTGTGGGTTATCTATCAAAACGAAATTAATAAAAACATTACAATTACAGTAATGTCCGCCTATAACGAACCCGGTTGTAGCGAACTCTTGGTTATAACGAACTTTTTTTACTACAACTGCAACTAATTTACTACAACTGCGTTTTTATTATTTTATCACTTATAACGAACCTTGGATATAACGATCTGATTTTATTGGTCCCTTGAAGTTCGTTATAAGCGGACATTACTGTAGTTCAAAGAAACTAAATTAAAAGAAATAAAGTTTGTAATTTTTTAATTTACTTTTCTTTTAATGTTTTAACAATTGTGAGGAATCAGTCGATTATACAATAAGCTCTTTTTAATGTAAGTGGAAAAATACGCAAAGCGTAAGGTCTGTCATTGACTATTACATAACTGTTCACTTTTAAAATGATAAATATAAAAGTTCAAAAACATCAATAGTCATACCTGATCATTTGTCATTATTTTGCCACAGATAACAAATTTATTAATTTTATTTGTCGATAGAGCTTCAGTCTATATTTGTTAGTTCAAGTGTTAACATGTAGTAATAAGTATAATTTCTCTTCTTAACAAGGATATCTACACACAGCAAGGAATAGAAATATTAATAAGGTACATATAGTGCTTTAATTATTAAATAATTTTCTTCTATAACGTTTCTAATTGTTTGTCATAAGCGGTTATTAAACTTAAGGGTGAGAAAACCACTCGTCTAAATTCATTTTGGTATATTAACTTGAAAAATACCCAAAGGATAATTATTTTTATTTAGTTTGATGGGCATAGTAAAATGCATAAATTACATCTTTTTGTAAATTTATAGCTCTTGTAATTTTAATTTTTTAAGCGATAAATTGTGGGCCTCCCAAAGTTTTAAACCGATTTTATGTTTCTTTGTTTATTAAAACATTTTAACATAAACATTAGAATAAGTTAAAAAAAATATACTTAAAAAATCCTGGTGTAACTAATTAGCAACTAGAATTAATTATAAATTGAACTAATTTTTTAAGAAATAAATTTGTGTCGTTGAAAGCAATTTGCGCCCATCATATAGGCAACCTCTTAGTTTAATACTCGCATATTATTGGACGATATTTCTTTAGTGGTAGGGCAAATGAGTAGGAGAAAGTTAATATAAATCCGGTTTTCGCCATAAGTTCAGATTCTTATCAGTAACACAGATCAGCAAATTTTAGAAAAATTAGGGTTACTCTTGTGAAAATCAACTTGCTATTTTCGAATTTTTTTTGATTGGAAGTTGTTCGTAATATTATTATAAGTATTTCCACCGAATATTAATTAATTTATTGTAAAAATTGAAATATTGTGATCAACAATTATTTTATAATTTAAGGTAATAGGTAATTGTAAATAATTATAGTAGTAATTATAATTATAAGTCATTTTTAATTTTATAGGGTGTAGGTATTGCATTTATTAGTATCCTTTTATAGAAAAACAATTATTTTAATTCATTTCTTAATTAATTAAAAAATAGTATAAACGAATCAATCTTTTGCGCTTTATTTGTACTATAGCCTTTGTTTATATGTATTTCTTGAACCCAGGTTGTGGAGTACGTTACATAATTATATTTCTAGTAGTGATCCATTATTTTTAGAAAAAGGTCTTATTGCATAATAAACAGCATAAAAAATATTGTTTCACATTTTTTCGTAACTTTTGTTCTTACTATTTACTCTTTTGTATCTATCACTTGCCTTACTCACAATTTCCAATTTTATGATCGGTCTCCCAAAATTTTGAGTTTTATACAAAATTAAATGTAGTTTATTTCTAAAAATAATAATAAATTAAATTAATGATTAAAATCCGTCTTATATTAACTTTTTCCCGTTCATTCCCCCTACTACTAAAGAAATACCAACAATATGCAAGTATTAAAACAGAAGGTTGTCTATGTGTTAGGCAGAAATTTCAATAAATTACATTAGCACTATTTAATTTATTTCTAAGGGTGTGCGCAAATTAAAAGTTTCGAGCATAGAGTTTACATAGAGTCGTTTGAAATTTCAGCTAGAATCCCTACAAGGATGCAATATGCTCTATGCTCTTAGCTTTCGATTTGAGCACCCCAAAACGCTGTGGTCTATGGATGCTATGCTCTAGACTCTATGCTCGAAACTTTTAATTTGCGCACACCCTAAGCCCTAAGGGTTACTTATAAAGAAAATTAAATATTTAAGCAATTAATAAAATACATAGCAGTAATTTTAAATTGAAACATTATTTTTTTTATCCTGCCGAGCTCTTAGTAACAATAAACGTTACATATACGTTGTGATGTAAATCTGAAAAGTTTAAATTCAAAAAGCACAACAATTTTTATGATTCACTCTGTGTCATTTATAGTAAAGTATTCCGTAATTTATTTACAGTTTCAATTCAACTTTCGTGCTAGAAGGATCGTTCCAAGTGCCGGTGCTCTTAACACCAGAAGATGAGGATTACAAGAAAGTGAACAGAGACCAAGATGAAGTTATTGTAAGTCTAAGAGATATTTTGAAATAATTATTTTTAATTAATAATTAAGTTTTGCAAATGAAAATTAATAATCGTTGGTTGATTATGGCTTTGCTTTGTAATTAAAACAAGCACGAATATAAAAGGCAAGAGCTTTTTGACGATTCACCTTGTGTCGTAACATAATACTAAAACATGTCTTAATTCGTTTCAGTTTCAATTCAACGTTTTACTTGGAAAGATGCTTCCTTAACTGACGCTTCTCTTTGGCCCCACAACAAAACAATTACCTACTAGAAATTTTAATGGACTAAGATGAAGTTATTGTAAGTACTACCTATCTAAATTTTTTTTCTCGCAGGGTTTTAGCAAGATTTTGAAATAATTATTTTTAATTAATTAATTTTTTCGTTTGTAAAAATAAATAAATATTGATTAATTATGGAATTGCTTTGTAATTCAAACAAGCATAAATATAAAAGGCACTAGTGATTAATGCTTTCGATGATTAAATTTGTGACGTGACATAATACTAAAACAAGTCTCAATTCGTTTCAGTTTTAATTCAACGTTTCACTTGGTAAGATGCTCCCTTAACTGACGCTTCCCTTGGGCTCCACAACAAGACGATTACTAAAAATTTTAATGGACCAAGATGAAGTTATTGTAAGTACTACCTATCTAAATTTTATTAAACATACAGGGAATTAAAAAAAGTATTCACAACTTTAAGACGCATTCAAATGAGTAAAAAGTTATAATTGAGGGTTGTCCAATAGTTCATACTTTTCGAGTTACGGCCACAACTCAAAAAGTATGAACTACTGAATACCCCTCAATATAACTTTTTCTACTCATTTTAATGCGTACAGAGGGGTGTCCAATAGTTCATACTTTTCGAGTTGCGGCCACAACTCAAAAAGTATGAACTACTGAACACCCCTCAATATAACTTTTTCTACTCATTTTAATGCGTACAGAGGGGTGTCAAATAGTTCATACTTTTTGAGTTATGGTCACAAAAAAGTATGAAGTATTGCAAACCCCTTAATATAACTGCTGTTACTCAATTTTATGTATATTACACGCTCTTAAAGTAGTGAATGCTTTTTTTTTAAAACCATGTATATAAATTAAGCAAATTTTTATTGATTATAAAAATTTCAATTAACTTTTTTTTTAGAGACTGTCTCAAATCAAATGTAAATCCCCTTTTTCCTAATAACTTCTTTTTTCCGGTACCTTCTTTACAACCATAATATAGAATCTGCAGATTCTTCTAACTTAATTTTGTTGATTAGAATTACTTGCAACTGGGTGATCCCAATTTAGATGAATTTAGTTTCTTCAAAAATTATTTGTTGAGCTAATCACGTATTTTTCATTTACTTACTTAACAATTTTTACTTAGGTTTTTTCTTCTTAAATCTTAAACACCTTATTTCTTAAAATAACGATTTTTTCTAAATTAGGCACTTACAATTTTTATTAATGTTGAAGCGGCATATCATAGCAGTTTCTTACATTTTGCATTTTGCTTACACCCTACCCTGTATTTTAAATTACTAATTTATTTTGCAAATTAAAAATTAATTAATTGAAAATAATCATCAGTTGTCTAAAGCATAGTAATTAAAATATCTCATTTTATTTCAGTAGACGTTCGATCTTTTGATTTGGAAAGATGATCCGGTAACTGCAGTGCCTTTTGGTCCACATGAAGAGGATTACAAGAAAACTGAATGAAACCAAGTTGAAGTTATTTTACCTACGTTTATTTTCTCACTGGGCTTTCGAGATATTTTGAATCGAAATACGTATTTTTTATTATTGGTTACTAAAAATTAATTAATTGTAAATAATCATTGGGCGATTAATACTAAAATTTAAGAAGCAAAAGTCCCTTTAACGATTCAGTTTGTGGCCTTAGGTACATAAAACTACGACATTTCTAAATTAGTTTCAGGTTACCTTTGACGCGGAAAGATGCTTTCCTTCATCACACCGACAGTGCTTTTGGTTTTGGCCCCAACATGAGGATGAGGATTAGGATGGACGGTTGGACGATCCCCAACATGAGGATGGACGAGGATTAATTTATTTTTAATTTATTTTGGATTGTATTTAAGTAGAAGGGTAGCTACACCTCTCGATTAGTTTTTTTAAAATTAATTTTTTTCAATTTAAATTCATTGCTTGCTTAGAAGGGTAGCTACCCCTATTTACTGGTCATCGCTAGCGATGACGTAGCAGCTAGGTAAGTTGCTTCCAACAACTCTTCTCCACGTTAAAGAGAGCGCGAGGGGAAGCAACCTCTAAGACCACTGCGAGTTGTCCTCGAATTGGTCGGAGGTTGTTCCTCTTTCGTAGTTTTCA
Source organism: Malthinus seriepunctatus (assembly GCA_963924605.1). Taxonomy (NCBI): domain Eukaryota; kingdom Metazoa; phylum Arthropoda; class Insecta; order Coleoptera; family Cantharidae; genus Malthinus; species Malthinus seriepunctatus. The sequence continues at coordinate 24,610,240 of OZ004600.1, read as the reverse complement.
ATGTGGCGATGGGCGTGGACTCCATGTTGGAATGTGGGTGTGCGTTGGCGTCGGGCGGGGAGGGGTAGGTGGGAGGGGGGTCGGCGGTCCCCTCCCCCCTACCCCTCCCCGCCCGGCGCCAACGCACATGCGCACTCCTACACGGAGTCCACGCGCATGCGCATTAGAGACTAAGGAGGAGGAGCAACAACCGACAATTTCGAGGACAACCCCCAGTGGTGGATGGGGGTGCCACCCCTCGTACTCTCTCGGACAAGGTGCAGGGTTGAAGCGACGCCACCTACCTAGCAGCTACCCGATAAGCAGCCATTACCAGTTTTAATATTAATTAATACTTTGTAATTATTTATTGTTTTAATTATGTATTATGTCTTGTGGGCCACCGCTTGATGAGCCGAACTCCTCAAGCGATGATTCCTCAAGCTTTATTTGTTACAGTTATTTCTTTCCAAATCTAACGAGGGGTGGACTTGTTGCAGCCCATGCCTTGGGCTGCAACCTTTAATCTTTTTTTTAATGGTATAGCTATTTTTATTATTTTTACTTTCTGCTGCATACATCGATTAGGACACAATACTGAATCATTAAAGGGACTGTTATGTCTCTTGAATCTCGCTTTGGTGATTTCTAAGCGTTGGCCCGTCAATCAATATTAAATTGTTTACAAATGATTAGTTTTGAATTTGTAAAATTAATTAATTAATAGTATATTATTTTTATTTTCTTGTATACATAATTATATAAAATATATGTTTTATAATATATATTTTTGTGTATTTTTTATTTTAATAAATAGTAAACTGATGTAAATCTTGATATTTTTTTTCCAAGAAAACGGCACTTTTGTAGTCTTTAAGACTCTTTTCTCTCAATACTCTTCTTAATTTTCAATTAACTTTGGATTTTAAAAGCAAAAAGTAAATTTGTTCAAGGCAAATGAAGTCTTAATACATAAGACAATAAATTCCAGCTGGATAAATCTGTAATACAAAGAGTTCTTCTTTACTTGTGTGAAATGAGATGACAGAGGCAGAGGAGATTGCTATATGAGATTAAATAACAGATGAGTATGACAGCTGATATTAAAAGAGAAAACTAGAAAGGGAGAGACAGATATAAAGATAGAAAAATAGAGGAAGTTAGAGATAGATAAAGACATGGATGAAATGAGATAAAAACATAGTAAAATAGAGGGAGTTAGAGATAGATTCAGAGATAAGGAGATAGATAAAAAGACTGATGAAATGAGAGAAAAACATAGTAAAATAGAGGGAGTTAGGGATCGATTCAGAGATAAGGAGATAGATAAAGAGACTGATGAAATGAGAGAAAAGCATAGTAAAATAGAAGGAGTTAGAGATAGATTCAGAGATAAGGAGGTTGATAAAGAGACTGTTGAAATAAGAGGAAAACATGGTAAAATAGAGGGGGTTATTGATAGATACAGAGGTAAGGAGATAGATAAAGAGACTGATGAAATGAGAGAAAAACATAGTAAAATAGAGGGAATTATAGATTGATAAAGAGATAGATAAAGAGACTGATGAAATGAGAGAAAAAGAGTAAAATAGAGGGAGTTAGAGATAGATTCAGAGATAAGGAGATAGATAAAGAGACTGATGAAATGAGAGAAAAGCATAGTAAAATAGAAGAAGTTAGAGATAGATTCAGAGATAAGGAGATAGATAAAGAGACTGATGAAATGAGAGAAAAGCATAGTAAAATAGAAGGAGTTAGAGATAGATACAGAGATAAGATAAGATAAGATAGATAAAGAGACTGATGAAATGAGAGAAAAACAAACGAAACAGTAAAATAGAAGGAGTTAGGGATAGATTCAGAGATAAGGAGATAGATAAAGAGACTGATGAAATGAGAGAAAAACATAGTAAAATAGAGGGAGTTAGGGATAGATTCAGAGATAGATAAAGAGACTGATGAAATGAGAGAAAAGCATAGTAAAATAGAAGGAGTTAGAGATAGATTCAGAGATAAGGAGATTGATAAAGAGACTGTTGAAATAAGAGGCAAACATGGTAAAATAGAGGGAGTTATTGATAGATACAGAGATAAGGAGATAGATAAAGAGACTGATGAAATGAGAGAAAAACATAGTAAAATAGAGGGAATTATAGATTGATACAGAGATAAAGAGATAGATAAAGAGACTGATGAAATGAGAAAAAAAGAGTAAAATAGAGGTAGTTTAAAAATAGATACGGAGATAGGGATATAGATAAAGAGACTGATGAAATAAGAGAAAAACATAGTAAAATAGAAGGAGTTTAGAGATTGACACAGAGATAAGGATATATACAGAGACTAATGAAATAAGATAAAAACATAGTAAAATAGAGGGAGTTTAGAGATAGATACAGAAATAAAGAGATAGATAAAGAGACTGATGAAATAAGAGAAAAACAGTAAAATAGAGGGAGTTTAGAGATAGATAAAGAGATAACGATACAGAGATAAAGAGCAAGACAAAGAATGAGAAGAAACAAAGAATCCCCAGAGAAAAATCCCAGGGGACTTTTATATCTCTATCTCTTTATCTCCGTGTCTGTCTCTTTATCTCTGTTTCTGTCTCTTTTTTCTCTGTATCAATCTCTAAACTCCCTCTATTTTACTATGTTTTTCTTTCATTTCATCAGTCTCTTTATCTATATACCTATCTCTGTATCTATCTCTAAACTCCCTCTATTTTACTGTTTTTCTCTTATTTCTCTGTATCAATCTATAATACCCTCAATTTTACTATGCTTTTCTCTCATTTCATCAATCTCTTTATCCATCTTATCTTATTTTAGATAAGATATCCTTATATCCTTCTATTTTACTATGCTTTTCTCTCATTTCATCAGTCTCTTTATCTATCTCCTTATCTCTGAATCTATCCCTAACTCTCTCTATTTTACTATGTTTTTCTCTCATTTCATCAGTCTCTTTATCTATCTCCTTATCTCTGAATCTATCCCTAACTCCTTCTATTTTGCTATGTTTTTCTCTCATTTCATCAGTCTCTTTATCTATCTTATCTTATCTTATCTCTGTATCTATCTCTAACTCCTTCTATTTTACTATGCTTTTCTCTCATTTCATCAGTCTCTTTATCTATCTCCTTATCTCTGAATCTATCTCTAACTTCTTCTATTTTACTATGCTTTTCTCTCATTTCATCAGTCTCTTTATCTATCTCCTTATCTCTGAATCTATCTCTAACTCCCTCTATTTTACTATGTTTTTCTCTTATTTCATCAGTCTCTTTATCTATATCCCTATCTCCGTATCTATCTTTAAACTCCCTCTATTTTACTCTTTTTCTCTCATTTCATCAGTCTCTTTATCTATCTCTTTATCAATCTATAATTCCCTCTATTTTACTATGTTTTTCTCTCATTTCATCAGTCTCTTTATCTATCTCCTTACCTCTGTATCTATCAATAACCCCCTCTATTTTACCATGTTTTCCTCTTATTTCAACAGTCTCTTTATCAACCTCCTTATCTCTGAATCTATCTCTAACTCCTTTTATTTTACTATGATTTTCTCTCATTTCATCAGTCTCTTTATCTATCTCCTTATCTCTGAATCTATCCCTAACTCCCTCTATTTTACTATGTTTTTCTCTCATTTCATCAGTCTTTTTATCTATCTCCTTATCTCTGAATCTATCTCTAACTCCCTCTATTTTACTATGTTTTTATC